>OX451741.1:665536528-666161528 GCA_948472305.1 Vicia faba
TGTGATTTATGTCACTCCAATGGATGGTAGCCTTGTCACTATGGAAGGTAGTCTGTTGTTCATATTTTTGTTACTCCAATGGATAGTAGCCTTGTCATTATAGAAGGTAGTCTATTGTTGAGATTTTTTATACTCCAATGGATGATAGCCTTGTAATTTTGGAAGGTAGTCTATTGTCGAGATTTTAGTTATTCCAATGGATGTTAGCCTTATCATTATGGAAGGTAGTATGTTGTCGAGATTTTTGTTACTCCATTTGATGATAGCCTTGTCATTATGGAAGGTAGTCTGTCATTATGATTTCTGTGACTCCAATGGATGGTAGCCTTGTCACTAAGGAAGTTAGTCTGTTGTTCATATTTTTCTTACTCCAGTGGATGGTAGCCTTGTCATTATGGAAGGTAGTCTATTGTCGAGATTTTTGTTACTCCAATGGATTGTAGCCTTGTCATTGTGGAAGGTTGTCTGTTGTCGAGATTTTTGTTACTCTAATGGATGGTAGCCTTGTCATTATGGAAGGTAGTCTGTTGTCAAGAATTTTGTTACTCCAATGGATGGTATCGTTCTCATTATGGATGGTAGTCTGTTGTCGATAATTTTGTTACTCTAATGGATGGTACTGTTGTCATTATTTGATGGTAGTCTCTTGTCGAGATTTTTGTTATTCCAATGGATTGTAGCCTTGTCATTATGCAAGGTAGTCTGTTGTCAATATTTTTGTTACTTCAATGTATGGTAGCCTTGTCATTATGGAAGGTTGTTTGTTGTCGAGATTTTTGTTACTCCTATGGATGTTAGCCTTGTCATTATGGAAGGTAGTATGTCGTTGTGATTTATATCACTCCATTGGATGGTAGCCTTGTCACTATGGAAGGTAGTCTGTTGTTCATATTTTTGTTACTCCAATGGATGGTAGCCTTGTCATTATAGAAGGTAGTTTATTGTCGAGATTTTTTTTACTCCAATGGATGATAGCCTTGTCATTATGTAAGGTAGTCTATTGTTGAGATTTTAGTTATTCCAATGGATGTTAGCCTTATCATTATGGAAGCTAGTATGTTGTCGAGATTTCTGTTACTCCATTTGATGGTAGCCTTGTCATTATGGAAGGTAGTCTTTCATTATGATTTCTGTGACTCCAATCGATGGTTTCCTTGTCACTAAGGAAGGTAGTATGTTGTTCATATTTTTCTTACTCCAGTGGATGGTAGCCTTGTCATTATGGAAGGTAGTCTATTGTCGAGATTTTTGTTACTCCAGTGGATGGTAGCCTTGTCATTGTGGAAGGTTGTCTGTTGTCGAAATTTTTGTTACTCTAATGGATGGTAGCCTTGTCATTATGGAAGGTAGTCTGTTGTCGAGAATTTTGTTACTCCAATGGATGGTATCGTTCTCATTATGGATGGTAGTCTGTTGTCGAGAATTTTGTTACTCCAATGGATGGTACTGTTGTCATTATTTGATGCTAGTCTGTTGTCGAGATTTTTGTTATTCCAATGGATTGTAGCCTTGTCATTATGGAAGGTAGTCTGTTGTCGATATTTTTGTTACTTCAATGTATGGTAGCCTTGTCATTATGGAAGGTTGTTTGTTGTCGAGATTTTTGTTACTTCTATGGATGTTAGCCTTGTCATTATGGAAGGTAGTATGTTGTTGTGATTTATATCACTCCAATGGATGGTAGCCTTGTCACTTTGGAAGGTATTCTGTTGTTCATTTTTTTGTTACTCCAATTGATGGTAGCCTTGTCATTATGGAAGGTAGTCTGTTGACGATGTTTTTGTTACTTCAATGTATGGTAGCCTTGTCATTATGGAAGTTTGTTTGTTGTCGAGATTTTTGTTACTCCAATGGATGTTAGCATTGTCATTATGGAAGGTAGTATGTCGTTGTGATTTATGTCACTCCAATGGATTGTAGCCTTGTCACTATGGAAGGTAGTTTGTTGTTCATATTTTTGTTACTCCAATGGATGGTAGCCTTGTCATTATAGAAGGTAGTTTATTGTCGAGATTTTTTTTACTCCAATGGATGATAGCCTTGTAATTATGGAAGGTAGTCTATTGTCGAGATTTTAGTTATCCCAATGGATGTTAGCCTTACCATTATGGAAGGTAGTATGTTGTCGAGATTTTTGTTACTCCATTTGATGATAGCCTTGTCATTATGGAAGGTAGTCTGTCATTATGATTTCTGTGACTCCAATGGATGGTCGCCTTGTCACTAAGGAAGGTAGTCTGTTGTTCATATTTTTCTTACTCCAGTGGATGGTAGCCTTGTCATTATGGAAGGTAGTCTGTTGTCGAGAATTTTGTTACTCCAATGGATGGTATCGTTCTCATTATGGATGGTAGTCTATTGTCGAGATTTTTGTTATTCCAATGGATTGTAGCCTTGTCATTATGGAAGGTATTCTGTTGACGATATTTTTGTTACTTCAATGTATGGTAGCCTTGTCATTATGGAAGGTTGTTTGTTGTCGAGATTTTTGTTACTCCTATGGATGTTAGCCTTGTCATTATGGAAGGTAGTATGTCGTTGTGATTTATATCACTCCAATGGATGGTAGCCTTGTCACTATGGAAGGTAGTCTGTTGTTCATATTTTTGTTACTCCAATGGATGGTAGCCTTGTCATTATAGAAGGTAATTTATTGTCGAGATTTTTTTTTACTCCAATGGATGATAGCCTAGTCATTATGGAAGGTAGTCTATTGTCGAGATTTTAGTTATTTCAATGGATGTTAGCCTTATCATTATGGAAGCTAGTATGTTGTCGAGATTTCTGTTACTCCATTTGATGGTAGCCTTGTCATTATGGAAGGTAGTCTGTCATTATGATTTATGTGACTCCAATCGATGGTAGCCTTGTCACTAAGGAAGGTAGTATGTTGTTCACATTTTTCTTACTCTAGTGGATGGTAGCCTTGTCATTATGGAAGGTAGTCTATTGTCGATATTTTTGTTACTCCAATGGATGGTAGCCTTGTCATTGTGGAAGGTTGTCTGTTGTCGAGATTTTTGTTACTCTAATGGATGGTAGCCTTGTCATTATGGAAGGTAGTCTGTTGTCGAGAATTTTGTTACTCCAATGGATGGTATCGTTCTCATTATGGATGGTAGTCTGTTGTCGAGAATTTTGTTACTCCAATGGATGGTACTGTTGTCATTATTTGATGGTAGTCTGTTGTCGAGATTTTTGTTATTCCAATGGATTGTAGCCTTGTCATTATGGAAGGTAGTTTGTTGTCGATATTTTTTTTACTCCAATGGATGGTAGCCTTGTCATTATGGAAGGTAGTTTGTTGTCGAAATTTTTGTTACTTCAAGGTATGGTAGCCTTGTCATTATGGAAGGTTGTTTGTTGTCGAGATTTTTGTTACTCCAATGGATGCTAGCCTTGTCATTATGGAAGGTAGTATGTCGTTCTGATTTATGTCACTTCAATGGATGGTAGCCTTGTCACTATGGAAGGTAGTCTGTTGTTCATATTTTTGTTACTCCAAGGGATGATAGCCTTGTCATTATGGAAGTTTGTCTGTTGTCGAGATTTTTGTTACTCTAATGGATGGTAGCCTTGTCATTATGGAAGGTAGTCTATTTTCGAGATTTTTGTAACTCCATTGGATGGTAGCCTTGTCATTATGAAAGGTAGTCTGTTGTCGATACTTTTGTTACTCCAATGGATGGTAGCCTTTCATTATGGAAGGTAGTCTGTTGTCGAGATTTTTGTTAATCCAATGGATGGTAAAATTGTCATTATGGATGGTAGTCTGTTGACGAGAATTTTGTTACTCCAATGGATGGTAGCCTTGTCATTATGGAACGCAGTCTGTTGTCGAGATTTTTGTTATTCCAATAGACGGTAGCCTTGTCACTATGGAAGGTAGTCTGTTGTCAAATTTTTTTTACTCCAATGGATGCTAGCCTTGTCATTAGGGAAGGTAATCTGTCGTTGTGATTTCTGTCACTCCAATGGATGGTAACCTTGTCACTATGGAAGGTAGTCTGTTGTTCATATTTTTGATACTCCAATGGATGGTATCCTTGTCACTATGGAAGGTATTTTGTTGTTCATTTTTTTATTACTCCAATGGATGGTAGCCTTGTCATTATGGGAGGTAGTTTGTTGTCGAGATTTTTGTTATTCCAATGGATGGTAGCCTTGTCATTATGGAAGGTAGACTATTGTCGAGATTTTTGTTACTCCAATTGATGGTAGCATTATCATTATGGAAGGTAGTCTGTTGTCGTTATTTTTGTTACTCAAATGGATGGTAGTCTTGCATTATGGTAGGTAGTATGTTATCAATATCTTTTTTACTCCAATGGATTGTAGAATTGTCATTATGGATGGTAGTTTGTTGTTGAGAATTTTGTTACTCCAATGGATGGTAGCCTTGTCATTATGGAACGCAGTCTGTTGTCGATGTTTTTGTTACTCCAATGGATGCTACCCTTGTCATTATGGAAGGTAGTCTGTTTTCGAGATTTTTGTTATTCCAATGGATGGTAGCCTTGTCACTATGGAAGGTAGTCTGTTGTCGAGATTTTTTTTACTCCAATGGATGCTAGCCTTGTCATTATGGAAGGTAGTCTTTCGTTGTGATTTCTGTCACTCCAATGGATGGTAGCCTTGTCACTATGGAAGGTGGCCTATTGTCGAGAGTTTTGTAACTCCAATGGATGGTAGCCTTGTCATTGTTGAAGGTTGTCTGTTGTCGAGATTTTTGTTACTCTAATGGATGGTAGCGTTGTCATTATGGAAGGTAGTCTATTTTCGAGAATTTTGTTACTCCAATTGATGGTAGCCTTGTCATTATGGAAGGTAGTCTGTTGTCAAGATTTTTGTTACTCCTATGGAGGCTATCGTTGTCATTATGGATGGTTGTCTGTTGTCGATATTTTTGTTTCTCCAATGGATGGTAGCCTTGTCATTATGAAAGGTAGTCTATTTTAGAGATTTTTGTTACTCAATGTATGGTAGCCTTGTCACTATGGGAGGTAGTCTGTTGTTCATATTTTTGTTTCTCCAATGGATGGTAGCCTTGTCATTATGGAAGGTAGTCTGTCATTATGATTTCTGTGACTCCAATCGATGGTAGCCTTGTCACTAAGGAAGGTAGTATGTTGTTCATATTTTTCTTACTCCAGTGGATGGTAGCCTTGTCATTATGGAAGGTAGTCTATTGTCGATATTTTTGTTACTCCAATGGATGGTAGCCTTGTCATTGTGGAAGGTTGTCTTTTGTCGAGATTTTTGTTACTGTAATGGATGGTAGCCTTGTCATTATGGAAGGTAGTCTGTTGTCGAGAATTTTGTTACTCCAATGGATGGCATCGTTCTCATTATGGATGGTAGTCTATTGTCGAGATTTTTGTTATTCCAATGGATTGTAGCCTTGTCATTATGGAAGGTAGTCTGTTGACGATATTTTTGTTACTTCAATGTATGGTAGCCTTGTCATTATGGAAGGTTGTTTGTTGTCGAGATTTTTGTTACTCCTATGGATGTTAGCCTTGTCATTATGGAAGGTAGTATTTCGTTGTGATTTATATCACTCCAATGGATGGTAGCCTTGTCACTATGGAAGGTAGTCTGTTGTTCATATTTTTGTTACTCCAATGGATGGTAGCCTTGTCATTATAGAAGGTAATTTATTGTCGAGATTTTTTTTTACTCCAATGGATGATAGCCTAGTCATTATGGAAGGTAGTCTATTGTCGAGATTTTAGTTATTTCAATGGATGTTAGCCTTATCATTATGGAAGCTAGTATGTTGTCGAGATTTCTGTTACTCCATTTGATGGTAGCCTTGTCATTATGGAAGGTAGTCTGTCATTATGATTTCTGTGACTCCAATCGATGGTAGCCTTGTCACTAAGGAAGGTAGTATGTTGTTCATATTTTTCTTACTCTAGTGGATGGTAGCTTTGTCATTATGGAAGGTAGTCTATTGTCGATATTTTTGTTACTCCAATGGATGGTAGCCTTGTCATTGTGGAAGGTTGTCTGTTGTCGAGATTTTTGTTACTCTAATGGATGGTAGCCTTGTCATTATGGAAGGTAGTCTGTTGTCGAGAATTTTGTTACTCCAATGGATGGTATCGTTCTCATCATGGATGGTAGTCTGTTGTCGAGAATTTTGTTACACCAATGGATGGTACTGTTGTCATTATTTGATGGTAGTTTGTTGTCGAGATTTTTGTTATTCTAATGGATTGTAGCCTTGTCATTATGGAAGGTAGTTTGTTGTCGATATTTTTTTTACTCCAATGGATGGTAGCCTTGTCATTATGGAAGGTAGTTTGTTGTCGAAATTTTTGTTACTTCAAGGTATGGTAGCCTTGTCATTATGGAAGGTTGTTTGTTGTCGAGATTTTTGTTACTCCAATGGATGCTAGCCTTGTCATTATTGAAGGTAGTATGTCGTTGTGATTTATGTCACTTCAATGGATGGTAGCCTTGTCACTATGGAAGGTAGTCTGTTATATTTTTGTTACTCCAATGGATGGTAGCCTTGTCATTATAGAAGGTAGTCTATTGTCGAGATTTTTTTTACTCCAAGGGATGATAGTCTTGTCATTATGGAAGTTTGTCTGTTGTCGAGATTTTTGTTACTCTAATGGATGGTAGCCTTGTCATTATGGAAGGTAGTCTGTTTTCGAGATTTTTGTAACTCCATTGGATGGTAGCCTTGTCATTATGGAAGGTAGTCTGTTGTCGATACTTTTGTTACTCCAATGGATGGTAGCCTTTCATTATGGAAGGTAGTCTATTGTCGAGATTTTTGTTAATCCAATGGATGGTACCATTGTCATTATGGATGGTAGTCTGTTGACGAGAATTTTGTTACTCCAATGGATGGTAGCCTTGTCTTTATGGAACGCAATCTGTTGTCGAGATTTTTGTTATTCCAATGGACGGTAGCCTTGTCACTATGGAAGGTAGTCTGTTGTCAAATTTTTTTTACTCCAATGAATGCTAGCCTTGTCATTAGGGAAGGTAATCTGTCGTTGTGATTTCTGTCACTCCAATGGATGGTAGCCTTGTCACTATGGAAGGTAGTCTGTTGTTCATATTTTTGATACTCCAATGGATGGTAGCCTTGTCACTATGGAAGGTATTTTGTTGTTCATTTTTTTATTACTCCAATGGATGGTAGCCTTGTCATTATGGGAGGTAGTTTGTTGTCGAGATTTTTGTTATTCCAATGGATGGTAGCCTTGTCATTATGGAAGGTAGTCTATTGTCGAGATTTTTGTTACTCCAATTGATGGTAGCATTATCATTATGGAAGGTAGTCTGTTGTTGTTATTTTTGTTACTCAAATGGATGGTAGTCTTGTCATTATGGTAGGTAGTATGTTATCAATATCCTTTTTACTCCAATGGATTGTAGAATTGTCATTAAGGATGGTAGTCTGTTGTCGAGAATTTTGTTACTCCAATGGATGGTAGCCTTGTCATTATGGAATGCAGTCTGTTGTCGATGTTTTTGTTACTCCAATGGATGCTACCCTTGACATTATGGAAGGTAGTCTGTTTTCGAGATTTTTGTTATTCCAATGGATGGTAGCCTTGTCACTATGGAAGGTAGTCTGTTGTCGAGATTTTTTTTACTCCAATGGATGCTAGCCTTGTCATTATGGAAGGTAGTCTGTCATTGTGATTTCTGTCACTCCAATGGATGGTAGCCTTGTCACTATGGAAGGTGGCCTATTGTCGAGAGTTTTGTTACTCCAATGGATGGTAGCCTTGTTATTGTTAAAGGTTGTCTGTTGTCGAGCTTTTTGTTACTCTAATGGATGGTAGCTTTGTCATTATGGAAGGTAGTCTATTTTCGAGAATTTTGTTACTCCAATTGATGGTAGCCTTGTCATTATGGAAGGTAGTCTGTTGTCGAGATTTTTGTTACTCCTATGGAGGGTATCGTTGTCATTATGGATGGTTGTCTGTTGTCGATATTTTTGTTTCTCCAATGGATGGTAGCCTTGTCATTATGAAAGGTAGTCTATTTTAGATATTTTTGTTACTCAATGGATGGTAGCCTTATCACTATGGGAGGTAGTCTGTTGTTCATATTTTTGTTACTCCAATGGATGGTAGCCTTGTCATTATGGAAGGTAGTCTGTCATTATGATTTCTGTGACTCCAATCGATGGTAGCCTTGTCACTAAGGAAGGTAGTATGTTGTTCATATTTTTCTTACTCCAGTGGATGGTAGCCTTGTCATTATGGAAGGTAGTCTATTGTCGATATTTTTGTTACTCCAATGGATGGTAGCCTTGTCATTGTGGAAGGTTGTCTGTTGTCGAGATTTTTGTTACTCTAATGGATGGTAGCCTTGTCATTATGGCAGGTAGTCTGTTGTCGAGAATTTTGTTACTCCAATGGATGGTATCGTTCTCATTATGGATGGTAGTCTGTTGTCGAGAATTTTGTTACTGCAATGGATGGTACTGTTGTCATTATTTGATGGTAGTCTGTTGTCGAGATTTTTGTTATTCCAATGGATTGTAGCCTTGTCATTATGGAAGGTAGTTTGTTGTCGATAATTTTTTTACTCTAATGGATGGTAGCCTTGTCATTATGGAAGGTAGTTTGTTGTCGAGATTTTTGTTACTTCAAGGTATGGTAGCCTTGTCGTTATGGAAGGTTGTTTGTTGTCGAGATTTTTGTTACTCCAATGGATGCTAGCCTTGTCATTATGGAAGGTAGTATGTCGTTGTGATTTATGTCACTTCAATGGATGGTAGCCTTGTCACTATGGAAGGTAGTCTGTTGTTCATATTTTTGTTACTCCAATGGATGGTAGCCTTGTCATTATAGAAGGTAGTCTATTGTCGAGATTTTTTTTACTCCAAGGGATGATAGCCTTGTCATTATGGAAGTTTGTCTGTTGTCGAGATTTTTGTTACTCTAATGGATGGTAGCCTTGTCATTATGGAAGGTAGTCTGTTTTCGAGATTTTTGTAACTCCATTGGATGGTAGCCTTGTCATTATGGAAGGTAGTCTGTTGTCAATACTTTTGTTACTCCAATGTATGGTAGCCTTTCATTATGGAAGGTAGTCTGTTATCGAGATTTTTGTTAATCCAATGGATGGTACCATTGTCATTATGGATGGTAGTCTGTTGATGAGAATTTTCTTACTCCAATGGATGGTAGCCTTGTCATTAGGGAATGCAGTCTGATGTCGAGATTTTTGTTATTCCAATGGACGGTAGCCTTGTCACTATGGAAGGTAGTCTGTCGTCAAATTTGTTTTACTCCAATGGATGCTAGCCTTGTCATTAGGGAAGGTAATCTGTCGTTGTGATTTCTGTCACTCCAATGGATGGTAGCCTTGTCACTATGGAAGGTAGTCTGTTGTTCATATTTTTGATACTCCAATGGATGGTAGCCTTGTCACTATGGAAGGTATTTTGTTGTTCATTTTTTATTACTCCAATGGATGGTAGCCTTGTCATTATGGGAGGTAGTTTGTTGTCGAGATTTTTGTTATTCCAATGGATGGTAGCCTTGTCATTAAGGAAGGTAGTCTATTGTCGAGATTTTTGTTACTCCAATTAATGGTAGCATTATCATTATGGAAGGTATCCTGTTGTCGTTATTTTTGTTACTCAAATGGATGGTAGTCTTGTCATTATGGTAGGTAGTATGTTATCAATATCTTTTTTACTCCAATGGATTGTAGAATTGTCATTATGGATGGTAGTCTGTTGTCGAGAATTTTGTTACTCCAATGGATGGTAGCCTTGTCATTATGGAACGCAATCTGTTGTCGATGTTTTTGTTACTCCAATGGATGCTACCCTTGTCATTATGGAAGGTAGTCTGTTTTCGAGATTTTTGTTATTCCAATGGATGGTAGCCTTGTCACTATGGAAGGTAGTCTGTTGTCGAGATTTTTTTTACTCCAATGGATGCTAGCCTTGTCATTATGGAAGGTAGTCTGTCGTTGTGATTTCTGTCACTCCAATGGATGGTAGCCTTGTCACTATGGAAGGCGGGCTATTGTCGAGAGTTTTGTTACTCCAATGGATGGTAGCCTTGTCATTGTTGAAGGTTGTCTGTTGTCGAGATTTTTGTTACTCTAATGGATGGTAGCCTTGTCATTATGGAAGGTAGTCTATTTTCGAGAATTTTGTTACTCCAATTGATGGTAGCCTTGTCATTATGGAAGGTAGTCTGTTGTCGAGATTTCTGTTACTCCTATGGAGGGTATCGTTGTCATTATGGATGGTTGTCTGTTGTCGATATTTTTGTTTCTCCAATGGATGGTAGCCTTGTCATTATGAAAGGTAGTCTATTTTAGAGATTTTTGTTACTCCAATGGATGGTAGCCTTGTCACTATGGGAGGTAGTCTGTTGTTCATATTTTTGTTACTCCAATGGATGGTAGCCTTGTCATTATGGAAGGTAGTTTGTTGTCATGATTTTTGTTATTCCAATGGATGGTAGCCTTGTCATTATGGAAGGTAGTCTATTGTCGATATTTTTGTTACTCCAATGTATGGTAGCCTTGTCATTATAGAAGGCAGTCTGCTGTCGAGATTTTTGTTAATTCAATGGATGGTAGCCTTGTCATTATGGAAGGTAGTCTGTCGTCAAAATTTGTGTTACTTCAATGGATGGTAGCCTTGTCATTATGGAAGGTATTTTGTTGTCGAGATTTTTGTTACTCCAATAGATGCTAGCCTTGTCATTATGGAAGGTAGTCTATCTTTGTGATTTTTGTCACTTCAATGGATGGTAGCCTTGCCAATATGGAAGGTAGTCTGTTGTTCATATTTTTGTTACTCCAATGGAAGGTAGCCTTGTCATTATTGAAGGTAGTCTATTGTAGATATTGTTGTTACTCCAATGCATGGTAGCCTTGTCATAATGGAAGGTATTCTGTTGTCGATATCTTTGTTACTCGAATGGATTGTAGCTTTGTCATTATGGAAGGTAGTCTGTTGTCGAGATTTTTGTTACTCCAATGGATGGTATCGTTGTCATTATTGATGGTAGTCTGTTGTCGAGAATTTTGTTACTCCAATGCATGGTAGCCTTGTCATTATGAAACGTAGTCTATTGTCGATGTTTTTGTTACTCCAATGGATGGTAGCCTTATCATTATGTAAGGTAGTCTGTTGTCAAGATTTTTGTTATTCTAATGGATGTTAGCCTTATCATTATGGAAGGTAGTCTGTTGTCGAGATTTTTGTTACTCCAATGGATGCTAGCCATGTCATTATTGAAGTTAGTCTGTCGTTGTGATTTCTGTCACTCCAATGGATGGTAGCCTTGTCACTATGGAAGGTAGTCTGTTGTTCATATTTTTGTTACTCCAGTGGATGGTAGCCTTGTCATTATGGAAGGTAGTCTGTTGTCGAGATTTTTGTTAATCCAATGGATGGTACCATTGTCATTATGGATGGTAGTCTGTTGACGAGAATTTTGTTACTCCAATGGATGGTAGCCTTGTCATTAGGGAATGCAGTCTGATGTCGAGATTTTTGTTATTCCAATGGACGGTAGCCTTGTCACTATGGAAGGTAGTCTGTCGTCAAATTTGTTTTACTCCAATGGATGCTAGCCTTGTCATTAGGGAAGGTAATCTGTCGTTGTGATTTCTGTCACTCCAATGGATGGTAGCCTTGTCACTATGGAAGGTAGTCTGTTGTTCATATTTTTGATACTCCAATGGATGGTAGCCTTGTCACTATGGAAGGTATTTTGTTGTTCATTTTTTATTACTCCAATGGATGGTAGCCTTGTCATTATGGGAGGTAGTTTGTTGTCGAGATTTTTGTTATTCCAATGGATGGTAGCCTTGTCATTAAGGAAGGTAGTCTATTGTCGAGATTTTTGTTACTCCAATTAATGGTAGCATTATCATTATGGAAGGTATCCTGTTGTCGTTATTTTTGTTACTCAAATGGATGGTAGTCTTGTCATTATGGTAGGTAGTATGTTATCAATATCTTTTTTACTCCAATGGATTGTAGAATTGTCATTATGGATGGTAGTCTGTTGTCGAGAATTTTGTTACTCCAATGGATGGTAGCCTTGTCATTATGGAACGCAATCTGTTGTCGATGTTTTTGTTACTCCAATGGATGCTACCCTTGTCATTATGGAAGGTAGTCTGTTTTCGAGATTTTTGTTATTCCAATGGATGGTAGCCTTGTCACTATGGAAGGTAGTCTGTTGTCGAGATTTTTTTTACTCCAATGGATGCTAGCCTTGTCATTATGGAAGGTAGTCTGTCGTTGTGATTTCTGTCACTCCAATGGATGGTAGCCTTGTCACTATGGAAGGCGGGCTATTGTCGAGAGTTTTGTTACTCCAATGGATGGTAGCCTTGTCATTGTTGAAGGTTGTCTGTTGTCGAGATTTTTGTTACTCTAATGGATGGTAGCCTTGTCATTATGGAAGGTAGTCTATTTTCGAGAATTTTGTTACTCCAATTGATGGTAGCCTTGTCATTATGGAAGGTAGTCTGTTGTCGAGATTTCTGTTACTCCTATGGAGGGTATCGTTGTCATTATGGATGGTTGTCTGTTGTCGATATTTTTGTTTCTCCAATGGATGGTAGCCTTGTCATTATGAAAGGTAGTCTATTTTAGAGATTTTTGTTACTCCAATGGATGGTAGCCTTGTCACTATGGGAGGTAGTCTGTTGTTCATATTTTTGTTACTCCAATGGATGGTAGCCTTGTCATTATGGAAGGTAGTTTGTTGTCATGATTTTTGTTATTCCAATGGATGGTAGCCTTGTCATTATGGAAGGTAGTCTATTGTCGATATTTTTGTTACTCCAATGTATGGTAGCCTTGTCATTATAGAAGGCAGTCTGCTGTCGAGATTTTTGTTAATTCAATGGATGGTAGCCTTGTCATTATGGAAGGTAGTCTGTCGTCAAAATTTGTGTTACTTCAATGGATGGTAGCCTTGTCATTATGGAAGGTATTTTGTTGTCGAGATTTTTGTTACTCCAATAGATGCTAGCCTTGTCATTATGGAAGGTAGTCTATCTTTGTGATTTTTGTCACTTCAATGGATGGTAGCCTTGCCAATATGGAAGGTAGTCTGTTGTTCATATTTTTGTTACTCCAATGGAAGGTAGCCTTGTCATTATTGAAGGTAGTCTATTGTAGATATTGTTGTTACTCCAATGCATGGTAGCCTTGTCATAATGGAAGGTATTCTGTTGTCGATATCTTTGTTACTCGAATGGATTGTAGCTTTGTCATTATGGAAGGTAGTCTGTTGTCGAGATTTTTGTTACTCCAATGGATGGTATCGTTGTCATTATTGATGGTAGTCTGTTGTCGAGAATTTTGTTACTCCAATGCATGGTAGCCTTGTCATTATGAAACGTAGTCTATTGTCGATGTTTTTGTTACTCCAATGGATGGTAGCCTTATCATTATGTAAGGTAGTCTGTTGTCAAGATTTTTGTTATTCTAATGGATGTTAGCCTTATCATTATGGAAGGTAGTCTGTTGTCGAGATTTTTGTTACTCCAATGGATGCTAGCCATGTCATTATTGAAGTTAGTCTGTCGTTGTGATTTCTGTCACTCCAATGGATGGTAGCCTTGTCACTATGGAAGGTAGTCTGTTGTTCATATTTTTGTTACTCCAGTGGATGGTAGCCTTGTCATTATGGAAGGTAGTCTGTTGTCGAGATTTTTGTTAATCCAATGGATGGTACCATTGTCATTATGGATGGTAGTCTGTTGACGAGAATTTTGTTACTCCAATGGATGGTAGCCTTGTCATTAGGGAATGCAGTCTGATGTCGAGATTTTTGTTATTCCAATGGACGGTAGCCTTGTCACTATGGAAGGTAGTCTGTTGTCAAATTTTTTTTACTCCAATGGATGCTAGCCTTGTCATTAGGGAAGGTAATCTGTCGTTGTGATTTCTGTCACTCCAATGGATGGTAGCCTTGTCACTATGGAAGGTAGTCTATTGTTCATATTTTTGATACTCCAATGGATGGTAGCCTTGTCACTATGGAAGGTATTTTGTTGTTCATTTTTTTATTACTCCAATGGATGGTAGCCTTGTCATTATGGGAGGTAGTTTGTTGTCGAGATTTTTGTTATTCCAATGGATGGTAGCCTTGTCATTAAGGAAGGTAGTCTATTGTCGAGATTTTTGTTACTCCAATTAATGGTAGCATTATCATTATGGAAGGTAGTCTGTTGTCGTTATTTTTGTTACTCAAATGGATGGTAGTCTTGTCATTATGGTAGGTAGTATGTTATCAATATCTTTTTTACTCCAATGGATTGTAGAATTGTCATTATGGATGGTAGTCTGTTGTCGAGAATTTTGTTACTCCAATGGATGGTAGCCTTGTCATTATGGAACGCAATCTGTTGTCGATGTTTTTGTTACTCCAATGGATGCTACCCTTGTCATTATGGAAGGTAGTCTGTTTTCGAGATTTTTGTTATTCTAATGGATGGTAGCCTTGTCACTATGGAAGGTAGTCTGTTGTCGAGATTTTTTTTACTCCAATGGATGCTAGCCTTGTCATTATGGAAGGTAGTCTGTCGTTGTGATTTCTGTCACTCCAATGGATGGTAGCCTTGTCACTATGGAAGGCGGGCTAATGTCGAGAGTTTTGTTACTCCAATGGATGGTAGCCTTGTCATTGTTGAAGGTTGTCTGTTGTCGAGATTTTTGTTACTCTAATGGATGGTAGCCTTGTCATTATGGAAGGTAGTCTATTTTCGAGAATTTTGTTACTCCAATTGATGGTAGCCTTGTCATTATGGAAGGTAGTCTGTTGTCGAGATTTTTGTTACTCCTATGGAGGGTATCATTGTCATTATGGATGGTTGTCTGTTGTCGATATTTTTGTTTCTCCAATGGATGGTAGCCTTGTCATTATGAAAGGTAGTCTATTTTAGAGATTTTTGTTACTCCAATGGATGGTAGCCTTGTCACTATGGGAGGTAGTCTGTTGTTCATATTTTTGTTACTCCAATGGATGGTAGCCTTGTCATTATGGAAGGTAGTTTGTTGTCATGATTTTTGTTATTCTAATGGATGGTAGCCTTGTCATTATGGAAGGTAGTCTATTGTCGATATTTTTGTTACTCCAATGTATGGTAGCCTTGTCATTATAGAAGGCAGTCTGCTGTCGAGATTTTTGTTAATTCAATGGATGGTAGCCTTGTCATTATGGAAGGTAGTGTGTCGTCAAAATTTTTGTTACTTCAATGGATGGTAGCCTTGTCATTATGGAAGGTATTTTGTTGTCGAGATTTTTGTTACTCCAATAGATGCTAGCCTTGTCATTATGGAAGGTAGTCTATCTTTGTGATTTTTGTCACTTCCATGGATGGTAGCCTTGCCAATATGGAAGGTAGTCTGTTGTTCATATTTTTGTTACTCCAATGGAAGGTAGCCTTGTCATTATTGAAGGTAGTCTATTATAGATATTGTTGTTACTCCAATGCTTGGTAGCCTTGTCATAATGGAAGGTATTCTATTGTCGATATCTTTGTTACTCCAATGGATTGTAGCTTTGTCATTATGGAAGGTAGTCTGTTGTCGAGATTTTTGTTACTCCAATGGATGGTATCGTTGTCATTATTGATGGTAGTCTGTTCTCGAGAATTTTGTTACTCCAATGCATGGTAGCCTTGTCATTATGAAACGTAGTCTATTGTCGATGTTTTTGTTACTCCAATGGATGGTAGCCTTATCATTATGTAAGGTAGTCTGTTGTCGAGATTTTTGTTATTCTAATGGATGTTAGCCTTATCATTATGGAAGGTAGTCTGTTGTCGAGATTTTTGTTACTCCAATGGATGCTAGCCATGTCATTATTGAAGTTAGTCTGTCGTTGTGATTTCTGTCACTCCAATGGATGGTAGCCTTGTAACTATGGAAGGTAGTCTGTTGTTCATATTTTTGTTACTCCAGTGGATGGTAGCCTTGTCATTATGGAAGGTAGTCTATTATCGATATTTTTGTTACTCCAATAGATGGTAGCCTTGTCATTATGGATGGTAGTATGTTGTTGATATCTTTGTTACTCCAATGGATTGTAGCTTTGTCATTATGGAAGGTAGTTTGTTGTCGAGATTTTTGTTACTCCAATGGATGGTATCGCTGTCATTATGAATGGTAGTCTGTTGTCGAGAATTTTGTTACTCCAATGGATGGTAGCCTTGTCATTATGGAACGTAGTCTATTGTCGATGTTTTTGTTACTCCAATGGATGGTAGCCTTGTCATTATGGAAGGTAGTCTGTTGTTGAGATTTTATTTATTCCAATGGATGTTAGCCTTATCATTATGGAAGGTAGTCTGTTGTTGAAATTTTTGTTACTCCAATGTATGGTAGCTTTGTCATTATGGAAGGCAGTCTGTTGTCGAGATTTTTGTTAATTCAATGGATGGTAGCCTTGTCATTATGGAAGGTATTTTGTTGTCGAGATTTTTGTTACTCCAATGGATGCTAGCCTTATCATTATGGAAGGTATTTTGTCGTTGTGATTTCTGTCACTGCAATGGATGGTAGCCTTGCCAATATGGAAGGTAGTCTGTTGTTCATATTTTTGTTACTCCAATGGAAGGTAGCCTTGTCATTATTGAAGGTAGTCTATTGTAGATATTTTTGTTACTCCAATGCATGGTAGCCTTGTCATAATGGAAGGTATTTTGTTGTGGATATCTTTGTTACTCCAATGGATTGTAGCTTTGTCATTATTGAAGGTAGTCTGTTGTCGAGATTTTTGTTACTCCAATGGATGGTATCGTTGTCATTATGGATGGTAGTCTGTTGTCGAGAACTTTGTTACTCCAATGGATGGTAGCCTTGTCATTATGGAACATAGTCTGTTGTCGATGTTTTTGGTACTCCAATGGAAGGTAGTCAGTTGTCGAGATTTTTGTAATTCCAATGGATGTTAGCCTTATCATTATGGAAGGTAGTCTGTTGTCGAGATTTTTGTTACTCCAATGGATGCTAGCCATGTCATTATGGAAGGTAGTTTGTCGTTGTGATTTCTGTCACTCCAATGGATGGTAGCCTTGACACTATGGAAAGTAGTATGTTGTTCATATTTTTGTTACTCTAGTGGATGCTAGCCTTGTCATTATGGAAGGTAGTCTATTATCGATATTTTTGTTACTCCAATAGATGGTAGCCTTGTCATTATGGAAGGTAGTATGTTGTTGATATCTTTGTTACTCCAATGGATTGTAGCTTTGTCATTATGGAAGGTAGTTTGTTGTCGAGATTTTTGTTACTCCAATGTATGGTATCACTGTTATTATGAATGGTAGTGTGTTATCGAGAATTTAGTTACTCAAATGAATGGTAGCCTTGTCATTATGGAACATAGTCGGTTATCGATATTTTTGTTACTCCAATGGATGTTTGCCTTGTCATTATGGAAGGTAGTCTGTTGTCGAGATTTTAATTATTCCAACGGATTGTAGCTTTGTCATTAAGGAAGGTAGTCTATTGTCGAGATTTTTGTTACTCCAATGGATGGTATCGCTGTCATTATGAATGGTAGTCTGTTGTCGAGAATTTTGTTACTCCAATGGATGGTAGCCTTGTCATTATGGAAGGTAGTCTGTTTTCGTGACTTTTGTAACTCCAATTGATGGTAGCCTTGTCATTATGGAAGGTAGTCTGTTGTCGAGGATTTTGTTACTCCAATGGATGGTAGCCTTGTCATTACGAAAGGTAATTTGTATTCGTTATTTTTGTTATTCCAATGGATGGTAGCCTTGTCATTATGGAAGGTAGTTTGTTGTCGATATTTTTGTTACTGCAATGGATGGTAGCCTTGTCATTATGGAAGGTAGTTTGTTGTAGAGATTTTTGTTACTTCAATGTATGGTAGCCTTGTCATTATGGAAGGTTGTTTGTTGTCGAGATTTTTGTTACTCCAATGGTTGCTAGCCTTGTCATTATGGAAGGTAGTCTGTCGTTGTGATTTATGTCACTCCATTGGATGGTAGCCTTGTCACTATGGAAGGTAGTTTGTTGTTCATATTTTGGTACACCAATGGATGGTAGCCTTTTCATTATATAAGGTAGTCTATTGTCGAGATTTTTGTTACTCCAATGGATGATAGCCTTGTCATTATGGAAGTTTGTTTGTTGTCGAGATTATTGTTACTCCAATGGATGGTAGCCTTGTCATTATGGAAGGTAGTCTGTTTTCGAGATTTTTGTTACTCCATTGTATGGTAGCCTTGTCATTATGGAAGGTAGTCTGTTTTCGATATTTTTGTTACTCCAATGGAAGGTAGCCTTTCATTATGGAAGGTAGTATGTTGTCGATATCTTTGTTACTCCAATGGATTGTAGCCTTGTCATTATGGAAGGTAGTCTGTTGTCGAGATTTTAGTTACTCCAATGGATTGTACCATTGTCATTATGGATGGTAGTCTGTTGTCGACAATTTTGTTACTCCAATGGATGGTAGCCTTGTCATTATGGATTCAATATGTTGTCGATGTTTTTGTTACTGCAATGGATGCTACCCTTGTCACTATGAAAGGTAGTCTGTTGTCCAGATTTTTTTTACTCCATTGGATGGTAGCCTTGTCACTATGGAAGATAGTCTGTTTATCATATTTCTGTTACTCCAATGGATGGTAGCCTTGTAATTATGGCGGGTAGTCTATTGTCGAGATTTTTGTTACTCTAATGGATGGTAGCCTTGTCATTATGGAAGGTAGTCTGTTTTCGTGACTTTTGTAACTCCAATTGATGGTAGCCTTGTCATTATGGAAGGTAGTCTGTTGTCGAGGATTTTGTTACTCCAATGGATGGTATCGTTGTCATTATGGAAGGTAGTTTGTATTCGAGATTTTTTTATTCCAATGGATGGTAGCCTTGTCATTATGGAAGGTAGTTTGTTGTCGAGATTTTTGTTACTGCAATGGATGGTAGCCTTGTCATTATGGAAGGTAGTTTGTTGTAGAGATTTTTGTTACTTCAATGTATGGTAGCCTTGTCATTATGGAAGGTTGTTTGTTGTCGAGATTTTTGTTACTCCAATGGATGCTAGCCTTGTCATTATGGAAGGTAGTCTGTCGTTGTGATTTATGTCACTCCATTGGATGGTAGCCTTGTCACTATGGAAGGTAGTTTGTTGTTCATATTTTTGTTACACCAATGGATGGTAGCCTTTTCATTATATAAGGTAGTCTATTGTCGAGATTTTTGTTACTCCAATGGATGATAGCCTTGTCATTATGGAAGTTTGTCTGTTGTCGAGATTATTGTTACTCCAATGGATGGTAGCCTTGTCATTATCTAAGGTAGTCTGTTTTCGAGATTTTTGTTACTCCAATGTATGGTAGCCTTGTCATTATGGAAGGTAGTCTGTTTTCGATATTTTTGTTACTCCAATGGAAGGTAGCCTTTCATTATGGAAGGTAGTATGTTGTCGATATCTTTGTTACTCCAATGGATTGTAGCCTTGTCATTATGAAAGGTAGTCTGTTGTCGAGATTTTTGTTAATTCAATGGATGGTAGCCTTGTCATTATTAAAAGTAGTCTATTGTATATATCTTTGTTACTCCAATGCATGGTAGCCTTGTCATTATGGAAGGTAGTCTGTTGTTGATATCTTTGTTACTCCAATGGATTGTAGCTTTGTCATTATGGATGGTAGTCTGTTGTCGAGATTTTTGTTACTCCAATGGATGGTATCATTCCTATTATGGATGGTAGTCTGTTGTCGAGAATTTTGTTACTCCAATGGATGGTAGCCTTGTCATTATGGAACGTAGTCTGTTGTCGATGGTTTTGTTACTCCAATGGATGGTAGCCTTATCATTATGAAAGGTAGTCTGCTGTTGAGATTTTAGTTATTCCAATGGATGTTAGCCTTATCATTAGTGAAGGTAGTCTGTTGTCGAGATTTTTGTTACTCCAATGGATGCTAGCCTTGTCATTATGGAACGCAGTATGTTGTTGATGTTTTTGTTACTCCAATGGATTCTACCTTAGTCATTATGGAAGGTAGTCTGTTGTCGAGATTTTTGTTATTCCAATGGACGGTAGCCTTGTCACTATGGAAGGTAGTCTGTTGTTCATATTTTTGTTACTCCAATGGATGGTAGCCTTGTCACTATGGAAGGTATTCTGTTGTTCATTTTTTTGTTACTCCAATGGATGGTAGCCTTGTCATTATGGAAGGTAGTTTGTTGTCGATATTTTTGTTACTTCAATGTATGGTAGCCTTGTCATTATGGAAGTTTGTTTGTTGTCGAGATTTTTGTTACTCCAATGGATGTTTTCCTTGTCATTATGGAAGGTAGTATGTCGTTGTGATTCATGTCACTCCAATGGATGGTAGCCTTGTCAATATGGAAGGTAGTCTGTTGTTCATATTTTTGTTACTCCAATGGATGGTAGCCTTGTCATTATAGAAGGTAGTCTATTGTCGAGATATTTTTTACTCCAATGGATGATAGCCTTGTCATTATGGAAGGTAGTCTATTATCGAGATTTTAGTTATTCCAATGGATGTTAGCCTTATCATTATGGAAGGTAGTATGTTGTCGATATTTTTGTTACTCCATTTGATGATAGCCTTGTCATTATGATTTCTGGAACTCCAATGGATGGTAGCCTTGTCACTAAGGAAGGTAGTCTTTTGTTCATATTTTTCTTACTCCAGTGGACGGTAGCCTTGTCATTATGGAAGGTAGTCTATTGTCGAGATTTTTGTTACTCCAATGGATGGTAGCCTTGTCATTGTGGAAGGTTGTCTGTTGTCGAGATTTTTGTTACTCCAATGGATGGTAGCCTTGTCATTATGGAAGGTAGTTTGTTGTCGAGAATTTTGTTACTCCAATGGATGGTATCGTTCTCATTATGGATGGTAGTCTGTTGTCGAGAATTTTGTTACTCCAATGTATGGTACTGTTGTCATTATTTGATGGTAGTCTGTTGTCCAGATTTTTGTTATTCCAATGGATTGTAGCCTTGTCATTATGTAAGGTAGTCTGTTGTCGATATTTTTGTTACTTCAATGTATGGTAGCCTTGTTACTATGGAAGGATGCTTGTTGTCGAGATTTTTGTTACTCATATGGATGTTAGCCTTGTCATTATGGAAGGTAGTATGTCGTTGTGATTTACGTCACTCCAATGGATGGTATCCTAGTCACTATGGAAGTTAGTCTATTGTTCATATTTTTGTTACTCCAATGGATGGTAGCCTTGTCATTATAAAAGGTAGTCTATTGTCGAGATTTTTTTTACTCCAATGGATGATAGCCTTGTCATTATGGAAATTTGTCTGTTGTCGAGATTTTTTTTACTCTAATGGATGGTAGCCTTGTCATTATGGAAGGTAGTCTGTTTTCGAGATTTTTGTAACTCCATTGTATGGTAGCCTTGTCATTATGGAAGGTAGTCTGTTGTCGATACTTTTGTTACTCCAATGGATGGTAGCCTTTCATTATGGAAGGTAGTCTGTTCTCGAGATTTTTGTTACTCCAATGGATGGTAGCATTGTCATTATGGATGGTAGTCTGTTGACGAGAATTTTGTTACTCCAATGGATGGTAGCCTTGTCATTATGGAACGCAGTCTGTTGTCGAGATTTTTGTTATTCCAATGGACGGTAGCCTTGTTACTATGGAAGGTAGTCTGTTGTCAAATTTTTTTTACTCCAATGGATGCTAGCCTTGTCATTAGGGAAGGTAATCTGTCGTTGTGATTTCTGTCACTCCAATGGATGGTAGCCTTGTCACTATGGAAGGTAGTCTGTTGTTCATATTTTTGATACTCCAATGGATGGTAGCCTTGTCACTATGGAAGGTATTATGTTGTTCATTTTTTTGTTACTCCAATGGATGGTAGCCTTGTCATTGTGGAAGGTAGTTTATTGTCGAGATTTTTGTTATTCCAATGGAGGGTAGCCTTGTCATAATAGAAGGTAGTCTATTGTCGAGATTTTTGTTACTCCAATTGATGGTAGCATTATCATTATGGAAGTTAGTCTGTTGTCGTTATTTTTGTTACTCAAATGGATGGTAGTCTTGTCATTATGGTAGGTAGTATGTTATCAATATCTTTGTTACTCCAATGGATTGTAGAATTGTCATTATGGATGGTAGTCTGTTGTCGAGAATTTTGTTACTCCAATGGATGGTAGCCTTGTCATTATGGAACGCAGTCTGTTGTCGATGTTTTTGTTACTCCAATGGATGCTACCCTTGTCATTATGGAAGGTAGTCTGTTGTCGAGATTTTTGTTATTCCAATGGATGGTAGCCTTGTCACTATGGAAGGTAGTCTGTTGTCAAGATTTTTTTTACTCCAATGTATGCTAGCCTTGTCATTATGGAAGGTAGTCTGTCGTTGTGATTTCTGTCACTCCAATAGATGGTAGCCTTGTCACTATGGAAGGTAGCCTATTGTCGAGAGTTTTGTTACTCCAATGGATGGTAGCCTTGTCATTGTTAAAGGTTGTCTGTTGTCGAGATTTTTGTTACTCTAATGGATGGTAGCCTTGTCATTATGGAAGGTAGTCTGTTGTCGAGATTTTTGTTACTCCTATGGATCGTATCGTTGTCATTATGGATGGTTGTCTGTTGTCGATATTTTTGTTTCTCCAATGGATGGTAGCCTTGTCATTATGAAAGGTAGTCTATTTTCGAGATTTTTGTTACTCCAATGGATGGTAGCCTTGTCACTATGGGAGGTAGTCTGTTGTTCATATTTTTGTTACTCCAATGGATGGTAGCCTTGTCATTATGGAAGGTAGTTTGTTGTCGTGATTTTTGTTATTCCAATGGATGGTAGCCTTGTCATTATGGAAGGTAGTCTGTTATCGATATTTTTGTTACTCCAATGTATGGTAGCCTTGTCATTATAGAAGGCAGTCTGCTGTCGAGATTTTTGTTAATTCAATGGATGGTAGCCTTGTCATTATGGAAGGTAGTTTGTCGTCGAAATTTTTGTTACTTCAATGGATGGTAGCCATGTCATTATGGAAGGTATTTTGTTGTCGAATTTTTGTTACTCCAATGGATGCTAGCCTTGTCATTATGGAAGGTAGTCTATCGTTGTGATTTTTGTCACTGCAATGGATGGTAGCCTTGCCAATATGGAAGGTAGTATGTTGTTCATATTTTTGTTACTCCAATGGAAGGTAGCCTTGTCATTATTGAAGGTAGTCGATTGTAGATATTTTTGTTACTCCAATGCATGGTAGCCTTGTCATAATGGAAGGTATTTTGTTGTTGATATCTTTATTACTCCAATGGATTGTAGCTTTGTCATTATGGAAGGTAGTCTGTTGTCGAGATTTTTGTTACTCCAATGGATGGTATCGTTGTCATTATGGATGGTAGTCTGTTGTCGAGAATCTTGTTACTCCAATGCATGGTAGCCTTGTAATTATGAAACGTAGTCTTTTGTCGATGTTTTTGTTACTCCAATGGATGGTAGCCTTATCATTATGGAAGGTAGTCTGTTGTCGAGATTTTTGTTATTCCAATGGATGTTAGCCTTATCATTATGGAAGGTAGTCTGTTGTCGAGATTTTTGTTACTCCAATGGATGCTAGCCATGTCATTATGGAAGGTAGTCTGTCCTTGTGATTTCTGTCACTCCAATGGATGGTAGCCTTGTCACTATGGAAGGTAGTCTGTTGTTCATATTTTTGTTACTCCAGTGGATGGTAGCCTTGTCATTATGGAAGGTAGTCTATTATCGATATTTTTGTTACTCCAATAGATGGTAGCCTTGTCATTATGGAAGGTAGTATGTTGTTGATATCTTTGTTACTCCAACGGATTGTAGCTTTGTCATTAAGGAAGGTAGTCTATTGTCGAGATTTTTGTTACTCCAATGGATGGTATCGCTGTCATTATGAATGGTAGTCTGTTGTCGAGAATTTTGTTACTCCAATGGATGGTAGCCTTGTCATTATGGAAGGTAGTCTGTTTTCGTGACTTTTGTAACTCCAATTGATGGTAGCCTTGTCATTATGGAAGGTAGTCTGTTGTCGAGGATTTTGTTACTCCAATGGATGGTATCGTTGTCATTATGGAAGGTAGTTTGTATTCGAGATTTTTTTATTCCAATGGATGGTAGCCTTGTCATTATGGAAGGTAGTTTGTTGTCGATATTTTTGTTACTGCAATGGATGGTAGCCTTGTCATTATGGAAGGTAGTTTGTTGTAGAGATTTTTGTTACTTCAATGTATGGTAGCCTTGTCATTATGGAAGGTTGTTTGTTGTCGAGATTTTTGTTACTCCAATGGTTGCTAGCCTTGTCATTATGGAAGGTAGTCTGTCGTTGTGATTTATGTCACTCCATTGGATGGTAGCCTTGTCACTATGGAAGGTAGTTTGTTGTTCATATTTTGGTACACCAATGGATGGTAGCCTTTTCATTATATAAGGTAGTCTATTGTCGAGATTTTTGTTACTCCAATGGATGATAGCCTTGTCATTATGGAAGTTTGTTTGTTGTCGAGATTATTGTTACTCCAATGGAACGTAGCCTTGTCATTATGGAAGGTAGTCTGTTTTCGAGATTTTTGTTACTCCATTGTATGGTTGCCTTGTCATTATGGAAGGTAGTCTGTTTTCGATATTTTTGTTACTCCAATGGAAGGTAGCCTTTCATTATGGAAGGTAGTATGTTGTCGATATCTTTGTTACTCCAATGGATTGTAGCCTTGTCATTATGGAAGGTAGTCTGTTGTCGAGATTTTAGTTACTCCAATGGATTGTACCATTGTCATTATGGATGGTAGTCTGTTGTCGACAATTTTGTTACTCCAATGGATGGTAGCCTTGTCATTATGGATTCAATATGTTGTCGATGTTTTTGTTACTGCAATGGATGCTACCCTTGTCACTAAGAAAGGTAGTCTGTTGTCCAGATTTTTTTTACTCCATTGGATGGTAGCCTTGTCACTATGGAAGATAGTCTGTTTATCATATTTCTGTTACTCCAATGGATGGTAGCCTTGTAATTATGGCGGGTAGTCTATTGTCGAGATTTTTGTTACTCTAATGGATGGTAGCCTTGTCATTATGGAAGGTAGTCTGTTTTCGTGACTTTTGTAACTCCAATTGATGGTAGCCTTGTCATTATGGAAGGTAGTCTGTTGTCGAGGATTTTGTTACTCCAATGGATGGTATCGTTGTCATTATGGAAGGTAGTTTGTATTCGAGATTTTTTTATTCCAATGGATGGTAGCCTTGTCATTATGGAAGGTAGTTTGTTGTCGAGATTTTTGTTACTGCAATGGATGGTAGCCTTGTCATTATGGAAGGTAGTTTGTTGTAGAGATTTTTGTTACTTCAATGTATGGTAGCCTTGTCATTATGGAAGGTTGTTTGTTGTCGAGATTTTTGTTACTCCAATGGATGCTAGCCTTGTCATTATGGAAGGTAGTCTGTCGTTGTGATTTATGTCACTCCATTGGATGGTAGCCTTGTCACTATGGAAGGTAGTTTGTTGTTCATATTTTTGTTACACCAATGGATGGTAGCCTTTTCATTATATAAGGTAGTCTATTGTCGAGATTTTTGTTACTCCAATGGATGATAGCCTTGTCATTATGGAAGTTTGTCTGTTGTCGAGATTATTGTTACTCCAATGGATGGTAGCCTTGTCATTATCTAAGGTAGTCTGTTTTCGAGATTTTTGTTACTCCAATGTATGGTAGCCTTGTCATTATGGAAGGTAGTCTGTTTTCGATATTTTTGTTACTCCAATGGAAGGTAGCCTTTCATTATGGAAGGTAGTATGTTGTCGATATCTTTGTTACTCCAATGGATTGTAGCCTTGTCATTATGAAAGGTAGTCTGTTGTCGAGATTTTTGTTAATTCAATGGATGGTAGCCTTGTCATTATTAAAAGTAGTCTATTGTATATATCTTTGTTACTCCAATGCATGGTAGCCTTGTCATTATGGAAGGTAGTCTGTTGTTGATATCTTTGTTACTCCAATGGATTGTAGCTTTGTCATTATGGATGGTAGTCTGTTGTCGAGATTTTTGTTACTCCAATGGATGGTATCATTCCTATTATGGATGGTAGTCTGTTGTCGAGAATTTTGTTACTCCAATGGATGGTAGCCTTGTCATTATGGAACGTAGTCTGTTGTCGATGTTTTTGTTACTCCAATGGATGGTAGCCTTATCATTATGAAAGGTAGTCTGTTGTCGAGATTTTAGTTATTCCAATGGATGTTAGCCTTATCATTAGTGAAGGTAGTCTGTTGTCGAGATATTTTTTACTCCAATGGATGCTAGCCTTGTCATTATGGAAGGTAGTCTGTCGTTGTGATTTTTGTGACTCCAATGGATGGTAGCCTTGTCACTAAGGAAGGTAGTCTGTTGTTCATATTTTTCTTACTCCAGTGGATGGTAGCCATTTCATTATGGAAGGTAGTCTATTGTCGAGATTTTTGTTACTCGAATGGATGGTAGCCTTGTCATTGTGAAAGGTTGTCTGTGGTCGAGATTTTTGTTACTCTAATGGATGGTAGCCTTGTCATTATGGAAGGTAGTCTGTTATCGAGAATTTTGTTACTCCACATGATGGTATCCTTATCATTATGGAAGGTAGTCTGTTGTCGAGATTTTTGTTACTCGAATGGATGGTACTGTTGTCATTATGGATGGTAGTCTGTTGTTAAGATTTTTGTTATTCCAATGGATTGTAGCCTTGTCATTATGGAAGGTAGTTTGTTGTCGATATTTGTGTTACTCCGATGTATGGTAGCCTTGTCATTATGGAAGGTTGTTTGTTGTCGAGATTTTTGTTACTCAAATTGATGCTAGCCTCGTCATTATGGAAGGTAGTATGTCGTTGTGATTTATGTCACTCCAATGGATGGTAACCTTGCCACTATGGAAGGTAGTCTATTGTTCATATTTTTGTTACTCCAATAAACAGTAGCCTTGTCATTATAGAAGGTAGTCTATTGTCGAGATTATTTTTACTCCAATGGATGATAGCCTTGTCATTATGGAAGTTAGTCTGTTGTCGAGATTTTTGTTACTCTAATGGATGGTAGACTTGTCATTATGGAAGGTAGTCTATTTTTGAGATTTTTGTAACTCTAATGGATGGTAGCCTTGTCATTATGGAAGGTAGTCTGTTGTCGATATTTTTGTTACTCCAATGGATGGTAGCCTTTTCATTATGGAACGCAGTCTGTTGTCGATGTTTTTATTACTCCAATGGATGCTACCCTTGTCATTATGGAAGATAGTCTGTTTATCATATTTTTGTTACTCCAATGGATGGTAGCCTTGTAATTATGGAAGGTAGTCTATTGTCGAGATTTTTGTTACTCCAATGGATGGTAGCATTATCATTATGGAAGGTTGTCTGTTGTCGATTATTTGTTACTCCAATGGATGGTAGCCTTGTCATTATGGAAGGTAGTCTGTTTTCGAGATTTTTGTTGCTCCAACGGATGGTAGCCTTGTCACTCTGGAAGGTAGTCTATTGCTCATTTTTTTGTTACTCCAATGGATGGTAGCCTTGTCATTATGGAAGGTAGTTTGTTGTCGAGATTTTTGTTATTCCAATGGATGGTAGCCTTGTCATTATGGAAGGTAGTTTGTTGTCGATATTTTTGTTACTCCAATGGATGGTAGCCTTGTCATTATGGAAGGTAGTTTGTTGTAGAGATTTTTGTTACTTCAATGTATGGTAGCCTTGTCATTATGGAAGGTTGTTTGTTGTCGAGATTTTTGTTACTCCAATGGATGCTAGCCTTGTCATTATGGAAGGTAGTCTGTCGTTGTGATTTATGTCACTCCATTGGATGGTAGCCATGTCACTATGGAAGGTAGTTTGTTGTTCATATTTTTGTTACACCAATGGATGGTAGCCTTGTCATTATATAAGGTAGTCTATTGTCGAGATTTTTATTACTCCAATGGATGATAGCCTTGTCATTATTGAAGTTTGTCTGTTGTCGAGATTTTTGTTACTCTAATGGATGGTAGCCTTGTCGTTATGGAAGGTAGTCTGTTTTCGAGATTTTTGTTACTCCAATGGATGGTAGCCTTGTCATTATGGAAGGTAGTCTGTTTTCGATATTTTTGTTACTCCAATGGAAGGTAGCCTTTCATTATGGAAGGTAGTATGTTGTCGATATCTTTGTTACTCAAATGGATTGTAGCCTTGTCATTATGAAAGGTAGTCTGTTGTCAAGATTTTTGTTACTCCAATGGATGGTACCGTTGTCATTATGGATGGTAGTCTGTTGTCGAGAATTTTGTTACTCCAATGGATGGTAGCCTTGTCATTATGGATTCAGTATGTTGTTGATGTTTTTGTTACTGCAATGGATGCTACGCATGTCATTATGAAAGGTAGCCTGTTGTCGAGATTTTTTTTACTCCAATGGATGGTAGCCGTGTCACTATGGAAGATAGTCTATTTATCATATTTTTGTTACTCCAATGGATGATAGCCTTGTAATTAAGGAAGGTAGTCTATTGTCGATATTTTTGTTACTCCAATTGATGGTAGCATTATCATTATGGAAGGTTGTTTGTTTTCGAGATTTTTGTTACTCCAATGGATGGTAGCCTTGTCACTCTGGAAGGTAGTCTGTTGTTCATTTTTTTGTTACTCCAATGGATGGTAGCATTGTCATTATTGAAGGTAGTTTGTTGTCGAGATTTTTGTTATTCCAATGGATGGTAGCCTTGTCATTATGGAAGGTAGTCTGTTGTCGATATTTTTGTTACTCCAATGGATGGTAGCCTTGTCATTATGGAAGGTAGTCTGTTGTCGAGATTTTTGTTAATTCAATGGATGGTAGCCTTGTCATTATTAAAGGTAGTCTATTGTATATATCTATGTTACTCCAAGGCATGGTAGCCTTGTCATTATGGAAGGTAGTCTGTTGTCTAGATTTTTGTTATTCCAATGGATGTTAGCCTTGTCATTATGGAAGGTAGTCTGTTGTCGAGATTTTTGTTACTCCAATGGATGCTAGCCTTGTCATTATGGAAGGTAGTTTGTCGTTGTGATTTCTGTCACTCAAATGGATGGTAGCCTTGTCTCTATGTAAAGTAGTCTGTTGTTCATATTTTTGTTACTCCAGTGGATGGTAGCCTTGTCATTATGGAAGGTAGTCTATTATCGATATTTTTGTTACTCCAATAGATGGTAGCCTTGTCATTATGGAAGGTAGTATGTTGTTGATATCTTTGTTACTCCAATGGATTGTAGCTTTGTCATTATGGAAGGTAGTCTGTTGTCGAGATTTTTGTTACTCCAATGGATGGTATCGTTGTCATTATGAATGGTAGTCTGTTGTCGAGAATTTTGTTACTCAAATGGATGGTAGCCCTGTCATTATGGAACATAGTCGGTTGTCGATGTTTTTGATACTCCAATGGACGTTAGCCTTGTCATTATGGAAGGTAGTCTGTTGTCGAGATTTTATTTATCCCAATGGAAGTTAGCCTTATCATTATGGAAGGTAGTCTGTTGTTGAGATTTTTGTTACTCCAATGGATGGTAGCCTTGTCACTATGGAAGGTAGTCTGTTGTTAATATTTTTCTTACTCGAGTGGATGGTAGCCTTGTCATTATGGAAGGTAGTCTATTGTCGAGATTTTTGTTACTCTAATGGATGGTAGCCTTGTCATTATGGAAGGTAGTCTGTTTTCGTGACTTTTGTTACTCCAATTGATGGTAGCCTTGTAATTATGGAAGGTAGTCTGTTGTCGAGGATTTTGTTACTCCAATGGATGGTATCGTTGTCATTATGGATTGTAGTCTATTGTCGATGTTTTTGTTACTCCAATGGATGGTAGCCTTGTCATTATGGAAGGTAGTTTGTATTCGATATTTTTTTATTCCAATGGATGGTAGCCTTGTCATTATGGAAGGTAGTTTGTTGTCGATATTTTTGTTACTGCAATGGAAGGTAGCCTTGTCATTATGGAAGGTAGTTTGTTGTAGAGATTTTTGTTACTTCAATGTATGGTAGCCTTGTCATTATGGAAGGTTGTTTGTTGTCGAGATTTTTGTTACTCCAATGGATGCTAGCCTTGTCATTATGGAAGGTAGTATGTCGTTGTGATTTATGTCACTCCATTGGATGGTAGCCTTGTCACTATGGAAGGTAGTTTGTTGTTCATATTTTTGTTACACCAATGGATGGTAGCCTTGTCATTATATAAGGTAGTCTATTGTCGAGATTTTTATTACTCCAATGGATGATAGCCTTGTCATTATGGAAGTTTGTCTGTTGTCGAGATTTTTGTTACTCTAATGGATGGTAGCCTTGTCGTTATGGAAGGTAGTCTATTTTCGAGATTTTTTTTACTCCCATGGATGGTAGCCTTGTCATTATGGAAGGTAGTCTGTTTTCGATATTTTTGTTACTCCAATGGAAGGTAGCCTTTCATTATGGAAGGTAGTATGTTGTCGATATCTTTGTTACTCCAATGGATTGTAGCCTTGTCATTATGGAAGGTAGTCTGTTGTCAAGATTTTTGTTACTCCAATGGATGGTACCGTTGTCATTATGGATGGTAGTCTGTTGTCGAAAATTTTGTTACTCCAATGGATGGTAGCCTTGTCATTATGGATTCAGTATGTTGTTGGTGTTTTTGTTACTGCAATGGATGCTACGCATGTCATTATGAAAGGTATTCTGTTGTCGAGATTTTTTTTACTCCAATGGATGGTAGCCGTGTCACTATGGAAGATAGTCTGTTTATCATATTTTTGTTACTCCAATGGATGATAGCCTTGTAATTAAGGAAGGTAGTCTATTGTCGATATTTTTGTTACTCCAATTGATGGTAGCATTATCATTATGGAAGGTTGTCTGTTTTCGAGATTTTTGTTACTCCAATGGATGGTAGCCTTGTCACTCTGGAAGGTAGTCTGTTGTTCATTTTTTTGTTACTCCAATGGATGGTAGCATTGTCATTATTGAAGGTAGTTTGTTGTCGAGATTTTTGTTATTCCAATGGATGGTAGCCTTGTCATTATGGAAGGTAGTCTATTGTCGATATTTTTGTTACTCCAATGGATGGTAGCCTTGTCATTATGGAAGGTAGTCTGTTGTCGAGATTTTTGTTAATTCAATGGATGGTAGCCTTGTCATTATTAAAGGTAGTCTATTGTATATATCTATGTTACTCCAATGCATGGTAGCCTTGTCATTATGGAAGGTAGTCTGTTGTCTAGATTTTTGTTATTCCAATGGATGTTAGCCTTGTCATTATGGAAGGTAGTCTGTTGTCGACATTTTTGTTACTCCAATGGATGCTAGCCTTGTCATTATGGAAGGTAGTTTGTCGTTGTTATTTCTGTCACTCAAATGGATGGTAGCCTTGTCACTATGTAAAGTAGTCTGTTGTTCATATTTTTGTTACTCCAGTGGATGGTAGCCTTGTCATTATGGAAGGTAGTCTATTATCGATATTTTTGTTACTCCAATAGATGGTAGCTTTGTCATTATGGAAGGTAGTATGTTGTTGATATCTTTGTTACTCCAATGGATTGTAGCTTTGTCATTATGGAAGGTAGTCTGTTGTCGAGATTTTTGTTACTCCAATGGATGGTATCACTGTCATTATGAATGGTAGTCTGTTGTCGAGAATTTTGTTACTCAAATGGATGGTAGCCCTGTCATTATGGAACATAGTCGGTTGTCGATGTTTTTGATACTCCAATGGACGTTAGCCTTGTCATTATGGAAGGTAGTCTGTTGTCGAGATTTTATTTATCCCAATGGAAGTTAGCCTTATCATTATGGAAGGTAGTCTGTTGTTGAGATTTTTGTTACTCCAATGGATGGTAGCCTTGTCACTATGGAAGGTAGTCTGTTGTTAATATTTTTCTTACTCGAGTGGATGGTAGCCTTGTCATTATGGAAGGTAGTCTATTGTCGAGATTTTTGTTACTCTAATGGATGGTAGCCTTGTCATTATGGAAGGTAGTCTGTTTTCGTGACTTTTGTTACTCCAATTGATGGTAGCCTTGTCATTATGGAAGGTAGTCTGTTGTCGAGGATTTTGTTACTCCAATGGATGGTATCGTTGTCATTATGGATTGTAGTCTATTGTCGATGTTTTTGTTACTCCAATGGATGGTAGCCTTGTCATTATGGAAGGTAGTTTGTATTCGATATTTTTTTATTCCAAAGGATGGTAGCCTTGTCATTATGGAAGGTAGTTTGTTGTCGATGTTTTTGTTACTGCAATGGATGGTAGCCTTGTCATTATGGAAGGTAGTTTGTTGTAGAGATTTTTGTTACTTCAATGTATGGTAGCCTTGTCATTATGGAAGGTTGTTTGTTGTCGAGATTTTTGTTACTCCAATGGATGCTAGCCTTGTCATTATGGAAGGTAGTCTATCGTTGTGATTTATGTCACTCCATTGGATGGTAGCCTTGTCACTATGGAAGGTAGTTTGTTGTTCATATTTTTGTTACACCAATGGATGGTAGCCTTTTCATTATTTAAGGTAGTCTATTGTCGAGATTTTTGTTACTCCAATGGATGATAGCCTTGTCATTATGGATGTTTGTCTGTTGTCGAGATTATTGTTACTCCAATGGATGGTAGCCTTGTCATTATGGAAGGTAGTCTGTTTTCGAGATTTTTGTTACTCCAATGTATGGTAGCCTTGTCATTATGGAAGGTAGTCTGTTTTCGATATTTTTGTTACTCCAATGGAAGGTAGCCTTTCATTATGGAAGGTTGTATGTTGTCGATATCTTTGTTACTCCAATGGATTGTAGCCTTGTCATTATGGAAGGTAGTCTGTTGTAGAGATTTTAGTTACTCCAATGGATTGTACCATTGTCATTATGGATGGTAGTCTGTTGTCGAGAATTTTGTTACTCCAATGGATGGTAGCCTTGTCATTATGGATTCAATATGTTGTCGATGTTTTTGTTACTGCAATGGATGCTACCATTGTCACTATGAAAGGTAGTCTGTTGTCGAGATTTTTTTTACTCCAATGGATGGTAGCCTTGTCACTATGGAAGATAGTCTTTTTATCATATTTTTGTTACTCCAATGGATGGTAGCCTTGTAATTATGACGGGTAGTCTATTGTCGAGATTTTTGTTACTCCAATTGATGGTAGCATTATCATTATGAAAGGTAGTCTGTTGTCGAGATTTTAGTTATTCCAATGGATGTTAGCCTTATCATTATGGAAGGTAGTCTGTTTTCGAGATTTTTGTTACTCCAATGGATGCTTGCCTTGTCATTATGGAAGGTAGTCTGTCGTTGTTATTTCTGTCACTCCAATGGATGGTAGCCTTGTCACTATGGAAGGTAGTCTGTTGTTCATATTTTTGTTACTCCAATGGAAGGTAGCCTTGTCATTATTGAAGGTAGTCGATTGTAGATATTTTTGTTACTCCAATGCATGGTAGCCTTGTCATAATGGAAGGTATTCTGTTGTCGATATCTTTATTACTCCAATGGATTGTAGCTTTGTCATTATGGAAGGTAGTCTGTTGTCGAGATTTTATTTATCCCAATGGAAGTTAGCCTTATCATTATGGAAGGTAGTCTGTTGTTGAGATTTTTGTTACTCCAATGGATGGTAGCCTTGTCACTATGGAAGGTAGTCTGTTGTTAATATTTTTCTTACTCGAGTGGATGGTAGCCTTGTCATTATGGAAGGTAGTCTATTGTCGAGATTTTTGTTACTCTAATGGATGGTAGCCTTGTCATTATGGAAGGTAGTCTGTTTTCGTGACTTTTGTTACTCCAATTGATGGTAGCCTTGTCATTATGGAAGGTAGTCTGTTGTCGAGGATTTTGTTACTCCAATGGATGGTATCGTTGTCATTATGGATTGTAGTCTATTGTCGATGTTTTTGTTACTCCAATGGATGGTAGCCTTGTCATTATGGAAGGTAGTTTGTATTCGATATTTTTTTATTCCAAAGGATGGTAGCCTTGTCATTATGGAAGGTAGTTTGTTGTCGATGTTTTTGTTACTGCAATGGATGGTAGCCTTGTCATTATGGAAGGTAGTTTGTTGTAGAGATTTTTGTTACTTCAATGTATGGTAGCCTTGTCATTATGGAAGGTTGTTTGTTGTCGAGATTTTTGTTACTCCAATGGATGCTAGCCTTGTCATTATGGAAGGTAGTCTATCGTTGTGATTTATGTCACTCCATTGGATGGTAGCCTTGTCACTATGGAAGGTAGTTTGTTGTTCATATTTTTGTTACACCAATGGATGGTAGCCTTTTCATTATTTAAGGTAGTCTATTGTCGAGATTTTTGTTACTCCAATGGATGATAGCCTTGTCATTATGGATGTTTGTCTGTTGTCGAGATTATTGTTACTCCAATGGATGGTAGCCTTGTCATTATGGAAGGTAGTCTGTTTTCGAGATTTTTGTTACTCCAATGTATGGTAGCCTTGTCATTATGGAAGGTAGTCTGTTTTCGATATTTTTGTTACTCCAATGGAAGGTAGCCTTTCATTATGGAAGGTAGTATGTTGTCGATATCTTTGTTACTCCAATGGATTGTAGCCTTGTCATTATGGAAGGTAGTCTGTTGTAGAGATTTTAGTTACTCCAATGGATTGTACCATTGTCATTATGGATGGTAGTCTGTTGTCGAGAATTTTGTTACTCCAATGGATGGTAGCCTTGTCATTATGGATTCAATATGTTGTCGATGTTTTTGTTACTGCAATGGATGCTACCATTGTCACTATGAAAGGTAGTCTGTTGTCGAGATTTTTTTTACTCCAATGGATGGTAGCCTTGTCACTATGGAAGATAGTCTATTTATCATATTTTTGTTACTCCAATGGATGGTAGCCTTGTAATTATGACGGGTAGTCTATTGTCGAGATTTTTGTTACTCCAATTGATGGTAGCATTATCATTATGAAAGGTAGTCTGTTGTCGAGATTTTAGTTATTCCAATGGATGTTAGCCTTATCATTATGGAAGGTAGTCTGTTTTCGAGATTTTTGTTACTCCAATGGATGCTTGCCTTGTCATTATGGAAGGTAGTCTGTCGTTGTTATTTCTGTCACTCCAATGGATGGTAGCCTTGTCACTATGGAAGGTAGTCTGTTGTTCATATTTTTGTTACTCCAATGGAAGGTAGCCTTGTCATTATTGAAGGTAGTCGATTGTAGATATTTTTGTTACTCCAATGCATGGTAGCCTTGTCATAATGGAAGGTATTCTGTTGTCGATATCTTTATTACTCCAATGGATTGTAGCTTTGTCATTATGGAAGGTAGTCTGTTGTCGAGACTTTTGTTACTCCAATGGATGGTATCGTTGGCATTATGGATGGTAGTCCGTTGTCGAGAATTTTGTTACTCCAATGCATGGTAGCCTTGTCATTATGGAACGTAGTCTATTGTCGATGTTTTTGTTACTCCAATGGATGGTAGCCTTATCATTATGGAAGGTAGTCTGTTGTTGAGATTTTTGTTATTCCAATGGATGTTAGCCTTATCATTATGGAAGGTAGTCTGTTGTCGAGATTTTTGTTACTCCAATGGATGGTAGCCTTGTCATTATGGAAGGAAGTCTGTTGTTGATATCTTTGTTACTCCAATGGATTGTAGCTTTGTCATTATGGAAGGTAGTCTGTTGTCGAGATTTTTGTTACTCCAATGGATGGTATCATTCTCATTATGGATGGTAGTATGTTGTCGAGAATTTTGTAACTCCAATGGATGGTAGCCTTGTCATTATGGAACGTAGTCTGTTGTAGATTTTTTTTGTTACTCCAATGGATGGTAGCCTTATCATTATGAAAGGTAGTCTGTTGTCGAGATTTTAGTTATTCCAATGGATGTTAGCCTTATCATTAGTGAAGGTAGTCTGTTGTCGAGACTTTTTTTACTCCAATGGATGCTAGCCTTGTCATTATGGAAGGTAGTCTGTCGTTGTGATTTCTGTGACTCCAATGGATGGTAGCCTTGTCACTAAGGAAGGTAGTCTGTTGTTCATATTTTTCTTACTCAAGTGGATGGTAGCCATTTCATTATGGAAGGTCGTCTATTGTCGAGATTTTTGTTACTCGAATGGATGGTAGCCTTGTCATTGTGGAAGGTTGTCTGTTGTCGAGATTTTTGTTACTCTAATGGATGGTAGCCTTATCATTATGGAAGGTAGTCTGTTTTCGAGAATTTTGTTACTCCAATTGATGCTAGCCTTGTCATTATGGAAGGTAGTATGTCGTTGTGATTTATGTCACTCCGATGGATGGTAGCCTTGCCACTATGGAAGGTAGTCTATTATTCATATTTTTGTTACTCCAATGGATGGTAGCCTTGTCATTTTAGAAGGTAGTCTATTGTCGAGATTATTTTTACTCCAATGGATGATAGCCTTGTCATTATGGAAGTTTGTCTGTTGTCGAGATTTTTGTTACTCTAATGGATGGTAGAATTTTCATTATGGAAGGTAGTCTGTTTTTGAGATTTTTGTAACTCCAATGAATGGTAGCCTTGTCATTATGGAAGGTAGTCTGCTGTCGATATTTTTGTTACTCCAATGGATGGTAGCCTTTCATTATGGAAGGTAGTTTGTTGTCGAGATTTTTTGTACTCCAATGGATGGTACCATTGTCATTATGGATGGTAGTCTGTTGTCGAGAATTTTGTTACTCCAATGGATGGTAGCCTTTTCTTTATGGAACGCAGTCTGTTGTCGATGTTTTTGTTACTCCAATGGATGCTACCCTTGTCATTATGGAAGATAATCTGTTTATCATATTTTTGTTACTCCAATGGAGGGTAGCCTTGTAATTATGGAAGGTAGTCTATTGTCGAGATTTTTGTTACTCCAATGGATGGTAGCATTATCATTATGGAAGGTTGTCTGTTGTCGATTATTTGTTATTCCAATGGATGGTAGCCTTGTCGTTATGGAAGGTAGTCTGTTTTCGAGATTTTTGTTGCTCCAACGGATGGTAGCCTTGTCACTCTAGAAGGTAGTCTATTGTTCATTTTTTTGTTACTCCAATGGATCGTAGCCTTGTCATTATGGAAGGTAGTTTGTTGTCGAGATTTTTGTTATTCCAATGGATGGTAGCCTTGTCATTATGGAAGGTAGTTTGTTGCCGATATTTTTTTACTCCAATGGATGGTAGCCTTGTCATTATGGAAGGTAGTTTGTTGTAGAGATTTTTGTTACTTCAATGTATGGTAGCCTTGTCATTATGGAAGGCTGTTTGTTATCGAGATTTTTGTTACTCCAATGGATGCTAGCCTTGTCATTATGGAAGGTAGTCTGTCGTTGTGATTTATGTCACTCCATTGGATGGTAGCCTTGTCACTATGGAAGGTAGTTTGTTGTTCATATATTTGTTACACCAATGGATGGTAGCCTTGTCATTATATAAGGTAGTCTATTGTCGAGATTTTTGTTACTCCAATGGATGATAGCCTTGTCATTATGGAAGTTTGTCAGTTGTCGAGATTTTTGTTACTCTAATGGATGGTAGCCCTATCTTTATGGAAGATAGTCTGTTTTCGATATTTTTGTTACTCCAATGGAAGGTAGCCTTTCATTATGGAAGGTAGTCTATTGTCGATATCTTTGTTACTCCAATGGATTGTAGCCTTGTCATTATGGAAGGTAGTCTGTTGTCGAGATTTTTGTTACTCCAATGGATTGTACCATTGTCATTATGGAAGGTAGTCTGTTGTCGAGATTTTTGTTACTCCAATGGATGGTATTGTTGTCATTATGGATGGTAGTCTGTTGTTAAGATTTTTGTTATTCCAATGGATTGTAGCCTTGTCATTATGGAAGGTAGTCTGTTGTCGATATTTGTGTTACTCCGATGTATGGTAGCCTTGTCATTATGGAAGGTTGTTTGTTGTTGAGATTTTTGTTACTCCAATTGATGCTAGCCTTGTCATTATGGAAGGTAGTATGTTGTTGTGATTTATGTCACTCCAATGGATGGTAGCCTTGCCACTATGGAAGGTAGTCTATTGTTCATATTTTTGTTACTCCAATAAATGGTAGCCTTGTCATTATAGAAGGTAGTCTATTGTCGAGATTATTTTTACTCCAATGGATGATAGCCTTGTCATTATGGAAGTTAGTCTGTTGTCGAGATTTTTGTTACTCTAATGGATGGTAGACTTGTCATTATGGAAGGTAGTCTATTTTTGAGATTTTTGTAACTCCAATGGATGGTAGCCTTGTCATTATGGAAGGTAGTCTATTGTCGATATTTTTGTTACTCTAATGGATGGTAGCCTCTCATTATGGAAGGTAGTTTGTTGTCGAGATTTTTGTTACTCCAATGGATGGTAGCCTTTTCATTATGGAACGCAGTCTGTTGTCGATGTTTTTATTACTCCAATGGATGCTACCCTTGTCATTATGGAAGATAGTCTGTTTATCATATTTTTGTTACTCCAATGGATGGTAGCCTTGTAATTATGGAAGGTAGTCTATTGTCGATATTTTTGTTACTCCAATGGATGGTAGCATTATCATTATGGAAGGTTGTCTGTTGTCGATTATTTGTTACTCCAATGGATGGTAGCCTTGTCATTATGGAAGGTAGTCTGTTTTCGAGATTTTTGTTGCTCCAACGGATGGTAGCCTTGTCACTCTGGAAGGTAGTCTATTGTTCATTTTTTTGTTACTCCAATGGATGGTAGCCTTGTCATTATGGAAGGTAGTTTGTTGTCGAGATTTTTGTTATTCCAATGGATGGTAGCCTTGTCATTATGGAAGGTAGTTTGTTGTCGATATTTTTGTTACTCCAATGGATGGTAGCCTTGTCATTATGGAAGGTAGTTTGTTGTAGAGATTTTTGTTACTTCAATGTATGGTAGCCTTGTCATTATGGAAGGTTGTTTGTTGTCGAGATTTTTGTTACTCCAATGGATGCTAGCCTTGTCATTATGGAAGGTAGTCTGTCGTTGTGATTTATGTCACTCCATTGGATGGTAGCCTTGTCACTATGGAAGGTAGTTTGTTGTTCATATTTTTGTTACACTAATGGATGGTAGCCTTGTCATTATATAAGGTAGTCTATTGTCGAGATTTTTATTACTCCAATGGATGACAGCCTTGTCATTATGGAAGTTTGTCTATTGTCGAGATTTTTGTTACTCTAATGGATGGTAGCCTTGTCGTTATGGAAGGTAGTGTGTTTTCGAGATTTTTGTTACTCCAATGGATGGTAGCCTTGTCATTATGGAAGGTAGTCTGTTTTCGATATTTTTGTTACTCCAATGGAAGGTAGCCTTTCATTATGGAAGGTAGTATGTTGTCGATATCTTTGTTACTCCAATGGATTGTAGCCTTGTCATTATGGAAGGTAGTCTGTTGTCAAGATTTTTGTTGCTCCAATGGATGGTACCGTTGTCATTATGGATGGTAGTCTGTTGTCGAGAATTTTGTTACTCCAATGGATGGTAGCCTTGTCATTATGGATTCAGTATGTTGTTGATGTTTTTGTTACTGCAATGGATGCTACGCATGTCATTATGAAAGGTAGTCTGTTGTCGAGATTTTTTTTACTCCAATGGATGGTAGCCGTGTCACTATGGAAGATAGTCTGTTTATCATATTTTTGTTACTCCTATGGATGATAGCCTTGTAATTAAGGAAGGTAGTCTATTGTCGATATTTTTGTTACTCCAATTGATGGTAGCATTATCATTATGGAAGGTTGTCTGTTTTCGAGATTTTTGTTACTCCAATGGATGGTAGCCTTGTCACTCTGGAAGGAAGTCTTTTGTTCATTTTTTTGTTACTCAAATGGATGGTAGCATTGTCATTATTGAAGGTAGTTTGTTGTCGAGATTTTTGTTATTCCAATGGATGGTAGCCTTGTCATTATGGAAGGTAGTCTGTTGTCGAGATTTTTGTTAATTCAATGGATGGTAGCCTTGTCATTATTAAAGGTAGTCTATTGTATATATCTATGTTACCCCAATGCATGGTAGCCTTATCATTATGGAAGGTAGTCTGTTGTCGATATCTTTGTTACTCCAATGGATTGTAGCTTTGTCATTATGGAAGGTAGTCTGTTGTCGATATTTTTGTTACTCCAATGGATGGTATCGTTCTCATTATGGATGGTAGTCTGTTGTCGAGAATTTTGCTACTCCAATGGATGGTAGCCTTGTCATTATGGAACGTAGTCTAATGTCCATGTTTTTGTTACTCCAATGGATGGTAGCCTTATCATTATGAAAAGTAGTCTGTTGTCGAGATTTTAGTTATTCCAATGGATGTTAGCCTTATCATTATGGAAGGTAGTCTGTTGTCGAGATTTTTGTTACTCCAATGGATGGTAGCCTTGTCATTATGGAAGGTAGGCTAGTGTCAAGATTTTGGTTACTACAATGGATGGTAGCCTTGTCATTATGGAACATAGTCTATTGTAGATATTTTTGTTACTCTAATGGATGGTAGCCTTGTCATTATGGAAGGTAGTGAGTTGTCGATATTTTTTGTACTCCAATGGACGGTAGCCTTGTCATTATGGAAGGTAGAATGTTATTGATATCTTTGTTACTCTAATGGATTGTAGCCTTCTCATTATGGAAGGTAGTCTGTTGTCGAGATTTTTGTTACTCCAATGGATGGTATCGTTGTCATTATGGAAGGTAGTCTGTTGTCTAGAATTTTGTTACTCCAATGGATGGTAGCCCTGTCATTATGGAACGTAGTCTATTATCGATGTTTTTGTTACTCCAATGGATGGTAGCCTTATCGTTATGGAAGGTAGTTTGTTGTCGAGATTTTTGTTATTCCAATGGATGGTAGCCTTGTCACTATGGAAGGTAGTCTGTTGTCGAGATTTTTGTTACTCCAATGAATGCTAGCCTTGTCGTTATTGAAGGTAGTTTGTCGTTGTGATTTATGTCACTCCAATGGATGGTAGCCTTGTCACTATGGAAGGTAGTTTGTTGTTCATATTTGTGTTACTCCAATGGACGGTAGCCTTGTCATTATGGAAGGTAGTGTATTGTCTAGATTTTTGTTACTCCAATGGAATGTAGCATTATCATTATGGAAGGTTGTCTATTGTCAAGATTTTTGTTACTCCAATCGATGGTAGCCTTGTCATTATGGAAGGTAGTCTGTTGTCGAGATTTTTGTTACTCCAATGGATGGTATCGTTCTCATTATGGATGGTAGTCTGTTGTCGAGAATTTTGCTACTCCAATGGATGGTAGCCTTGTCATTATGGAACGTAGTCTAATGTCCATGTTTTTGTTACTCCAATGGATGGTAGCCTTATCATTATGAAAAGTAGTCTGTTGTCGAGATTTTAGTTATTCCAATGGATTTTAGCCTTATCATTATGGAAGGTAGTCTGTTGTCGAGATTTTTGTTACTCCAATGGATGGTAGCCTTGTCATTATGGAAGGTAGGCTAGTGTCAAGATTTTGGTTACTACAATGGATGGTAGCCTTGTCATTATGGAACATAGTCTATTGTAGATATTTTTGTTACTCTAATGGATGGTAGCCTTGTCATTATGGAAGGTAGTGAGTTGTCGATATTTTTTGTACTCCAATGGACGGTAGCCTTGTCATTATGGAAGGTAGAATGTTATTGATATCTTTGTTACTCTAATGGATTGTAGCCTTCTCATTATGGAAGGTAGTCTGATGTCGAGATTTTTGTTACTCCAATGGATGGTATCGTTGTCATTATGGAAGGTAGTCTGTTGTCTAGAATTTTGTTACTCCAATGGATGGTAGCCCTGTCATTATGGAACGTAGTCTATTATCGATGTTTTTATTACTCCAATGGATGGTAGCCTTATCGTTATGGAAGGTAGTTTGTTGTCGAGATTTTTGTTATTCCAATGGATGGTAGCCTTGTCACTATGGAAGGTAGTCTGTTGTCGAGATTTTTGTTACTCCAATGAATGCTAGCCTTGTCGTTATTGAAGGTAGTTTGTCGTTGTGATTTATGTCACTCCAATGGATGGTAGCCTTGTCACTATGGAAGGTAGTTTGTTGTTCATATTTGTGTTACTCCAATGGACGGTAGCCTTGTCATTATGGAAGGTAGTGTATTGTCTAGATTTTTGTTACTCCAATGGATGGTAGCATTATCATTATGGAAGGTTGTCTATTGTCAAGATTTTTGTTACTCCAATCGATGGTAGCCTTGTCATTATGGAAGGTAGTCTGTTTTCGAGATTTTTGTTACTCCAATGGATGGTAGTCTTGTCACTATGGAAGTTAGTTTGTTGTCGGTATTTTTGTTACTCCAATGGATGGTAGCCTTGTCATTATGGAAGGTAGTATGTTTTCGATATCTTTGTTACTCCAATTGATTATAGCCTTGTCATTATGGAAGGTAGTCTGTTATTCATATTTTTGTTACTCCAATGGATGGTAGCCTTGTCATTATGGAAGGTAGTCGAGTGTCGAGATTTTGGTTACTACAATGGATGGTAGCCTTGTGATTATGGAACATAGTGTATTATAGAAATTTTTGTTACTCCAATGCATGGTAGCCTTGTCATTATGGAAGGTAGTCTATTGTTGAGATTTTTGTTACTCCAATGGATGGTAGCATTATCATTATGGAAGGTAGTCTCTTGTTGATATTTTTGTTACTCTAATGGATGGTAGCCTTGTCATTATGAAAGGTAGTATGTTATCGATATCTTTGATTCCTCATGGATTGTAACCTTGTCAGTATGGAAGGTAGTCTGTTGTCGAGATTTTTGTTACTCCAATGGATGGTATCGTTGTCATTATGGATGGTAGTCTGTTGTCGAGAATTTTGTTACTCCAATGGATGGTAGCCTTGTCATTATGAAAGGTAGTTTGTTGTTGAGATTTTTGTTAGTCCAATGGATGCTAGCCTTGTCATTATGGAAGGTAGTCTGTCATTGTGATTTATGTCACTCCAATGGATGGTAGCTTGTCACTATGGAAGGTAGTCTGTTATCGATATTTTTGTTACTCTAATGGCTGGTATCCTTGTCATTATGGAAGGTAGTCTTTTGTCGATATTTTTGTTATTACAATGGATGGTAGCCTTGTCAGTATGGAAACGATGTCTGTTGTCAATGTTTTTGTTACTCTAATGGATGGTAGCCTTGTCATTATGGAAGGTAGTCTGTTGTCGAGATTTTTGTTATTCCAATGGATGGTAGCCTTGTCACTATGGAAGGTAGTCTGTTGTCGAGATTTTTGTTACTCCAATGGATGCTAGCCTTGTCATTATGGAAGGTAGTCTGTCGTTGTGATTTCTGTCACTCCAATGGATGGTAGCCTTGTCACTTTGGAAGGTAGTCTGTTGTTCATATTTTTGTTACTCCAATGGATGGTAGCCTTGTCATTATAGATGGTAGTTTATTGTTGATATTTTTGTTACTCCAATGGATGATAGCCTTGTCATTATAGAAGGTTGTCTGTTGTCAAGATTTTTGTTACTCTAATGGATGGTCGCCTTGTCATTATGGAAGGTAGTCCGTTTTCGAGATTTTTGTTACTCCAATCAATAGTAGCCTTGTTATTATGGAAGGTAGTCTATTTTCGAGATTTTTGTTACTCGAATGGATGGTAGCCTTGTCACTATGGAAGGTAGTTTGTTGTCGGTATTTTTGTTACTCCAATGGATTATAGCCTTTTCATTATGGAAGGTAGTATGTTATCGATATCTTTGTTACTCCAATTGATTATAGCCTTGTCATTATGGAAGGTAATTTATCATGGGGATTTATGTCACTCCAATGGATTGTAGCCTTGTCACTATGGAAGGTAGTCTGTTGTTCAAATTTTTGTTACTCCAATGGATGGTAGCCTTGTCATTATGGAAGGTAGGCTAGTGTCCAGATTTTGGTTAGTACAATGGATGGTAGCCTTGTCATTATAGAACATAGTCTATTGTAGATATTTTTGTTACTCCAATGCATGGTAGCCTTGTCATTATGGAAGGTAGTCTGTTTTCGAGATTTTTGTTACTCCAATGGATAGTAGCCTTGTCCTTATGGAAGGTAGTTTGTTGTCTATATTTTTGTTACTCCAATGGATGGTAGCCTTGTCATTATGTAAGGTAATATGTTGTTGATATCTTTGTTACTGTAATGGATTGTAGCCTTCTCATTATGGAAGGTAGTCTATTGTCGAGATTTTTGTTACTCCAATGGATGGTATCGTTGTCATTATGGATGGTAGTCTGTTGTCGAGAATTTTGTTACTCCAATGGATAGTAGCCTTGTCATTATGGAACGTAGTCTGTTGTCGATGTTTTTGTTACTCTAATCGCTGGTAGCCTTATCGTTATGGAAGGTAGTCTGTTGTCGAGATTTTTGTTATTCCAATGGATGGTAGCCTTGTAACTATGGAAGGTAGTCTGTTGTCGATATTTTTGTTACTATAATTCATGGTAGCCTTGTCATTATGGAAGGTAGTCTGTTGTCCAGATTTTTGTTAATTCAATGGATGGTAGCCTTGTCATTATGAAAGGTAGTTTGTTGTCGAGATTTTTGTTAGTCCAATGGATACTAGCCTTTTCATTATGGAAGGTAGTCTGTCATTGTGATTTATGTCACTCCAATGGATGGTAGCCTTGTCACTATGGAAGGTAGTCTGTTGTTCATATTTTTGTTACTGCAATGGATGGTAGCCTTGTCATTATGGAAGGTAGTCTATTGTCGAGAGTTTTGTTACTCCAATGGATGGTAGCCATGTCATTATGGAAGGTTGTCTATTGTCGAGATTTTTGTTACTCTAATGGATGGTAGCCTTGTCATTATTGAAGGTAGTCTGTTTTCGAGATTTTTGTTACTCTAATGGATGGTAGCCTTGTCATTATGGAAGGTAGTCTGTTAGCGATATTTTTGTTACTCCAATGGACGGTAGCCTTGTCATTATGGAAGGTAGTATGTTGTCGATATCTTTGTTACTCCAATAGATTGTAGCCTTTTCATTATGGAAGGTAGTCTGTTGTTGATATTTTTCTTACTCCAATGGATGCTAGTGTTGTTATTAAAGAAGGTAGTTTGTCGTTGTGATTTATGTCACCCCAATTGATGGTAGCCTTGTCACTATGGAAGGTAGCCTGTTCTTCATATTTTTGTTACTCCAATGGATGGTAGCCTTGTCATTATGAAAGGTAGTTTGTTGTCGAGATTTTTGTTAGTCCAATGGATACTAGCCTTTTCATTATGGAAGGTAGTCTGTCATTGTGATTTATGTCACTCTAATGGATGGTAGCCTTGTCACTATGGAAGGTAGTCTGTTGTTCATATTTTTGTTACTGCAATGGATGGTAGCCTTGTAATTATGGAAGGTAGTCTATTGTCGAGAGTTTTGTTACTCCAATGGATGGTAGCCATGTCATTATGGAAGGTTGTCTATTGTCGAGATTTTTGTTACTCTAATGGATGGTAGCCTTGTCATTATTGAAGGTAGTCTGTTTTCGAGATTTTTGTTACTCTAATGGATGGTAGCCTTGTCATTATGGAAGGTAGTCTGTTAGCGATATTTTTGTTACTCCAATGGACGGTAGCCTTGTCATTATGGAAGGTAGTATGTTGTCGATATCTTTGTTACTCCAATAGATTGTAGCCTTTTCATTATGGAAGGTAGTCTGTTGTTGATATTTTTCTTACTCCAATGGATGCTAGTGTTGTTATTAAAGAAGGTAGTTTGTCGTTGTGATTTATGTCACCCCAATTGATGGTAGCCTTGTCACTATGGAAGGTAGCATGTTCTTCATATTTTTGTTACTCCAATGGATGGTAGCCTTGTCATTATGGAAGGTAGTCTATTGTCGAGATTTTGATAACTACAATGGATGGTAGCCTTGTCATTATAGAACATAGTCTCTTGTAGATATTTTTGTTACTACAATGCATGGTAGCCTTGTAATTATGTAAGGTAGTCTGTAGTCGAGATATTTTTTACTCCAATGGATGGTAGCATTATCATTACGGAAGGTAGTCTGTTATCGATATTTTTGTTACTCCAATGGATGGTTGCCTTGTCATTATGGAACGTAGTCTGTTGTCGATGTTTTTGCTACTCCAATGGATTGTAGCCTTGTCATTATGGAAGGTAGTCTGTTGTCGAGATTTTTGTTATTCCAATGGATGGTAGCCTTGTCACTATGGAAGGTAGTCTGTTGTCGAGATTTTTGTTACTTCAATGGATGCTAGCTTTGTCATTATGGAAGGTAGTGTGTAGTTGTGATTTCTGTCAATCCAATGGATGGTAGCCTTGGCACTATGGAAGGTAGGCTAGTGTCGAGATTTTGGTTACTACAATGGATGGTAGCCTTGTCATTATGGAAGGTAGTCTGTTTTCGAGATTTTTGTTACTACAATGGATGGTAGCCTTGTCATTATGTAAGGTAGTATGTTTTGATATCTTTGTTACTGTAATGGATTGTAGCCTTCTCATTATGGAAGGTAGTCTATTGTCGAGAATTTTGTTACTCCAATGGATGGTAGCCTTGTCATTATGGAACGTAGTCTGTTGTCGATGTTTTTGTTACTCTAATGGCTGGTAGCCTTATCGTTATGGAAGGTAGTCTGTTGTCGAGATTTTTGTTATTCCAATGGATGGTAGCCTTGTCACTATGGAAGGTAGTCCGTTGTCGATATTTTTGTTACTACAATGGATGGTAGCCTTGTCATTATGGAAGGTAGTCTATTGTCGAGATTTTTGTTAATTCAATGGATGGTAGCCTTGTCATTATGAAAGGTAGTATGTTGTCGAGATTTTTGTTAGTCCAATGGATGCTAGCCTTGTCATTATGGAAGGTAATATGTTGTTGATATCTTTGTTACTGTACTGGATTGTAGCCTTCTCATTATGGAAGGTAGTCTGTTGTCGAGATTTTTGTTACTCCAATGGATGGTATCGTTGTCATTATGGATGGTAGTCTGTTGTCGAGAATTTTGTTACTCCAATGGATGGTAGCCTTGTCATTATGGAACATAGTCTGTTGTCGATGTTTTTATTACTCTAATGGTTGGTAGCCTTATCGTTATGGAAGGTAGTCTGTTGTCGAGATTTTTGATATTCTAATGGATGGTAGCCTTGTCACTATGGAAGGTAGTCTATTGTCGATATTTTTGTTACTACAATGGATGGTAGCCTTGTCATTATGGAAGGTAGTCTGTTGTCGATATTTTTGTTACTCCAATGGATGGTAGCCTTGTCATTATGTAAGGTAGTATGTTGTTGATATCTTTGTTATTGTAATGGATTGTAACCTTCTCATTATGGAAGGTAGTCTGTTGTCGAGAATTTTGTTACTCCAATGGATGGTAGCATTGTCATTATGGAACGTAGTCTGTTGTCGATGTTTTTGTTACACTAATGGCTGGTAGCCTTATCGTTATGGAAGGAAGTCTGTTGTCGAAATTTTTGTTATTCCAACGGATGGTAGCCTTGTCACTATGTAAGGTAGTCCGTTGTCGATATTTTTGTTACTATAATGGATGTAGCCTTGTCATTATGGAAGGTTGTATATTGTCGAGATTTTTGTTAATTCAATGGATGGTAGCCTTGTCATTATAAAAGGTAGTATGTTGTCGAGATTTTTGTTAGTCCAATGGATGCTAGCCTTGTCATTATGGAAGGTAATATGTTGTTGATATCTTTGTTACTGTAATGGATTATAGCCTTCTCATTATGGAAGGTAGTCTATTGTCGAGATTTTTGTTACTCCAATGGATGGTATCATTGTCATAATGGATGGTAGTCTGTTGTCGAGAATTTTGTTACTCCAATGGATGGTAGCCTTGTCATTATGGAACGTAGTGTGTTGTCGATGTTTTTGTTACTCTAATGGCTGGTAGCCTTATCGTTATGGAAGGTAGTCTATTGTCGAGATTTTTGTTATTCTAATGGATGGTAGCCTGTTCACTATGGAAGGTAGTATGTTGTCGATATTTTTGTTACTACAATGGATGGTAGCCTTGTCATTATGGAAGGTAGTCTGTTGTCCAGATTTTTGTTAATTCAATGGATGGTAGCCTTGTCATTATGAAAGGTAGTTTGTTGTCGAGATTTTCGTTAGTCCAATGGATTCTAGCCTTGTCATTATGGAAGGTAGTATGTCATTGTGATTTATGTCACTCCAATGGATGGTAGCCTTGTCACTATGGAAGGCAGTCTGTTGTTCATATTTTTGTTACTGCAATGGATGGTAGCCTTGTCATTATGGAAGGTAGTCTATTGTCGAGAGTTTTGTTACTCCAATGAATGGTAGCCTTGTCATTATGGAAGGTTGTCTATTGTCGAGATTTTTGTTACTCTAATGGATGGTAGCCTTGTCATTATTGAAGGTAGTCTATTCTCGAGATATTTGTTACTCTAATGGATGCTAGCCTTGTCACTATGGAAGGTAATATGTTGTTGATATCTTTGTTGCTGTAATGGATTATAGCCTTCTCATTATGGAAGGTAGTCTGTTGTCAAGATTTTTGTTACTCCAATGGATGGTATCATTGTCATTATGGATGGTAGTCTGTTGTCGAGAATTTTGTTACTCCAATGGATGGTAGCCTTGTCATTATGGAACGTAGTCTGTTGTCGATGTTTTTGTTACTCTAATGGCTGGTAGCCTTATCGTTATGGAAGGTAGTCTGTTGTCGAGATTTTTGTTATTCTAATGGATGGTAGCCTGGTCACTATGGAAGGTAGTATGTTGTCGATATTTTTGTTACTACAATGGATGGTAGCCTTGTCATTATGGAAGGTAGTCCGTTGTCCATATTTTTGTTAATTCAATGGATGGTAGCCTTGTCATTATGAAAGGTAGTTTGTTGTCGAGATTTTCGTTAGTCCAACGGATTCCAGCCTTGTCATTATGGAAGGTAGTCTGTCATTGTGATTTATGTCACTCCAATGGATGGTAGCCTTGTCACTATGGAAGGCAGTCTGTTGTTCATATTTTTGTTACTGCAATGGATGGTAGCCTTGTCATTATGGAAGGTAGTCTATTGTCGAGAGTTTTGTTACTCCAATGGATGTTAGCCTTGTCATTATGGAAGGTTGTCTATTGTCGAGATTTTTGTTACTCTAATGGATGGTAGCCTTGTCATTATTGAAGGTAGTCTATTTTCGAGATTTTTGTTACTCTAATGGATGCTAGCCTTATCTTTATGGAAGGTAATATGTTGTTGATATCTTTGTTGCTGTAATGGATTATAGCCTTCTCATTATGGAAGGTAGTCTGTTGTCGAGATTTTTGTTACTCCAATGGATGGTATCATTGTCATTATGGATGGTAGTCTGTTGTCGAGAATTTTGTTACTCCAATGGATGGTAGCCTTGTCATTATGGAACGTAGTCTGTTGTCGATGTTTTTGTTACTCTAATGGCTGGTAGCCTTATCGTTATGGAAGGTAGTCTGTTGTCGAGATTTTTGTTATTCTAATGGATGGTAGCCTGGTCACTATGGAAGGTAGTATGTTGTCGATATTTTTGTTACTACAATGGATGGTAGCCTTGTCATTATGGAAGGTAGTCCGTTGTCCAGATTTTTGTTAATTCAATGGATGGTAGCGTTGTCATTATGAAAGGTAGTTTGTTGTCGAGATTTTCGTTAGTCCAACGGATTCCAGCCTTGTCATTATGGAAGGTAGTCTGTCATTGTGATTTATGTCACTCCAATGGATGGTAGCCTTGTCACTATGGAAGGCAGTCTGTTGTTCATATTTTTGTTACTGCAATGGATGGTAGCCTTGTCATTATGGAAGGTAGTCTATTGTCGAGAGTTTTGTTACTCCAATGGATGTTAGCCTTGTCATTATGGAAGGTTGTCTATTGTCGAGATTTTTGTTACTCTAATGGATGGTAGCCTTGTCATTATTGAAGGTAGTCTATTTTCGAGATTTTTGTTACTCTAATGGATGCTAGCCTTATCATTATGGAAGGTAATATGTTGTTGATATCTTTGTTGCTGTAATGGATTATAGCCTTCTCATTATGGAAGGTAGTCTGTTGTCGAGATTTTTGTTACTCCAATGGATGGTATCATTGTCATTATGGATGGTAGTCTGTTGTCGAGAATTTTGTTACTCCAATGGATGGTAGCCTTGTCATTATGGAACGTAGTCTGTTGTCGATGTTTTTGTTACTCTAATGGCTGGTAGCCTTATCGTTATGGAAGGTAGTCTGTTGTCGAGATTTTTGTTATTCTAATGGATGGTAGCCTGGTCACTATGGAAGGTAGTATGTTGTCGATATTTTTGTTACTACAATGGATGGTAGCCTTGTCATTATGGAAGGTAGTCTGTTGTCCAGATTTTTGTTAATTCAATGGATGGTAGCCTTGTCATTATGAAAGGTAGTTTGTTGTCGAGAGTTTTGTTACTCCAATGGATGGTAGCCTTGTCATTATGGAAGGTTGTCTATTGTCGAGATTTTTGTTACTCTAATGGATGGTAGCCTTGTCATTATTGAAGGTAGTCTATTTTCGAGATTTTTGTTACTCTAATGGATGGTAGCCTTGTCATTATGGAAGGTAGTCTGTTAGCGATATCTTTGTTACTCCAATGGATTGTAGCCTTTTCATTATGGAAGGTAGTGTGTTCTTGATATTTTTCTTACTCCAATGGATGCTAGTGTTGTTATTAAAGAAGGTAGTTTGTCATTGTGATTTATGTCACTCCAAATGATGGTAGCCTTGTCACTATGGAAGGTAGCCTGTTCTTCATATTTTTGTTACTCCAATGGATGGTAGCCTTGTCATTATGGAAGGTAGTCTATTGTCGAGATTTTGATAACTACAATGGATGGTAGCTTTGTCATTATAGAAGATAGTCTCTTGTAGATATTTTTGTTACTACAATGCATGGTAGCCTTGTCATTATGTAAGGTAGTCTGTAGTCGAGATATTTGTTACTCCAATTGATGGTAGCATTATCATTACGGAAGGTAGTCTGTTATCGATATTTTTGTTACTCCAATGGATGGTTTCCTTGTCATTATGGAACGTAGTCTGTTGTCGATGTTTTTGTTACTCCAATGGATGGTAGCCTTGTCATTATGGAAGGTAGTCTGTTGTCGAGATTTTTGTTATTCCAATGGATGGTAGCCTTGTCACTATGGAAGGTAGTCTGTTGTCGATATTTTTGTTACTCGAATGGGTGGTAGCGTTGTCATTATGGAAGGTAGTCTATTGTCGATATTTTGGATACTCCAATGGATGATAGCCTTATCATTATAGAAGGTTGTCTGTTGTCATGATTTTTGTTACTCTAATGGATGGTCGCCTTGTCATTATGGAAGGTAGTCTGTTTTCGATATTTTTGTTACTCCAATTGATGGTAGCCTTGTCATTATGGAAGGTAATCTGTTTTCAAGATTTTTGTTACTCCAATGGATGGTAGCCTTGTCACTATGGAAGGTAGTTTGTTGTCGGTATTTTTGTTACTCAAATCGATTATAGCCTTGTCATTATGGAAGGTAGTATGTTATCGATATCTTTGTTACTCCAATTGATTATAGCCTTGTTATATGGAAGGTAGTCTATCATTGTGATTTATGTCACTCCAATGGATTGTAGCCTTGTCACTATGGAAGGTAGTATGTTGTTCATATTTTTGTTACTCCAATGGATGGTAGCCTTGTCATTATGGAAGGTAGGCTAGTGTCGAGATTTTGGTTACTACAATGGATGGTAGCCTTGTCATTATGGAACATAGTCTATTGTAGATATTTTTGTTACTCCAATGCATGGTAGCCTTGTCACTATGGAAGGTAGTCTGTTGTCGATATTTTTGTTACTACAATAGATGGTAGCCTTGTCATTATGGAAGGTAGTCTGTTGTCGATATTTTTGTTACTCCAATGGATGGTAGCCTTGTCATTATGTAAGGTAGTATGTTGTTGATATCTTTGTTACTGTAATGGATTGTAGCCTTCTCATTATGGAAGGTAGTCTGTTGTCGAGAATTTTGTTACTCCAATGGATGGTAGCCTTGTTATTATGGAACGTAGTCTGTTGTCGATGTTTTTGTTACTCTAATGGCTGGGAGCTTTATCGTTATGGAAGGTAGTCTGTTGTCGAGATATTTGTTATTCCAATGGATGGTAGCCTTGTCACTATGGAAGGTAGTCCGTTGTCGATATTTTTGTTACTACAATGGATGGTAGCCTTGTCATTATGGAAGATAGTCTATTGTCGAGATTTTTGTTAATTCAATGGATGGTAGCCTTGTCATTATGAAAGGTAGTATGTTGTCAAGATTTTTATTAGTCCAATGGATGCTAGCCTTGTCATTATGGAAGGTAATATGTTGTTGATATCTTTGTTACTCTAATGGCTGGTAGCCTTATCGTTATGGAAGGTAGTCTGTTGTCGAGATTTTTGTTATTCTAATGGATGGTAGCCTTGTCACTATGGAAGGTAGTTTGTTGTCGATATTTTTGTTACTACAATGGATGGTAGCCTTGTCATTATGGAAGGTTGTCTGTTGTCGATATTTTTGTTAGTCCAATGGATGCTAGCCTTGTCATTATGTAAGGTAGTCCGTTGTCGATATTTTTGTTACTATAATGGATGGTAGCCTTGTCATTATGGAAGGTAGTCTATTGTCGAGATTTTTGTTAATTCAATGGATGGTAGCCTTGTCATTATGAAAGGCAGTATGTTGTCGAGATTTTTGTTAGTCCAATGGATGCTAGCCTTGTCATTATGGAAGGTAATATGTTGTTGATATCTTTGTTACTGTAATGGATTATAGCCTTCTCATTATTAAAGGTAGTCTGTTGTCGAGATTTTTGTTACTCCAATGGATGGTATCATTGTCATTATGGATGGTAGTCTGTTGTCGAGAATTTTGTTACTCCAATGGATGGTAGCCTTGTCATTATGGAACGTAGTCTGTTGTCGATGTTTTTGTTACTCTAATGGTTGGTAGCCTTATCGTTATGGAAGGTAGTCTGTTGTCGAGATTTTTGTTATTCTAATGGATGGTAGCCTGGTCACTATGGAAGGTAGTATGTTGTCAATATTTTTGTTACTACAATGGATGGTAGCCTTGTCGTTATGGAAGGTAGTCTATTGTCGAGAGTTTTGTTACTCCAATGGATGGTAGCCTTGTCATTATGGAAGGTTGTCTATTGTCGAGATTTTTGTTACTCTAATGGATGGTAGCCTTGTCATTATTGAAGGTAGTCTATTTTCGAGATTTTTGTTACTCTAATGGATGGTAGCCTTGTCATTATGGAAGGTAGTCTGTTAGCGATATTTTTGTTACTCCAATGGATGGTAGCCTTGTCATTATGGAAGGTAGTATGTTGTCGATATCTTTGTTACTCCAATGGATTGTAGCCTTTTCATTATGGAAGGTAGTCTGTTGTTGATATTTTTCTTACTCCAATGGATGCTAGTGTTGTTATTAAAGAAGGTAGTTTGTCATTGTGATTTATGTCACTCCAATTGATGGTAGCCTTGTCACTATGGAAGGTAGCCTGTTCTTCATATTTTTGTTACTCCAATGGATGGTAGCCTTGTCATTATGGAAGGTAGTCTATTGTCGAGATTTTGATAACTACAATGGATGGTAGCCTTGTCATTATAGAAGATAGTCTCTTGTAGATATTTTTGTTACTACAATGCATGGTAGCCTTGTCATTATGTAAGGTAGTCTGTAGTCGAGATATTTGTTACTCCAATTGATGGTAGCATTATCATTACGGAAGGTAGTATGTTATCGATATTTTTGTTACTCCAATGGATGGTTGCCTTGTCATTATGGAACGTAGTCTGTTGTCGATGTTTTTGTTACTCCAATGGATGGTAGCCTTGTCATTATGGAAGGTAGTCTGTTGTCGAGATTTTTGTTATTCCAATGGATGGTAGCCTTGTCACTATGGAAGGTAGTCTGTTGTCGAGATTTTTGTTACTCCAATGGATGCTAGCCTTGTCATTATGGAAGGTAGTGTGTCGTTGTGATTTCTGTCAATCCAATAGGATGGTAGCCTTGTAACTTTGGAAGGTAGTCTGTTGTTCATATTTTTGTTACTCCAATGGGTGGTAGCGTTGTCATTATGGAAGGTAGTCTATTATCGATATTTTGGTTACTCCAATGGATGATAGCCTTATCATTATAGAAGGTTGTTTGTTGTCAAGATTTTTGTTACTCTAATGGATGGTCGCCTTGTCATTATGGAAGGTAGTCTGTTTTCGAGATTTTTGTTACTCCAATTGATGGTAGCCTTGTCATTATGGAAGGTAATCTGTTTTCGAGATTTTTATTACTCCAATGGATGGTAGCCTTGTCACTATGGAAGGTAGTTTGTTGTCGGTATTTTTGTTACTCAAGTGGATTATAGCCTTGTCATTATGGAAGGTAGTATGTTATCGATATCTTTGTTACTCCAATTGATTATAGCCTTGTCATTATGGAAGGTAGTCTATCATTGTGATTTATGTCACTCCAATGGATTGTAGCCTTGTCACTATGGAAGGTAGTATGTTGTTCATATTTTTGTTACTCCAATGGATGGTAGCCTTGTCATTATGGAAGGTAGGCTAGTTTCGAGATTTTGGTTACTACAATGGATGGTAGCCTTGTCATTATGGAAGGTAGTCTGTTGTCGAGATTTTTGTTACTCCAATGGATGGTATCATTGTCATTATGGATGTTAGTCTGTTGTCGAGATTTTTGTTACTCCAATGGATGGTAGCCTTGTCATTATGGAACATAGTCTATTGTCGATGTTTTTGTTACTCTAATGGCTAGTAGCCTAATCGTTATGGAAGGTAGTCTGTTGTCGAGATTTTTGTTATTCCAATGGATGGTAGCCTTGTCACTATGGAAGGTAGTCCGTTGTCGATTTTTTTGTTACTATAATGGATGGTGGCCTTGTCATTATGGAAGGTAGTCTATTGTCGAGATTTTTGTTAATTCAATGGATGGTAGCCTTGTCATTATGAAAGGTAGTTTGTTGTCGAGATTTTTGTTAGTCCAATGGATGCTAGCCTTGTCATTATGGAAGGTAGCCTGTTGTTCATATTTTTGTTACTCCAATGGATGGTAGCCTTGTCATTATGGAAGGTAGTCTATTGTCGAGATTTTGATAACTACAATAGATGGTAGCCTTCTCATTATAGAACATAGTCTCTTGTAGATATTTTTGATACTCCAATGCATGGTAGCCTTGTCATTATGGAAGGTAGTCTGTAGTCGAGATATTTGTTACTCCAATGGATGGTAGCATTATCATTATGGAAGGTAGTTTGTTGTCGATATTTTTGTTACTCCAATGGATGGTTGCCTTGTCATTATGGAAAATAGTATGTTGTAGATATCTTTGTTACTCCAATGGATTATAGACTTGTCATTATGGAAGGTAGTCTGTTGTCGATATTTTTGTTACTCCAATGGATGGTATCGTTGTCATTATAGAAGGTAGTCAGTTGTCAAGAATTTTGTTACTCCAATGGATGGTATCCTTGTCATTATGGAACGTAGTTTGTTGCTGATGTTTTTGTTACTCCAAATGATAGTAGCTTTGTCATTATGAAAGGGAGTCTGTTGTCGAGATTTTTGTTATTCCAATGGATGGTAGCCTTGTCATTATGTAAGGTAGTCTTTTGTCGAGATTTTTGTTACTCCAATGGATGGTAGCCTTGTCATTATGGAAGGTAGTCTGTCGTTGTGGTTTTTGTCACTCCAATGGATGGCAGCCTTGTCACTATGGAAGGTATTGTGTTGTTCATATTTTTGTTACTCCAATGGATGGTAGCCTTGTTATTATGGAAGGTAGTCTATTGTCGATATTTTTGTTACTTCAATGGATTGTAGCCTTTTCATTATGTAAGGTAGTCTGTTGTTGATATTTTTGTTACTCCAATGGATGTTAGTGTTGTTATTAAAGAAGGTAGTTTGTCGTTGTGATTTATGTCACTCCAATTGATGGTAGCCTTGTCACTATGGAAGGTAGCCTGTTCTTCATATTTTTGTTACTCCAATGGATGGTAGCCTTGTCATTATAGAACATAGTCTCTTGTAGATATTTTTGTTACTACAATGCATGGTAGCCTTGTCATTATGTAAGGTAGTCTGTAGTCGAGATATTTGTTACTCCAAAGGATGGTAGCATTATCATTATGGAAGGTAGTTTGTTGTCGATATTTTTGTTACTCCAATGGATGGTTGCCTTGTCATTATGGAAAGTAGTATGTTGTCGATATCTTTGTTACTCCATTGGATTATAGACTTCTCATTATGGAAGTTAGTCTGTTGTCGAGATTTTTGTTACTTCAAAGGATGGTAGCCTTATCATTATGGAACGTAGTCTGTTGTCGATGTTTTTGTTACTCTAATGGCTGGTAGCCTTATCATTATCGAAGGTAGTCTGTTGTCGAGATTTTTGTTATTCCAACGGATGGTAGCCTTGTCACTATGGAAGGTAGTCAGTTGTCGATATTTTTGTTACTACAATGGATGGTAGCCTTGTCATTATGGAAGGTAGTCTATTGTCGAGATTTTTGTTAATTCAATGGATGGTAGCCTTGTCATTATGAAAGGTAGTTTGTTGTTGAGATTTTTGTTAGTCCAATGGATGCTAGCCTTGTCATTATTGAAGGTAGTCTGTCATTGTGATTTATGTCACTCCAATGGATGGTAGCCTTGTCACTATAGAAGGTAGTCTGTTGTTCATATTTTTGTTACTGCAATGGATGGTAGCCTTGTCAATATGGAAGGTAGTCTATTGTCGAGAGTTTTGTTACTCCTATGGATGGTAGCCTTGTCATTATTGAAGGTTGTCTATTGTTGATATTTTTGTTACTCTAATGGATGGTAGCCTTGTCATTATTGAAGGTAGTTTATTTTCGAGATTTTTGTTACTCTATTGGATGGTAGCCTTGTCATTATGGAAGGTAGTCTGTTAGCGATATTTTTGTTACTCCAATGGATGGTAGCCTTGTCATTATGGAAGGTAGTATGTTGTCGATATCTTTGTTACTCCAATGGATTGTAGCCTTTTCATTATGTAAGGTAGTCTGTTGTAATTTATGTCACTCGAATTGATGGTAGCCTTGTCACTAGGGAAGGTAGCTTGTTCTTCATATTTTTGTTACTCCAATGGATGGTAGCCTTGTCATTATGGAAGGTAGTCTATTGTCGAGATTTTGATAACTATAATGGATGGTAGCCTTGTCATTATAGAACATAGTCTCTTGTAGATATTTTTGTTACTACAATGCATGGTAGCCTTGTCATTATGTAAGGTAGTCTGTAGTCGAGATATTTGTTACTCCAATGGATGGTAGCATTATCATTACGGAAGGTAGTCTGTTATCGATATTTTTGTTACTCCAATGGATGGTTGCCTTGTCATTATGGAATGTAGTCTGTTGTCGATGTTTTTGTTACTCCAATGGATGGTAGCCTTGTCATTATGGAAGGTAGTCGGTTGTCGAGATTTTTTTTATTCCAATGGATGGTAGCCTTGTCACTATGGAAGGTAGTCTCTTGTCGAGATTTTTGTTACTCCAATGGATGCTAGCCTTGTCATTATGGAAGGTAGTGTGTCGTTGTGATTTCTGTCAATCCAATGGATGGTAGCCTTGTCACTATGGAAGGTAGTCTGTTATTCATATTTTTGTTACTCCAATGGATGGTAGCCTTGTCATTATGGAAGGTAGTCTATTGTCGATATTTTGGTTACTCCAATGGATGATAGCCTTATCATTATAGAAGGTTGTCTGTTGTCAAGATTTATTACTCTAATGGATGGTCGCCTTGTCATTATGGAAGGTAGTCTGTTTTTGAGATTTTTGTTACTCCAATCGATGGTAGACTTGTCATTATGGAAGGTAGTATGTTTTCGAGATTTTTGTTACTCCAATGGATGGTAGCCTTGTCACTATGGAAGGTAGTTTGTTGTCGGTTTTTTTGTTACTCCAATGGATTATAGCCTTGTCATTATGGAAGGTAGTATGTTGTAGATATCTTTGTTACTCCAATTGATTATAGCCTTGTCATTATGGAAGGTAGTCTATCGTTGTGATTTATGTCACTCCAACAGATTGTAGCCTTGTCACTATGGAAGGTAGTATGTTGTTCATATTTTTGTTACTCCAATGGATGGTAGACTTGTCATTATGGAAGGTAGGCTAGTGTCGAGATTTTGGTTACTACAATGGATGGTAGCCTTGTCATTATGGAACATAGTCTATTGTAGATATTTTTGTTACTCCAATGCATGGTAGCCTTGTCATTATGGAAGGTAGTCTGTTTTCGAGATTTTTGTTACTCCAATGGATGGTAGCCTTGTCATTATGTAAGGTAGTCTTTTGTCGAGATTTTTGTTACTCCAATGGATGGTAGCCTTGTCATTATGGAAGGTAGTCTGTCGTTGTGGTTTTTGTCACTCCAATGGATGGCAGCCTTGTCACTATGGAAGGTATTGTGTTGTTCATATTTTTGTTACTCCAATGGATGGTAGCCTTGTTATTATGGAAGGTAGTCTATTGTCGATATTTTTGTTACTTCAATGGATTGTAGCCTTTTCATTATGTAAGGTAGTCTGTTGTTGATATTTTTGTTACTCCAATGGATGTTAGTGTTGTTATTAAAGAAGGTAGTTTGTCGTTGTGATTTATGTCACTCCAATTGATGGTAGCCTTGTCACTATGGAAGGTAGCCTGTTCTTCATATTTTTGTTACTCCAATGGATGGTAGCCTTGTCATTATAGAACATAGTCTCTTGTAGATATTTTTGTTACTACAATGCATGGTAGCCTTGTCATTATGTAAGGTAGTCTGTAGTCGAGATATTTGTTACTCCAAAGGATGGTAGCATTATCATTATGGAAGGTAGTTTGTTGTCGATATTTTTGTTACTCCAATGGATGGTTGCCTTGTCATTATGGAAAGTAGTATGTTGTCGATATCTTTGTTACTCCATTGGATTATAGACTTCTCATTATGGAAGTTAGTCTGTTGTCGAGATTTTTGTTACTTCAAAGGATGGTAGCCTTATCATTATGGAACGTAGTCTGTTGTCGATGTTTTTGTTACTCTAATGGCTGGTAGCCTTATCATTATCGAAGGTAGTCTGTTGTCGAGATTTTTGTTATTCCAACGGATGGTAGCCTTGTCACTATGGAAGGTAGTCAGTTGTCGATATTTTTGTTACTACAATGGATGGTAGCCTTGTCATTATGGAAGGTAGTCTATTGTCGAGATTTTTGTTAATTCAATGGATGGTAGCCTTGTCATTATGAAAGGTAGTTTGTTGTTGAGATTTTTGTTAGTCCAATGGATGCTAGCCTTGTCATTATTGAAGGTAGTCTGTCATTGTGATTTATGTCACTCCAATGGATGGTAGCCTTGTCACTATAGAAGGTAGTCTGTTGTTCATATTTTTGTTACTGCAATGGATGGTAGCCTTGTCATTATGGAAGGTAGTCTATTGTCGAGAGTTTTGTTACTCCTATGGATGGTAGCCTTGTCATTATTGAAGGTTGTCTATTGTTGATATTTTTGTTACTCTAATGGATGGTAGCCTTGTCATTATTGAAGGTAGTTTATTTTCGAGATTTTTGTTACTCTATTGGATGGTAGCCTTGTCATTATGGAAGGTAGTCTGTTAGCGATATTTTTGTTACTCCAATGGATGGTAGCCTTGTCATTATGGAAGGTAGTATGTTGTCGATATCTTTGTTACTCCAATGGATTGTAGCCTTTTCATTATGTAAGGTAGTCTGTTGTAATTTATGTCACTCGAATTGATGGTAGCCTTGTCACTAGGGAAGGTAGCTTGTTCTTCATATTTTTGTTACTCCAATGGATGGTAGCCTTGTCATTATGGAAGGTAGTCTATTGTCGAGATTTTGATAACTATAATGGATGGTAGCCTTGTCATTATAGAACATAGTCTCTTGTAGATATTTTTGTTACTACAATGCATGGTAGCCTTGTCATTATGTAAGGTAGTCTGTAGTCGAGATATTTGTTACTCCAATGGATGGTAGCATTATCATTACGGAAGGTAGTCTGTTATCGATATTTTTGTTACTCCAATGGATGGTTGCCTTGTCATTATGGAATGTAGTCTGTTGTCGATGTTTTTGTTACTCCAATGGATGGTAGCCTTGTCATTATGGAAGGTAGTCGGTTGTCGAGATTTTTTTTATTCCAATGGATGGTAGCCTTGTCACTATGGAAGGTAGTCTCTTGTCGAGATTTTTGTTACTCCAATGGATGCTAGCCTTGTCATTATGGAAGGTAGTGTGTCGTTGTGATTTCTGTCAATCCAATGGATGGTAGCCTTGTCACTATGGAAGGTAGTCTGTTATTCATATTTTTGTTACTCCAATGGATGGTAGCCTTGTCATTATGGAAGGTAGTCTATTGTCGATATTTTGGTTACTCCAATGGATGATAGCCTTATCATTATAGAAGGTTGTCTGTTGTCAAGATTTATTACTCTAATGGATGGTCGCCTTGTCATTATGGAAGGTAGTCTGTTTTTGAGATTTTTGTTACTCCAATCGATGGTAGACTTGTCATTATGGAAGGTAGTATGTTTTCGAGATTTTTGTTACTCCAATGGATGGTAGCCTTGTCACTATGGAAGGTAGTTTGTTGTCGGTTTTTTTGTTACTCCAATGGATTATAGCCTTGTCATTATGGAAGGTAGTATGTTGTAGATATCTTTGTTACTCCAATTGATTATAGCCTTGTCATTATGGAAGGTAGTCTATCGTTGTGATTTATGTCACTCCAACAGATTGTAGCCTTGTCACTATGGAAGGTAGTATGTTGTTCATATTTTTGTTACTCCAATGGATGGTAGACTTGTCATTATGGAAGGTAGGCTAGTGTCGAGATTTTGGTTACTACAATGGATGGTAGCCTTGTCATTATGGAACATAGTCTATTGTAGATATTTTTGTTACTCCAATGCATGGTAGCCTTGTCATTATGGAAGGTAGTCTGTTTTCGAGATTTTTGTTACTCCAATGGATGGTAGCCTTGTCATTATGGAAGGTAGTCTGTTGTCGATATTTTTGTTACTCCAATGGATGGTAGCCTTGTCATTATGTAAGGTAGTATGTTGTTGATATCTTTGTTACTGTAATGGATTGTAGCCTTCTCATTATGGAAGGTAGTCTGTTGTTGAGATTTTTGTTACTCCAATGGATGGTATCATTGTCATTATGGATGGTAGTCTGTTGTCGAGAATTTTGTTACTCCAATGGATGGTAGCCTTGTCATTATGGAACATAGTCTATTGTCGATGTTTTTGTTACTCTAATGGCTGGTAGCCTTATCGTTATGGAAGGTAGTCTGTTGTCGAGATTTTTGTTATTCCAATGGATGGTAGCCTTATCACTATGGAAGGTAGTCCGTTGTCGATATTTTTGTTACTACAATGGATGGAAGCCTTGTCATTTTGGAAGGTAGTCTATTATCGAGATTTTTGTTAATTCAATGGATGGTAGCCTTGTCATTATGAAAGGTAGTTTGTTGTCGAGATTTTTGTTAGTCCAATGGATGCTAGCCTTGTCATTATGGAAGGTAGTATGTCATTGTGATTTATGTCACTCCAATGGATGGTAGCCTTGTCACTATGGAAGGTAGTCTGTTGTTCATATTTTTGTTACTCCAATGGATGGTAGCCTTATCATTATGGAAGGTAGTCTATTGTCGAGAGTTTTGTTACTCCAATTGATGGTAGCCTTGTCATTATGGAAGGTTGTCTATTGTCGATATTTTTGTTACTCTAATGGATGGTAGCCTTCTCATTATTGAAGATAGTCTGTTTTCGAGATTTTTTGTTACTCTAATGGATGGTAGCCTTGTCATTATGGAAGGTAGTCTGTTATTGATATTTTTGTTACTCCAGTGGATGGTAGCCTTGTCATTATGGAAGGTTGTCTATTGTCGATATTTTTGTTACTCTAATGGATGGTAGCCTTGTCATTATTGAAGGTAGTTTGTTTTCGATATTTTTGTTACTCTAATGGATGGTAGCCTTGTCATTATTGAAGGTAGTCTGTTTTCGAGATTTTTGTTACTCTAATGGATGGTTGCCTTGTAACTATGGAAGGTAGCCTGTTGTTCATTTTTTTGTTACTCCAATGGATGGTAGCCTTGTCATTATGGAAGGTAGTCTATTGTCGAGATTTTGATAACTACAATAGATGGTAGCCTTCTCATTATAGAACATAGTCTCTTGTAGATATTTTTTATACTCCAATCCATGGTAGCCTTGTCATTATGGAAGGTAGTCTGTAGTCGAGATATTTGTTACTCCAATGGATGGTAGCATTATCATTATGGAAGGTAGTCTGTTGTCGATATTTTTGTTACTCCAATGGATGGTTGCCTTGTCATTATGGGAAGTAGTATGTTGTCGATATCTTTGTTACTCCAATGGATTATAGACTTGTCATTATGGAAGGTAGTCTGTTGTCGATATTTTTGTTACTCCAATGGATGGTATCGTTGTCATTATAGAAGGTAGTCAGTTGTCAAGAATTTTGTTACTCCAATGGATGGTAGCCTTGTCATTATGGAACGTAGTTTGTTGCTGACGTTTTTGTTACTCCAAATGATAGTAGCCTTGTCATTATGAAAGGTAGTCTGTTGTCGAGATTTTTGTTATTCCAATGGATGGTAGCCTTGTCATTATGTAAGGTAGTCTTTTGTCGATATTTTTGTTACTCCAATGGATGGTAGCCTTGTCATTATGGAAGGTAGTCTGTCGTTGTGGTTTTTGTCACTCCAATGGATGGCAGCCTTGTCACTATGGAAGGTATTGTGTTGTTCATATTTTTGTTACTCCAATGGATGGTAGCCTTGTTATTATGGAAGGTAGTCTATTGTCGAGATTTTTGTTACTTCAATGGATGGTAGCCTTGTCATTATTGAAGGTAGTCTATTTTCGAGATTTTTGTTACTCCAACGGATGGTAGCCTTGTCATTATGGAATGTAGTTTGTTGTCGATATTTTTGTTACTCCAATGGATGGTATCATTGTCATTATGGATGGTAGTCTGTTGTCGAGATTTTTGTGATTCCAATGGATTGTAGCCTTGTTATTACAGGACATATTCTGTTGTCGATGTTTTTGTTACTCCAATGGATGGTAGCCTTGTCATTATGGAAGGTAGACTATTGTCGAGATTTTTGTTATTCCAATGGATGGTAGACTTGTCATTATGGAAGCTAGTATGTTGTCGAGATTTTTGTTACTCCAATGGATGCTAGCCTTGTCATTATAGAAGGTAGGCTGTCGTTGGGATTTATGTCACTCTAATGGATGGTAGCCTTGTAACTATGGAAGGTAGTCTGTTGTTCATATTTTTGTTACTCCAATGGCTGGTATCGTTGTCATTATGGATGGAAGCCTTGTCATTATGGAAGGTTGTCTATTGTCGATATTTTTGTTATTCTAATGGATGGTAGCCTTGTCATTATTGAAGGTAGTCTGTTTTCGAGATTTTTGTTACTCTAATGGATGGTAGCCTTGTCATTATGGAAGGTAGTCTGTTAGTGATATTTTTGTTACTCTAGTGGATGGTAGCCTTGTCATTATGGAAGGTAGTATGTTGTCGATATCTTTGTTACTCCAATGGATTGTAACCTTGTCATTATGGAAGCTTGTCTATTGTTGAGATTTTTGTTACTCCAATGGATGCTAGTGTTGTTATTAAGGAAGGTAGTTTGTCGTTGTGATTTATGTCACTCCAATGGATGGTAGCCTTGTCACTATGGAAGGTACCCTGTTGTTCATATTTTTGTTACTCCAATGGATGGTAGCCTTGTCATTATGGAAGGTAGTCTATTGTCGAGATTTTGATAACTACAATAGATGGTAGCCTTCTCATTATAGAACATAGTCTCTTGTAGATATTTTTTATACTCCAATGCATGGTAGCCTTGTCATTATGGAAGGTAGTCTGTAGTCGAGATATTTGTTACTCCAATGGATGGTAGCATTATCATTATGGAAGGTAGTCTGTTGTCGATATTTTTGTTACTCCAATGGATGGTTGCCTTGTCATTATGGGAAGTAGTATGTTGTCGATATCTTTGTTACTCCAATGGATTATAGACTTGTCATTATGGAAGGTAGTCTATTGTCGATATTTTTGTAACTCCAATGGATGGTATCATTGTCATTATAGAAGGTAGTCAGTTGTCAAGAATTTTGTTACTCCAATGAATGGTAGCCTTGTCATTATGGAACGTAGTTTGTTGCTGATGTTTTTGTTACTCCATATGATAGTAGCCTTGTCATTATGAAAGGTAGTCTGTTGTCGAGATTTTTGTTATTCCAATGGATGGTAGCCTTGTCATTATGTAAGGTAGTCTTTTGTCGATATTTTTGTTACTCCAATGGATGGTAGCCTTGTCATTATGGAAGGTAGTCTGTCGTTGTGGTTTTTGTCACTCCAATGGATGGCAGCCTTGTCACTATGGAAGGTATTGTGTTGTTCATATTTTTGTTACTCCAATGGATGGTAGCCTTGTTATTATGGAAGGTAGTCTATTGTCGAGATTTTTGTTACATCAATGGATGGTAGCCTTGTCATTATTGAAGGTAGTCTATTTTCGAGATTTTTGTTACTCCAACGGATGGTAGCCTTTTTATTATGGAATGTAGTTTGTTGTCGATATTTTTGTTACTCCAATGGATGGTATCATTGTCATTATGGATGGTAGTCTGTTGTCGAGATTTTTGTGATTCCAATGGATTGTAGCCTTGTTATTACAAGACATATTCTGTTGTCGATGTTTTTGTTACTCCAATGGATGGTAGCCTTGTCATTATGGAAGGTAGACTATTGTCGAGATTTTTGTTATTCCAATGGATGGTAGACTTGTCATTATGGAAGCTAGTATGTTGTCGAGATTTTTGTTACTCCAATGGATGCTAGCCTTGTCATTATAGAAGGTAGGCTGTCGTTGTGATTTATGTCACTCTAATGGATGGTAGCCTTGTAACTATGGAAGGTAGTCTGTTGTTCATATTTTTGTTACTCCAATGGCTGGTATCGTTGTCATTATGGATGGTAGCCTTGTCATTATGGAAGGTTGTCTATTGTCGATATTTTTGTTACTCTAATGGATGGTAGTGTTTACCTAGGGATTTGGTAAACAACCGCTGATCCTCCAAATGGTTACTTATTTGGTTACTCGCAGGATCGATCAGATTGATCCTATGGACATAGGTTGATTTTGAAGTTTGATTAATGTGGATAAGGCTTTAAGTAAATTGTTTAAAGTAAATTGCATAAAGGAAAGGCTTGGTAAAATAAACAAGTCTTTAAAGTAAAGGTTCGACAGGAATCTTAAAGGGGAAAAGCATGTAAAATACTGGAAAAGTAAATGACTTTTAATTGATAAAATTGGTGTTTCACACATACATTTCTCAACAATTCTTTCGCTCACACTGGGTACTTGAATCTAAATGAGTGACTATGTATATGATTGTGAACACACGCGAGAAACTACACGTCTACTCCTATTTATACAAAACATTCCAAGTAACCGTCGGGCAGTTACACTGCTTCGAGATTAAGCCACTTGGCACGTTCTCCATGTTCGACGCTCCAGATCCTTGCACGTTTGCACGTAGTAACTGCTGGAAACCGTTTTCCCTCCAAAGCTTTGAATTTCAAACTGCTCCACTTCTGGATCATCGAACACTTTCATCAGGAAGCGTCTTCGACGAAAACTCCTTCGACGTCGAAGGCAATCAACCTTCTTCCTTGGAAGAAATCTTCTAAGTATTTTGCCATCTTTCGACGGGCACTTCGACAGGCTTAGCCAGTCGAAAGCATCTTTCAGCTTTTAATGGCAGCCATCAATCAAAACAAAGGTGTCGAATTTAGGAGCCAACAAATTGCCCCCCAAGAATGCCTTATTTCGACTCTGAAAGAAAAAGGCATTCTTTGAAAAACACCATTCGACACCTGCTTTTCCACGCTTAGTCACAAGTTAACTTGTGCACTTTTTATTGCTTTTTACCAACTATTGGCAATCCCAAGAAACTATCATTGATTTGATCCTAGGACGTCACTTTCAGTACGGCGTGCAGTACCAAACATCACTTCATAATTTGTCATTATGACAAATCCCAAAAACGAGGACGCACGCTGCGTCTCTCTGTTTCTGCAGAAACGGCCAAAACAACAGGATGCTGCCACGCGTCCCACTAATTCCTGCAGCATTAAATGACATTTAATGCCCTCGTTATTGGGAACTTCTCCCACTACTATAAATATTAGTGAATATCCCATTGTGGGACTTTTCACGCAAACTAGCCTTCAAACTCCCTTGCTTTCTTACAAACTTGTTCTCTTTGCAGAAAAACTCTTCCTTTTCCAACTTCATCTTCATCCTCAACAATGGCCTCTGCTTCCACTGCCCCCAAGACTAACGCACCAACTGAACAACTTGCTAAGCCTAAGGTCTTTGTTACTGCTCCGGTAGTGAACGCTACAGGGAAACGAAGGGTCCCTGAACCATCTGACATCTCCGTTCGCGATGCTTACTCGCGTCACTTGATGATCCCGGTTGGATACTCCAACCAGATCTTCGCAATGTCTGGACCTATGAACCCAAGCATCTCTGAAGCTCTGAAGATCAAGAGCTATTTTCCCATCGTTGAGAAACTCAAGCCAGTAGCATGCGCCAAGAAGGACGCAGAGGACAACGAAGACCCTACACACGAGAAGATCGACCTTCGTTTCTTCAACAGAAGTGTTAGAGTTTTTAGGTCTTGCCCTAATCTGACCTCTGACTATGTTGCTTGGCTAGCAAAGTTGGAGAAACATCAAACTCCAGTCTGGAAGGAAATGGGAATCTTTGACCTAGTAATGCTGTCGAAGACAGGTTTAAACTACTCCCCAGAGATGCTTATAGCTTCGCTGTTGTTCTGGGATAACTCCCACTTCACCTTTCACCTTCCATGTGGGATGTTAACCCCCACACTCTTCGACGTAGCGGCCATCACTGGCCTTCGACCAACCGGAGATTACTTCGACCCGGAAGAGATGTCGGAGGACCAAATTGGCTTCTCTGAGACCAAGCCAACATTCACCACCTTCATCAACCATTATCACGACAGGTCGACGGATACAGTGTCGGATGTCGAACACATAGCGTTTCTAGCCTTATGGCTAACTCGCTTTGTGTTTTGTTCGAAGTCTCTACAAGTGACCAAAAAGATGGTCACTCTTGCCACCCAACTGCATCACCGCCAGAACATCTGTCTGGCAGAACTGATTCTGGCCAGTCTTTATGACTCAATCAGCAATGGGGTCACTCTCTTGAAACATGTCGAAGATAGGAACAGTTTGCTACTCGCTGGGCCTTTCTGGCTACTTCAACTGTGGCTCAACGCCACTTTTGAATCCTTCTTACCCAAGAAGAATCAGATAAATGAACAAGCCCCAGCGATAGCTAATAGACGTATCGAAGGAATTAGGCTGGCTCTACTGACACCTGTGGAAGATGGGCTAGAGTTCCAACAAACCTTCACTAACTTCGTTCTGATGTTCGCTCGAAGGAAGGAATTTGTTTCAACTATGGCTCCATTTGCTCAACGGAAGGTGGGGCCAGCATGGTTTACAAGGCCACATCCAAAGGAGTCGAGTGGTCCCAACGTCGATGAGCACACTATACTTTGGGAGGCGTTCCTGACACCCAGGATCATGCCTCTTCGATTTAAGAGTTCTAAGACTCATCTGAGTCTGCTTGCCTATCAACCCAATCTGGTATCTCGCCAGTTTGGTATCATCCAAACCCTGCCTTCTCCCATTTTCCAAAGAGAGAAGTCAATGTTGTACTTCTGCAACGATTATACAGAAGAAGCTGCTACCAAGCATATCGGAAGGTATGCTGGTCGAACAATCCTCTCGCTGTTCAACTACCAGCTTAACTTCCTTTGCTCACCATCTTTTGAAGAGTGGTGGAGAAGCTATTACGCTGAGTACTTCTTCGACGAGAAGGACTTCATATCAGAGTTGCAGAAGTCTTTTGTCCTTGTGTTGGACAAAGTAAAGAAATGTAAGTTCATGCTCTCACATTTACTTTTTATCTTTCTCTTCGACTGTTAGCCTGTTAACTTTCCTTTTCGCTTCCAGTTGTTCGAAAACCCTTGGCCAAGAAGGCTACAGGAGGCCCACAAGGAGGGGTCCCTTCGACAAAACCTCCACCGCCGGCGAAGACTATAGCGCCGGCGAAGACAACAGGCAACATACAGGGGGAAGGCTCTTCGAGGAGGCCTCCTGCATCGGTAACCAGATTTTCTTCATTTTTCTTCTGGCTTTCGATTTTTTATTTTCGACGTAATTATTCAATCGAATTCCTATTGGTTTTATAGGCCCCTTCGCCCAAGAAAAGGGCAGCATTGGTGATCGAATCGGGGAGTGATGACGAAAGTGATTCCCCTCCTTCTCCCCTAAAGAGGCGAAAGTTAACGAAGGACGCTTCTGTTCCTACCCCAGCTCCTGAAGGTCGAACCGTCAGAATAAAGGTTGGTGTGAGAAAGCCTAGGCCACCTGCAGTGGTCATCGAGGAACCAACTGAGGAGGAACTGAACGCTCTTGTTACCAAGCCTGTCGAAAGTGACAATTCCAGCCCTGGGGCTGAAGTTAATCCACAGGTAATCTATTGGACCCTTCTTATAACTTAGGCATAGATACCATTATTCAATTATGTCTCTTTCGACATCTGAAGATTTGTCTTCTTCCTCTTCTTCAGGACACCACTGAAAGTTCTCCACCAAGGACTTCAGAAACTCTAGAATCTGCTGAACTCAGCAGGCCTCAGGAGAAAAATTTAGGCAATGACGAAGCCCACACTGAGACTGAGGCCAATGCTGAAACAGTGGAGAAGACAACTGAAGAGCCTATGGCGGAGGAAACACAGCCAGAAACGGTTCCTGTGGTAGACTTGTCGTCAGAAGAGAATCCTGAAGGAAGAGACCAAGGCAATGGCGAAGAGAATCAAGATACTGTTGACGAAGAGCATCAAGGTGGTACTGGCGAAGACCACCAGGGTGACGCTAGCGAGAAGCCACAAAATGACGCTGGCGAAGGACCCCAAGGTGATGTTAACGAAGAACCACAAGTCAACGCTAGTACCGCCTCCGTCCAAGTCGAAGAGCAACCAAACGAGGCACTCAGCATTCAACAGACTCAAGTCCAAGATAATACTATGGCAAGGGTCACCTCCTCAAAGCACAGGTCGAAAGTGGACTTGGAAATCTTGAAACAAACTGACCCTGTCAGCTACCTTAATGCAATCGTCGAGAGTAAGAGTTCTTCCGACACCAGTCAGGAAATTCCTACTATGTCGGGGAAATCTACTGAGACTTCTCCTCTTGATGATGCGTTGGCGAAGGTCAAGGCCCAGTTCTTCAAGAGAGATTTAATGAAGGCTTTAGAGGGGGACCCCACTGCTCCATCTTGCTTAAAAGAGGTTTTGAATGCTGTTGACTTCGATGCTGTAGCCCCAGAAATCTCAGACTTAATCATGGAATTACATTCTATGATTGACCAAGTCTCAGCGGATTACCGGCGCCAACGAACTTTTAACAGTCAGCTCGAAACGCTGCATGGCAAGAGCTTATCTGCGTGGACTGCTGTCTCAAGTTCGACTTCTCGAATTGCCGAGTTGTCGAAACAGAAAGCGTCTGCACAGGAAAGGTTCGATGCTATTGAGCGAGAGAATGTCTCCTTCCGAGCACAAATTGCAGAGATAGAGGCGAAGATAAACGCCAACACTGTGCTCCAGGAGGAAATTCTTTCGACCATCCCAGACACTGAGAGCCAGACTGAGATCAAGCAAGGCCTGGAATTCGCTGAGAGGGCTCAAAGCCTCGACGCCCAAATTGCCAAACTGGTGCAAGAAAAATCTTGGTGCAAGCAGAGGTTGGATCTGCAGCATGCCAAGTATCTTCGACTCAAGAATTCTCTTTCCTTTTGATTGATTCTCTTTTGTAACCATCTTCTGTAATCACTTTCGACAACAATTGCCATTTTGGCTGAAATTAATGAAAATTTCCATTTTGGCATTTTTATGGTTAATTTAGCTTGTTCTTTTATTGTTTTATTTTTATCTCTTGAAGTATAGGCTTATATTTTTTCAAATATTTACCATTCACTCTCAAGAGCCTTTTATCACCACTTATCTCTTCGACTTCATAGGCTCCACCAGAAAAAGTTTGGATAATTCTGAAGGGTCCTTCCCATTTGGGTGACCATTTCCCCATGCTTCGATCCCGTCGATCCATGGGAAGAATTACCTTCCAAACTAAATCTTCAGGCAAAAATACCTTAGGTTTTACCTTTCTATTATAAGAGTCTTCTACTCTTTTCTTCTGAAGCCTGAGTAAGTCGAGAGCATGTAGTCTCTCTTCGTCTAAATCCACCAGTTCATCTAACATCATATTCCAATAAACCTCAGAAGGAATATCATAATGCCTCTGAACTCTTGCAGATTGAAGACAAATTTCTGCTGGCAATACTGCATCATGGCCAAAAGTTAGCCTATATGGTGTTGTACCAGTGGCTTCTTTTGGGGACGTTCGACAAGCCCATAAAATCTGGTCTAACGTCTTATGCCAATTCTTTGGTTTCTTCCCAACATGTTTCTTTATCAAGCCAATCACCACTTTGTTAGCTGCTTCGACTTGACCATTCGCCTGTGCATAGTAAGGCGTGGATGTTAGGAGTTTGAAACCTGTTTCCTGAGCAAATTCCTGCATCTTTCGACCAGTGAATACTGAACCTTGATCAGTTGTTATTGTCTCAGGGATTCCATACCTAAATATAATGTTCTTTTGAATGAATTCAATGACATTTTCTTGGTCTACATTGACTAAAGGGACAGCTTCGATCCACTTAGTAAAATAATCAATGCCTACCAATATGTATTTCTGACTCTTTGATGATGCTGGTCGAATCTCTCCAATAAGATCCAACGCCCATCCTCGAAAGGGCCAAGGCTTCACTATCGAGTGAAGTTCGCTTGCTGGTACATGCTGGATGCCTGTATGAACTTGACACTCTTGGCACCCTTTGGCGAACTCAACACAATCTTTCAGCATAGTGGGCCAATATAGTCCTTGTCGAAACAACAACCATTTCATCTTATGGCCTGCTTGGTGAGCCCCACATGCCCCAGCATGTGTAGTCGAAAGGGCTATGTATGCTTCAGTTTCACTTAAACATTTCAGCAACACCCCTTCAGGCGTCTTCTTGAATAACTCATTACCCATGAGTACAAAACTCAACGCCCTATATTTTGTTTTTCGTTCTGTCGGAGCTCCTGGATTTTGAAGATAGTCCACAATGGGTTTCCTCCAATCCTGGTCTGATAAATTATCAATGAACGAAATCTCGAAGTTTGAGTGATCAGCATAACCTAGCCTCGTCGATTCCAAGTCTGTTGGTGATAGACAAGTTGCTCTTATCTTCTCTCGAACTTCGATTGCTCTTTGTAATCTTGTTTTTGAAATCTTATACCCTGATGCAATTTGTGCCAAGTCATTGGCTATTTGATTTTCGACTCTGGGTATGTGTCGAATATTGACACTTTCAAATTGTTTCAACAAACGATTTGTTATCACAAAGTACATAATGAGATTCTCTCTTATGCATTTATACTCCTTTGTGACTTGCTTGATGACTAACTCTGAGTCTCCCATTATTTCGACTCGAGTTGCCCCCAATTCCAACAATATTTCAAGGCCAGTAATTAGAGCTTCATACTCAGCCTCATTGTTCGAACAAGAACCTTCGATTTGGTACTTGAATGTTGTTGGAATTTTATCTGGAGAAATAATCAAGACTCCTACTCCTGTTCCATTTTTATGGCTGGAACCATCGAAGTAGAATTTCCAAGGTTCTATCTCCACATAATTAATATCCTCGACTTGAATTGAGTGGTCGACTATGAAGTCTGCAACCACTTGTCCTTTTACTGCCTTAAGAGGCATAAAGGTCAAGGAGTATTCAGTCAATGCTAATGCCCACTTGCCAATTCGACTATGCAAGATAGGTTTCGACAACATATATTTGAAAACATCAAAATGAGACGAAACATAAACATCAACTGGTTTTATATATTGTTTGAGTTTTGTACAAGAGAAATACAGACATAGACACAATTTTTCAACTTCGCTATATCTAGTTTCTGCATCATTCAAAACTCGACTGAGATAATAAATGGGTCTTTCGACTCCATTCTCATCCTCTTGGGCTAACATACTTCCCAGAGTTTTGTCAGATGCAGCTATGTACAATCTCATACTCCTATTGCTACAAGGAGGCACCAAAATAGGTGGCTTAGTGAGGTACCCTTTGATTTTGTCGAAGGCTTCTTGTTGCTCTTGCCCCCATTCGAACCCCTCCTTATTCAGTCGAAGCAAGGGTGAAACCTGTGCTTTCCCACTTAGGTTAGATATAAACCTTCTCAAGAAGTTTATCTTGCCTAAGAGAGATTGCAATTCCTTCTTATTCGACGGCGCTTTCGCTTCCAAAATTGCCTTCGTCTTGTTCTGATTGATTTCGATTCCTTTCTTGTGGACAACGAAACCCAAGAAATCTCCAGCTTTTACACAGAACGCACACTTCAAAGGGTTCATCTTCAGACCATGTTCTCTCATTCTTTCGAATGATTGTCGAAGGTGGTCAATGTGACTCTTCCTGGAAACAGATTTTATAACAATATCATCAATATAAACTTGCATAAACGTGTTAATAAAATCATGGAAGATAGTATTCATTGCGCGCTGGTACGTTGCCCCAGCGTTCTTTAGGCCAAAAGGCATCACTACCCATTCGTAAGTGCCTAAGGCCCCAGGGCATCGAAAGGCTGTTTTCGACACATCCTCTTAAGCAATGAATATTTGATTATATCCTGAATAACCATCGAGCATACTCAGGTATTCGTAGCCAGCGGCAGAATCGACTAGCATTTCCGCCACAGGCATAGGATATTCATCTTTGGGGGTGGCAGCATTCAAATCTCTGAAATCTATGCACACCCTTAACGTGCCATTTTTCTTAATTACTGACACAATATTTGCAATCCATTCGACATACCTTGTAACACGGATGAATTTGCATTTCAGAAGTCTTTCGACCTCCGTTTTGATCTTCGACAAAATTTCTGGAGCGAAGCGTCTTGGATTTTGCTTGATTGGCTTCTTTCCAGGTTTGATTGGCAACTGAAGTTCTACCAATCCTCTGTCGAGACCAGGCATTTCGTCATAATCCCATGCAAAACAGTCTTTAAACTCTTTCAGCAATTGGATTACTTCCAACCTAAGTTCTGGATCAATTTTGGCGCTGATGTAGGTTGGCCTATTCTCTGATCCTTCGCCTAAGTTGATTTCTTCTAAAGGGTCTTGTGCTAACATCTTAATGTTGTTCGCCAAGGGATCCTTTTCGAAGCCCAAAGGCTCATCGTCATAGATGGCGTCGAGCCTCTGTTCCAACATTTCATCTGGCATGATGTCAGGGGGTCTTGGATCGAAATCCTTTCCTGGGCCAACAGCAGATAATTGTTGATCATTGGCCTGAGTGGCCATGTACTTTACTTCGGCTTCGAGAGCCGTTATCATCTTGGTTTCGGCTACATAAGCCGAAATTCGCTTCAGAGATTGTGACTCAGTCATTATCACTGAATTCACTTCCCCAACCAGTTGGTTGGATATCAGTTAGCCCACTGAAGTCTATGTGGGACAAGTCTTCTCTGTCCCATTGGAAACCATGCTCAGGATGCAGGTATAGGGAACAAAAGGTGTTTGGCGCTGGCGCCATGTCGAAGTCAGGAGTTGGACATGGCCCTATGTGAGCCAAGTTTTTGTCGAAATCTGTTACACCCAAGTGATTCACTTCGCCAAGGTAGTAACTCTGATCTGCCTCTATGTTTTCGACCATCCCATCTGGACGCCATAGAAGCAACCTTTGATGCATCGATGAAGGCACAGCACCCACACCATGTATCCACTCACGGCCTAACAAAAGGTTGTAGTTAGGTTTGGCCGATATGACCATGAACATTGTTGGTCGAAGGATCGACCCAACTTTTATGTCGAGCTGGATCACCCCCATGGTGGTCCCAATGCCTCCCTCATAGTTGGACAGGACCATATTGTGAGGTTTAATTTCTTCATCCCTTTTGCCAATCTTTATTAGCACAGAATGAGGGATAATATTGATAGTGGCCCCACAGTCGACCAATATTTGGTTCACAGTGGTCTCTTCGAGCTTAGCCCTTATGAACAAAGGTTTGAGGTGATTCTTCATCGCCTCTGTAGGTGGCTCGAAGAAGCCATTTTGTTCCTCTGTAGTGCCATTGTCCATGACAAAATAGCACACTGGCCTGTGTTTGGCCATTTCTTGTTCCACCTCCCAGTCACTGGCTTCGACTTCTACTTGTCGATTGAACTCCCTGGGCAGTACTGAAACAATGTTCACCATTATATCCAGAGTATCGTCGGACTCAGCATCATCTTTGTCTTCGACTTCGCTCTGGTTAGGCCAAACTAGCCTGTTGGTAACTGGTTCTCTCTCAAGAGGCTTTCTTTGTTTCCTTTGAGGCACATTCGAACTAGTTTCTGCCTTAGGTTCGTTGGCAGCCTCTCTTTCAGCTTTTCGCCTTCTTTGATATCTCCTCCATTGGGATCTCGACATAGGATTTTTTCCCTTGTAGTTGCTGGACACTTGAGCAACCTTGGGTGCAGCAACTTGAGGATCTTTCTTCTGAATTAAAGAGGAACCTCTTGGCACTTCGAAAGAATGCCATTTCTCTTCGCTTGGCCTTTTCCGGCCAGATGTTTTGTACCAAGTGTCTACTGGTACATTTGTTGGAGGCCTAAAAGTCAAAGGCCTCTTGTCTTGATGAGAACCCCTTCTGGGATCATGTCGAAGGTCCGCATTTTCCCTTCTCTTGTTCGCTGCTCTCACGCCTTGTATGTGCTCAGCAGCTTTTTTATCAAAGATAGAACTGCATCTTGGACACAGCATCACCTCTGATTTCTTCTTTTGGCATCTTTGTAAAAAATCTGCCAAGTTTTCGTTTTCCCTAGGGAAAGCCGTTTTATTTGCCTGCTCTTGCCTTATGGCTTCTTCTGAAGCTTTAGGATCAGAAAGTTCAACCATGTTGACATTCATGGTATCCTTAGTAGCAAGAGTTAGTTGCTTCATTTGTGTCTCCAGATTCTCTGTCTGGCCTTGAACAGTGGCCAAGTGGGAACTGGGCTTTGGTCCAGTTTTTTGGGCTTCAGCAGTCTTCGACTTCGGGTCTTCGACCGCTTTCTGGACAGCCTCAATTGTCTTCCTGGATAAACTTCCAGAAAAACTGCCAAAGATTGGCATGTTGATGTGGTCCTTTGAGACTTCGACCATGGTAATGCCTGGCTTCTTCGACTGGATCCTGGTTGCCTCTATCATGTTCACCTCAGAGGGTTCTGCATAGTGGGCTTCAGCCTTCAGTGGATTGGAGTCGACAGCCATGGGGGATTTGTCAGCAAACTTTAATCTCCCTTCCTCAATAGCGTCTTGCACAAGATTCCTGAAAAGAAAACATTGAGAAGTTTTATGGCCCAGAAAATTATGATATTTGCAAAAACCTCTCTTCTTTCTTTGATCAAGAGGAGGCACTTTTACCCCAGGGGGTACTATCATTTGGCCATCTTTAACTAGCAAGTCGAATATTTCATCACATTTTGTGATGTCAAAACTGTAAGTCTTTTTTGGGAACCTATCGTTGGTCCTGTCTGGACCAATGGGATTTTTCCCATTTGAGGGGACTAACTGTTTACAAGAGTATGGTGGCCCTTGTTTTAGTTCTGCTAAATCGACTTCTCCTTCTTCGATAGCTAAAGTGTCGTCGAAGGATTCTAGATCTTCGTCGTCCATCTCAACGTAAGCTACTCTCTCTCTCTTGTGAGTTTTCGTTGCCTTAGCTTTTTAAGCTTTGAGGCGTTCGACTTGTCGAACTCTATCGGCCAGTTGGGCCATGTCTCTTAAGTACTGGGTATCTAGCTTCTTCCTAATGGAATAATCTAAACCGCCTGCGGCCATTTCGACCAGCTCATGTTCTGGCACTTGTGTAAAACATCTCGCCTTAAGCAACCTAAACCTATTCAGATATTCGTCTATAGGTTCAGTGAAACGTCTCTTCACACTCGCCAGTTCTTTCAGGCTTATCTTGGTTTGCCCCATATAGAATTGTTCATGGAACAATCTTTCCAACTGGGTCCAATGGTGGATCGAATTGGGGGGTAGGGTTGTGAACCAAGTAAAAGCGTTCTTGGTTAAGGAACTTGGGAAGTATTTGATCCTTAGGTTTTCGTTATTCGAAATGTCTCCTGCTTCGATCAAATATCTTGCCACATGTTCGACAGTGGATTCTGTCGTGTCCCCAGAGAACTTAGTGAATTTGGGGACTTTGCTCCTAGGGGGTAAGTCAGTTTGTAACACATATTCTGACAATGGAGATGTAAAGTTGGGCCTTCGAAAGCCCATGTTCATCCCATTCTGATTCATGATCCTTTCGATCATGGTAGCCATATTATTTTCCAAACCCATGTTTTGGTGTTGGATATGCTGAACCACTTCGTCAGCATTTTGGTTTCTGTTAACTAACCTTACCTCTGGGGCTATTACCCTAGGTTCTTCGACAGGTTGTTCTACAGGCTGTTGGGCCTGGTTAATGGTGGTTTCTTCCTCTACAAATATCCCCTGATTTCCTCTTATTTGCGCCCTTTGGGGCTGTCGAATAGGTGGGGGTACTCCAAAGAAGTCAGCCAAACGCGTCATTTGCGCTGTAACTTGCTGATTCGACTGAGTAGTATTTTGTATTAGAGGATTTAGCACTGTACTCAAAGTTTGTGCCAACATTTGCACCATATCATGGTTGCTTTCGTCCATCTGTTGCCTCAAGACTGCTGTCGAGGCATTTGTAAGGCCATGGGCTACTTGGGACGTTCCTCCTAAGAGTTGGGTCCTATTTCTATTCGCCATGCCTAATCCAGAGCCTTGGAGTGGCGAAGTGGCACTCACGAAAGGGTCTGAATAAGTGGACGCAGCATTCGTCAGGCTTGCCACTTCAGAAGTTGGCATACCATAGAATGGAATAAATCCTGGGGGAACCACAGGCCTTGGGCCTGTATTTCCCCTTGGTGGGGGGGTTCCCAAAGGCATTCTGGGGCCTGTAAACGAAGTTATTGGCCCCGTGGTTGTGACTGACACTGCTGGTGTCGAACCAACATTCGTCGCTTCACTAACGGTCATATTAACCGTTGCTCCCACACTTGGTGGTGGAATTTCGTTATTGTTTGGCGGATTCGCCATTTCTTCCCTTCTTCTGGCAGTATTGCTATCGTTGGTGTATATTCTACCACTCCTCAATAACATACAACTCGAAAAGATGAGATTTTTCAACAATCAACACACAGTCCCACCAGGTGTGCCAATTTGTTTACCTAGGGATTTGGTAAACAACCGCTGATCCTCCAAATGGTTACTTATTTGGTTACTCGCAGGATCGATCAGATTGATCCTATGGACATAGGTTGATTTTGAAGTTTGATTAATATGGATAAGGCTTTAAGTAAATTGTTTAAAGTAAATTGCATAAAGGAAAGGCTTGGTAAAATAAACAAGGCTTTAAAGTAAAGGTTCGACAGGAATCTTAAAGGGGAAAAGCATGTAAAATACTGGAAAAGTAAATGACTTTTAATTGATAAAATTGGTGTTTCACACATACATTTCTCAACAATTCTTTCGCTCACACTGGGTACTTGAATCTAAATGAGTGACTATGTATATGATTGTGAACACACGCGAGAAACTACACGTCTACTCCTATTTATACAAAACATTCCAAGTAACCGTCGGGCAGTTACACTGCTTCGAGATTAAGCCACTTGGCACGTTCTCCATGTTCGACGCTCCAGATCCTTGCACGTTTGCACGTAGTAACTGCTGGAAACCGTTTTCCCTCCAAAGCTTTGAATTTCAAACTGCTCCACTTCTGGATCATCGAACACTTTCATCAGGAAGCGTCTTCGACGAAAACTCCTTCGACGTCGAAGGCAATCAACCTTCTTCCTTGGAAGAAATCTTCTAAGTATTTTGCCATCTTTCGACGGGCACTTCGACAGGCTTAGCCAGTCGAAAGCATCTTTCAGCTTTTAATGGCAGCCATCAATCAAAACAAAGGTGTCGAATTTAGGAGCCAACAGGTAGCCTTGTCATTATTGAAGGTAGTCTGTTTTCGAGATTTTTGTTACTCTAATGGATGGTAGCCTTGTCATTATGGAAGGTAGTCTGTTAGTGATATTTTTGTTACTCTAGTGGATGGTAGCCTTGTCATTATGGAAGGTAGTATGTTGTCGATATCTTTGTTACTCCAATGGATTGTAACCTTGTCATTATGGAAGCTAGTCTATTGTTGAGATTTTTGTTACTCCAATGGATGCTAGTGTTGTTATTAAGGAAGGTAGTTTGTCGTTGTGATTTATGTCACTCCAATGGATGGTAGCCTTGTCACTATGGAAGGTAGCCTGTTGTTCATATTTTTGTTACTCCAATGGATGGTAGCCTTGTCATTATGGAAGGTAGTCTATTGTCGAGATTTTGATAACTACAATAGATGGTAGCCTTCTCATTATAGAACATAGTCTCTTGTAGATATTTTTTATACTCCAATGCATGGTAGCCTTGTCATTATGGAAGGTAGTCTGTAGTCGAGATATTTGTTACTCCAATGGATGGTAGCATTATCATTATGGAAGGTAGTCTGTTGTCGATATTTTTGTTAATCCAATAGATGGTTGCCTTGTCATTATGGAAAATAGTATGTTGTCGATGTCTTTGTTACTCCAATGGATTATAGACTTGTCATTATGGAAGGTAGTCTGTTGTCGATATTTTTGTTACTCCAATGGATGGTATCGTTGTCATTATAGAAGGTAGTCAGTTGTCAAGAATTTTGTTACTCCAATGGATGGTAGCCTTGTCATTATGGAACGTAGTTTTTTGCTAATGTTTTTGTTACTCCAAATGATAGTAGCCTTGTCATTATGAAAGGTAGTCTGTTGTCAAGATTTTTGTTATTCCAATGGATGGTAGCCTTGTCATTATGTAAGGTAGTCTTTTGTCGATATTTTTGTTACTCCAATGGATGGTAGCCTTGTCATTATGGAAGGTAGTCTGTCGTTGTGGTTTTTGTCACTCCAATGGATGGCAGCCTTGTCACTATGGAAGGTATTGTGTTGTTCATATTTTTGTTACTCCAATGGATGGTAGCCTTGTTATTATGGAAGGTAGTCTATTGTCGAGATTTTTGTTACTTCAATGGATGGTAGCCTTGTCATTATTGAAGGTAGTCTATTTTCGAGATTTTTGTTACTCCAACGGATGGTAGCCTTGTCATTATGGAGTGTAGTTTGTTGTCGATATTTTTGTTACTCCAATGGATGGTATCATTGTCATTATGGATGGTAGTCTGTTGTCGAGATTTTTGTGATTCCAATGGATTGTAGCCTTGTTATTACAGGACATATTCTGTTGTCGATGTTTTTGTTACTCCAATGGATGATAGCCTTGTCATTATGGAAGGTAGACTATTGTCGTGATTTTTGTTATTCCAAAGGATGGTAGACTTGTCATTATGGAAGGTAGTATGTTGTCGAGATTTTTGTTACTCCAATGGATGCTAGCCTTGTCATTATAGAAGGTAGGCTGTCGTTGTGATTTATGTCACTCTAATGGATGGTAGCCTTGTAACTATGGAAGGTAGTCTGTTGTTCATATTTTTGTTACTCCAATGGCTGGTATCGTTGTCATTATGGATGGTAGCCTTGTCATTATGGAAGGTTGTCTATTGTCGATATTTTTGTTACTCTAATGGATGGTAGCCTTGTCATTATTGAAGGTAGTCTGTTTTCGAGATTTTTGTTACTCTAATGGATGGTAGCCTTGTCATTATGGAAGGTAGTCTGTTAGTGATATTTTTGTTACTCTAGTGGATGGTAGCCTTGTCATTATGGAAGGTAGTATGTTGTCGATATCTTTGTTACTCCAATGGATTGTAACCTTGTCATTATGGAAGCTAGTCTATTGTTGAGATTTTTGTTACTCCAATGGATGCTAGTGTTGTTATTAAGGAAGGTAGTTTGTCCTTGTGATTTATGTCACTCCAATGGATGGTAGCCTTGTCACTATGGAAGGTACCCTGTTGTTCATATTTTTGTTACTCCAATGGATGGTAGCCTTGTCATTATGGAAGGTAGTCTATTGTTGAGATTTTGATAACTACAATAGATGGTAGCCTTCTCATTATAGAACATAGTCTCTTGTAGATATTTTTTATACTCCAATGCATGGTAGCCTTGTCATTATGGAAGGTAGTCTGTAGTCGAGATATTTGTTACTCCAATGGATGGTAGCATTATCATTATGGAAGGTAGTCTGTTGTCGATATTTTTGTTACTCCAATGGATGGTTGCCTTGTCATTATGGGAAGTAGTATGTTGTCGATATCTTTGTTACTCCAATGGATTATAGACTTGTCATTATGGAAGGTAGTCTGTTGTCGATATTTTTGTTACTCCAATGGATGGTATCATTGTCATTATAGAAGGTAGTCAGTTGTCAAGAATTTTGTTACTCCAATGAATGGTAGCCTTGTCATTATGGAACGTAGTTTGTTGCTGATGTTTTTGTTACTCCATATGATAGTAGCCTTGTCATTATGAAAGGTAGTCTGTTGTCGAGATTTTTGTTATTCCAATGGATGGTAGCCTTGTCATTATGTAAGGTAGTCTTTTGTCGATATTTTTGTTACTCCAATGGATGGTAGCCTTGTCATTATGGAAGGTAGTCTGTCGTTGTGGTTTTTGTCACTCCAATGGATGGCAGCCTTGTCACTATGGAAGGTATTGTGTTGTTCATATTTTTGTTACTCCAATGGATGGTAGCCTTGTTATTATGGAAGGTAGTCTATTGTCGAGATTTTTGTTACATCAATGGATGGTAGCCTTGTCATTATTGAAGGTAGTCTATTTTCGAGATTTTTGTTACTCCAACGGATGGTAGCCTTTTTATTATGGAATGTAGTTTGTTGTCGATATTTTTGTTACTCCAATGGATGGTATCATTGTCATTATGGATGGTAGTCTGTTGTCGAGATTTTTGTGATTCCAATGAATTGTAGCCTTGTTATTACAGGACATATTCTGTTGTCGATGTTTTTGTTACTCCAATGGATGGTAGCCTTGTCATTATGGAAGGTAGACTATTGTCGAGATTTTTGTTATTCCAATGGATGGTAGACTTGTCATTATGGAAGCTAGTATGTTGTCGAGATTTTTGTTACTCCAATGGATGCTAGCCTTGTCATTATAGAAGGTACGCTGTCGTTGTGATTTATGTCACTCTAATGGATGGTAGCCTTGTAACTATGGAAGGTAGTCTGTTGTTCATATTTTTGTTACTCCAATGGCTGGTATCGTTGTCATTATGGATGGTAGCCTTGTCATTATGGAAGGTTGTCTATTGTCGATATTTTTGTTACTCTAATGGATGGTAGCCTTGTCATTATTGAAGGTAGTCTGTTTTCGATATTTTTGTTACTCTAATGGATGGTAGCCTTGTCATTATGGAAGGTAGTCTGTTAGTGATATTTTTGTTACTCTAGTGGATGGTAGCCTTGTCATTATGGAAGGTAGTATGTTGTCGATATCTTTGTTACTCCAATGGATTGTAACCTTGTCATTATGGAAGCTAGTCTATTGTTGAGATTTTTGTTACTCCAATGGATGCTAGTGTTGTTATTAAGGAAGGTAGTTTGTCGTTGTGATTTATGTCACTCCAATGGATGGTAGCCTTGTCACTATGGAAGGTAGCCTGTTGTTCATATTTTTGTTACTCCAATGGATGGTAGCCTTGTCATTATGGAAGGTAGTCTATTGTCGAGATTTTGATAACTACAATAGATGGTAGCCTTCTCATTATAGAACATAGTCTCTTGTAGATATTTTTTATACTCCAATGCATGGTAGCCTTGTCATTATGGAAGGTAGTCTGTAGTCGAGATATTTGTTACTCCAATGGATGGTAGCATTATCATTATGGAAGGTAGTCTGTTGTCGATATTTTTGTTAATCCAATAGATGGTTGCCTTGTCATTATGGAAAATAGTATGTTGTCGATGTCTTTGTTACTCCAATGGATTATAGACTTGTCATTATGGAAGGTAGTCTGTTGTCGATATTTTTGTTACTCCAATGGATGGTATCGTTGTCATTATAGAAGGTAGTCAGTTGTCAAGAATTTTGTTACTCCAATGGATGGTAGCCTTGTCATTATGGAACGTAGTTTTTTGCTGATGTTTTTGTTACTCCAAATGATAGTAGCCTTGTCATTATGAAAGGTAGTCTGTTGTCGAGATTTTTGTTATTCCAATGGATGGTAGCCTTGTCATTATGTAAGGTAGTCTTTTGTCGATATTTTTGTTACTCCAATGGATGGTAGCCTTGTCATTATGGAAGGTAGTCTGTCGTTGTGGTTTTTGTCACTCCAATGGATGGCAGCCTTGTCACTATGGAAGGTATTGTGTTGTTCATATTTTTGTTACTCCAATGGATGGTAGCCTTGTTATTATGGAAGGTAGTCTATTGTCGAGATTTTTGTTACTTCAATGGATGGTAGCCTTGTCATTATTGAAGGTAGTCTATTTTCGAGATTTTTGTTACTCCAACGGATGGTAGCCTTGTCATTATGGAGTGTAGTTTGTTGTCGATATTTTTGTTACTCCAATGGATGGTATCATTGTCATTATGGATGGTAGTCTGTTGTCGAGATTTTTGTGATTCCAATGGATTGTAGCCTTGTTATTACAGGACATATTCTGTTGTCGATGTTTTTGTTACTCCAATGGATGATAGCCTTGTCATTATGGAAGGTAGACTATTGTCGTGATTTTTGTTATTCCAAAGGATGGTAGACTTGTCATTATGGAAGGTAGTATGTTGTCGAGATTTTTGTTACTCCAATGGATGCTAGCCTTGTCATTATAGAAGGTAGGCTGTCGTTGTGATTTATGTCACTCTAATGGATGGTAGCCTTGTAACTATGGAAGGTAGTCTGTTGTTCATATTTTTGTTACTCCAATGGCTGGTATCGTTGTCATTATGGATGGTAGCCTTGTCATTATGGAAGGTTGTCTATTGTCGATATTTTTGTTACTCTAATGGATGGTAGCCTTGTCATTATTGAAGGTAGTCTGTTTTCGAGATTTTTGTTACTCTAATGGATGGTAGCCTTGTCATTATGGAAGGTAGTCTGTTAGTGATATTTTTGTTACTCTAGTGGATGGTAGCCTTGTCATTATGGAAGGTAGTATGTTGTCGATATCTTTGTTACTCCAATGGATTGTAACCTTGTCATTATGGAAGGTAGTCTATTGTTGAGATTTTTGTTACTCCAATGAATGCTAGTGTTGTTATTAAGGAAGGTAGTTTGTCGTTGTGATTTATGTCACTCCAATGGATGGTTGCCTTGTAACTATGGAAGGTAGCCTGTTGTTCATATTTTTGTTACTCCAATGGATGGTAGCCTTGTTATTATGGAAGGTAGTCTATTGTCGAGATTTTGATAACTACAATAGATGGTAGCCTTCTCATTATAGAACATAGTCTCTTGTAGATATTTTTGATACTCCAATGCATGGTAGCTTTGTCATTATGGAAGGTAGTCTGTAGTCGAGATATTTGTTACTCCAATTGATGGTAGCATTATCATTATGGAAGGTAGTCTGTTGTCGATATTTTTGTTAATCCAATGGATGGTTGCCTTGTAATTATGGAAAGTAGTATGTTGTCGATGTCTTTGTTACTCCAATGGATTATAGACTTGTCATTATGGAAGGTAGTCTATTGTCGATATTTTTGTTACTCCAATGGATGGTATCGTTGTCATTATAGAAGGTAGTCAGTTGTCAAGAATTTTGTTACTCCAATGGATGGTAGCCTTGTCATTATGGAACGTAGTTTGTTGCTGATGTTTTTGTTACTCCAAATGATAGTAGCCTTGTCATTATGAAAGGTAGTCTGTTGTCGAGAGTTTTGTTATTCCAATGGATGGTAGCCTTGTCATTATGTAAGGTAGTCTTTTGTCGAGATTTTTGTTACTCCAATGGATGGTAGCCTTGTCATTATGGAAGGAAGTCTGTCGTTGTGGTTTTTGTCACTCCAATGGATGGCTGCCTTGTCACTATGGAAGGTATTGTGTTGTTCATATTTTTGTTACTCCAATGGATGGTAGCCTTGTTATTATGGAAGGTAGTCTATTGTCGAGATTTTTGTTACTTCAATGGATGGTAGCCTTGTCATTATTGAAGGTAGTCTACTTTCGAGATTTTTGTTACTCCAACGGATGGTAGCCTTGTCATTATGGAATGTAGTTTGTTGTCGATATTTTTGTTACTCCAATGGATGGTATCATTGTCATTATGGATGGTAGTCTGTTGTCGAGATTTTTGTGATTCCAATGGATTGTAGCCTTGTTATTACAGGACATATTCTGTTGTCGATGTTTTTGTTACTCCAATGGATGGTAGCCTTGTCATTATAGAAGGTAGACTATTGTCGAGATTTTTGTTATTCCAATGGATGGTAGACTTGTCATTATGGAATGTAGTATGTTGTCGAGATTTTTGTTACTCCAATGGATGCTAGCCTTGTCATTATAGAAGGTAGGCTGTCGTTGTGATTTATGTCACTCCAATGGATGGTAGCCTTGTAACTATGGAAGGTAGTCTGTTGTTCATATTTTTGTTACTCCAATGGCTGGAATCGTTGTCATTATGGATGGTAGTATATTGTCGAGAGTTTTGTTACTCCAATGGATGGTAGCCTTGTCATTATGGAAGGTTGTCCATTGTCGATATTTTTGTTACTCTAATGGATGGTTGCCTTGTCATTATTGAAGGTAGTCTGTTTTCGAGATTTTTGTTACACTAATGGATGGTAGCCTTGTCATTATGGAAGGTAGTCTGTTAGTGATATTTTTGTTACTTTAGTGGATGGTAGCCTTGTCATTATGGAAGGTAGTATGTTGTCGATATCTTTGTTACTCCAATGGATTGTAACCTTGTCATTATGGAAGGTAGTCTATTGTTGAGATTTTTGTTACTCCAATAGATGCTAGTGTTGTTATTAAGGAAGGTAGTTTGTCGTTGTGATTTATGTCACTCCAACGGATGGTAGCCTTGTCACTATAGAAGGTAGCCTGTTGTTAATATTTTTGTTACTCCAATGGATGGTAACCTTGTCATTATGGAAGGTAGTCTATTGTCGAGATTTTGATAACTACAATAGATGGTAGCCTTCTCATTATATAACATAGTCTCTTGTAGATATTTTTGATACTCCAATGCATGGTAGCCTTGTCATTATGGAAGGTAGTCTGTTGTCGATATTTTTGTTACTCCAATGGATGGTTGCCTTGTCATTATGGAAAGTAGTATGTTGTCGATATCTTTGTTACTCCAATGGATTATAGACTTGTCATTATGGAAGGTAGTCTGTTGTCGATATTTTTGTTACTCCAATGGATGGTATCGTTGTCATTATAGAAGGTAGTTAGTTGTCAAGAATTTTTTACTCCAATGGATGGTAGCCTTGTCATTATGGAACGTAGTTTGTTGCTGATGTTTTTGTTACTCCAAATGATAGTAGCCTTGTCATTATGAAAGGTAGTCTGTTGTCGAGATTTTTGTTATTCCAATGGATGGTAGCCTTATCATTATGTAAGGTAGTCTTTTGTCGAGATTTTTGTTACTCCAATGGATGATAGCCTTGTCATTATGGAAGGTTGTCTGTCGTTGTGGTTTCTGTCACTCCAATGGATGGTAGCCTTGTCACTATGGAAGGTAGTCTGTTGTTCATATTTTTGTTACATCAATGGATGGTAGCATTATCATTATGGAAGGTTGTCTGTTGTTGATATTTTTGTTACTCCAATGAATGGTAGCTTTGTCATTATAGAAGGTAGTATGTTTTCGAGATTTTTGTTGCTCCAACGGATGGTAGCCTTGTCATTATGTAATGTAGTTTATTGTCGATATTTTTGTTACTCCAAAGGATGGTATCATTGTCATTATGGATGGTAGTCTATTGTCGAGATTTTTGTTATTCCAATGGATTGTAGCCTTGTTATTACAGGACATGTTCTATTGTCGATGTTTTTGTTACTCCAATGGATGGTAGCCTTGTCATTATGGAAGGTAGACTATTCTCGAGATTTTTGTTATTCCAATGGATGGTAGACTTGTCATTATGGAAGGTAGTATGTTGTCGAGATTATTGTTACTCTAATGGATGCTAGCCTTGTCATTATAGAAGGTAGCCTGTCGTTGTGATTTCTGTCACTCCAATGGATGGTAGCCTTGTAACTATGGAAGGTAGTATGTTGTTCATATTTTTGTTACTCCAATGGCTGGTATCGTTATCATTATGGATGGTAGTCTGTTGTCGAGATTTTTGTTACTCTAATGGATGGTAGCCTTGTCATTTTGGAAGGTAGTCTGTTTTCGAGATTTTTGTTACTCCAATGGATGGTAGCCTTGTCATTATGGAAGGTAGTCTGTTGTCGAGATTTTTGTTACTCCAATGGATGGGAACATTATCATTATGGATGGTAGTCTGTTGTCGATATTTTTGTTATTCCAATGGATGGTAGCCTTGTCATTATGGAAGGTAGTCTGTTGTCGAAATTTTTGTGACTCCAATGGATGCTAGCCTTGTCATAATGGAAGGTAGCCTGTCGTTGTGATTTCTGTCACTCCAATGGATGGCAACCTTGTCACTATGGAAGGTAGTCTGTTGTTCATATTTTTGTTACTTTAATGGATGGTAGCATTATCATTATGGAAGGAAGTCTTTTTTCGAGATTTTTGTTTCTCCAATGGATGGTAGCCTTGTCATTATTGAAGGTAGTCTGTTGTCGAGATTTTTGTTATTCCAATGGATGGTAGCATTGTCATTATGGAAGGTAGTATGTTGTCAAGATTTTTGTTACTCCAATGGATGCTAGCCATGTCATTATAGAAGGTAGTCTGTCCTTGTGATTTCTGTCACTCAAATGGATGGTAGACTTGTCACTATGGAAGGTAGTCTGTTGTTCATATTTTTTTACTCCAATTGATGGTAGCCTTGTCATTATGGAATGTAGTCTATTGTCAACATTTTTGTTACTCCAATGGATGGTATCGTTGTCATTATGGATGCTAGTTTGTTGTCGAGATTTTTGTTACTCTAATGGATGGTATCCTTTTCTTTATGGAAGGTAGTCTGTTTTCGAGATTTTTGTTACTCCAATGGATGGTAGCCTTGTCATTATGGAAGGTAGTATGTTGTCAAGATTTTTATTACTCCAATGGATGGTAACATTGTCATTATGGATGGTATTCTGTTGCCGATATTTTTGTTATTCCAATGGATGGTAGCCATGTCATTATGGAAGGTAGTTTGTTGTCGAGATTTTTGTTACTCCAATGGATGCTAGCCTTGTCATTAGGCAAGGTAGTCTGTCATTGTGATTTATGTCACTCCAATGGATGGTAGCCTTGTCACTATGGAAGGTAGTCTGTTGTTGATATTTTTGTTACTCAAATGAATGGGAGCCTTGTCATTATGGAAGGTAGTATGTTTTCGAGATTTTTGTTACTCCAATGGATGGTAGCCTTGTCATTATGGAAGGTAGTATGTTGTCGAGATTTTTGTTATTCCTATGGATGGTAGCCATGTCATTATAGAAGGTAGTCTGTTGTCGAGATTTCTGTTACTGCAATGGATGCTAGCCTTGTCATTATGGAAGGTAGTCTGTTGTCAAGATTTTTGTTACTCCAATGGATGGTATCGTTGTCATTATGGATGGTATTCTGATGTCGAGGTTTTTGTTATTCCAATGTATTGTAGCCTTGTCATTATGGAACGTCTTCTATTGTCGATGTTTTTGTTACTCCAATGGATGTTACCCTTGTCATTATGGAAGGTAGTCTTTTGTCGAGATTTTTGTTATTCCAATGGATGGTAGCCTTGTCATTATGGAAGGTAGTATGTTGTCGAAATTTTTGTTATTCCGATGGATGCTAGCCTTGTCATTATAGAAGGTAGTCTGTCGTTGTGATTTCTGTCACTCCAATGGATGGTAGCCTTGTCACTATGGAAGTTAGTCTGTTGTTCATATTTTTATTACTCCAATGGATGGTAGACTTGTCATTATGGAATGTAGTCTATTGTTGAGATTTTTGTTACTCCAATGGATGATATCATTGTCATTATGGATGGTAGTCTGTTGTCGAGATTTTTGTTACTCTAATGGATGGTAGCCTTGTCACTATGGAAGGTAGTTTGTTTTCGAGATTTTTGTTACTCCAATGGATGGTAGCCTTGTCATTATGGAAGGTAGTCTGTTGTCGAGATGTTTGTTACTCCAATGGATGGTATCATTGTCATTATTAATGGTAGTCTGTAGTCGAGAATTTTGTTACTCCAACGGATGTTAGCGTTGTCATTATGGAACATAGTCTGTTGTCGATGTTTTTGTTACTCCCACGGATGGTAGCCTTGTCATTATGGAAGGTAGTATGTTGTCGAGATTTTTGTTATTCCTATGGATGGTAGCCCTGTCATTATAGAAGGTAGTCTGTTGTCGAGATTTTTGTTACTGCAATGGATGCTAGCCTTGTCATTATGGAAGGTAGTCTGTCGTTGTGATTTCTGTCACTCCAATGGATGGTAGCCTTGTCACTATGGAAGGTAGTGTGTTGTTCATATTTTTGGTACTCCATTGGATGGTAGCCTTGTCATTATGGAAGGTAGTCTATTATCGAGATTTTTGTTACTCCAATGGATGGTAGCCTTGTCATTATGGAAGGTAGTCTGTTGTCGATATTTTTGTTACTCCAATGGATGGTATCCTTGTCATTATGGATGGTAGTCAGTTGTCGAGATTTTTGTTATTCCAATGGATTGTAGCCTTTTCATTATGGAATGTATTCTGTTGTCGATGTTTTTGTTACTCCAATGGATGGTAGCCATGTAATTATCGAAGGTAGTCTGTTGTCGAGATTTTTGTTATTCCAATGGATGTTAGACTTGTCATTATGGAAGGTAGTATGTTGTCTAGATTTTTCTTACTCCAATGGATGCTAGCCTTGTCATTATAAAAGGTAGTTTGTCGTTGTGATTTCTGTCACTCCAATGGATGGTAGCCTTGTCACTATGGAAGGTAGTCTGTTGTTCATAGTTTTGTTACATCAATGGATGGTAGCATTATAATTATGGAATGTAGTCTATTGTCGAGATTTTTGTTACTCCAATGGTTGGTATCGTTGTCATTATGGATGGTATTCTGTTGTCGAGATTTTTGTTTCTCCAATGGATGGTATCGTTGTCATTATGGATGGTAGTCTGTTGTCGAGATTTTTGTTACTCTAATGACTGGTAGCCTTGTCATTATGGAAGGTAGTCTGTTTTTGAGATTTTTGTTACTCCAATGGATGCTAGCCTTGTCATTATTGAAGGTAGTTTGTTTTCGAGTTTTTTGTTACTCCAATGGATGCTAGCCTTGTCATTATAGAAGGTAGTCTATCGTTGTGATTTCTGTCACTCCAATGGATGGTAGCCTTGTCACTATGGAAGTTAGTCTGTTGTTCATATTTTTGTTACTCCAATGGATGGTAGACTTGTCATTATCGAATGTAGTCTATTGTCGAGATTTTTGTTACTCCAATGGATGATATCATTGTCATTATGGATGCTAGTCTATTGTCGATATTTTTGTTACTCTAATGGATGGTAGCCTTGTCATTATTGAAGGTAGTCTATTTTCGAGATTTTTGTTACTCCAATGGAAGGTAGCCTTGTCATTATGGATGGTATTTTGTTGTCGAGATTTTTGGTACTCCAATAGATGGTAACGTTGTCATTATGGATGGTAGTCTGTTGTCAAGAATTTTGTTACTCCAATGGATGGTAGCCTTGTCATTATGGAACGTAGTCTGTTGTCGATGTTTTTGTTACTCCCACGGATGGTAGCCTTGTCATTATGGAAGGTAGTATGTTGTCGAGATTTTTGATATTTCTATGGATGGTAGCCATGTCAATATAGAAGGTAGTCTGTTGTCGAGATTTTTGTTACTGCAATGGATGCTAGCCTTGTCATTATGGAAGGTAGTTTGTCGTTGTGATTTCTGTCACTCCAATGGATGGTAGCCTTGCCACTATGGAAGGTAGTGTGTTGTTCATATTTTTGTTACTCCAATGGATGGTACCCTTGTCATTATGGAAGGTAGTCTATTGTTGAGATTTTTGTTACTTCAATGAATGGTAGCCTTGTCATTATCGAAGGTAGTATGTTTTCGTGATTTTTGTTACTCCAATAGATGGTAGCCTTGTCATTATGGAAGGTAGTCTGTTGTCGATATTTTTGTTACTCCAATGGATGGTATCGTTGTCATTATGGATGGTAGTCTGTTGTCAAGATTTTTGTTATTCCAATGAATTGTAGCCTTTTCATTATGGAACGTATTCTGTTGACGATGTTTTTGTTACTCAAATGGATGGTAGCCATGTAATTATCGAAGGTAGTCTGTTGGTGATATTTTTGTTATTCCAATGGATGTTAGACTTGTCATTATGGAAGGTAGTATGTTGTCGAGATTTTTCTTACACCAATGGATGCTAGCCTTGTCATTATAAAAGGTAGTATGTCGTTGTGATTTCATTCACTCCAATGGATGGTAGCCTTTTCACTATGGAAGGTAGTCTGTTGTTCATATTTTTGTTACTCCAATAGATGGTAACCTTATCATTATGGAATGTAGTCTATTGTCTAGATTTTTGTTACTCCAATGGATGGTATCGTTGTCATTATGGATGGTATTCTGTTGTCGAGATTTTTGTTATTCCAATGTATTGTAGCCCTGTCATTATGGAACATATTCTATTGTCAATGTTTTTGTTACTCCAATGGATGTTAGCCTTGTCATTATGGAAGGTAGTCTTTTGTCGAGATTTTTGTTATTCAAATGGATGGTGGCCTTGTCATTATGGAAGGTAGTATGTTGTCGAGATTTTTGTTACTCCGATGGATGCTAGCCTTGTCATTATAGAAGGTAGTTTGTCCCTGTGATTTCTGTCACTCCATGGATGGTAGCCTTTTCACTATGGAAGTTAGTCTGTTGTTCATATTTTTGTTACTCCAATGGATGGTAGCCTTGTCATTATGGAATATAGACTATTGTCGAGATTTTTGTTACTCCAATGGATGTTATCATTGTCATTATGGATGGTAGTCTGTTGTCGAAATTTTTGTTACTCTAATGGATGGTAGCCTTGTCATTATGTAAGGTAGTCTGCTTTTGAGATTTTTGTTACTCCAATGGATGGTAGCCTTGTCATTATGGAAGGTAGTTTGTTATCGAGATTTTTGTTACTCAAATGAATGGTATCATTGACATTATGGATGGTAGTCTGTTATCAAGATTTTTGTTACTCTAATGGATGGTAGCCTTGTCATTATGGAACGTAGTCTGTTGTCGATGTTTTTGTTACTCCAATGGATGGTAGCCTTGTCATTAGGGAAGGTAGTATGTTGTCGAGATTTTTGTTATTCCAATGGATGGTAGCCTTGTTATTATGGAAGGTAGTCTGTTGTCGAGATTTTTGTTACTCCAATGGATGCAAGCCTTCTCATTATGGAAGGTAGTGTGTTGTTCATATTTTTGTTACTCCAATGGATGGTAGCCTTGTCATTATGGAAGGTAGTCTATTGTCGAGATTTTTGATACTTCAATGGATGGTAGTCTTGTCTTTATGGAAAGTAGTCTGTTTCCGATATTTTTGTTACTCCAATGGATGGTAGCCTTGTCATTATGGAAGGTAGTCTATTGTCTATATTTTTGTAACTCCAATGGATGGTATAGTTGTCATTATGGATGGTAGTCTGTTGTCGAGATTTTTGTTATTCCAATGGATTATAGCCTTATCATTATGAAACGTACTCTGTTGTCGATGTTTTTGTTACTCCAATGGATGGTAGACTTGTCATTATAAAAGGTAGTCTCTCGTTGTGATTTCTATCATTCCAATGGATGATAGCCTTGTCACTATGGAAGGTTGTCTATTGTTCATATTTTTGTTACTCCAATGGATGGTAACCTTGTCATTATGGAATGTGGTCTATTGTCGAGATTTTTGTTTCTCCAATGGATGGTATCATTTTCATTATGGATGGTGCTCTGTTGTCGAGATATTTGTTACTCCAATGTATGGTATCATTGTCATTATGGATGGTAGTTTGTTGTCGAGATTTTTGTTACTCTAATGGATGGTAGCCTTGTCATTATGGAAGGTAGTCTGTTTTCGAGATTTTTGTTACTACAATGGATGGTAGCCTTGTCAATATGGAAGGTAGTCTGTTGTCGATATTTTTGTTACTCCAATGGATGGTAGCCTTGTCATTATGGAAGGTAGTCAGTTGTCGAGATTTTTTTATTCTAATGGATGGTAGCCTTCTCATTATGAAAGGTAGTATGTTGTCGAGATTTTTGTTACTTCAATGGATGCTAGCCTTGTTATTACATAAGGTAGACTTTCATTGTGATTTCTGTCACTCGGATGGATGGTAGCCTTGTCACTATGGAAGGTATTCTGTTGTTCATATTTTTGTTACATCAATGGATGGTAGCATTATCATTATGGAAGGTTGTCTGTTGTCGAGATTTTTGTTACTCCAATGGATGGTAGCCTTGTCATTATGGAAGGTAGTCTGTTTTCGAGATTTTTGTTACTCCAATGGATGGTAGCCTTGTCATTATGGAAGGTAGTCTGTTGTCGAGATTTTTGTTACTCCAATGGATTGTATCGTGGTCATTATGGATGGTAGTTTGTTTTCGAGATTTTTGTTACTCCAATGGATGGTAGCCTTGTCATTATGGAAGGTAGTCTTTTGTTGATATTTTTGTTATTCCAATGGATGGTAGCCTTGTCATTATGGAAGGTAGTATGTTGTCGAGATTTTTGTTACTCTAATAGATGGTAGCCTTGTCATTATAGAAGGTAGTATGTTATTCATATTTTTGTTACCCCAATGGATGGTAGCCTTGACATTATGGAATATGGTCTATTGTCGAGATTTTCGTTACTCCAATGGATGGTATCGTTGTCATTATGGATGGTGCTCTGTTGTCAAGATTTTTGTTACTCTAATGGATGGTAGCCTTGTCATTATGGAAGGTAGTATGTTTTCGAGATTTTTGTTACTCCAATGGATGGTAGCCTTGTCATTATGGAAGGTAGTCTGTTGTCGAGATTTTTGTTACTTCAATGGATGCTAGCCTTGTCAATATGAAAGGTAGTCTGTCATTGTGATTTCTGTCACTCCAATGGATGGTAGCCTTGTCACTATGGAAGGTAGTCAGTTGTTTATATTTTTGTTACTTCATTGGACGATAGAATTATCATTATGGAAGGTAGTCTGTAGTTGTGATTTCTGTCACTCCAATAGATGGTAGCCTTGTCACTATGGAAGGTAGTCTGTTGTTCATATTTTTGTTACTCCAATGAATGGTATCCTTGTCATTATGGATGTAGTCTATTGTCGAGATTTTTGTTACTCCATTGGATGGTATCATTGTCATTATGGATGGTAGTTTGTTCTCGAGATTTTTGTTACTCTAATGGATGTTAGCCTTGTCATTATGGAAGGTAGTCTATTTTCGAGATTTTTGTTACTCCAATTGATGGTAGCCTTGTCATTATGGAAGGTAGTCTATTGTCTAGATTTTTGTTACTCCAATGGATGGTAACATTTTAATTATGGATGGCAGTCTGTTGTCGATATTTTTGTTACTCCAATGGATGGTAGCCTTGTCATTATGGAAGGTAGTCAGTTGTCGAGATTTTTTTATTCTAATGGATGGTAGCCTTGTCATTATGAAAGGTAGTATGTTGTCGAGATTTTTGTTACTTCAATGGATGCTAGCCTTGTCATTACATAAGGTAGACTTTCATTGTTATTTCTGTCACTCGGATGGATGGTAGCCTTGTCACTATGGAAGGTATTCTGTTGTTCATATTTTTGTTACATCAATGGATGGTAGCATTATCATTATGGAAGGTTGTCTGTTGTCGAGATTTTTGTTACTCCAATGGATGGTATCATTTTCATTATGGATGGTGCTCTGTTGTCGAGATTTTTGTTACTCCAATGTATGGTATCATTGTCATTATGGATGGTAGTTTGTTGTCGAGATTTTTGTTACTCTAATGGATGGTAGCCTTGTCATTATGGAAGGTAGTCTGTTTTCGAGATTTTTGTTACTACAATTGATGGTAGCCTTGTCAATATGGAAGGTAGTCTGTTGTCGATATTTTTGTTTCTCCAATGGATGGTAGCCTTGTCATTATGGAAGGTAGTCAGTTGTCGAGATTTTTTTATTCTAATGGATGGTAGCCTTCTCATTATGAAAGGTAGTATGTTGTCGAGATTTTTGTTACTTCAATGGATGCTAGCCTTGTCATTACATAAGGTAGACTTTCATTGTGATTTCTGTCACTCGGATGGATGGTAGCCTTGTCACTATGGAAGGTATTCTGTTGTTCATATTTTTTTTACATCAATGGATGGTAGCATTATCATTATGGAAGGTTGTCTGTTGTCGAGATTTTTGTTACTCCAATGGATGGTAGCCTTGTCATTATGGAAGGTAGTCTGTTTTCGAGATTTTTGTTACTCCAATGGATGGTAGCCTTGTCATTATGGAAGGTAGTCTGTTGTCGAGATTTTTGTTACTCCAATGGATTGTATCGTTGTCATTATGAATGGTAGTCTGTTGTCGAGATTTTTTTTTATTCCAATCTATTATAGCCTTGTCTCTATGGAACGTATTCAGTTAGCCTTGTCATTATGGAAGGTAGTCTTTTGTTGATATTTATGTTATTCCAATGGATGGTAGCCTTGTCATTATGGAAGGTAGTATGTTGTCGAGGTTTTTGTTACTCCAATAGATGGTAGCCTTGTCATTATAGAAGGTAGTATGTTGTTCATATTTTTGTTACTCCAATGGATGGTAGCCTTGTCATTATGGAATGTGGTCTATTGTCGAGATTTTTGTTACTCCAATGGATGGTATCATTTTCATTATGGATGGTGCTCTGTTGTCGAGATTTTTGGTACTCTAATGGATGGTAGCCTTGTCATTATGGAAGGTAGTCTGTTTTTGAGATTTTTGTTACTCCAATGGATGGTAGCCTTGTCATTATGGAAGGTAGTATGTTGTCGAGATTTTTGTTACTCCAATGGATGCTAACATTTTCATTATGGATGGTAGTCTGTTGTCGATATTTTTTTTACTCCAATGGATGGTAGCCTTGTCATTATGGAAGGTAGTCTGTTGTCGATATTTTTGTTATTCTAATGGATGGTAGCCTTGTCATTATGAAAGGTAGTATGTTGTCGAGATTTTTGTTACTCCAATGGATGCTAGCCTTGTCATTACAGAAGGTAGTCTTTCATTGTGATTTATGTCACTCCAATGGATGGTAGCCTTATCACTATGGAAGGTAGTCTGTTGTTCATATTTTTGTTACTCCAACGGATTGTAGCCTTGTCATTATGGTTGTAGTCTATTGTCGAGATTTTTGTTACTTCAATGGATGGTAGCCTTGTCATTATGGAAGGTAGTATGTTGTCGAGATTTTTGTTACTCCAATAGATGGTAGCCTTGTCATTATAGAAGGTAGTATGTTGTTCATATTTTTGTTACTCCAATGGATGATAGCCTTGTCATTATGGAATGTGGTCTATTGTCGAGATTTTTGTTACTCCAATGGATGGTATCGTTTTCATTATGGATGGTGCTCTGTTGTCGAGATTTTTGTTACTCTAATGGATGGTAGCCTTGTCATTATGGAAGGTAGTCTGTTTTTGAGATTTTTGTTACTCCAATGGATGGTAGCCTTGTCATTATGGAAGGTAGTATGTTGTCGAGATTTTTGTTACTCCAATGGATGCTAACATTTTCATTATGGATGGTAGTCTGTTGTCGATATTTTTTTTACTCCAATGGATGGTAGCCTTGTCATTATGGAAGGTAGTCTGTTGTCGAGATTTTTGTTATTCTAATGGATGGTAGCCTTGTCATTATGAAAGGTAGTATGTTGTCGAGATTTTTGTTACTCCAATGGATGCTAGCCTTGTCATTACAGAAGGTAGTCTTTCATTGTGATTTATGTCACTCCAATGGATGGTAGCCTTATCACTATGGAAGGTAGTCTGTTGTTCATATTTTTGTTACTCCAACGGATTGTAGCCTTGTCATTATGGTTGTAGTCTATTGTCGAGATTTTTGTTACTTCAATGGATGGTAGCCTTGTCATTATGGAAGGTAGTATGTTGTCGAGATTTTTGTTACTCCAATAGATGGTAGCCTTGTCATTATAGAAGGTAGTATGTTGTTCATATTTTTGTTACTCCAATGGATGATAGCCTTGTCATTATGGAATGTGGTCTATTGTCGAGATTTTTGTTACTCCAATGGATGGTATCGTTTTCATTATGGATGGTGCTCTGTTGTCGAGATTTTTGTTACTCTAATGGATGGTAGCCTTGTCATTATGGAAGGTAGTCTGTTTTTGAGATTTTTGTTACTCCAATGGATGGTAGCCTTGTCATTATGGAAGGTAGTATGTTGTCGAGATTTTTGTTACTCCAATGGATGCTAACATTTTCATTATGGATGGTAGTCTGTTGTCGATATTTTTTTTACTCCAATGGATGGTAGCCTTGTCATTATGGAAGGTAGTCTGTTGTCGAGATTTTTGTTATTCTAATGGATGGTAGCCTTGTCATTATGAAAGGTAGTATGTTGTCGAGATTTTTGTTACTCCAATGGATGCTAGCCTTGTCATTACAGAAGGTAGTCTTTCATTGTGATTTATGTCACTCCAATGGATGGTAGCCTTATCACTATGGAAGGTAGTCTGTTGTTCATATTTTTGTTACTCCAACGGATTGTAGCCTTGTCATTATGGTTGTAGTCTATTGTCGAGATTTTTGTTACTTCAATGGATGGTAGCCTTGTCATTATGGAAGGTAGTATGTTGTCGAGATTTTTGTTACTCCAATAGATGGTAGCCTTGTCATTATAGAAGGTAGTATGTTGTTCATATTTTTGTTACTCCAATGGATGATAGCCTTGTCATTATGGAATGTGGTCTATTGTCGAGATTTTTGTTACTCCAATGGATGGTATCATTTTCATTATGGATGGTGCTCTGTTGTCGAGATTTTTGTTACTCTAATGGATGGTAGCCTTGTCATTATGGAAGGTAGTCTGTTTTTGAGATTTTTGTTACTCCAATGGATGGTAGCCTTGTCATTATGGAAGGTAGTCTGTTGTCGAGATTTTTGTTACTCCAATGGATGGTAACATTTTCATTATGGATGGTAGTATGTTGTCGATATCTTTTTTACTCCAATGGATGGTAGCCTTGTCATTATGGAAGGTAGTCTGTTGTCGAGATTTTTGTTATTCTAATGGATGGTAGCCTTGTCATTATGAAAGGTAGTATGTTGTCGAGATTTTTGTTACTCCAATGGATGCTAGCCTTGTCATTACAGAAGGTAGTCTTTCATTGTGATTTCTGTCACTCCAATGGATGGTAGCCTTATCACTATGGAAGGTAGTCTGTTGTTCATATTTTTGTTACTCCAACGGATTGTAGCCTTGTCATTATGGTTGTAGTCTATTGTCGAGATTTTTGTTACTCCAATGGATGGTATCATTGTCATTATGGATGGTAGTTTGTTGTCGAGATTTTTGTTACTCTAATGGATGGTAGCCTTGTCATTATGGAAGGTAGTCTGTTTTCGATATTTTTGTTACTCCAATGGATGGTAGCCTTTTCATTATGGAAGGTAGTCAGTCATTGTGATTTCTGTCACTCCAATGGATGGTAGACTTGTCACTATGGAAGGTAGTCTCTTGTTCAATTTTTTGTTACATCAATGGATGGTAGGATTATCATTATGGAAGGTTGTCTGTTGTCGAGATTTTTGTTACTCCAATGGATAGTAGCCTTGTCATTATGGAAGGTAGTCTGTTTTCGAGATTTTTGTTACTCCAATGGATGGTAGCCTTGTCATTATGGAAGGTAGTCTGTTGTCGATATTTTTGTTACTCCAATGGATTGTATCGTTGTCATTATGGATGGTAGTCTGTTGTCGAGATTTTTGTTATTCCAATGTATTATAGCCTTTTCATTATGGAACGTATTCTATTGTCGATGTTTTTGTTACTCCAATGGATGTTAGCCTTGTCATAATGGAAGATAGTCTTTTGTCGATATTTTTGTTATTCTAATGGATGGTAGCCTTGTCATTATGGAAGGTAGTATGTTGTCGAGATTTTTGTTACTCCAATAGATGGTAGCCTTCTCATTATAGAAGGTAGTGTGTTGTTCATATTTTTGTTACTCTAATGGATGGTAGCCTTGTCATTATGGAATGTGGTCTATTGTCGAGATTTTTCTTACTCCAATGGATGGTATCATTGTCTTTATTGATGGTAGTCTGTTGTCGAGACTTTGGTTACTCAAATGGATGGTAGCCTTGTCATTATGGTAGGGAAGTCCGTTTTCGAGATTTTTGTTACTCCAATGGATGGTAGCCTTGTCATTATGGAAGGTAGTCCATTTTCGAGATTTTTGTTACTCCAATGGATGGTAGCATTGTCATTATGGATGGTAGTCTGTTGTCGAGATGTTTTTTATTCCAATGGATGGTAGCCTTGTGATTGTGGAAGGTAGTCTGTTGTTGAGATTTTTGTTACTCCAATGGATGCTAGCCTTGTCATTATGGAAGGTAGTCAGTCGTTGTAATTTCTGTCACTCCAATGGATGGTAGCCTTGTCACTATGGAAGGTAGTCTGTTGTTCATATTTTTGTTACATCAATGGATCGTAGCATTATCATTATGGAAGGTTGTCTGTTGTCGAGATTTTTGTTACTCCAATGGTTCGTAGCCTTGTCATTATGGAAGGTAGCCTGTTGTCGATATTTTTGTTACTCCAATGGATGGTATCGTTGTCATTATGGATGCTAGTCAGTTGTCGAGATTTTTGTTACTCCAATAGATGGTATCATTGTCATTATGGATGGTAGTTTGTCATTTTGATTTTTGTCACTCCAATGGATGGTAGCCTTGTCACTATGGAAGGTAGTATGTTGTTCATATTTTTGTTACTCCATTGGATGGTAGCCTTGTCATTATGGAAGGTAGTCTATTGTTGAGATTTTTGTTTCTTCAATTGATGGTAGCCTTATCATTATGGAAGGTAGTCTGTTTTCGAGATTTTTGTTACTCCAAATTGATGGTAGCCTTGTCATTATGGAAGGTATTCTTTCGTTGTGATTTCTGTCACTCCAATGGATCGTAGACATTTCATTATGGAAGGTAGTTTGTTTTCGAGATTTTTGTTACTCCAATGGATGGTAGCCTTGCCATTATGAAAGGTAGTCTGTTGTCGAGATTTTTGTTACTCTAATAGATGGTAAAATTGTCATTATGGATGGTAGTCTGTTGTCGAGATTTTTTTTATTCCAATGGATGGTAGCCTTGTCATTATGGAAGGTAGTCTGTTGTCGAGATTTTTGTTACTCCAATGGATGCTAGCCTTGTCATTACGGAAGGTAGTCAGTCATTGTGATTTCTGTCACTCCAATGGATGGTAGCCTTGTCACTATGGAAGGTAGTCTGTTGTTCATATTTTTGTTACTTCAATGGATGATAGCATTATCATTATGGAAGGTAGTCTGTCGTTGTGATTTCTATCACTCCAATGGATGGTAGCCTTGTCACTATGGAAGGTAGTATGTTGTTCATATTTTTGGTACTCCAATGAATGGTAGCCTTGTCATTATGGATGAAGTCTCTTGTTTAGATTTTTGTTACTCCAATGTATGGTATCATTGTCATTATGGATGGTAGTTTGTTGTCGAGATTTTTGTTACTCTAATGGATGGTAGCCTTGTCATTATGGAAGGTAGTCTATTTTCGAGATTTTTGTTACTACAATGCATGGTAGCCTTGTCAATATGGAAGGTAGTTTGTTGTCGATATTTTTGTTACTCCAATGGATGGTAACGTTTTCATTATGGATGGTAGTCTGTTGTCGAGATTTTTGTTATTCCAATGGATGGTAGCCTTGTCATTATGGAAGGTAGTTTGTTGTCCAAATTTTTGTTACTCCATTGGATGCTAGCCTTGTCATTATGGAAGGTAGTTTGTAGTTGGGATTTTTATCACTCCAATGGATGGTAGCCTTGTCACTATGGAAGGTAGTCTGTTGTTCATATTTTTGTTACATCAATGGATGGTAGCATTATCATTATGGAAGGTTGACTGTTGTCGAGATTTTTGTTACTCCAATGGATTGTAGCCTTGTCATTATGGAAGGTAGTCTGTTTTCGAGATTTTTGTTACTCCAATGGATTGTATCGTTGTCATTATGGATGGTAGTCTGTTGACGAGATTTTTGTTATTCCAATGTATTATAGCCTTGTCATTATGGAACGTATTTTGTTGTCGATGTTTTTGTTACTCCAATGGATGTTAGCCTTGTCATTATGGAAGGTAGTCTTTTGTCGAGATTTTTGTTATTCCAATGGATCGTAGCCTTGTCATTATGGAAGGTAGTATGTTGTCGGGATTTTTGTTACTCCGATAGATGATAGCCTTGTCATTATAGAAGGTAGTCTGTTGTTCATATTTTTGTTACTCCAATGGTTGGTAGCCTTGTCATTATGGAATGTGGTCTATTGTCGAGATTGTGGTTACTCAAATGGATGGTATCGTTGTCATTTTGGATGGTAGTCTGTTGTCGAGATTTTTGTTACTCTAATGGATGGTAGCTTTTTCATTATGGAAAGTAGTCTGTTTTCGAGATTTTTGTTACTCCAATGGATGGTGGCCTTGTCATTATGGAAGGTAGTCTGTTTTCGAGATTTTTGTTACTCCAAATTGATGGTAGCCTTGTCATTATGGAAGGTATTCTTTCGTTGTGATTTCTGTCACTCCAATGGATCGTAGACATGTCATTATGGAAGGTAGTTTGTTTTCGAGATTTTTTTTACTCCAATGGATGGTAGCCTTGTCATTATGAAAGGTAGTCTGTTGTCGAGATTTTTGTTACTCCAATGGATGCTAGCCTTGTCATTACGGAAGGTAGTCAGTCGTTGTGATTTCTGTCACTCCAATGGATGGTAGCCTTGTCACTATGGAAGGTAGTCAGTTGTTCATATTTTTGTTACTTCAATGGATGATAGCATTATCATTATGGAAGGTAGTCTGTCGTTGTGATTTCTGTCACTCAAATGGATGGTAGCCTTGTCACTATGGAAGGTAGTCTGTTGTTCATATTTTTGTTACTCCAATGAATGGTAGCCTTGTCATTATGGATGTAGTCTATTGTCGAGATTTTTGTTACTCCAATGTATGGTATCATTGTCATTATGGATGGTAGTTTGTTGTCGAGATTTTTGTTACTCTAATGGATGGTAGCCTTGTCATTATGGAAGGTAGTCTGTTTTCGAGATTTTTGTTACTACAATGGATGGTAGCCTTGTCAATATGGAAGGTAGTCTGTTGTCGAGATTTTTGTTACTCCAATGGATGGTAGCCTTGTCATTATGGAAGGCAGTCAGTTGTCGAGATTTTTTTATTCTAATGGATGGTAGCCTTCTCATTATGAAAGGTAGTATGTTGTCGAGATTTTTGTTACTTCAATGGATGCTAGCCTTGTCATTACATAAGGTAGACTTTCATTGTGATTTCTGTCACTCGGATGGATGGTAGCCTTGTCACTATGGAAGGTATTCTGTTGTTCATATTTTTGTTACATCAATGGATGGTAGCATTATCATTATGGAAGGTTGTCTGTTGTCGAGATTTTTGTTACTCCAATGGATGGTAGCCTTGTCATTATGGAAGGTAGTCTGTTGTCGAGATTTTTGTTACTCCAATGGATGCTAGCCTTGTCATTACGGAAGGTAGTCAGTCGTTGTGATTTCTGTCACTCCAATGGATGGTAGCCTTGTCACTATGGAAGGTAGTCAGTTGTTCATATTTTTGTTACTTCAATGGATGATAGCATTATCATTATGGAAGGTAGTCTGTCGTTGTGATTTCTGTCACTCAAATGGATGGTAGCCTTGTCACTATGGAAGGTAGTCTGTTGTTCATATTTTTGTTACTCCAATGAATGGTAGCCTTGTCATTATGGATGTAGTCTATTGTTGAGATTTTTGTTACTCCAATGTATGGTATCATTGTCATTATGGATGGTAGTTTGTTGTCGAGATTTTTGTTACTCTAATGGATGGTAGCCTTGTCATTATGGAAGGTAGTCTGTTTTCGAGATTTTTGTTACTACAATGGATGGTAGCCTTGTCAATATGGAAGGTAGTCTGTTGTCGAGATTTTTGTTACTCCAATGGATGGTAGCCTTGTCATAATTGAAGGCAGTCAGTTGTCGAGATTTTTTTATTCTAATGGATGGTAGCCTTCTCATTATGAAAGGTAGTATGTTGTCGAGATTTTTGTTACTTCAATGGATGCTAGCCTTGTCATTACATAAGGTAGACTTTCATTGTGATTTCTGTCACTCGGATGGATGGTAGCCTTGTCACTATGGAAGGTATTCTGTTGTTCATATTTTTGTTACATCAATGAATGGTAGCATTATCATTATGGAAGGTTGTCTGTTGTCGAGATTTTTGTTACTCCAATGGATGGTAGCCTTGTCATTATGGAAGGTAGTCTGTTGTCGAGATTTTTGTTACTCCAATGGATGCTAGCCTTGTCATTACGGAAGGTAGTCAGTCGTTGTGATTTCTGTCACTCCAATGGATGGTAGCCTTGTCACTATGGAAGGTAGTCAGTTGTTCATATTTTTGTTACTTCAATGGATGATAGCATTATCATTATGGAAGGTAGTCAGTCGTTGTGATTTCTGTCACTCAAATGGATGGTAGCCTTCTCACTATGGAAGGTAGTTTGTTGTTCATATTTTTGTTACTCCAATGAATGGTAGCCTTGTCATTATGGATGTAGTCTATTGTCGAGATTTTTGTTACTCCATTGTATGGTATCGTTGTCATTATGGATGGTAGTTTTTTGTCGAGATTTTTGTTACTCTAATGGATGGTAGCCTTGTCATTATGGAAGGTAGTCTGTTTTCGAGATTTTTGTTACTACAATGGATGGTAGCCTTGTCAATATGGAAGGTAGTTTGTTGTTGATATTTTTGTTACTCCAATGGATGGTAACATTTTCATTATGGATGGTAGTCTGTTGTCGAGATTTTTGTAATTCCAATGGATGGTAGCCTTGTCATTATGGAAGGTAGTTTGTTGTCCAAATTTTTGTTACTCCAATGGATGCTAGCCTTGTCATTATGGAAGGTAGTTTGTAGTTGTGATTTATGTCACTCCAATGGATGGTAGCCTTGTCACTATGGAAGGTAGTCTGTTGTTCATATTTTTTTTACATCAATGGATGGTTGCATTATCATTATGGAAGGTTGACTGTTGTAGAGATTTTTGTTACTCCAATGGATGGTAGCCTTGTCATTATGGAAGGTAGTCTGTTTTCGAGATTTTTGTTACTCCAATGGATTGTATCGTTGTCATTATGGATGGTAGTCTGTTGTCGAGATTTTTGTTATTCCAATGTATTATAGCCTTGTCATTATGGAACGTATTTTGTTGTCGATGTTTTTGTTACTCCAATGGTTGTTAGCCTTGTCATTATTAAAGGTAGTCTTTTGTCGAGATTTTTGTTATTCCAATGGATCGTAGCCTTGTCATTATGGAAGGTAGTATGATGTCGGGATTTTTGTTACTCCAATAGATGGTAGCCTTGTCAATATAGAAGGTAGTCTGTTGTTCATATTTTTGTTACTCCAATGGATGGTAGCCTTGTCATTATGGAATGTGGTCTATTGTCGAGATTGTGGTTACTCCAATGGATGGTATCATTGTCATTTTGGATGGTAGTCTGTTGTCGAGATTTTTGTTACTCTAATGGATGGTAGCTTTGTCATTATGGAAAGTAGTCTGTTTTCGAGATTTTTGTTATTCCAATGGATGGTGGCCTTGTCATTATGGAAGGTAGTCTGTTTTCGAGATTTTTCTTACTCCAAATTGATGGTAGCCTTGTCATTATGGAAGGTATTCTTTCGTTGTGATTTCTGTCCCTCCAATGGATCGTAGACATGTCATTATGGAAGGTAGTTTGTTTTCGAGATTTTTGTTACTCCAATGGATGGTAGCCTTGTCATTATGAAAGGTAGTCTGTTTTCGAGATTTTTGTTACTTCAATGGATGCTAGCCTTGTCATTACGGAAGGTAGTCAGTCGTTGTGATTTCTGTCACTCCAATGGATGGTAGCCTTGTCACTATGGAAGGTAGTAAGTTGTTCATAATTTTGTTACTTCAATGGATGATAGCATTATCATTATGGAAGGTAGTCTGTCGTTGTGATTTCTGTCACTCAAATGGATGGTAGCCTTGTCACTATGGAAGGTAGTCTGTTGTTCATATTTTTGTTACTCCAATGAATGGTAGCCTTGTCATTATGGATGTAGTCTATTGTTGAGATTTTTGTTACTCCAATGTATGGTATCATTGTCATTATGGATGGTAGTTTGTTGTCGAGATTTTTGTTACTCTAATGGATGGTAGCCTTGTCATTATGGAAGGTAGTCTGTTTTCGAGATTTTTGTTACTACAATGGATGGTAGCCTTGTCAATATGGAAGGTAGTCTGTTGTCGAGATTTTTGTTACTCCAATGGATGGTAGCCTTGTCATAATTGAAGGCAGTCAGTTGTCGAGATTTTTTTATTCTAATGGATGGTAGCCTTCTCATTATGAAAGGTAGTATGTTGTCGAGATTTTTGTTACTTCAATGGATGCTAGCCTTGTCATTACATAAGGTAGACTTTCATTGTGATTTCTGTCACTCGGATGGATGGTAGCCTTGTCACTATGGAAGGTATTCTGTTGTTCATATTTTTGTTACATCAATGAATGGTAGCATTATCATTATGGAAGGTTGTCTGTTGTCGAGATTTTTGTTACTCCAATGGATGGTAGCCTTGTCATTATGGAAGGTAGTCTGTTGTCGAGATTTTTGTTACTCCAATGGATGCTAGCCTTGTCATTACGGAAGGTAGTCAGTCGTTGTGATTTCTGTCACTCCAATGGATGGTAGCCTTGTCACTATGGAAGGTAGTCAGTTGTTCATATTTTTGTTACTTCAATGGATGATAGCATTATCATTATGGAAGGTAGTCAGTCGTTGTGATTTCTGTCACTCAAATGGATGGTAGCCTTCTCACTATGGAAGGTAGTTTGTTGTTCATATTTTTGTTACTCCAATGAATGGTAGCCTTGTCATTATGGATGTAGTCTATTGTCGAGATTTTTGTTACTCCATTGTATGGTATCGTTGTCATTATGGATGGTAGTTTTTTGTCGAGATTTTTGTTACTCTAATGGATGGTAGCCTTGTCATTATGGAAGGTAGTCTGTTTTCGAGATTTTTGTTACTACAATGGATGGTAGCCTTGTCAATATGGAAGGTAGTTTGTTGTTGATATTTTTGTTACTCCAATGGATGGTAACATTTTCATTATGGATGGTAGTCTGTTGTCGAGATTTTTGTAATTCCAATGGATGGTAGCCTTGTCATTATGGAAGGTAGTTTGTTGTCCAAATTTTTGTTACTCCAATGGATGCTAGCCTTGTCATTATGGAAGGTAGTTTGTAGTTGTGATTTATGTCACTCCAATGGATGGTAGCCTTGTCACTATGGAAGGTAGTCTGTTGTTCATATTTTTTTTACATCAATGGATGGTTGCATTATCATTATGGAAGGTTGACTGTTGTAGAGATTTTTGTTACTCCAATGGATGGTAGCCTTGTCATTATGGAAGGTAGTCTGTTTTCGAGATTTTTGTTACTCCAATGGATTGTATCGTTGTCATTATGGATGGTAGTCTGTTGTCGAGATTTTTGTTATTCCAATGTATTATAGCCTTGTCATTATGGAACGTATTTTGTTGTCGATGTTTTTGTTACTCCAATGGTTGTTAGCCTTGTCATTATTAAAGGTAGTCTTTTGTCGAGATTTTTGTTATTCCAATGGATCGTAGCCTTGTCATTATGGAAGGTAGTATGATGTCGGGATTTTTGTTACTCCAATAGATGGTAGCCTTGTCAATATAGAAGGTAGTCTGTTGTTCATATTTTTGTTACTCCAATGGATGGTAGCCTTGTCATTATGGAATGTGGTCTATTGTCGAGATTGTGGTTACTCCAATGGATGGTATCATTGTCATTTTGGATGGTAGTCTGTTGTCGAGATTTTTGTTACTCTAATGGATGGTAGCTTTGTCATTATGGAAAGTAGTCTGTTTTCGAGATTTTTGTTATTCCAATGGATGGTGGCCTTGTCATTATGGAAGGTAGTCTGTTTTCGAGATTTTTCTTACTCCAAATTGATGGTAGCCTTGTCATTATGGAAGGTATTCTTTCGTTGTGATTTCTGTCCCTCCAATGGATCGTAGACATGTCATTATGGAAGGTAGTTTGTTTTCGAGATTTTTGTTACTCCAATGGATGGTAGCCTTGTCATTATGAAAGGTAGTCTGTTTTCGAGATTTTTGTTACTTCAATGGATGCTAGCCTTGTCATTACGGAAGGTAGTCAGTCGTTGTGATTTCTGTCACTCCAATGGATGGTAGCCTTGTCACTATGGAAGGTAGTAAGTTGTTCATAATTTTGTTACTTCAATGGATGATAGCATTATCATTATGGAAGGTAGTCTGTCGTTGTGATTTCTGTCACTCAAATGGATGGTAGCCTTGTCACTATGGAAGGTAGTCTGTTGTTCATATTTTTGTTACTCCAATGAATGGTAGCCTTGTCATTATGGATGTAGTCTATTGTCGAGATTTTTGTTACTCCAATGTATGGTATCATTGTCATTATGGATGGTAGTTTGTTGTCGAGATTTTTGTTACTCTAATGGATGGTAGCCTTGTCATTATGGAAGGTAGTCTATTTTCGAGATTTTTGTTACTACAATGGATGGTAGCCTTGTCAATATGGAAGGTAGTTTGTTGTCGATATTTTTGTTACTCCAATGGATGGTAACGTTTTCATTATGGATGGTAGTCTGTTGTCGAGATTTTTGTTATTCCAATGTATGGTAGCCTTGTCATTTTGGAAGGTAGTTTGTTGTCCAAATTTTTGTTACTCCAATGGATGCTTGCCTTGTCATTATGGAAGGTAGTCTGTAGTTTTGATTTATGTCACTCCAATGGATGGTAGCCTTGTCACTATGGAAGGTAGTCTGTTGTTCATATTTTTGTTACATCAATGGATGGTTGCATTATCATTATGGAAGGTTGACTGTTGTCGAGATTTTTGTTACTCCAATGGATGGTAGCCTTTTCATTATGGAAGGTAGTCTATTTTCGAGATTTTTGTTACTCCAATGGATTGTATCGTTGTCATTATGGATGGTAGTCTGTTGTCGAGATTTTTGTTATTCCAATGTATTATATCCTTGTCATTATGGAACGTATTTTGTTGTCGATGTTTTTGTTACTCCAATGGTTGTTAGCCTTGTCATTATGGAAGGTAGTCTTTTGTCGAGATTTTTGTTATTCCAATGGATCGTAAACTTGTCATTATGGAAGGTAGTATGTTGTCGGGATTTTTGTTACTCCAATAGATGGTAGCCTTGTCATTATAGAAGGTAGTCTGTTGTTCATATTTTTGTTACTCCAATGGATGGTAGCCTTGTCATTATGGAATGTGGTCTATTGTCGAGCTTGTGGTTACTCCAATGGATGGTATCGTTGTCATTATGGATGGTAGTCTGTTGTCGAGATTTCTGTCACTCAAATGGATGGTAGCCTTGTCACTATGGAAGGTAGTCTGTTGTTCATATTTTTGTTACTCCAATGAATGGTAGCCTTGTCATTATGGATGTAGTCTATTGTAGAGATTTTTGTTACTCCAATGTATGGTATCATTGTCATTATGGATGGTAGTTTGTTGTCGAGATTTTTGTTACTCTAATGGATGGTAGCCTTGTCATTATGGAAGGTAGTCTGTTTTCGAGATTTTTGTTACTACAATGGATGGTAGCCTTGTCAATATGGAAGGTAGTCTGTTGTCGAGATTTTTGTTACTCCAATGGATGGTAACATTTTCATTATGGATGGTAGTCAGTTGTCGAGAATTTTTTTATTCCAATGGATGGTAGACTTGTCATTATGGAGGGTAGTTTGTTGTCGAGATTTTTGTTACTCCAATGGATGCTAGCCTTGTCATTACGGAAGGTAGTCAGTCGTTGTGATTTCTGTCACTCCAATGGATGGTAGCCTTGTCACTATGGAAGGTAGTCAGTTGTTCATATTTTTGTTACTTCAATGGATGATAGCATTATCATTATGGAAGGTAGTCAGTCGTTGTGATTTCTGTCACTCAAATGGATGGTAGCCTTCTCACTATGGAAGGTAGTTTGTTGTTCATATTTTTGTTACTCCAATGAATGGTAGCCTTGTCATTATGGATGTAGTCTATTGTCGAGATTTTTGTTACTCCATTGTATGGTATCGTTGTCATTATGGATGGTAGTTTTTTGTCGAGATTTTTGTTACTCTAATGGATGGTAGCCTTGTCATTATGGAAGGTAGTCTGTTTTCGAGATTTTTGTTACTACAATGGATGGTAGCCTTGTCAATATGGAAGGTAGTTTGTTGTTGATATTTTTGTTACTCCAATGGATGGTAACATTTTCATTATGGATGGTAGTCTGTTGTCGAGATTTTTGTAATTCTAATGGATGGTAGCCTTGTCATTATGGAAGGTAGTTTGTTGTCCAAATTTTTGTTACTCCAATGGATGCTAGCCTTGTCATTATGGAAGGTAGTTTGTAGTTGTGATTTATGTCACTCCAATGGATGGTAGCCTTGTCACTATGGAAGGTAGTCTGTTGTTCATATTTTTTTTACATCAATGGATGGTTGCATTATCATTATGGAAGGTTGACTGTTGTCGAGATTTTTGTTACTCCAATGGATGGTAGCCTTGTCATTATGGAAGGTAGTCTGTTTTCGAGATTTTTGTTACTCCAATGGATTGTATCGTTGTCATTATGGATGGTAGTCTGTTGTCGAGATTTTTGTTATTCCAATGTATTATAGCCTTGTCATTATGGAACGTATTTTGTTGTCGATGTTTTTGTTACTCCAATGGTTGTTAGCCTTGTCATTATTAAAGGTAGTCTTTTGTCGAGATTTTTGTTATTCCAATGGATCGTAGCCTTGTCATTATGGAAGGTAGTATGATGTCGGGATTTTTGTTACTCCAATAGATGGTAGCCTTGTCAATATAGAAGGTAGTCTGTTGTTCATATTTTTGTTACTCCAATGGATGGTAGCCTTGTCATTATGGAATGTGGTCTATTGTCGAGATTGTGGTTACTCCAATGGATGGTATCATTGTCATTTTGGATGGTAGTCTGTTGTCGAGATTTTTGTTACTATAATGGATGGTAGCTTTGTCATTATGGAAAGTAGTCTGTTTTCGAGATTTTTGTTATTCCAATGGATGGTGGCCTTGTCATTATGGAAGGTAGTCTGTTTTCGAGATTTTTCTTACTCCAAATTGATGGTAGCCTTGTCATTATGGAAGGTATTCTTTCGTTGTGATTTCTGTCCCTCCAATGGATCGTAGACATGTCATTATGGAAGGTAGTTTGTTTTCGAGATTTTTGTTACTCCAATGGATGGTAGCCTTGTCATTATGAAAGGTAGTCTGTTTTCGAGATTTTTGTTACTTCAATGGATGCTAGCCTTGTCATTACGGAAGGTAGTCAGTCGTTGTGATTTCTGTCACTCCAATGGATGGTAGCCTTGTCACTATGGAAGGTAGTAAGTTGTTCATAATTTTGTTACTTCAATGGATGATAGCATTATCATTATGGAAGGTAGTCTGTCGTTGTGATTTCTGTCACTCAAATGGATGGTAGCCTTGTCACTATGGAAGGTAGTCTGTTGTTCATATTTTTGTTACTCCAATGAATGGTAGCCTTGTCATTACGGATGTAGTCTATTGTCGAGATTTTTGTTACTCCAATGTATGGTATCATTGTCATTATGGATGGTAGTTTGTTGTCGAGATTTTTGTTACTCTAATGGATGGTAGCCTTGTCATTATGGAAGGTAGTCTGTTTTCGAGATTTTTGTTACTACAATGGATGGTAGCCTTGTCAATATGGAAGGTAGTTTGTTGTCGATATTTTTGTTACTCCAATGGATGGTAACGTTTTCATTATGGATGGTAGTCTGTTGTCGAGATTTTTGTTATTCCAATGTATGGTAGCCTTGTCATTTTGGAAGGTAGTTTGTTGTCCAAATTGTTGTTACTCCAATGGATGCTTGCCTTGTCATTATAGAAGGTAGTCTGTAGTTTTGATTTATGTCACTCCAATGGATGGTAGCCTTGTCACTATGGAAGGTAGTTTGTTGTTCATATTTTTGTTACATCAATGGATGGTTGCATTATCATTATGGAAGGTTGACTGTTGTCGAGATTTTTGTTACTCCAATGGATGGTAGCCTTTTCATTATGGAAGGTAGTCTATTTTCGAGATTTTTGTTACTCCAATGGATTGTATCGTTGTCATTATGGATGGTAGTCTGTTGTCGAGATTTTTGTTATTCCAATGTATTATATCCTTGTCATTATGGAACGTATTTTGTTGTCGATGTTTTTGTTACTCCAATGGTTGTTAGCCTTGTCATTATGGAAGGTAGTCTTTTGTCGAGATTTTTGTTATTCCAATGGATCGTAAACTTGTCATTATGGAAGGTAGTATGTTGTCGGGATTTTTGTTACTCCAATAGATGGTAGCCTTGTCATTATAGAAGGTAGTCTGTTGTTCATATTTTTGTTACTCCAATGGATGGTAGCCTTGTCATTATGGAATGTGGTCTATTGTCGAGATTGTGGTTACTCCAATGGATGGTATCGTTGTCATTATGGATGGTAGTCTGTTGTCGAGATTTCTGTCACTCAAATGGATGGTAGCCTTGTCACTATGGAAGGTAGTCTGTTGTTCATATTTTTGTTACTCCAATGAATGGTAGCCTTGTCATTATGGATGTAGTCTATTGTAGAGATTTTTGTTACTCCAATGTATGGTATCATTGTCATTATGGATGGTAGTTTGTTGTCGAGATTTTTGTTACTCTAATGGATGGTAGCCTTGTCATTATGGAAGGTAGTCTGTTTTCGAGATTTTTGTTACTACAATGGATGGTAGCCTTGTCAATATGGAAGGTAGTCTGTTGTCGAGATTTTTGTTACTCCAATGGATGGTAACATTTTCATTATGGATGGTAGTCTGTTGTCGAGAATTTTTTTATTCCAATGGATGGTAGACTTGTCATTATGGAGGGTAGTTTGTTGTCGAGATTTTTGTTACTCCAATGGATGCTAGCCTTGTCATTAAGGAAGGTAGTCAGTCGTTGTGATTTCTGTCACTCCAATGGATGGTAGCCTTGTCACTATGGAAGGTAGTCAGTTGTTCATATTTTTGTTACTTCAATGGATGATAGCATTATCATTATGGAAGGTAGTCAGTCGTTGTGATTTCTGTCACTCAAATGGATGGTAGCCTTCTCACTATGGAAGGTAGTTTGTTGTTCATATTTTTGTTACTCCAATGAATGGTAGCCTTGTCATTATGGATGTAGTCTATTGTCGAGATTTTTGTTACTCCATTGTATGGTATCGTTGTCATTATGGATGGTAGTTTTTTGTCGAGATTTTTGTTACTCTAATGGATGGTAGCCTTGTCATTATGGAAGGTAGTCTGTTTTCGAGATTTTTGTTACTACAATGGATGGTAGTCTTGTCAATATGGAAGGTAGTTTGTTGTTGATATTTTTGTTACTCCAATGGATGGTAACATTTTCATTATGGATGGTAGTCTGTTGTCGAGATTTTTGTTATTCCAATGGATGGTAGCCTTGTCATTATGGAAGGTAGTTTGTTGTCCAAATTTTTGTTACTCCAATGGATGCTAGCCTTGTCATTATGGAAGGTAGTTTGTAGTTGTGATTTATGTCACTCCAATGGATGGTAGCCTTGTCACTATGGAAGGTAGTCTGTTGTTCATATTTTTTTTACATCAATGGATGGTTGCATTATCATTATGGAAGGTTGACTGTTGTTGAGATTTTTGTTACTCCAATGGATGGTAGCCTTGTCATTATGGAAGGTAGTCTGTTTTCGAGATTTTTGTTACTCCAATGGATTGTATCATTGTCATTATGGATGGTAGTCTGTTGTCGAGATTTTTGTTATTCCAATGTATTATAGCCTTGTCATTATGGAACGTATTTTGTTGTCGATGTTTTTGTTACTCCAATGGTTGTTAGCCTTGTCATTATTGAAGGTAGTCTTTTGTCGAGATTTTTGTTATTCCAATGGATCGTAGCCTTTTCATTATGGAAGGTAGTATGTTGTCGGGATTTTTGTTACTCCAATAGATGGTAGCCTTGTCATTATAAAGGTAGTATGTTGTTCATATTTTTGTTACTCCAATGGATGGTAGCCTTGTCATTATGGAATGTGGTCTATTGTCGAGATTGTGGTTACTCCAATGGATGGTATCGTTGTCATTTTGGATGGTAGTCTGTTGTCGAGATTTTTGATACTCTAATGGATGGTAGCTTTGTCATTATGGAAAGTAGTCTGTTTTCCAGATTTTTGTTACTCCAATGGATGGTGGCCTTGTCATTATGGAAGGTAGTCTGTTTTCGACATTTTTCTTACTCCAAATTGATGGTAGCCTTGTCATTATGGAAGGTATTTTTTCGTTGTGATTTCTGTCACTCCAATGGATCGTAGACATGTCATTATGGAATGTAGTTTGTTTTCGAGATTTTTGTTACTCCAATGGATGGTAGCCTTGTCATTATGAAAGGTAGTCTGTTGTCGAGATTTTTGTTACTCCAATGGATGCTAGCCTTGTCATTACAGAAGGTAGTCAGTCGTTGTGATTTCTGTCACTCCAATGGATGGTAGCCTTGTCACTATGGAAGGTAGTAAGTTGTTCATATTTTTGTTACTTCAATGGATGATAGCATTATCATTATGGAAGGTAGTCTGTCGTTGTGATTTCTGTCACTCAAATGGATGGTAGCCTTGTCACTATGGAAGGTAGTCCGTTGTTCATATTTTTGTTACTCCAATGAATGGTGGCCTTGTCATTATGGATGTAGTCTATTGTCGAGATTTTTGTTACTCCAATGTATGGTATCATTGTCATTATGGATGGTAGTTTGTTGTCGAGATTTTTGTTACTCTAATGGATGGTAGCCTTGTCATTATGGAAGGTAGTCTGTTTTCGAGATTTTTGTTACTACAATGGATGGTAGCCTTGTCAATATAGAAGGTAGTTTTTTGTCGATATTTTTGTTACTCCAATGGATGGTAACATTTTCATTATGGATGGTAGTCTGTTGTCGAGATTTTTGTTATTCCAATGTATGGTAGCCTTGTCATTATGGAAGGTAGTCTGTAGTTGTGATTTATGTCACTCCAATGGATCGTAGCCTTGTCACTATGGAAGGTAGTCTGTTGTTCATATTTTTGTTACATCAATGGATGGTAGCATTATCATTATGGAAGGTTGTCTGTTGTCGAGATTTTTGTTACTCCAATGGATGGTAACATTTTCATTATGGATGGTAGTCTGTTGTCGATATTTTTTTTACTCCAATGGATGGTAGCCTTGTCATTATGGAAGGTAGTCTGTTGTCGAAATTTTTGTTATTCTAATGGATGGTAGCCTTGTCATTATGAAAGTTAGTATGTTGTCGAGATTTTTGTTACTCCAATGGATGCTAGCCTTGTCATTACAAAAGGTATTTTTTCATTGTGATTTCTGTCACTCCAATGGATGGTAGCCTTATCACTATGGAAGGTAGTCTGTTGTTCATATTTTTGTTACTCCAATGGATTGTAGCCTTATCATTATGGTTGTAGTCTATTGGCGAGATTTTTGTTACTCCAATGGATGGTATGATTGTCATTATGGATGGTAGTTTGTTGTCGAGATTTTTGTTACTCTAATGGATGGTAGCCTTGTCATTATGGAAGGTAGTCTGTTTTCGAGATTTTTGTTACTACAATGGATGGTAGCCTTGTCAATATGGAAGGTAGTTTGTTGTCGATATTTTTGTTACTCCAATGGATGGTAACATTTTCATTATGGATGGTAGTCTGTTGTCGAGATTTTTGTTATTCCAATGTATGGTAGCCTTGTCATTACGGAAGGTAGTCAGTCGTTGTGATTTCTGTCACTCCAATGGATGGTAGCCTTGTCACTATGGAAGGTAGTCAGTTGTTCATATTTTTGTTACTCCAATGAATGGTAGCCTTGTCATTATGGATGTAGTCTATTGTCGAGATTTTTGTTACTCCAATGTATGGTATCGTTGTCATCATGGAATGTAGTTTTTTGTTGAGATTTTTGTTACTCTAATGGATGGTAGCCTTGTCATTATGGAAGGTAGTCTGTTTTCGAGATTTTTGTTACTACAATGGATGGTAGCCTTGTCAATATGGAAGGTAGTTTGTTGTCGATATTTTTGTTACTCCAATGGATGGTAACGTTTTCATTATGGATGGTAGTCTGTTGTCGAGATTTTTGTTATTCCAATGGATGGTAGCCTTGTCATTTTGGACGGTAGTTTTTTGTCCAAATTTTTGTTACTCCAATGGATGCTAGCCTTGTCATTATGGAAGGTAGTCTGTAGTTGTGATTTATGTAACTCCAATGGAAGGTAGTCTGTTGTTCATATTTTTGTTTCATCAATGGATGGTTGCATTATCATTATGGAAGGTTGACTGTTGTCGAGATTTTTGTTACTCCAATGGATGGTAGCCTTGTCATTATGGAAGGTAGTCTACTTTCGAGATTTTTGTTATTCTAATGGATGTTAGCCTTGTCATTATGGAAGGTAGTCTGTTGTCGAGATTTTTGTTATTCTAATGGATGGTAGCCTTGTCATTATGAAAGGTATTATGTTGTCGAGATTTTTGTTACTGCAATGGATGCTAGCCTTGTCATTACAGAAGGTAGTCTTTCATTGTGATTTCTGTCACTCCAATGGATGGTAGCCTTATCACTATGGAAGGTAGTCTGTTGTTCATATTATTGTTACTCTAATGGATGGTATCATTGTCATTATGGATGGTAGTTTGTTGTCGAGATTTTTGTTACTCTAATGGATGGTAGCCTTGTCATTATTGAAGGTAGCCTATTTTCGATATTTTTGCTACTCTAATGGATGGTAGCCTTTTCATTATGGAAGGTAGTCTATTGTCGAGATTTTTGTTACTCCAATGGATGATAACGTTGTCATTATGGATGGTAGTCTATTGTCGAGATTTATGTTATTCCAATGGATGGTAGCCTTGTCATTATGGAAGGTAGTCTGTCGTTGTGATTTATGTCACTCCAATGGACGGTAGCCTTGTCACTATGGAAGGTAGTCTGTTGTTCATATTTTTGTTACAACAATGAATGGTAGCCTTGTCATTATGGATGTAGTCTATTGTCGAGATTTTTGTTACTCCAATGTATGGTATCGTTGTCATTATGGATCGTAGTTTGTTGTCGAGATTTTTGTTACTCTAATGGATGGTAGCCTTGTCATTATGGAAGGTAGTCTATTTTCGAGATTTTTGTTACTACAATGGATGGTAGCCTTTTCAATATGGAAGGTAGTTTGTTGTCGATATTTTTGTTACTCCAATGGATGGTAACGTTTTCATTATGGATGGTAGTCTGTTGTCGAGATTTTTGTTATTCCAATGGATGGTAGCCTTGTCATTATGGAAGGTAGTCTGTAGTTGTGATTTATGTCACTCCAATGGATCGTAGCCTTGTCACTATGGAAGGTAGTCTGTTGTTCATATTTTTGTTACATCAATGGATGGTAGCATTATCATTATGGAAGGTTGTCTGTTGTCGAGATTTTTGTTACTCCAATGGATGGTAACATTTTCATTATGGATGGTAGTCTGTTGTCGATATTTTTTTTACTCCAATGGATGGTAGCCTTGTCATTATGGAAGGTAGTCTGTTATCGAAATTTTTGTTATTCTAATGGATGGTAGCCTTGTCATTATGAAAGTTAGTATGTTGTCGAGATTTTTGTTACTCCAATGGATGCTAGCCTTGTCATTACAAAAGGTATTTTTTCATTGTGATTTCTGTCACTCCAATGGATGGTAGCCTTATCACTATGGAAGGTAGTCTGTTTTTCATATTTTTGTTACTCCAATGGATTGTAGCCTTATCATTATGCTTGTAGTCTATTGGCGAGATTTTTGTTACTCCAATGGATGGTATGATTGTCATTATGGATGGTAGTTTGTTGTCGAGATTTTTGTTACTCTAATGGATGGTAGCCTTGTCATTATGGAAGGTAGTCTGTTTTCGATATTTTTGTTACTCTAATGGATGGTAGCCTTTTCATTATGGAAGGTAGTCTGTTGTCGAGATTTTTGTTACTCCAATGGATGATAACGTTGTCATTATGGATGCTAGTCTATTGTCGAGATTTTTGTTATTCCAATGGATGGTAGCCTTGTCATTATGGAAGGTAGTCTGTCGTTGTGATTTATGTCACTCCAATGGATGGTAGACTTGTCACTATGGAAGGTAGTCTCTTTTTCATATTTTTGTTACATCAATGGATGGTAGGATTATCATTATTGAAGGTTGTCTGTTGTCGAGATTTTTGTTACTCCAATGGATGGTAGCCTTATCATTATGGAAGGTAGTCTGTTTTCGAGATTTTTCTTACTCCAATGGATGGTAGCCTTGTCATTATGGAAGGTACTCTATTGTCGATATTTTTGTTACTCCAAAGGATTGTATCCTTGTCATTATGGATGGTAGTCTGTTGTCGAGATTTTTGTTATTCCAATGTATTATAGCCTTTTCATTATGGAACGTATTCTGTTGTCGATGTTTTTGTTACTCCAATGGATGTTAGCCTTGTCATTATGGAAGGTAGTTTGTTGTCGAGATTTTTGTTACTCTAATGGATGGTAGCCTTGTCATTATGGAAGGTAGCCTATTTTCGATATTTTTGCTACTCTAATGGATGGTAGCCTTTTCATTATGGAAGGTAGTCTATTGTCGAGATTTTTGTTACTCCAATGGATGATAACATTGTCATTATGGATGGTAGTCTATTGTCGAGATTTATGTTATTCCAATGGATGGTAGCCTTGTCATTATGGAAGGTAGTCTGTCGTTGTGATTTATGTCACTCCAATGGACGGTAGCCTTGTCACTATGGAAGGTAGTCTGTTGTTCATATTTTTGTTACAACAATGAATGGTAGCCTTGTCATTATGGATGTAGTCTATTGTCGAGATTTTTGTTACTCCAATGTATGGTATCGTTGTCATTATGGATGGTAGTTTAATGTCGAGATTTTTGTTACTCTAATGGATGGTAGCCTTGTCATTATGGAAGGTAGTCTATTTTCGAGATTTTTGTTACTACAATGGATGGTAGCCTTCTCAATATGGAAGGTAGTCTATTGTCGAGATTTTTGTTATTCCAATGGATGGTAGCCTTGTCATTATGGAAGGTAGTTTGTTGTCCAAATTTTTGTTACTCCAATGGATGCTAGCCTTGTCATTATGGAAGGTACTCTGTAGTTGTGATTTATGTCACTCCAATGGATCGTAGCCTTGTCACTATGGAAGGTAGTCTGTTGTTCATATTTTTGTTACATCAATGGATGGTAGCATTATCATTATGGAAGGTTCTCTGTTGTCGAGATTTTTGTTACTCCAATGGATGGTAACATTTTCATTATGGATGGTAGTCTGTTGTCGATATTTTTTTTACTCCAATGGATGGTAGCCTTGTCATTATGGAAGGTAGTCTGTTGTCGAAAATTTTGTTATTCTAATGGATGGTAGCCTTGTCATTATGAAAGTTAGTATGTTGTCGAGATTTTTGTTACTCCAATGGATGCTAGCCTTGTCATTACAGAAGGTATTTTTTCATTGTGATTTCTGTCACTCCAATGGATGGTAGCCTTATCACTATGGAAGGTAGTCTGTTGATCATATTTTTATTACTCCAATGGATTGTAGCCTTATCATTATGGTTGTAGTCTATTGGCGAGATTTTTGTTACTCCAATGGATGGTATGATTGTCATTATGGATGGTAGTTTGTTGTCGAGATTTTTGTTACTCTAATGGATGGTAGCCTTGTCATTATGGAAGGTAGTCTGTTTTCGATATTTTTGTTACTCTAATGGATGATAGCCTTTTCATTATGGAAGGTAGTCTGTTGTCGAGATTTTTGTTACTCCAATGGATGATAACGTTGTCATTATGGATGCTAGTCTGTTGTCGAGATTTTTGTTATTCCAATGGATGGTAGCCTTGTCATTATGGAAGGTAGTCTGTCGTTGTGATTTATGTCACTCCAATGGATGGTAGACTTGTCACTATGGAAGGTAGTCTCTTGTTCATATTTTTGTTACATCAATGGATGGTAGGATTATCATTATTGAAGGTTGTCTGTTGTCAAGATTTTTGTTACTCCAATGGATGGTAGCCTTATCATTATGGAAGGTAGTCTGTTTTCGAGATTTTTCTTACTCCAATGGATGGTAGCCTTGTCATTATGGAAGGTACTCTATTGTCGATATTTTTGTTACTCCAAAGGATTGTATCCTTGTCATTATGGATGGTAGTCTGTTGTCGAGATTTTTGTTATTCCAATGTATTATAGCCTTTTCATTATGGAACGTATTCTGTTGTCGATGTTTTTGTTACTCCAATGGATGTTAGCCTTGTCATTATGGAAGGTAGTTTGTTGTCGAGATTTTTGTTACTCTAATGGATGGTAGCCTTGTCATTATGGAAGGTAGCCTATTTTCGATATTTTTGCTACTCTAATGGATGGTAGCCTTTTCATTATGGAAGGTAGTCTATTGTCGAGATTTTTGTTACTCCAATGGATGATAACGTTGTCATTATGGATGGTAGTCTATTGTCGAGATTTATGTTATTCCAATGGATGGTAGCCTTGTCATTATGGAAGGTAGTCTGTCGTTGTGATTTATGTCACTCCAATGGACGGTAGCCTTGTCACTATGGAAGGTAGTCTGTTGTTCATATTTTTGTTACAACAATGAATGGTAGCCTTGTCATTATGGATGTAGTCTATTGTCGAGATTTTTGTTACTCCAATGTATGGTATCGTTGTCATTATGGATGGTAGTTTAATGTCGAGATTTTTGTTACTCTAATGGATGGTAGCCTTGTCATTATGGAAGGTAGTCTATTTTCGAGATTTTTGTTACTACAATGGATGGTAGCCTTTTCAATATGGAAGGTAGTCTATTGTCGAGATTTTTGTTATTCCAATGGATGGTAGCCTTGTCATTATGGAAGGTAGTTTGTTGTCCAAATTTTTGTTACTCCAATGGATGCTAGCCTTGTCATTATGGAAGGTAGTCTGTAGTTGTGATTTATGTCACTCCAATGGATCGTAGCCTTGTCACTATGGAAGGTAGTCTGTTGTTCATATTTTTGTTACATCAATGGATGGTAGCATTATCATTATGGAAGGTTGTCTGTTGTCGAGATTTTTGTTACTCCAATGGATGGTAACATTTTCATTATGGATGGTAGTCTGTTGTCGATATTTTTTTTCCTCCAATGGATGGTAGCCTTGTCATTATGGAAGGTAGTCTGTTGTCGAAAATTTTGTTATTCTAATGGATGGTAGCCTTGTCATTATGAAAGTTAGTATGTTGTCGAGATTTTTGTTACTCCAATGGATGCTAGCCTTGTCATTACAGAAGGTATTTTTTCATTGTGATTTCTGTCACTCCAATGGATGGTAGCCTTATCATTATGGAAGGTAGTCTGTTGTTCATATTTTTGTTACTCCAATGGATTGTAGCCTTATCATTATGGTTGTAGTCTATTGGCGAGATTTTTGTTACTCCAATGGATGGTATGATTGTCATTATGGATGGTAGTTTGTTGTCGAGATTTTTGTTACTCTAATGGATGGTAGCCTTGTCATTATGGAAGGTAGTCTGTTTTCGATATTTTTGTTACTCTAATGGATGGTAGCCTTTTCATTATGGAAGGTAGTCTGTTGTCGAGATTTTTGTTACTCCAATGGATGATAACGTTGTCATTATGGATGCTAGTCTGTTGTCAAGATTTTTGTTATTCTAATGGATGGTAGCCTTGTCATTATGGAAGGTAGTCTGTCGTTGTGATTTATGTCACTCCAATGGATGGTAGACTTGTCACTATGGAAGGTAGTCTCTTGTTCATATTTTTGTTACATCAATGGATGGTAGGATTATCATTATTGAAGGTTTTCTGTTGTCGAGATTTTTGTTAATCCAATGGATGGTAGCCTTATCATTATGGAAGGTAGTCTGTTTTCGAGATTTTTCTTACTCCAATGGATGGTAGCCTTGTCATTATGGAAGGTACTCTATTGTCGATATTTTTGTTACTCCAAAGGATTGTATCGTTGTCATTATGGATGGTAGTCTGTTGTCGAGATTTTTGTTATTCCAATGTATTATAGCCTTTTCATTATGGAACGTATTCTGTTGTCGATGTTTTTGTTACTCCAATGGATGTTAGCCTTGTCATTATGGAAGGTAGTCTTTTGTCGAGATTTTTGTTATTCCAATGGATGGTAGCCTTGTCATTATGGAAGGTAGTATGTTGTCGAGATTTTTATTACTCCAATAGATGGTAGCCTTGTCATTATAGAAGGTAGTTTGTTGTTCATATTTTTGTTACTCTAATGGATGGTAGCCTTGTCATTATGGAATGTGGTCTATTGTCGAGATTTTGGTTACTCTAATGGATGGTATCCTTGTCATTATGGATGGTAGTCTGTTGTCGAGATTTTTGATACTCTAATGGATGGTAGCCTTGTCATTATGGGAGGTAGTCTGTTTTCGAGATTTTTGTTACTCCAATGGATGGTAGGCTTGTCATTATGGAAGGTAGTCTATTTTCGAGATTTTTGTTACTCCAAATTGATGGTATCCTTGTCATTATGGAAGGTATTCTTTCGTTGTGATTTCTGTCACTCCAATGGATCGTAGACATTTAATTATGGAAGGTAGTCTGTTTTCAAGATTTTTGTTAGTCCAATGGATGGTAGCCTTGTCATTATGGAAGGTAGTTTATTGTCGATATTTTTGTTACTCCAATGGATGGTAATGTTGTCATTATGGATGGTAGTCTGTTGTCGAGATTTTTGTTATTCCAATGGATGGTAGCCTTTTCATTATGGAAGGTAGTCTGTTGTCGAGATTTTTGTTACTCCAATGGATGCTAGCCTTGTCATTATGGAAGGTAGTTTGTTCTTGTGATTTCTGTCACTCCAATGGATGGTAGCCTTGTCACTATGGAAGGTAGTCTATTGTTCATATTTTTGTTACTTCAATGGATGATAGCATTATCATTATGGAATGTTGTCTGTTGTCGATATTTTTGTTACTCCAATGGATGGTAGCCTTGTAATTATGGAAGGTAGTTTATTTTTGAGATTTTTATTACTCCAATGGATGGTAGGCTTGTCATTATGGAAGGTAGTCTGTGGTCGAGATTTTTGTTACTCCAATGGATGGTAACATTGTCATTATGAATGGTAGTCTGTTGTCGAGATTTTTGTTATTCCAATGGATGGTAGCCTTGTCATTATGGAAGGTAGTCTGTTGTCGAGATTTTTGTTACTCCAATGGATGCTAGCCTTGTCATTATGAAAGGTAGTTTGTTGTTCATATTTTTGTTACTCCAATGGATGGTATCATTGTCATTATGGATGGTAGTCTGTTGTCGAGATTTTTGTTATTCCAATGGATGGTAGCCTTGTCATTATGGAAGGTAGTCTGTTGTCGAGATTTTTGTTACTCCAATAGATGCTAGCCCTGTCATTACAGAAGGTAGTCTTTCGTTGTGATTTCCTTCACTCCAATGGATTGCAGACTTGTCACTATGGAAGGTAGTCTGTTGTTCATATTTTTGTTACTCCAATGGATGGTAACCTTGTTATTATGGAATTTTGTCTATTCTTGAGATTTTTGTTACTCCAATGGTTGGTATCGTTGTCATTATGGATGGTAGTCTGTTGTTGAGAGTTTTCTTACTCTAATGGATGGTAGCCTTGTAATTATGGAAGGTAGTCTATTTTCGATATTTTTGTTACTCCAATGGATGGTATCATTGTCATTATGGATGGTAGTCTGTTGTCGAGATTTTTGTTATTCCAATGGATGGTAGCTTTGTCATTATGGAAGGTAGTCTATTGTCGAGTTTTTTGTTACTCTAATGGATGCTAGCCTTTTCATTATGGAAGGTAGTCTGTCATTGTGATTTCTGTCACTCCAATGGATGGTAGCCTTGTCACTATGAAAGGTAGTTTGTTATTCATATTTTTGTTACTTCAATGGATGATAGCATTATCATTATGGAAGGTAGTCTGTCGTTGTGATTTATGTCACTCCAATGGATGGTAGCCTTGTCACTATGGAAGGTAGTTTGTTGTTCATATTTTTGTTACATCAATGGATGGTAGCATTATCATTATGGAAGGTTGTCTGTTGTTCATATTTTTGTTACTCCAATGGATGGTAGCCTTGTCATTATGGAAGGTAATCTGTTTTCGAGATTTTTGTTACTCCAATGGATGGTAGCCTTGTCATTATGGAAGGTAGTCTGTTGTCGAGATTTTTGTTACTCCAATGGATTGTATCGTTGTCATTATGGAAGGTAGTCTGTTTTCGAGATTTTTGTTACTCCAATGGATGGTAGCCTTGTCATTATGGAAGGTAGTCTGTTGTCGAGATTTTTGTTACTCCAATGGATGCTAGCCTTGTCATTATGGAAGGTAGTTTGTTGTTCATATTTTTGTTACTCCAATGGATGGTATCATTGTCATTATGGATGGTAGCCTGTTGTCGAGAATTTTGTTACTCCAATGGATGGTAGCCTTGTCATTATGTAACGTACTCTGTTGTCAATGTTTTTGTTACTCCAATGGATGGTAGCCTTGTCATTATTGAAGGTAGTCTATTGTCGAGATTTTTGTTATTCCAATGGATGGTAGCCTTGTCATTATGGAAGGTAGTCTGTCATTGTGATTTTTGTCACTCCAATGGATGGTAGCCTTGTCACTCTGGAAGGTAGTATGTTGTTCATATTTTTGTTACTGCAATGGATGGTAGCCTTGTCATTATGGAAGGTAGTCTATTATCGATATTTTTGTTACTTCAATTGATGGTAGCCTTGTCATTATGGAAGGTAGTCTGTTTTCAAGATTTTTGTTAGTCCAATGGATGGTAGCCTTGTCATTATGGAAGGTAGTTTATTGTCGATATTTTTGTTACTCCAATGGATGGTAATGTTGTCATTATGGATGGTAGTCTGTTGTCGAGATTTTTGTTATTCCAATGGATGGTAGCATTATCATTATGGAAGGTTGTCTGTTGTTCATTTTTTTGTTACTCCAATGGATGGTAGCCTTGTCATTATGGTAGGTAATCTGTTTTCGAGATTTTTGTTACTCCAATGGATGGTAGCTTTGTCATTTTGGAAGGTAGTATGTTGTCAAGATTTTTGTTACTCCAATGGATTGTATCGTTGTCATTATGGAAGGTAATCTGTTTTCGAGATTTTTGTTACTCCAATGGATGGTAGCCTTGTCATTATGGAAGGTAGTCTGTTGTCGAGATTTTTGTTACTCCAATGGATGCTAGCCTTGTCATTATGGAAGGTAGTTTGTTGTTCATATTTTTTTTACTCCAATAGATGGTATCATTATCATTATGGATGGTAGCCTGTTGTCGAGAATTTTGTTACTCCAATGGATGGTAGCCTTGTCATTATGTAACGTACTCTGTTGTCAATGTTTTTGTTACTCCAATGGATGGTAGCCTTGTCATTATTGAAGGTAGTCTATTTTCGAGATTTTTGTTATTCCAATGGATGGTAGCCTTGTCATTATGGAAGGTAGTCTGTCATTGTGATTTTTGTCACTCCAATGGATGGTAGCCTTGTCACTCTGGAAGGTAGTATGTTGTTCATATTTTTGTTACTGCAATGGATGGTAGCCTTGTCATTATGGAAGGTAGTCTATTGTCGATATTTTTGTTACTTCAATTGATGGTAGCCTTGTCATTATGGAAGGTAGTCTGTTTTCAAGATTTTTGTTAGTCCAATGGATGGTAGCCTTGTCATTATGGAAGGTAGTTTATTGTCGATATTTTTGTTACTCCAATGGATGGTAATGTTGTCATTATGGATGGTAGTCTGTTGTCGAGATTTTTGTTATTCCAATGGATGGTAGCATTATCATTATGGAAGGTTGTCTGTTGTTCATATTTTTGTTACTCCAATGGATGGTAGCCTTGTCATTATGGTAGGTAATCTGTTTTCGAGATTTTTGTTACTCCAATGGATGGTAGCTTTGTCATTTTGGAAGGTAGTATGTTGTCAAGATTTTTGTTACTCCAATGGATTGTATCGTTGTCATTATGGAAGGTAATCTGGTTTCGAGATTTTTGTTACTCCAATGGATGGTAGCCTTGTCATTATGGAAGGTAGTCTGTTGTCGAGATTTTTGTTACTCCAATGGATGCTAGCCTTGTCATTATGGAAGGTAGTTTGTTGTTCATATTTTTTTTACTCCAATAGATGGTATCATTATCATTATGGATGGTAGCCTGTTGTCGAGAATTTTGTTACTCCAATGGATGGTAGCCTTGTCATTATGTAACGTACTCTGTTGTCGATGTTTTTGTTACTCCAATGGATGGTAGCCTTGTCATTATTGAAGGTAGTCTATTGTCGAGATTTTTGTTATTCCAATGGATGGTAGCCTTGTCATTATGGAAGATAGTCTATTGTTGAGATTTTTGTTACTCCAAAGGATGCTTGCCTTGTCATTATGGAAGGTAGTCTGTCGTTGTGATTTTTGTCACTCCAATGGATGGTAGCCTTGTCACTCTGGAAGGTAGTATGTTGTTCATATTTTTGTTACTGCAATGGATGGTAGCCATGTCATTATGGAAGGTAGTCTATTGTCGATATTTTTGTTACTTCAATTGATGGTAGCCTTGTCATTATGGAAGGTAGTCTGTTTTCAAGATTTTTGTTAGTCCAATGGATGGTAGCCTTGTCATTATGGAAGGTAGTTTATTGTCGATATTTTTGTTACTCCAATGGATGGTAATGTTGTCATTATGGATGGTAGTCTGTTGTCGAGATTTTTGTTATTCTAATGGATGGTAGCCTTTTTATTATGGAAGGTAGTCTATTGTCGAGATTTTTGTTACTCCAATGGATGCTAGCCTTGTCATTATGGAAGGTAGTTTGTTCTTGTGATTTCTGTCACTCCAATGGATGGTAGCCTTGTCACTATGGAAGGTAGTCTATTGTTCATATTTTTGTTACTTCAATGGATGATAGCATTATCATTATGGAATGTTGTCTGTTGTCGAGATTTTTGTTACTCCAATGGATGGTAGCCTTGTAATTATGGAAGGTAGTTTATTTTTGAGATTTTTATTACTCCAATGGATGGTAGGCTTGTCATTATGGAAGGTAGTCTGTGGTCGAGATTTTTGTTACTCCAATTGATGGTAACATTGTCATTATGGATGGTAGTCTGTTGTCGAGATTTTTGTTATTCCAATGGATGGTAGCCTTGTCATTATGGAAGGTAGTCTGTTGTGGAGATTTTTGTTACTCCAGTGGATGCTAGCCATGTCATTATGGAAGGTAGTCTGTCGTTGTGATTTCTGTCACTCCAATGGATGGTATCCTTGTCACTATGGAAGGTAGTCTGTTGTTCATATTTTTGTTACATCAATGGATGGTAGCATTATCATTATGGAAGGTTGTATGTTGTTCATATTTTTGTTACTCCAATGGATGGTAGCCTTGTCATTATGGTAGGTAATCTGTTTTCGAGATTTTTGTTACTCCAATGGATGGTAGCTTTGTCATTTTGGAAGGTAGTCTGTTGTCGAGATTTTTGTTACTCCAATGGATTGTATCGTTGTCATTATGGAAGGTAATTTGTTTTCGAGATTTTTGTTACTCCAATGGATGGTAGCCTTGTCATTATGGAAGGTAGTCTGTTGTCGAGATTTTTGTTACTCCAATGGATGCTAGCCTTGTGATTATGGAAGGTAGTTTGTTGTTCATATTTTTGTTACTCCAATGGATGGTATCATTGTCATTATGGATGGTAGCCTGTTGTCGAGAATTTTGTTACTCCAATGGATGGTAGCCTTGTCATTATGTAACGTACTTTGTTGTCGATGTTTTTGTTACTCCAATGGATGGTATCCTTGTCATTATTGAAGGTAGTCTATTGTCGAGATTTTTGTTATTCCAATGGATGGTAGCCTTGTCATTATGGAAGATAGTCTATTGTTGAGATTTTTGTTACTCCAAAGGATGCTTGCCTTGTCATTATGGAAGGTAGTCTGTCGTTGTGATTTTTGTCACTCCAATGACTGGTAGCCTTGTCACTCTGGAAGGTAGTATGTTGTTCGTATTTTTGTTACTGCAATGGATGGTAGCCATGTCATTATGGAAGGTAGTCTATTGTCGATATTTTTGTTACTTCAATTGATGGTAGCCTTGTCATTATGGAAGGTAGTCTGTTTTCAAGATTTTTGTTAGTCCAATGGATGGTAGCCTTGTCATTATGCAAGGTAGTTTATTGTCGATATTTTTGTTACTCCAATGGATGGTAATGTTGTCATTATGGATGGTAGTCTGTTGTCGAGATTTTTGTTATTCTAATGGATGGTAGCCTTTTCATTATGGAAGGTAGTCTGTTGTCGAGATTTTTGTTACTCCAATGGATGCTAGCCTTGTCATTATGGAAGGTAGTTTGTTCTTGTGATTTCTGTCACTCTAATGGATGGTAGCCTTGTCACTATGGAAGGTAGTCTATTGTTCATATTTTTGTTACTTCAATGGATGATAGCATTATCATTATGGAATGTTGTCTGTTGTCGAGATTTTTGTTACTCCAATGGATGGTAGCCTTGTAATTATGGAAGGTAGTTTATTTTTGAGATTTTTATTACTCCAATGGATGGTAGGTTGTCATTATGGAACGTAGTCTGTGGTCGAGATTTTTGTTACTCCAATGGATGGTAACATTGTCATTATGGATGGTAGTCTGTTGTCCAGATTTTTGTTATTCCAATGGATGGTAGCCTTGTCATTATGGAAGGTAGTCTGTTGTCGAGATTTTTGTTACTCCAATGGATGCTAGCCATGTCATTATGGAAGGTAGTCTGTCGTTGTGATTTCTGTCACTCCAATGGATGGTATCCTTGTCACTATGGAAGGTAGTCTATTGTTCATATTTTTGTTACATCAATGGATGGTAGCATTATCATTATGGAAGGTTGTCTGCTGTTCATATTTTTGTTACTCCAATGGATGGTAGCCTTGTCATTATGGAAGGTAATCTGTTTTCGAGATTTTTGTTACTCCAATGGATGGTAGCTTTGTAATTATGGAAGGTAGTCTGTTGTCGAGATTTTTGTTACTCCAATGGATTGTATCGTTGTCATTATGGAAGGTAATCTGTTTTCGAGATTTTTGTTACTCCAATGGATGGTAGCCTTGTCATTATGGAAGGTAGTCTGTTGTCGAGATTTTTGTTACTCCAATGGATGCTAGCCTTGTCATTATGGAAGGTAGTTTGTTATTCATATTTTTGTTACTCCAATGGATGGTATCATTGTCATTATGGATGGTAGCCTGTTGTCGAGAATTTTGTTACTCCAATGGATGGTAGCCTTGTCATTATGTAACATACTCTGTTGTCGATGTTTTTGTTACTCCAATGGATGGTAGCCCTGTCATTATTGAAGGTAGTCTGTTGTCGATATTTTTGTTACTCCAATGGATGCTAGCCTTGTCACTATGGATGGTAGTATGTTGCTCATATTTTTGTTACTTCAATGGATAATAGCATTATCATTATGGAAGGTAGTCTGTTGTCGAGATTTTTGTTACTCTAATGGATGCTAGCCTTGTCATTACGGAAGGTAGTCTTTCGTTGTGATTTCTGTAGATACAATGGATTATAGCCTTGTCCTTATGGAAGAAAGTCTGTTTTTGAGATTTTTGTTACACCAATGGATGGTTGGCTTGTCATTATGGAAGGTAGTCTGTTGTCGAGATTTTTGTTACTCCAATGGATGGTAACATTGTCATTATGGATTTTAGTCTGTTGTCGAGATTTTTGTTATTCCAATGGATGGTAGCCTTGTCATTATGGAAGGTAGTCTATTGTCGAGATTTTTGTTACTCCAATAGATGCTAGCCTTGTCATTATGGAAGGTAGTCTGTCATTGTGATTTCTGTCACTCCAATGGATTGTAGCCTTGTCACTATGGAAGGTAGTTTGTTATTCATATTTTTGTTACTTCAATGGATGATAGCATTATCATTATGGAAGGTAGTCTGTCGTTGTGATTTATGTCACTCCAATGGATGGTAGCCTTGTCACTATGGAAGGTAGTCTGTTGTTCATATTTTTGTTACATCAATGGATGGTAGCATTATCATTATGGAAGGTTGTCGGTTGTTCATATTTTTGTTACTCCAATGGATGGTAGCCTTGTCATTATGGAAGGTAGTCTATGGTCGAGATTTTTGTTACTTCAATGGATGGTAGCCTTGTCATTATGGAAGGTAGTCTATGGTCGAGATTTTTGTTACTCCAATGGATGGTAACATTGTCATTATGGATGGTAGTCTGTTGTCGAGATTTTTGTTATTCCAATGGATGGTAGCCTTGTCATTATGGAAGGTAGTCTGTTGTCGAGATTTTTGTTACTCCAATGGATGCTAGCCTTGTCATTATGGAAGGTAGTTTGTTGTTCATATTTTTTTACTCCAATGGATCGTATCATTGTCATTATGGATGGTAGCCTGTTGTCGAGAATTTTGTTACTCCAATGGATGGTAGCCTTGTCATTATGTAACGTACTCTGTTGTCGATGTTTTTGTTACTCCAATGGATGGTAGCCTTGTCATTATTGAAGGTAGTCTGTTGTCGATATTTTTGTTATTCCAATGGATGGTAGCCTTGTCATTATGGAAGATAGTCTATTATTGAGATTTTTGTTACTCCAATGGATGCTTGCCTTGTCATTATGGAAGGTAGTCTTTCGTTGTGATTTTTGTTACTCCAATGGATGGTAGCCTTGTAATTGTGGAAGGTAGTCTGTTGTCGAGATTTTTGTTACTCCAATGGATGGTAACATTGTCATTATGGATGGTAGTCTGTTGTCGAGATTTTTTTTACTCCAATAGATGCTAGTCTTGCAATTACGGAAGGTAGTCTTTCATTTTGATTTCTGTCACTCCAATGGATTGTAGACTTGTCACTATGGACGGTAGTCTGTTGTTCATGTTTTTGTTACTACAATGGATGGTAACCTTGTCATTATGGAATGTAGTCTATTGTCGAGATTTTTGTTACTCCAATGGCTGGTATCGTTTTCATTATGGATGGTAGTCTGTTGTCAAGAGTTTTGTTACTCTAATGGATGGTAGCCTTGTCATTATGGAAGGTAGTCTGTTGTCGAGATTTTTGTTACTCCAATGGATGGTAACATTGTCATTATGGATGGTAGTCTGCTGTCGAGATTTTTGTTATTCCAATGGATGGTAGCCTTGTCATTATGGAAGGTAGTCTGTTGTCGAGATTTTTGTTACTCCAATGGATGCTAGCCTTGTCATTGGGGAAGGTAGTCTGTCTTTGTGATTTTTGTCACTCCAATGGATGGTAGCCTTGTCACTATGGATGGTAGTATGTTGCTCATATTTTTGTTACTTCAATGGATAATAGCATTATCATTATGGAAGGTAGTCTGTTGTCGAGATTTTTGTTACCCCAATGGATGGTAGGCTTGTCATTACGGAAGGTAGTCTTTCATTGTGATTTTTGTCACTCCAATGGATTATAGCCTTGTCCTTATGGAAGAAAGTCTGTTTTCGAGATTTTTGTTACTCCAATGGATGGTTGGCTTGTCATTATGGAAGGTAGTCTGTTGTCGAGATTTTTGTTACTCCAATGGATGATAACATTGTCATTATGGATTTTAGTCTGTTGTCGAGATTTTTGTTATTCCAATGGATGGTAGCCTTGTCATTATGGAAGGTAGTCTGTTGTCGTGATTTTTGTTACTCTAATAGATGCTAGCCTTGTCATTACAAAAGGTAGTCTTTCATTGTGATTTTTGTCACTCCAATGGATTGTAGACTTGTCACTATGGAAACCTTGTCATTATGGAATGTAGTCTATTGTCGAGATTATTGTCACTCCAATGGATGGTAGCCTTGTAACTATGGAAGGTAGTCTATTGTTCATTTGTTTGTTACTTCAATGGATGATAGCATTATCATTATGGAATGTTGTTTGTTGTCGAGATTTTTATTACTCCAATGGATGGTAGCCTTGTAATTTTGGAAGGTTGTCTGTTTTCGAAATTTTTGTTACTCCAATGGATGGTAGGCTTGTCATTATGGAAGGTAGTCTATTGTCGATATTATTGTTACTCGAATGGATGCTAGCCTTGTCATTACAGAAGGTAGTCTTTCGTTGGGATTTCTGTAACTCCAATGGATTGTAGCCTTGTCACTATGGAAGGTAGTCTGTTGTTCATATTTTTGTTACTCTAATGGATGGTAACCTTGTCATTATGGAATGTAGTCTATTGTTGAGATTTTTGTTACTCCAATGGCTGGTATCGTTGTCATTATGGATGGTAGTCTGTTGTCGAGATTTTTGTTACTCTAATGGATGGTAGCCTTGACATTATGGAAGGTAGTCCGTTTTTGAATTTTTGTTACTCCAATGGATGGTAGCCTTGTCATTATGGAAGGTAGTCTGTTGTCGAGATTTTTGTTACTCCAATGGATGGTAACATTGTCATTATGGATGGTAGTCTGTTGTCGAAATTTTTGTTATTCCAATGTTTGGTAGCCTTGTCATTATGGAAGGTAGTCTGTTGTCGAGATTTTTGTTACTCCAATGGATGCTAGCCTTGTCATTATGGAAGGTAGTCTGTCGTTGTGATTTCTGTCACTCCAATGGATGGTAGCCTTGTCACTATGGAAGGTAGTTTGTTGTTCATATTTTTGTTACTTCAATGGATAATAGCATTATCATTATGGAATGTTGTCTATTGTCGAGATTTTTGTTACTCCAATGGATGGTAGCCTTGTCCTTATGGAATGAAGTCTGTTTTCGAGATTTTTGTTACTCCAATGGATGGTAGTATTGTCATTATGGAAGGTAGTCTATTGTCGAGATTTTTGTTATTCCAATGGATGGTAGCCTTGTCATTATTGAAGGTAGTATGTTGTCGAGATTTTTGTTACTCCAATGGATGCTAGCCTTGTCATTACAGAAATTAGTCTTTCGTTGTGATTTCTTTCACTCCAATGGATGGTAGCCTTATCACTATGGAAGGTAGTCTGTTGTTCATATTTTTGTTACTCCAATGGATGGTAGCCTTGTCATTATGGAATGTAGTCTATTGTCGAGATTTTTGTTACTCTAACGGATGATAGCCTTGTCATTATGGAAGGTAGTTTGTTGTCGAGATTTTTGTTAGTCCAATGGATGGTATCGTTGTCATTATAGTTGGTAGTCCGTTGTCGAGATTTTTGTTACTTTAATGGATGGTAGCCTTGTCATTATGGAACGTACTTTGTTGTCGATGTTTTTGTTATTCTAATGGATGGTAGACTTGTCATTATGGAAGGTAGTCTGTTGTCGAGATTTTTGTTATTCCAATGGATGGTAGCCTTGTCATTATGGAAGGTAGTCTATTGTCGAGATTTTTGTTACTTAAATGGATGATTGCCTTGTCATTATGGAAGGTAGTATGTCGTTGTGATTTCTGTCACTCCAATGGATGGTAGCATTGTCACTATGGAAGGTAGTCTGTTGTTCATATTTTTGTTACTCCAATGGATGGTAGCCTTGTCATTACGGAAAGTTGTCTATTGTCGAGATTTTTGTTACTTCAATTGATGGTAGCCTTGTCATTATGGAAGGTAGTATGTTTTCGAGATTTTTGTTACTCCAATTAATGGTAGCCTTGTCACTATAGAAGGTAGTCTGTTGTTCATATTTTTGTTACTTCAATGGATGGTAGCCTTGTCATTATGGAAGGTAGTTTGTTTTCAAGATTTTTGTTACTCCAATGGATGTTAGCCTTGTCATTATGGAAGGTAGTCTGTTGTCGAGATTTTTTTTACTCCAATGGATGGTAACATTGTAATTATGGATGGTAGTCTATTGTCGGGATATTTGTTATTCCAATGAATGGTAGCCTTGTCATTATGGAAGGTAGTCTGTTGTCGAGATTTTTGTCACTCCAATGGATGGTAGCCTTGTAACTATGGAAGGTAGTCTGTTGTTCATAGTTTCGAGATTTTTATTACTCCAATGGATGGTAGCCTTGTAATTATGGAAGGTGGTCTATTTTCGAGATTTTTGTTACTCCAATAGATGGTAGGCTTGTCATTATGGAAAGTAGCCTGTTTTCGAGATTTTTTTTTCTCCAATGGTTGCTAGCCTTGTCATTACAGAAGGTAGTCTTTCGTTGGGATTTCTGTCACTCCAATGGATTGTAGCCTTGTCACTATGGAAGGTAGTCTGTTGTTCATATTTTTATTACTCCAATGGATGGTAATCTTGTCATTATGGAATGTAGTCTATTGTCGAGATTTTTGTTACTCCAATGGCTGGTATCAGTGTGATTATGGATGGTAGTCTGTTGTCGAGATTTTTGTTACTCTAATTGATGGTAGCCTTGTCATTATGGAAGGTAGTCTGTTTTAGATATTTATGTTACTCCAATGGATGGTAGCCTTGTCATTATGGAAGGTAGTCTGTTGTCGAGATTTTTGTTACTCCAATGGATGGTAACATTGTCATTATGGAATGTAGTCTGCTGTCGGGATTTTTGTTACTCCAATGGATGCTAGCCTTGTCATTATGGAAGGTAGTCTGTTGTCGAGATTTTTGTTACTCCAATGGATTCTAGCCTTGTCATTATGGAAGGTAGTCTGTCGTTGTGATTTCTATCACTCCAATGGATTGTAGCCTTGTCACTATGGAAGGTAGTCTGTTTTTCATATTTTTGTTACTTCAATTGATGGTAGCCTTGTCATTATTGAAGGTAGTCTATTGTCGAGATTTTTGTTACTCCAATGGATGGTAGCATTATCATTATGGAAGGTTGTATGTTGTCAAGATTTTTGTTACTCCAATGGATGGTAGCCTTGTCTTTATGGAAGGTAGTCTGTTGTCAAGATTTTTGTTAATCCAATAGATGGTAGGCTTGTCATTATGGAAGGTAGTCAGTTGTCGAGATTTTTGTTACTCCAATGGAAGGTATCATTGTCATTATGGATGGTTGTTTGTTGTCGAGATTTTTGTTATTCCAATGGATGGTAGCCTTCTCATTATGGAAGGTAGTATGTCGTTGTGATTTTTGTAACTCCAATGGATGGTAGCCTTGTCACTATGGAACATAGTCTGTTGTCGTTGTTTTTGTTACTCCAATGGATGGTATCATTGTCATTATGGAAGGTAGTTTGTTGTCGAGATTTTTATTACTCCAATGGATGGTAGCCTTGTCATTATGGAAGGTAGTCAGTTGTCGAGATTTTTGTAACTCCAATGGATGGTAGCATTATCATTATGGAAGGTTGTTTGTTGTCGAGATTTTTGTTACTCTAATGGATGCTAACCTTGTCATTATGGAAGGTAGTTTGTCATTGTGATTTATGTCACTCCAATGGATGGTAGCCTTGTCACTATGGAAGGTAGTCTGTTGTTCATATTTTTGTTACTTCAATGGATGGTAGCATTATCATTATGGAAGGTTGTCTGTTGTCGAGATTTTTGTTACTCCAATTGATGGTAGCCTTTTCATTATGGAAGATAGTTTGTTTTCGAGTATTTTGTTACTCCAATGGATGGTAGCCTTGTCATTAAGGAAGGTAGTATATTGTCGAGATTTTTGTTACTCCAATGGATTGTAGCATTATCATTATGGAAGGATGTTTGTTGTCGAGATTTTTGTTACTCCAATGGATGGTAGCCTTGTCATTATGGAAGGTAGTCTATTTTCGAGATTTTTGTTACTCCAATGGATGGTAGCCTTGTCACTATGGAAGGTATGTTCATATTTTTGTTACTCTAATGGATGGTAGCCTTGTCATTATGGAAGGTAGTCTGTCGTTGTGATTTCTGTCACTCCAATGGATGGTAGCCTTGTGACTATGGAAGGTAGTCTGTTGTTCAAATTTTTGTTACTCCAATGGATGGTAGCCTAGTCATTATGGAAGGTAGTCTATTGTCGAGATTTTTGTTATTCCTTTGGATGGTAGCCTTCTCATTATGGAAGGTAGTCTATTGTCGAGATTTTTGTTACTCCAATGGGTGATAGCCTTGTCATTATGGAAGGTAGTATGTCGTTCTGATTTATGTCACTCCAATGGATGGTAGCCTTGTCACTATGGAAGGTAGTCTGTTTTTCATATTTTTGTTACTTCAATTGATGGTAGCCATGTCATTATTGAAGGTAGTCTATTGTCGAGATTTTTGTTACTCCAATGGATGGTAGCATTATCATTATGGAAGGTTGTATGTTGTCAAGATTTTTGTTACTCCAAAGGATGGTAGCCTTGTCATTATGTAAGGTAGTCTGTTGTCAAGATTTTTGTTATTCCAATGGATGGTAGCCTTGTCATTATTGAAGGTAGTATGTTGTCGAGATTTTTGTTACTCCAATGGATGCTAGCCTTGTCATTACAGAAATTAGTCTTTCGTTGTGATTTCTTTCACTCCAATGGATGGTAGCCTTATCACTATGGAAGGTAGTCTGTTGTTCATATTTTTGTTACTCCAATGGATGGTAGCCTTGTCATTATGGAATGTAGTCTATTGTCGAGATTTTGGTTACTCCAATGGATGGTATCGTTGTCATTATGGATGGTAGTTTGTTGTCAAGATTTTTGTTACTCTAACGGATGATAGCCTTGTCATTATGGAATGTAGTCTGTTGTCAAGATTTTTGTTACTCCAATGGATGGTAACATTATCATTATGGATGGTAGTCTGTTGTCGAGATTTTTGTTATTCCAATCGATGGTAGTCTTGTCATTATGGAAGGTAGTTTGTAGTCGAGATTTTTGTTACTCCAATGGATGCTAGACTTGTCATTATGGAAGGCATTGTGTCATTGTAATTTATGTCACTCCAATGGATGGTAGCCTTGTCACTATGGAAGGTAGTCTGTTGGTCATATTTTTGTTACATTAATGGATGGTAGCATTATCATTATGGGAGGTTGTCTGTTTTCGAGATTTTTGTTACTCCAAAGGATGGTAGACTTGTCATTATGGAAGGTAGTATGTTGTCGAGATTTTTGTTACTCCAATGGATGGTATCGTTGTCATTATGGATGGTAGTCTGTTGTCGAGATTTTTGTTATTCCAATGTCTTATAGCCTTGTCATTATGGAAAGTATTCTGTTGTCGATGTTTTTTTACTCCAATGGATGTTAGCCTTTTCTTTATGGAAGGTAGTCTTTTGTCGAGATTTTTGTTATTCCAATGGATGGTAGACTTGTCATTATGGAAGGTAGTATGTTGTCGAGATTTTTGTTACTCAAATAGATGCTAGCCTTGTCATTATAGAAGGTAGTTTGTCGTTGTGATTTCTGTCACTCCAAAGGATGGTAGCCTTGTCACTATGGAAGGTAGTTTGTTGTTCATATTTTTGTTACTCCAATGAATGGTAGCCTTGTCATTATGGAATGTAGTCTATTGTAGAGATTTTTTTTACTCCAATGGATGGTATCGTTATCATTATGGATGGTAGTCTGTTTTCGAGATTTTGGTTACTCTAATGGATGGTAGCCTTGTCATTATGGAAGGTAGTCTATTTTCGAGATTTTTGTTACTCCAATGGATGGTAGCCTTGTCATTATGGAAGGTAGTTTGTTGTCGAGATTTTTGTTAGTCCAATGGATGGTATCGTTGTCATTATAGTTGGTAGTCCGTTGTCGAGATTTTTGTTACTTTAATGGATGGTAGCCTTGTCATTATGGAACGTACTTTGTTGTCGATGTTTTTGTTATTCTAATGGATGGTAGACTTGTCATTATGGAAGGTAGTCTGTTGTCGAGATTTTTGTTATTCCAATGGATGGTAGCCTTGTCATTATGGAAGGTAGTCTATTGTCGAGATTTTTGTTACTTAAATGGATGATTGCCTTGTCATTATGGAAGGTAGTATGTCGTTGTGATTTCTGTCACTCCAATGGATGGTAGCCTTGTCACTATGGAAGGTAGTCTGTTGTTCATATTTTTGTTACTCCAATGGATGGTAGCCTTGTCATTACGGAAAGTAGTCTATTGTCGAGATTTTTGTTACTTCAATTGATGGTAGCCTTGTCATTATGGAAGGTAGTATGTTTTCGAGATTTTTGTTACTCCAATTAATGGTAGCCTTGTCACTATAGAAGGTAGTCTGTTGTTCATATTTTTGTTACTTCAATGGATGGTAGCCTTGTCATTATGGAAGGTAGTTTGTTTTCAAGATTTTTGTTACTCCAATGGATGTTAGCCTTGTCATTATGGAAGGTAGTCTGTTGTCGAGATTTTTTTTACTCCAATGGATGGTAACATTGTCATTATGGATGGTAGTCTATTGTCGGGATATTTGTTATTCCAATGAATGGTAGCCTTGTCATTATGGAAGGTAGTCTGTTGTCGAGATTTTTGTCACTCCAATGGATGGTAGCCTTGTAACTATGGAAGGTAATCTGTTGTTCATAGTTTCGAGATTTTTATTACTCCAATGGATGGTAGCCTTGTAATTATGGAAGGTGGTCTATTTTCGAGATTTTTGTTACTCCAATAGATGGTAGGCTTGTCATTATGGAAAGTAGCCTGTTTTCGAGATTTTTTTTTCTCCAATGGTTGCTAGCCTTGTCATTACAGAAGGTAGTCTTTCGTTGGGATTTCTGTCACTCCAATGGATTGTAGCCTTGTCACTATGGAAGGTAGTCTGTTGTTCATATTTTTATTACTCCAATGGATGGTAACCTTGTCATTATGGAATGTAGTCTATTGTCGAGATTTTTGTTACTCCAATGGCTGGTATCAGTGTGATTATGGATGGTAGTCTGTTGTCGAGATTTTTGTTACTCTAATTGATGGTAGCCTTGTCATTATGGAAGGTAGTCTGTTTTAGATATTTATGTTACTCCAATGGATGGTAGCCTTGTCATTATGGAAGGTAGTCTGTTGTCGAGATTTTTGTTACTCCAATGGATGGTAACATTGTCATTATGGAATGTAGTCTGCTGTCGGGATTTTTGTTACTCCAATGGATGCTAGCCTTGTCATTATGGAAGGTAGTCTGTTGTCGAGATTTTTGTTACTCCAATGGATTCTAGCCTTGTCATTATGGAAGGTAGTCTGTCGTTGTGATTTCTATCACTCCAATGGATTGTAGCCTTGTCACTATGGAAGGTAGTCTGTTTTTCATATTTTTGTTACTTCAATTGATGGTATCCTTGTCATTATTGAAGGTAGTCTATTATCGAGATTTTTGTTACTCCAATGGATGGTAGCATTATCATTATGGAAGGTTGTATGTTGTCAAGATTTTTGTTACTCCAATGGATGGTAGCCTTGTCTTTATGGAAGGTAGTCTGTTGTCAAGATTTTTGTTAATCCAATAGATGGTAGGCTTGTCATTATGGAAGGTAGTCAGTTGTCGAGATTTTTGTTACTCCAATGGAAGGTATCATTGTCATTATGGATGGTTGTTTGTTGTCGAGATTTTTGTTATTCCAATGGATGGTAGCCTTCTCATTATGGAAGGTAGTATGTCGTTGTGATTTTTGTAACTCCAATGGATGGTAGCCTTGTCACTATGGAACATAGTCTGTTGTCGTTGTTTTTGTTACTCCAATGGATGGTATCATTGTCATTATGGAAGGTAGTTTGTTGTCGAGATTTTTATTACTCCAATGGATGGTAGCCTTGTCATTATGGAAGGTAGTCAGTTGTCGAGATTTTTGTAACTCCAATGGATGGTAGCATTATCATTATGGAAGGTTGTTTGTTGTCGAGATTTTTGTTACTCTAATGGATGCTAGCCTTGTCATTATGGAAGGTAGTTTGTCATTGTGATTTATGTCACTCCAATGGATGGTAGCCTTGTCACTATGGAAGGTAGTCTGTTGTTCATATTTTTGTTACTTCAATGGATGGTAGCATTATCATTATGGAAGGTTGTCTGTTGTCGAGATTTTTGTTACTCCAATTGATGGTAGCCTTTTCATTATGGAAGATAGTTTGTTTTCGAGTATTTTGTTACTCCAATGGATGGTAGCCTTGTCATTAAGGAAGGTAGTATATTGTCGAGATTTTTGTTACTCCAATGGATGGTAGCATTATCATTATGGAAGGATGTTTGTTGTCGAGATTTTTGTTACTCCAATGGATGGTAGCCTTGTCATTATGGAAGGTAGTCTGTTTTCGAGATTTTTGTTACTCCAATGGATGGTAGCCTTGTCACTATGGAAGGTATGTTCATATTTTTGTTACTCTAATGGATGGTAGCCTTGTCATTATGGAAGGTAGTCTGTCGTTGTGATTTCTGTCACTCCAATGGATGGTAGCCTTGTGACTATGGAAGGTAGTCTGTTGTTCAAATTTTTGTTACTCCAATGGATGGTAGCCTAGTCATTATGGAAGGTAGTCTATTGTCGAGATTTTTGTTATTCCTTTGGATGGTAGCCTTCTCATTATGGAAGGTAGTCTATTGTCGAGATTTTTGTTACTCCAATGGGTGATAGCCTTGTCATTATGGAAGGTAGTATGTCGTTCTGATTTATGTCACTCCAATGGATGGTAGCCTTGTCACTATGGAAGGTAGTCTGTTTTTCATATTTTTGTTACTTCAATTGATGGTAGCCTTGTCATTATTGAAGGTAGTCTATTGTCGAGATTTTTGTTACTCCAATGGATGGTAGCATTATCATTATGGAAGGTTGTATGTTGTCAAGATTTTTGTTACTCCAAAGGATGGTAGCCTTGTCATTATGTAAGGTAGTCTGTTGTCAAGATTTTTGTTATTCCAATGGATGGTAGCCTTGTCATTATTGAAGGTAGTATGTTGTCGAGATTTTTGTTACTCCAATGGATGCTAGCCTTGTCATTACAGAAATTAGTCTTTCGTTGTGATTTCTTTCACTCCAATGGATGGTAGCCTTATCACTATGGAAGGTAGTCTGTTGTTCATATTTTTGTTACTCCAATGGATGGTAGCCTTGTCATTATGGAATGTAGTCTATTGTCGAGATTTTGGTTACTCCAATGGATGGTATCGTTGTCATTATGGATGGTAGTTTGTTGTCAAGATTTTTGTTACTCTAACGGATGATAGCCTTGTCATTATGGAATGTAGTCTGTTGTCAAGATTTTTGTTACTCCAATGGATGGTAACATTATCATTATGGATGGTAGTCTGTTGTCGAGATTTTTGTTATTCCAATCGATGGTAGTCTTGTCATTATGGAAGGTAGTTTGTAGTCGAGATTTTTGTTACTCCAATGGATGCTAGACTTGTCATTATGGAAGGCATTGTGTCATTGTAATTTATGTCACTCCAATGGATGGTAGCCTTGTCACTATGGAAGGTAGTCTGTTGGTCATATTTTTGTTACATTAATGGATGGTAGCATTATCATTATGGGAGGTTGTCTGTTTTCGAGATTTTTGTTACTCCAAAGGATGGTAGACTTGTCATTATGGAAGGTAGTATGTTGTCGAGATTTTTGTTACTCCAATGGATGGTATCGTTGTCATTATGGATGGTAGTCTGTTGTCGAGATTTTTGTTATTCCAATGTCTTATAGCCTTGTCATTATGGAAAGTATTCTGTTGTCGATGTTTTTTTACTCCAATGGATGTTAGCCTTTTCTTTATGGAAGGTAGTCTTTTGTCGAGATTTTTGTTATTCCAATGGATGGTAGACTTGTCATTATGGAAGGTAGTATGTTGTCGAGATTTTTGTTACTCAAATAGATGCTAGCCTTGTCATTATAGAATTTAGTTTGTCGTTGTGATTTCTGTCACTCCAAAGGATGGTAGCCTTGTCACTATGGAAGGTAGTTTGTTGTTCATATTTTTGTTACTCCAATGAATGGTAGCCTTGTCATTATGGAATGTAGTCTATTGTAGAGATTTTTTTTACTCCAATGGATGGTATCGTTATCATTATGGATGGTAGTCTGTTTTCGAGATTTTGGTTACTCTAATGGATGGTAGCCTTGTCATTATGGAAGGTAGTCTATTTTCGAGATTTTTGTTACTCCAATGGATGGTAGCCTTGTCATTATGGAAGGTAGTTTGTTGTCGAGATTTTTGTTAGTCCAATGGATGGTATCGTTGTCATTATAGTTGGTAGTCCGTTGTCGAGATTTTTGTTACTTTAATGGATGGTAGCCTTGTCATTATGGAACGTACTTTGTTGTCGATGTTTTTGTTATTCTAATGGATGGTAGACTTGTCATTATGGAAGGTAGTCTGTTGTCGAGATTTTTGTTATTCCAATGGATGGTAGCCTTGTCATTATGGAAGGTAGTCTATTGTCGAGATTTTTGTTACTTAAATGGATGATTGCCTTGTCATTATGGAAGGTAGTATGTCGTTGTGATTTCTGTCACTCCAATGGATGGTAGCCTTGTCACTATGGAAGGTAGTCTGTTGTTCATATTTTTGTTACTCCAATGGATGGTAGCCTTGTCATTACGGAAAGTTGTCTATTGTCGAGATTTTTGTTACTTCAATTGATGGTAGCCTTGTCATTATGGAAGGTAGTATGTTTTCGAGATTTTTGTTACTCCAATTAATGGTAGCCTTGTCACTATAGAAGGTAGTCTGTTGTTCATATTTTTGTTACTTCAATGGATGGTAGCCTTGTCATTATGGAAGGTAGTTTGTTTTCAAGATTTTTGTTACTCCAATGGATGTTAGCCTTGTCATTATGGAAGGTAGTCTGTTGTCGAGATTTTTTTTACTCCAATGGATGGTAACATTGTCATTACGGATGGTAGTCTATTGTCGGGATATTTGTTATTCCAATGAATGGTAGCCTTGTCATTATGGAAGGTAGTCTGTTGTCGAGATTTTTGTCACTCCAATGGATGGTAGCCTTGTAACTATGGAAGGTAGTCTGTTGTTCATAGTTTCGAGATTTTTATTACTCCAATGGATGGTAGCCTTGTAATTATGGAAGGTGGTCTATTTTCGAGATTTTTGTTACTCCAATAGATGGTAGGCTTGTCATTATGGAAAGTAGCCTGTTTTCGAGATTTTTTTTTCTCCAATGGTTGCTAGCCTTGTCATTACAGAAGGTAGTCTTTCGTTGGGATTTCTGTCACTCCAATGGATTGTAGCCTTGTCACTATGGAAGGTAGTCTGTTGTTCATATTTTTATTACTCCAATGGATGGTAACCTTGTCATTATGGAATGTAGTCTATTGTCGAGATTTTTGTTACTCCAATGGCTGGTATCAGTGTGATTATGGATGGTAGTCTGTTGTCGAGATTTTTGTTACTCTAATTGATGGTAGCCTTGTCATTATGGAAGGTAGTCTGTTTTAGATATTTATGTTACTCCAATGGATGGTAGCCTTGTCATTATGGAAGGTAGTCTGTTGTCGAGATTTTTGTTACTCCAATGGATGGTAACATTGTCATTATGGAATGTAGTATGCTGTCGGGATTTTTGTTACTCCAATGGATGCTAGCCTTGTCATTATGGAAGGTAGTCTGTTGTCGAGATTTTTGTTACTCCAATGGATTCTAGCCTTGTCATTATGGAAGGTAGTCTGTCGTTGTGATTTCTATCACTCCAATGGATTGTAGCCTTGTCACTATGGAAGGTAGTCTGTTTTTCATATTTTTGTTACTTCAATTGATGGTAGCCTTGTCATTATTGAAGGTAGTCTATTGTCGAGATTTTTGTTACTCCAATGGATGGTAGCATTATCATTATGGAAGGTTGTATGTTGTCAAGATTTTTGTTACTCCAATGGATGGTAGCCTTGTCTTTATGGAAGGTAGTCTGTTGTCAAGATTTTTGTTAATCCAATAGATGGTAGGCTTGTCATTATGGAAGGTAGTCAGTTGTCGAGATTTTTGTTACTCCAATGGAAGGTATCATTGTCATTATGGATGGTTGTTTGTTGTCGAGATTTTTGTTATTCCAATGGATGGTAGCCTTCTCATTATGGAAGGTAGTATGTCGTTGTGATTTTTGTAACTCCAATGGATGGTAGCCTTGTCACTATGGAACATAGTCTGTTGTCGTTGTTTTTGTTACTCCAATGGATGGTATCATTGTCATTATGGAAGGTAGTTTGTTGTCGAGATTTTTATTACTCCAATGGATGGTAGCCTTGTCATTATGGAAGGTAGTCAGTTGTCGAGATTTTTGTAACTCCAATGGATGGTAGCATTATCATTATGGAAGGTTGTTTGTTGTCGAGATTTTTGTTACTCTAATGGATGCTAGCCTTGTCATTATGGAAGGTAGTTTGTCATTGTGATTTATGTCACTCCAATGGATGGTAGCCTTGTCACTATGGAAGGTAGTCTGTTGTTCATATTTTTGTTACTTCAATGGATGGTAGCATTATCATTATGGAAGGTTGTCTGTTGTCGAGATTTTTGTTACTCCAATTGATGGTAGCCTTTTCATTATGGAAGATAGTTTGTTTTCGAGTATTTTGTTACTCCAATGGATGGTAGCCTTGTCATTAAGGAATGTAGTATATTGTCGAGATTTTTGTTACTCCAATGGATGGTAGCATTATCATTATGGAAGGATGTTTGTTGTCGAGATTTTTGTTACTCCAATGGATGGTAGCCTTGTCATTATGGAAGGTAGTCTGTTTTCGAGATTTTTGTTACTCCAATGGATGGTAGCCTTGTCACTATGGAAGGTATGTTCATATTTTTGTTACTCTAATGGATGGTAGCCTTGTCATTATGGAAGGTAGTCTGTCGTTGTGATTTCTGTCACTCCAATGGATGGTAGCCTTGTGACTATGGAAGGTAGTCTGTTGTTCAAATTTTTGTTACTCCAATGGATGGTAGCCTAGTCATTATGGAAGGTAGTCTATTGTCGAGATTTTTGTTATTCCTTTGGATGGTAGCCTTCTCATTATGGAAGGTAGTCTATTGTCGAGATTTTTGTTACTCCAATGGGTGATAGCCTTGTCATTATGGAAGGTAGTATGTCGTTCTGATTTATGTCACTCCAATGGATGGTAGCCTTGTCACTATGGAAGGTAGTCTGTTTTTCATATTTTTGTTACTTCAATTGATGGTAGCCTTGTCATTATTGAAGGTAGTCTATTGTCGAGATTTTTGTTACTCCAATGGATGGTAGCATTATCATTATGGAAGGTTGTATGTTGTCAAGATTTTTGTTACTCCAAAGGATGGTAGCCTTGTCATTATGTAAGGTAGTCTGTTGTCAAGATTTTTGTTTCTCCAATAGATGGTAGCCTTGTCATTATGTAAGGTAGTTTGTCGTTGTGATTTATGTTACTCAAATGGATGGTAGCCTTGTCATTATGGATGGTAGTCTGTTGTCGATATTTTAGTCATTCCAATGGATTGTGCCTTGTCATTATGGAACGTATTCTGTTGTCCATGTTTTTGTTACTCCAATGAAAAATATTATTGCCATTATGGAAAGTAGTTTGTTGTCGATATTTTTATTATTCCAATGGATGGTAGCCTTGTCATTATGGAAGGTAGTATATTGTCGATATTTTTGTTACTCCAACGGATGGTAACCTTGTCATTATGGAAAGTAGTCTGTTGTCAACATTGTTGTTACTTCAATGGATGGTAGCCTTGTCATTATGGAAGGTAGTCTATTATCGATATTTTTGTTACTCCAATGGATGATAGCATTGTCATTTTGGAAGGTTGTCTATTGTCGAGATTTTGGTTACTCTAATAGATGGTAGCCTTGTAATTATGGAAGGTAGTTTGTTTTCGAGATTTTTGTTACTCCAATGGATGCTAGCCTGGTCATTATGGAAGGTAGTTTGTTGTTCATATTTTTGTTACTCCAATAGATGGTAGCCATGTCATTATGGAAGGTAGTCAATTGTCAAGATTTTTGTTACTCCAATGGATGATAGCCTTGTCATTATGGAAGGTTGTCTACTGTCGAGATTTTTGTTACTATAATGGATTGTAGCCTTGACATTAGGGAAGGTATTCTATTATCCAAATTTTGGTTACTACAATGGATGGTAGCCTTGTCATTATGGAATATAGTCTATTGTAGATATTTTTGTTACTCCAATGCATGGTAGCCTTGTCATTATGGAAGGTAATCTTTTGTCAAGATTTTTGTTACTCCAATGGATGGTAGCCTTGTCATTATGGAAGGTAGTCTGTTGTCGAGATTTTTGTTACTCCAATGGTTGCTAGCCTTGTCATTTTAGAAGGTAGTCTGTCGTTGTGATTTCTGTCACTCCAATGGATGGTAGCCTTGTCACTATGGAAGGTAGTCTGTTGTTCAGATTTTTGTTACTCCAATGGTTGGTAACCTTGTCATTAAGGAAGGTAGTATATTGTCGAGATTTTTGTTACTCCAATAGATGGTAGCATTATCATTATGGAAGGATGTCTGTTGTCGAGATTTTTGTTACTCCAATGGATGGTAGCCTTGTCATTATGGAAGGTAGTCTGTTTTCGAGATTTTTGTTACTCCAATGGATGGTAGCCTTGTCACTATGGAATGTATGTTCATATTTTTGTTACTCTAATGAATGGTAGCCTTGTCAATATGGAAGGTAGTCTGTCGTTGTGATTTCTATCACTCCAATGGATGGTAGCCTTGTGACTATGGAAGGTAGTCTGTTGTTCAAATTTTTGTTACTCCAATGGATGGTAGCCTAGTCATTATGGAAGGTAGTCTATTGTCGAGAATTTTGTTATTCCATTGGATGGTAGCCTTCTCATTATGGAAGGTAGTCTATTGTCGAGATTTTTGTTACTCCAATGGGTGCTAGCCTTGTCATTATGGAAGGTAGTATGTCGTTGTGATTTATGTCACTCCAATGGATGGTAGCCTTGTCACTATGGAAGGTAGTCTGTTTTTCATATTTTTGTTACTTCAATTGATGGTAGCCTTGTCATTATTGATGGTAGTCTATTGTCGAGATTTTTGTTACTCCAATGGATGGTAGCATTATCATTATGGAAGGTTGTATGTTGTCAAGATTTTTGTTACTCCAATGGATGGTAGCCTTGTCATTATGGAAGGTAGTCTTTTGTCAAGATTTTTGTTAATCCAATAGATGGTAGGCTTGTCATTATGGAAGGTAGTCAGTTGTCGAGATTTTTGTTACTCCAATGGAAGGTATCGTTGTCATTATGGATGGTTGTTTGTTGTCGAGATTTTTGTTATTCCAATGGATGGTAGCCTTCTCATTATGGAAGGTAGTATGACGTTGTGATTTTTGTCACTCCAATGGATGGTAGCCTTGTCACTATGGAACATAGTCTGTTGTCGTGGTTTTTGTTTCTCCAATGGATGGTATCATTGTCATTATGGAAGGTTGTCTGTTGTCAAGATTTTTGTTACTCTAATTGATGCTAGCCTTGTCATTATGGAAGGTAGTTTGTCATTGTGATTTATGTCACTCCAATGGATGGTAGCCTTGTCACTATGGAAGGTAGTCTGTTGTTCATATTTTTGTTACTTCAATGGATGGTAGCATTATCATTATGGAATGTTGTCTGTTGTCGAGATTTTTGTTACTCCAATTGATGGTAGCCTTTTCATTATGGAAGATAGTTTGTTTTCGAGTATTTTGTTACTCCAATGGATGGTTGCCTTGTCATTAAGGAAGGTAGTATATTGTCGAGATTTTTGTTACTCCAATGGATGGTAGCATTATCATTATGGAAGGATGTCTGTTGTCGAGATTTTTGTTACTCCAATGGATGGTAGCCTTGTCATTATGGAAGGTAGTCTGTTTTCGAGATTTTTGTTACTCCAATGGATGGTAGCCTTGTCACTATGGAATGTATGTTCATATTTTTGTTACTCTAATGAATGGTAGCCTTGTCAATATGGAAGGTAGTCTGTCGTTGTGATTTCTATCACTCCAATGGATGGTAGCCTTGTGACTATGGAAGGTAGTCTGTTGTTCAAATTTTTGTTACTCCAATGGATGGTAGCCTAGTCATTATGGAAGGTAGTCTATTGTCGAGATTTTTGTTATTCCATTGGATGGTAGCCTTCTCATTATGGAAGGTAGTCTATTGTCGAGATTTTTGTTACTCCAATGGGTGCTAGCCTTGTCATTATGGAAGGTAGTATGTCGTTGTGATTTATGTCACTCCAATGGATGGTAGCCTTGTCACTATGGAAGGTAGTCTGTTTTTCATATTTTTGTTACTTCAATTGATGGTAGCCTTGTCATTATTGATTGTAGTCTATTGTCGAGATTTTTGTTACTCCAATGGATGGTAGCATTATCATTATGGAAGGTTGTATGTTGTCAAGATTTTTGTTACTCCAATGGATGGTAGCCTTGTCATTATGGAAGGTAGTCTTTTGTCAAGATTTTTGTTAATCCAATAGATGGTAGGCTTGTCATTATGGAAGGTAGTCAGTTGTCGAGATTTTTGTTACTCCAATGGAAGGTATCGTTGTCATTATGGATGGTTGTTTGTTGTCGAGATTTTTGTTATTCCAATGGATGGTAGCCTTCTCATTATGGAAGGTAGTATGACGTTGTGATTTTTGTCACTCCAATGGATGGTAGCCTTGTCACTATGGAACATAGTCTGTTGTCGTGGTTTTTGTTTCTCCAATGGATGGTATCATTGTCATTATGGAAGGTTGTCTGTTGTCAAGATTTTTGTTACTCTAATGGATGCTAGCCTTGTCATTATGGAAGGTAGTTTGTCATTGTGATTTATGTCACTCCAATGGATGGTAGCCTTGTCACTATGGAAGGTAGTCTGTTGTTCATATTTTTGTTACTTCAATGGATGGTAGCATTATCATTATGGAAGGTTGTCTGTTGTCGAGATTTTTGTTACTCCAATTGATGGTAGCCTTTTCATTATGGAAGATAGTTTGTTTTCGAGTATTTTGTTACTCCAATGGATGGTTGCCTTGTCATTAAGGAAGGTAGTATATTGTCGAGATTTTTGTTACTCCAATGGATGGTAGCATTATCATTATGGAAGGATGTCTGTTGTCGAGATTTTTGTTACTCCAATGCATGGTAGCCTTGTCATTATGGAAGGTAGTCTGTTTTCGAGATTTTTGTTACTCCAATGGATGGTAGCCTTGTCACTATGGAAGGTATGTTCATATTTTTGTTACTCTAATGGATGGTAGCCTTGTCATTATGGAAGGTAGTATGTCGTTCTAATTTATGTCACTCCAATGGATGGTAGCCTTGTCACTATGAAAGGTAGTCTGTTTTTCATATTTTTGTTACTTCAATTGATGGTAGCCTTGTCATTATTGAAGGTAGTCTATTGTCGAGATTTTTGTTACTCCAATGGATGGTAGCATTATCATTATGGAAGGTTGTATGTTGTCAAGATTTTTGTTACTCCAAAGGATGGTAGCCTTGTCCTTATGTAAGGTAGTCTGTTGTCAAGATTTTTGTTACTCCAATAGATGGTAGCCTTGTCATTATGTAAGGTAGTTTGTCGTTGTGATTTATGTTACTCAAATGGATGGTAGCCTTGTCATTATGGATGGTAGTCTGTTGTCGAGATTTTTGTTATTCCAATGGATTGTAGCCTTGTCATTATGGAACGTATTCTGTTGTCCATGTTTTTGTTACTCCAATGGATAATATTATTGCCATTATGGAAGGTAGTTTGTTGTCGATATTTTTATTATTCCAATGGATGCTAGCCTTGTCATTATGGAAGGTAGTATATTGTCGATATTTTTGTTACTCCAACGGATGGTAGCCTTGTCATTATGGAAAGTAGTCAGTTGTCGACATTTTTGTTACTTCAATGGATGGTAGCCTTGTCATTATGGAAGGTAGTCTATTATCGATATTTTTGTTACTCCAATGGATGATAGCATTGTCATTTTGGAAGGTTGTCTATTGTCGAGATTTTGGTTACTCTAATAGATGGTAGCCTTGTAATTATGGAAGGTAGTTTGTTTTCGAGATTTTTGTTACTCCAATGGATGCTAGCCTGGTCATTATGGAAGGTAGTTTGTTGTTCATATTTTTGTTACTCCAATAGATGGTAGCCATGTCATTATGGAAGGTAGTCAATTGTCAAGATTTTTGTTACTCCAATGGATGATAGCCTTGTCATTATGGAAGGTTGTCTATTGTCGAGATTTTTGTTACTATAATGGATGGTAGCCTTGACATTAGGGAAGGTATTCTATTATCCAAATTTTGGTTACTACAATTGATGGTAGCCTTGTCATTATGGAACATAGTCTATTGTAGATATTTTTGTTACTCCAATGCATGGTAGCCTTGTCATTATGGAAGGTAGTCTGTTGTCTAGATTTTTGTTACTCCAATGGATGGTAGCCTTGTCATTATGGAATGTAGTCTGTTGTCGAGATTTTTGTTACTCCAATGGTTGCTAGCCTTGTCATTCTAGAAGGTAGTCTGTCGTTGTGATTTCTGTCACTCCAATGGATGTTAGCCTTATCACTATGGAAGGTAGTCTGTTGTTAAGATTTTTGTTACTACAATGGTTGGTAGCCTTGTCATTAAGGAAGGTAGTATATTGTCGAGATTTTTGTTACTCCAATGGATGGTAGCATTATCATTATGGAAGGATGTCTATTGTCGAGATTTTTGTTACTCCAATGGATGGTAGCCTTGTCATTATGGAAGGTAGTCTGTTTTCGAGATTTTTGTTACTCCAATGGATGGTAGCCTTGTCACTATGGAAGGTATGTTCATATTTTTGTTACTCTAATGGATGGTAGCCTTATCATTATGGAAGGTAGTCTGTCGTTGTGATTTCTGTCACTCCAATGGATGGTAGCCTTGTGACTATGGAAGATAGTCTGTTGTTCAAATTTTTGTTACTCCAATGGATGGTAGCCTAGTCATTATGGAAGGTAGTCTATTGTCGAGATTTTTGTTATTCCATTGGATGGTAGCCTTCTCATTATGGAAGGTAGTCTATTGTCGAGATTTTTGTTACTCCAATGGGTGCTAGCCTTGTCATTATGGAAGGTAGTATGTCGTTGTGATTTATGTCACTCCAATGGATGGTAGCCTTGTCACTATGGAAGGTAGTCTGTTTTTCATATTTTTGTTACTTCAATTGATGGTAGCCTTGTCATTATTGAAGGTAGTCTATTGTCGAGATTTTTGTTACTCCAATGGATGGTAGCCTTGTCATTATGGAAGGTAGTCTGTTTTCGAGATTTTTGTTACTCCAATGGATGGTAGCCTTGTCACTATGGAAGGTATGTTCATATTTTTGTTACTCTAATGGATGGTAGCCTTGTCATTATGGAAGGTAGTCTGTCGTTGTGATTTATGTCACTCCAATGGATGGTAGCCTTGTGACTATGGAAGGTAGTCTGTTGTTCAAATTTTTGTTACTCCAATGGATGGTAGCCTAGTCATTATGGAAGGTAGTCTATTGTCGAGATTTTTGTTATTCCATTGGATGGTAGCCTTCTCATTATGGAAGGTAGTCTATTGTCGAGATTTTTGTTACTCCAATGGGTGCTAGCCTTGTCATTATGGAAGGTAGTATGTCGTTGTGATTTATGTCACTCCAATAGATGGTAGCCTTGTCAATATGGAAGGTAGTCTGTTTTTCATATTTTTGTTACTTCAATTGATGGTAGCCTTATCATTATGGAAGGTTGTATGTTGTCAAGATTTTTGTTACTCCAATGGATGGTAGCCTTGTCATTATGGAAGGTAGTCTGTTGTCAAGATTTTTGTTAATCCAATAGATGGTAGGCTTGTCATTATGGAAGGTAGTCATTTGTCGAGATTTTTGTTACTCCAATGGAAGGTATCGTTGTCATTATGGATGGTTGTTTGTTGTCGAGATTTTTGTTATTCCAATGGATTATAGCCTTGTTATTATGGAACGTATTCTGTTGTCGATGTTTTTGTTAATCCAATGGATGGTATCGTTGTCATTATGGAAGGTAGTGTGTTGTCGAGATTTTTGTTATTCCAATGAATGATAGCCTTGTCATTATGGAAGGTAGTTTATTGTGAATATTTTTGTTACTCCAATAGATGGTAGCCTTGTCATTTTGAAAGGAAGTCCGTTGTCGATATTTTTGTTACTTCAATGGATGGTATCCTTGTCATTATGGAAGGTAGTTTGTTGTAGATATTTTTGTTACTCCAATGGATGCTAGCCTTTTAATTATAAAAGGTAATCTATTGTCGATATTTTTGTTACTCCAATGGATGATAGCATTATCATTTTGGAAGGTTGTCTATGGTCGAGATTTTGGTTACTCTAATAGATGGTAGCCTTGTAATTATAGAAGGTAGTCAATTGTCGAGATTTTTGTTACTCAAATGGATGGTAGCCTTGTCATTATGGAAGGTTGTCTGTTGTCAAGATTTTTGTTACTCCAATGGATGGTAGCCTTGTCATTATGGAAGGTAGTCTGTTTTCGAGATTTTTGTTACTCCAATGGATGGTAGCCTTGTCACTATGGAAGGTATGTTCATATTTTTGTTACTCCAATGGATGGTAGCCTTGTCATTATGGAAGGTAGTTTGTCGTTGTGATTTCTGTCACTCCAATGGATGGTAGCCTTGTCACTATGGAAGGTAGTCTACTTTTCATATTTTTGTTACTTCAATTGATGGTAGCCTTGTCATTATGGAAGGTAGTCTATTGTTGGGATTTTTGTTACTCCAATGGATGGTAGCATTATAATTATGGAAGGTTGTCTTTTGTCAAGATTTTTTTTACTCCAATATATGGTAGCCTTGTCATTATGGAAGGTAGTCAGTTGTCGAGATTTTTGTTACTCCAATGGAAGGTATCATTGTCATTATGGATGGTAGTCTGTTGTCGAGATTTTTATTATTCCAATGGATTGTAGCCTTGTCATTATGGAACATATTCTGTTGTCGATGTTTTTGTTACTCCAATGGATGTTATCGTTGTCATTATGGAAGGTAGTGTGTTGTCTAGATTTTTGTTATTCCAATGGATGGTAGCCTTTTCATTATGGAAGGTAGTCTATTGTGAATATTTTTGTTACTCCAAAAGATGGTAGCCTTGTCATTATGAAAGGGAGTCCGTTGTCGATATTTTTGTTACTTCAACGGATGGTAGCCTTGTCATTATGGAAGGTGGTTTTTTGTAGAGATGTTTGTTACTCCAATGGATGCTAGCCTTTTAATTATAGAAGGTAATCTATTAACGATATTTTTGTTACTCCAATGGATGATAGCATTGTCATTTCGGAAGGTTGTCTATTGTCGAGATTTTGGATACTCTAATAGATGGTAGCCTTGTAATTATGGAAGGTAGTGTGTTTTCGAAATTTTTGTTACTCCAATGGATGGTAGCCTGGTCATTATGGAAAGTAGTTTGTTGTTCATATTTTTGTTACTCCAATGGATGGTAGCCTTGTCATTATGGAAGGTAGTCAATTGTCGAGAATTTTGTTACTCCAATGGATGGTAGCCTTGTCATTATGGAAGGTATTCTATTATCCATATTTTGGTTACTACAATGGATGGTAGCCTTGTCATTATGGAACATAGTCTATTGTAGATATTTTTGTTACTCCAATGCATGGTAGCCTTATCATTATGGAATGTAGTCTGTTGTCTAGATTTTTGTTACTCCAATGGATGGTAGCCTTGTCATTATGGAAGGTAGTCTTTTGTCGAGATTTTTGATACTCCAATGGATGCTAGCCTTGTCATTCTAGAAGGTAGTCTGTCTTTGTGATTTCTGTCACTCCAATGGATGGTAGCCTTATCACTATGGAAGGTAGTCTGTTGTTCAGATTTTTGTTACTCGAATGGATGGTAGCCATGTCATTACGGAAGGTAGTTTATTGTCGAGATTTTTGTTACTCCAATGGATGGTAGCATTATCATTATGGAAGGTTGTCTGTTGTCGAGATTTTTGTTACTCCAATGGATGGTAGCCTTGTCCTTATGGAAGGTAGTTTGTTTTGGAGATTTTTGTTACTCCAATGGATGGTAGCCTTGTCACTATGGAAGGTATGTTCATATTTTTGTTACTCCAATGGATGGTAGCCTTGTCATTATGGAAGGTAGACTATCGTTGTGATTTCTATCACTCCAATGGATGGCAACCTTGTCACTGTGGAAGCTAGTCTGTTGTTCAAATTTTTGTTACTACAATGGATGTTAGCCTTGTTATTATGGAAGGTAGTCTATTGTCAAGATTTTTGTTACTCCAATGGATGGTAGCCTTGTCATTATGGAAGGTAATCTGTTGTCGAGATTTTTGTTATTCCAATGGATGGTAGCCTTCTCATTATGGAAGGTAGTCTGTTGTCGAGATTTTTGTTAATCCAATGGGTGCTAGCCTTGTCATTATGGAAGGTAGTATGTCGTTGTGATTTTTGTCACTCCAATGGATGGTAGCCTTGTCACTATGGAAGGTAGTCTATTAGGGAGATTTTTGCTACTCCAATGGATGGTAGCACTATCATTATGGAAGGTTGTCTATTGTCGAGATTTTTGTTACTCCAAAGGATGGTAGCCTTGTCATTATGGAAGGTAGTCTGTTGTCAAGATTTTGTTACTCCAATAGATGGTAGCCTTGTCATTATGGAAAGTAGTCAATTGTCTAGATTTTTGTTACTCCAATGGAAGGTATAATTGTCATTATGGATGGTAGTCTGTTGTCGAGATTTTTGTTATTCCAATGGATTGTAGCCTTGTCATTATGGAACATATTCTGTTGTCGATGTTTTTGTTACTCCATTGGATGGTAGCCTTGTCATTATGGAAGGTAGTCTGTTTTCTAGATTTTTGTTATTCCAATGAATGTTATCCTTGTCATTATGAAAGGTAGTCTGTTATCGAGATTTTTGTTACTCCAATGGATGCTAGCCTTGTCATTATGGAAGGTAGTATGTCGTTGTGATTTCTATCACTCCAATGGATGGTAGCCTTGTCACTATGGAAGGTAGTCTGTAGTTCATAATTTTGTTACTCCAATGGATGGTAGCCTTGTAATTATAGAAGGTAGTCTATTGTCGATATTTTTGTTACTCCAATGGATGGTAGCCTTGTCATTATGGAATGTTGTCTATTGTCGAGATTTTTGTTACTATAATGGATGGTAACCTTGACATTAGGGAAGGTATTCTATTATCCATATTTTGTTTACTACAATGGATGGTAGCCTTGTCATTATGGAACATAGTCTATTGTAGATATTTTTGTTACTCCAATGCATGGTAGCCTTGTCATTATGGAAGGTAGTCTGTTATCTAGATTTTTGTTACTCCAATGGATGGTAGCCTTGTCATTATGGAATGTAGTCTGTTGTCGAGATTTTTGTTACTCCAATGGATGGTAGCCTTGTCATTCTAGAAGGTAGTATGTCGTTGTGATTTCTGTCATTCCAATGGATGGTAGCCTTTTCACTATGGAAGGTAGTCTGTTGTTTAGATTTTTGTTACTCGAATGGATGGTAGCCATGTCATTACGGAAGGTAGTCTATTGTCGAGATTTTTGTTACTCCAATGGATGGTAGCATTATCATTATGGAAGGTTGTCTGTTGTCGAGATTTTTGTTACTCCAATGGATGGTAGCCTTGTCCTTATGGAAGGTAGTTTGTTTTGGAGATTTTTGTTACTCCAATGGATGGTAGCCTTGTCACTATGGAAGGTATGTTCATATTTTTGTTACTCCAATGGATGGTAGACTTGTCATTATGGAAGGTAGACTGTCGTTGTGATTTCTGTCACTCCAATGGATGGCAGCCTTGTCACTGTGGAAGCTAGTCTGTTGTTCAGATTTTTGTTACTCCAATGGATGTTAGCCTTGTTATTATGGAAGGTAGTCTATTGTCAAGATTTTTGTTACTCCAATGGATGGTAGCATTATCATTATGGAAGGTTGTCTGTTGTCGAGATTTTTGTTACTCCAATGGATGGTAGCCTTGTCATTATATAAGGTAGTCTGTTTTTGAGATTTTTGTTACTCCAATGGATGGTAGCCTTGTCAATATGGAAGGTATGTTCATATTTTTGTTACTCCAATGGATGGTAGCCTTGTCATTATGGAAGGTAGTCAATTGTCGAGATTTTTGTTACTCCAATGGAAGGTATCATTGTCATTATGGATGGTAGTCTGTTGTCGAGATTTTTGTTATTCCAATGGATTGTAGCCTTGTCATTATGGAACGTATTCTGTTGTAGATGTTTTTGTTACTCCATTGGATGGTAGCCTTGTCATTATGGAAGGTAGTCGGTTTTCTAGATTTTTGTTATTCCAATGAATGTTATCCTTGTCATTATGAAAGGTAGTCTGTTGTCGAAAATTTTGTTACTCCAATGGATGCTAGCCTTGTCATTATGGAAGGTAGTATGTCGTTGTGATTTCTATCACTCCAATGGACGGTAGCCTTGTCACTATGGAAGGTAGTCTGTTGTTCATATTTTTGTTACTCCAATAGATGGTAGCCTTGTAATTATAGAAGGTAGTCTATTTTCGATATTTTTGTTACTCCATTGAATGGTAGCCTTGTCATTATGGAATGTTGTGTATTGTCGAGATTTTTGTTACTCCAATGGATGGTAGCATTATCATTATGGAAGGTATTCTATTATCCATATTTTGGTTACTACAATGGATGGTAGCCTTGTCATTATGGAATGTAGTATATCGTTGTGATTTCTGTCACTCTAATGGATAGTAGCCTTATCACTATGGAAGGTAGTCTGTTGTTCATATTTTTGTTACTCAAATGGATGGTAGCCTTGTAATTATATAAGGTAGTCTATTGTCGATATTTTTGTTACTCCAATGAATGGTAGCCTTGTCATTATGGAATGTTGTTTATTGTCGAGATTTTTGTTACTATAATTGATGGTAGCCTTGACATTATGGAAGGTATTCTATTATCCATATTTTGGTTAATACAATGTATGGTAGCCTTGTCATTATGGAAGGTAGTATGTCGTTGTGATTTTTGTCACTCTAATGGATAGTAGCCTTGTCACTATGGAAGGTAGTCTGTTGTTCATATTTTTGTTACTCAAATGGATGGTAGCCTTGTAATTATATAAGGTAGTCTATTGTCGATATTTTTGTTACTCCAATGGATGGTAGCCTTGTCATTATGGAATGTTGTTTATTGTCGAGATTTTTGTTACTATAATTGATGGTAGCCTTGACATTATGGAAGGTATTCTATTATCCAAATTTTGGTTAATACAATGTATGGTAGCCTTGTCATTATGGAACATAGTCTATTGTAGATATTTTTGTTACTCCAATGCATGGTAGCCTTGTCATTATTGAAGGTAGTTTGTTGTCTAGATTTTTGTTACTCCAATGGATGGTAGTCTTGTCATTATGGAAGGTAGTCTGTTGTCGAGATTGTTGTTACTCCAATGGATGATAGCCTTGTCATTCTAGAAGCTAGTCTGTCGTTGTGATTTCTGTCACTCCAATGGATGGTAGCCTTGTCACTATGGAAGGTAGTCTGTTGTTCAAATTTTTGTTACTCCAATGGATGGTAGCCTTGTCATCATGGAAGGTAGTCTATTGTCGATATTTTTGTTACTCCAATGGATGGTAGCATTATCATTATGGAAGGTTGTCTGTTGTTTAGATTTTTGTTACTCCAATGGATGATAGCCTTGTCATTATGGAAGGTAGTCTGTTTTCGAGATTTTTGTTACTCCAATGGATGGTATCCTTGTCACTATGGAAGGTATGTTCATATTTTTGTTACTCCAATGGGTGCTAGCCTTGTCATTATGGAAGGTATTCTATCGTTGTTATTTGTGTCACTCCAATGGATGGTAGCCTTGTCACAATGGAAGGTAGTCTGTTGTTCATATTTTTGTTACTCCAATGGATGGTAGCCTTGTCATTATTGAAGGTAGTCTATTGTCAAGATTTTTGTTACTCCAATGGATGGTAGCCTTGTCATTATGGAACGTAACCTGCTGTCGATGTTTTTGTTACTGCAATGGATGGTAGCCTTGTCATTATGGAAGGTAGTCTATTGTCGAGATTTTTGTTATTCCATCGGATGATAGCCTTGTCATTATGGAAGGTAGTCTATTGTCGAGATTTTTGTTACTCCAATGGGTGCTAGCCTTGTCATTATGGAAGGTAGTATGTCATTGTGATTTTTGTCACTCTAATGGATAGTAGCCTTGTCACTATGGAAGGTAGTCTGTTGGTCATATTTTTGTTACTCCAATGGATGGTAGCCTTGTCATTATGGAAGGTAGTCTATTGTCGAGATTTTTGTTACTCCAATGGATGGTAGCCTTGTCATTATGGAATGTTGTCTATTGTCGAGATTTTTGTTACTATAATGGATGGTAGCCTTGACATTAAGGAAGGTATTCTATTATCCATATTTTGGTTACTACAATGTATGGTAGCCTTGTCATTATGGAACATAGTCTATTGTAGATATTTTTGTTACTCCAATGCATAGTAACCTTGTCATTATGGAAGGTAGTTTGTTGTCTGGATTTTTGTTACTGCAATGGATGGTAGCCTTGTCATTTGGAAGGTAGTCTGTTGTCGAGATTTTTGTTTCTCCAGTGGATGCTAGCATTGTCATTCTAGAAGGTAGTCTGTCGTTGTGATTTCTGTCACTCCAATGGATGGTAGCCTTGTCACTATGGAAGGTAGTCGGTTGTTCAGATTTTTGTTACTCCAATGGATGGTAGCCTTGTCATTATGGAAGGTAGTCTATTGTCGATATTTTTGTTACTCCAATGGATGGTAGCATTATCTTTATGGAAGGTTGTCTGTTGTTGAGATTATTGTTACTCCAATGGATGGTAGCCTTGTCATTATGGAAGGTAGTCTGTTTTCGAGATTTTTCTTACTCCAATGGATGGTATCCTTGTCACTATGGAAGGTATGTTCATATTTTTGTTACTCCAATGGGTGCTAGCCTTGTCATTATGGAAGGTAGTTTGTCATTGTGATTTCTGTCACTCCAATGGATGGTAGCCTTGTCACTATGGAAGGTAGTCTGTTGTTCATATTTTTGTTACTCCAATGGATGGTAGCCTTGTCATTATTGAAGGTAGTCTATTGTCAAGATTTTTGTTACTCCAATGGATGGTAGCCTTGTCATTATGGAACGTAACTTGTTGTCGATGTTTTTGTTAATGCAATGGATGGTAGCCTTGTCATTATGGAAGGTAGTCTGTTGTCGAGATTTTTGTTATTCCAATGGATGGTAGCCTTCTCATTATGGAAGGTAGTCTGTTGTCGAGATTTTTGTTACACCAATGGGTGCTAGCCTTGTCATTATGGAAGGTAGTATGTCGTTGTGATTTTTGTCACTCTAATGGATAGTAGCCTTGTCACTATGGAAGGTAGTCGGTTGTTCATATTTTTGTTACTCCAATGGATGGTAGCCTTATCATTATGGAAGGTAGTCTATTGTCGAGATTTTTGTTACTCCAATGGATGGTAGCCTTGTGATTATGGAATGTTGTCTATTGTCGATATTTTTGTTACTATAATGGATGGTAGCCTTGACATTATGGAAGGTATTATATTATCCATATTTTTGTTACTACAATGTATGGTAGCCTTGTCATTATGGAACATAGTCTATTGTAGATATTTTTGTTACTCCAATGCATGGTAGCCTTGTCATTATGGAAGGTAGTCTGTTGTCTAGATTTTTGTTACTCCAATGGATGGTAGCCTTGTCATTATGGAAGGTAGTCTGTTATCGAGATTTTTGTTACTCCAATGGATGCTAGCCTTGTCATTCTAGAAGGTAGTCTGTCGTTGTGATTTCTGTCACTCCAATGGATGGTAGCCTTGTCACTATGGAAGGTAGTTTGTTGTTCAGATTTTTGTTACTCCAATGGATGGTAGCCTTGTCATTATGGAAGGTAGTCTATTGTCGATATTTTTGTTACTCCAATGGATGGTAGCATTATCATTATGGAAGGTTTTCTGTTGTTGAGATTTTTGTTACTCCAATGGATGGTAGCCTTGTCATTGTGGAAGGTAGTCTGTTTTCGAGATTTTTGTTACTCCAATGAATGGTATCCTTGTCACTATGGAAGGTATGTTCATATTTTTGTTACTCCAATGGGTGCTAGCCTTGTCATTATGGAAGGTAGTATGTCGTTGTGATTTCTGTCACTCCAATGGATGGTAGCCTTGTCACTATGGAAGGTAGTCTGTTGTTCATATTTTTGTTACTCAAATGGATGGTAGCCTTGTAATTATATAAGGTAGTCTATTGTCGATATTTTTGTTACTCCAATGAATGGTAGCCTTGTCATTATGGAATGTTGTTTATTGTCGAGATTTTTGTTACTATAATTGATGGTAGCCTTGACATTATGGAAGGTATTCTATTATCCATATTTTGGTTAATACAATGTATGGTAGCCTTGTCATTATGGAAGGTAGTATGTCGTTGTGATTTTTGTCACTCTAATGGATAGTAGCCTTGTCACTATGGAAGGTAGTCTGTTGTTCATATTTTTGTTACTCAAATGGATGGTAGCCTTGTAATTATATAAGGTAGTCTATTGTCGATATTTTTGTTACTCCAATGGATGGTAGCCTTGTCATTATGGAATGTTGTTTATTGTCGAGATTTTTGTTACTATAATTGATGGTAGCCTTGACATTATGGAAGGTATTCTATTATCCAAATTTTGGTTAATACAATGTATGGTAGCCTTGTCATTATGGAACATAGTCTATTGTAGATATTTTTGTTACTCCAATGCATGGTAGCCTTGTCATTATTGAAGGTAGTTTGTTGTCTAGATTTTTGTTACTCCAATGGATGGTAGTCTTGTCATTATGGAAGGTAGTCTGTTGTCGAGATTGTTGTTACTCCAATGGATGATAGCCTTGTCATTCTAGAAGCTAGTCTGTCGTTGTGATTTCTGTCACTCCAATGGATGGTAGCCTTGTCACTATGGAAGGTAGTCTGTTGTTCAAATTTTTGTTACTCCAATGGATGGTAGCCTTGTCATCATGGAAGGTAGTCTATTGTCGATATTTTTGTTACTCCAATGGATGGTAGCATTATCATTATGGAAGGTTGTCTGTTGTTTAGATTTTTGTTACTCCAATGGATGATAGCCTTGTCATTATGGAAGGTAGTCTGTTTTCGAGATTTTTGTTACTCCAATGGATGGTATCCTTGTCACTATGGAAGGTATGTTCATATTTTTGTTACTCCAATGGGTGCTAGCCTTGTCATTATGGAAGGTATTCTATCGTTGTTATTTGTGTCACTCCAATGGATGGTAGCCTTGTCACAATGGAAGGTAGTCTGTTGTTCATATTTTTGTTACTCCAATGGATGGTAGCCTTGTCATTATTGAAGGTAGTCTATTGTCAAGATTTTTGTTACTCCAATGGATGGTAGCCTTGTCATTATGGAACGTAACCTGCTGTCGATGTTTTTGTTACTGCAATGGATGGTAGCCTTGTCATTATGGAAGGTAGTCTATTGTCGAGATTTTTGTTATTCCATCGGATGATAGCCTTGTCATTATGGAAGGTAGTCTATTGTCGAGATTTTTGTTACTCCAATGGGTGCTAGCCTTGTCATTATGGAAGGTAGTATGTCATTGTGATTTTTGTCACTCTAATGGATAGTAGCCTTGTCACTATGGAAGGTAGTCTGTTGGTCATATTTTTGTTACTCCAATGGATGGTAGCCTTGTCATTATGGAAGGTAGTCTATTGTCGAGATTTTTGTTACTCCAATGGATGGTAGCCTTGTCATTATGGAATGTTGTCTATTGTCGAGATTTTTGTTACTATAATGGATGGTAGCCTTGACATTAAGGAAGGTATTCTATTATCCATATTTTGGTTACTACAATGTATGGTAGCCTTGTCATTATGGAACATAGTCTATTGTAGATATTTTTGTTACTCCAATGCATAGTAACCTTGTCATTATGGAAGGTAGTTTGTTGTCTGGATTTTTGTTACTGCAATGGATGGTAGCCTTGTCATTTGGAAGGTAGTCTGTTGTCGAGATTTTTGTTTCTCCAGTGGATGCTAGCATTGTCATTCTAGAAGGTAGTCTGTCGTTGTGATTTCTGTCACTCCAATGGATGGTAGCCTTGTCACTATGGAAGGTAGTCGGTTGTTCAGATTTTTGTTACTCCAATGGATGGTAGCCTTGTCATTATGGAAGGTAGTCTATTGTCGATATTTTTGTTACTCCAATGGATGGTAGCATTATCTTTATGGAAGGTTGTCTGTTGTTGAGATTATTGTTACTCCAATGGATGGTAGCCTTGTCATTATGGAAGGTAGTCTGTTTTCGAGATTTTTCTTACTCCAATGGATGGTATCCTTGTCACTATGGAAGGTATGTTCATATTTTTGTTACTCCAATGGGTGCTAGCCTTGTCATTATGGAAGGTAGTTTGTCATTGTGATTTCTGTCACTCCAATGGATGGTAGCCTTGTCACTATGGAAGGTAGTCTGTTGTTCATATTTTTGTTACTCCAATGGATGGTAGCCTTGTCATTATTGAAGGTAGTCTATTGTCAAGATTTTTGTTACTCCAATGGATGGTAGCCTTGTCATTATGGAACGTAACTTGTTGTCGATGTTTTTGTTAATGCAATGGATGGTAGCCTTGTCATTATGGAAGGTAGTCTGTTGTCGAGATTTTTGTTATTCCAATGGATGGTAGCCTTCTCATTATGGAAGGTAGTCTGTTGTCGAGATTTTTGTTACACCAATGGGTGCTAGCCTTGTCATTATGGAAGGTAGTATGTCGTTGTGATTTTTGTCACTCTAATGGATAGTAGCCTTGTCACTATGGAAGGTAGTCGGTTGTTCATATTTTTGTTACTCCAATGGATGGTAGCCTTATCATTATGGAAGGTAGTCTATTGTCGAGATTTTTGTTACTCCAATGGATGGTAGCCTTGTGATTATGGAATGTTGTCTATTGTCGATATTTTTGTTACTATAATGGATGGTAGCCTTGACATTATGGAAGGTATTATATTATCCATATTTTTGTTACTACAATGTATGGTAGCCTTGTCATTATGGAACATAGTCTATTGTAGATATTTTTGTTACTCCAATGCATGGTAGCCTTGTCATTATGGAAGGTAGTCTGTTGTCTAGATTTTTGTTACTCCAATGGATGGTAGCCTTGTCATTATGGAAGGTAGTCTGTTATCGAGATTTTTGTTACTCCAATGGATGCTAGCCTTGTCATTCTAGAAGGTAGTCTGTCGTTGTGATTTCTGTCACTCCAATGGATGGTAGCCTTGTCACTATGGAAGGTAGTTTGTTGTTCAGATTTTTGTTACTCCAATGGATGGTAGCCTTGTCATTATGGAAGGTAGTCTATTGTCGATATTTTTGTTACTCCAATGGATGGTAGCATTATCATTATGGAAGGTTTTCTGTTGTTGAGATTTTTGTTACTCCAATGGATGGTAGCCTTGTCATTGTGGAAGGTAGTCTGTTTTCGAGATTTTTGTTACTCCAATGAATGGTATCCTTGTCACTATGGAAGGTATGTTCATATTTTTGTTACTCCAATGGGTGCTAGCCTTGTCATTATGGAAGGTAGTATGTCGTTGTGATTTCTGTCACTCCAATGGATGGTAGCCTTGTCACTATGGAAGGTAGTCTGTTGTTCATATTTTTGTTACTCCAATGGATGGTAGCCTTGTCATTATGGAAGGTAGTCTATTGTTGAGATTTTTGTTACTCCAATGGATGGTAGCCTTGTCATTATGGAATGTTGTCTATTGTCGAGATTTTTGTTACTATAATGGATGGTAGCCTTGACATTATGGAAGGTATTCTATTATCCTTATTTTTGTTACTACAATGTATGGTAGCCTTGTCATTATGGAACATAGTCTGTTGTAGATATTTTTGTTACTCGAATGCATGGTAGCCTTGCCATTATGGAAGGTAGTCTGTTGTCTAGATTTTTGTTACTCCAATGGATGGTAGCCTTGTCATTATGGAAGGTAGTCTGTTATCGAGATTTTTGTTACTCCAATGGATGCTAGCCTTGTCATTCTAGAAGGTAGTCTGTCGTTGTGATTTCTGTCACTCCAATGGATGGTAGCCTTGTCACTATGGAAGGTAGTCTGTTGTTCAGATTTTTGTTACTCCAATGGATGGTAGCCTTGTCATTGTGGAAGGTAGTCTATTGTCGATATTTTTGTTACTCCAATGGATGGTAGCATTTCATTATGGAAGGTTTTCTGTTGTTGATATTTTTGTTACTCCAATGGATGGTAGCCTTGTCATTGTGGAAGGTAGTCTGTTTTCGAGATTTTTGTTACTCCAATGGATGGTATCCTTGCCACTATGGAAGGTATGTTCATATTTTTGTTACTCCAATGGGTGCTAGCCTTGTCATTATGGAAGGTAGTCTGACGTTGTGATTTCTATCATTCCAATGGATGGTAGCCTTGTCACTATGGAAGGTAGTATGTTGTTCATATTTTTGTTACTCCAATGGATGGTAGCCTTATAATTATATAAGGTAGTCTATTGTCGATATTTTTGTTACTCCAATGGATGGTAGCCATGTCATTATGGAATGTTGTCTATTGTCGAGATTTTTGTTACTATAATGGATGGTAGCCTTGACATTATGGAAGGTATTCTATTATCCATATTTTTGTTACTACAATGTATGGTAGCCTTGTCATTATGGAACATAGTCTATTGTAGATATTTTAGTTACTCCAATGCATGGTAGCCTTGTCATTATGGAAGGTAGTCTGTTGTCTAGATTTTTGTTACTCCAATGGATGGTAGCCTTGTCATTATGGAAGGTAGTCCTTTATCGAGATTTTTGTTACTCCAATGGATGCTAGCCTTGTCATTCTAGAAGGTAGTCTGTCGTGATTTCTGTCACTCCAATGGATGCTAGCCTTGTCACTATGGAAGGTAGTCTGTTGTTCAGATTTTTGTTACTCCAATGGATGGTAGCCTTGTCATTATGGAAGGTAGTCTATTGTCGATATTTTTGCTACTCCAATGGATGGTAGAATTATCATTATGGAAGGTTTTCTGTTGTTGAGATTTTTGTTACTCCAATGGATGGTAGCCTTGTCATTGTGGAAGGTAGTCTGTTTTCGAGATTTTTGTTACTCCAATGGATGGTATCCTTGTCACTATGGAAGGTATGTTCATATTTATGTTACTCCAATGGGTGCTAGCCATGTCATTATGGAAGGTAGTCTGTCGTTGTGATTTCTGTCACTCCAATGGATGGTAGCCTTGTCACTATGGAAGGTAGTCTGTTGTTCATATTTTTGTTACTCCAATGGATGGTAGCCTTATAATTATATAAGGTAGTCTATTGTCGATATCTTTGTTACTCCAATGGATGGTAGCCTTGTCATTATGGAATGTTGTCTATTGTCGTGATTTTTGTTACTATAATGGATGGTAGCCTTGACATTATGGAAGGTATTCTATTATCCATATTTAGGTTAATATAATGTACGGTAGCCTTGTCATTATGGAGCATAGTCTATTGTAGATATTTTTATTACTCCAATGCATGGTAGCCTTGTCATTATGGAAGGTAGTCTGTTGTCGAGATTTTTGTTACTCCAATGGATGGTATCCTTGTCACTCTGGAAGGTAGTCTGTTGTTCATATTTTTGTTACTCCAATGGATGGTAGCCTTGTCATTATTAAAGGTAGTCTATTGTCAAGATTTTTGGTACTCCAATGGATGGTAGCCTTGTCATTATGGAACGTAACCTGCTGTCGATCTTATTGTTACTGCAGTGGATGGTAGCCTTGTCATTATGGAAGGTAGTCTGTTGTCGAGATTTTTGTTATTCCATCGGATGATAGCCTTCTCATTATGGAAGGTAGTCTATTGTCGAGATTTTTGTTACTCCAATGGGTGCTAGCCTGGTCATTATGGAAGGTAATATGTCATTATGATTTTTGTCAATCTAATGGATAGTAGCCTTGTCACTATAGAAGGTAGTATGTTGTTCATATTTTTGTTACTCCAATGGATGGTAGCCTTGTCATTATGGAAGGTAGTCTATTGTCGAGATTTTTGTTACTCCAATGGATGGTAGCCTTGTCATTATGGAATGTTGTCTATTGTCGAGATATTTTGTTACTATAATGTATGGTAGCCTTGACATTATGGAAGGTATTCTATTATCCATATTTTGGTTACTACAATGTATGGTAGCCTTGTCATTATGGAACATAGTCTATTGTAGATATTTTTGTTACTCCAATGCATGGTAGCCTTGTCATTATGGAAGGTAGTCTGTTGTCTAGATTTTTGTTACTCCAATGGATGGTAGCCTTGTCATTATGGAAGGTAGTCTGTTGTCGAGATTTTTGTTACTCCAATGGATGCTAGCCTTGTCATTCTAGAAGGTAGTCTGTCGTTGTGATTTCTGTCACTCCAATGGATGGTAGCCTTGTCACTATGGAAGGTAGTCTGTTGTTCAGATTTTTGTTACTCCAATGGATGGTAGCCTTGTCATTATGGAAGGTAGTCTATTGTCGATATTTTTGTTACTCCAATGGATGGTAGCATTTCATTATGGAAGGTTTTCTGTTGTTGATATTTTTGTTACTCCAATGGATGGTAGCCTTGTCATTGTGGAAGGTAGTCTGTTTTCGAGATTTTTGTTACTCCAATGGATGGTATCCTTGCCACTATGGAAGGTATGTTCATATTTTTGTTACTCCAATGGGTGCTAGCCTTGTCATTATGGAAGGTAGTCTGACGTTGTGATTTCTATCATTCCAATGGATGGTAGCCTTGTCACTATGGAAGGTAGTCTGTTGTTCATATTTTTGTTACTCCAATGGATGGTAGCCTTATAATTATATAAGGTAGTCTATTGTCGATATTTTTGTTACTCTAATGGATGGTAGCCATGTCATTATGGAATGTTGTCTATTGTCGAGATTTTTGTTACTATAATGGATGGTAGCCTTGACATTATGGAAGGTATTCTATTATCCATATTTTTGTTACTACAATGTATGGTAGCCTTGTCATTATGGAACATAGTCTATTGTAGATATTTTAGTTACTCCAATGCATGGTAGCCTTGTCATTATGGAAGGTAGTCTGTTGTCTAGATTTTTGTTACTCCAATGGATGGTAGCCTTGTCATTATGGAAGGTAGTCCTTTATCGAGATTTTTGTTACTCCAATGGATGCTAGCCTTGTCATTCTAGAAGGTAGTCTGTCGTGATTTCTGTCACTCCAATGGATGCTAGCCTTGTCACTATGGAAGGTAGTCTGTTGTTCAGATTTTTGTTACTCCAATGGATGGTAGCCTTGTCATTATGGAAGGTAGTCTATTGTCGATATTTTTGTTACTCCAATGGATGGTAGAATTATCATTATGGAAGGTTTTCTGTTGTTGAGATTTTTGTTACTCCAATGGATGGTAGCCTTGTCATTGTGGAAGGTAGTCTGTTTTCGAGATTTTTGTTACTCCAATGGATGGTATCCTTGTCACTATGGAAGGTATGTTCATATTTATGTTACTCCAATGGGTGCTAGCCATGTCATTATGGAAGGTAGTCTGTCGTTGTGATTTCTGTCACTCCAATGGATGGTAGCCTTGTCACTATGGAAGGTAGTCTGTTGTTCATATTTTTGTTACTCCAATGGATGGTAGCCTTATAATTATATAAGGTAGTCTATTGTCGATATCTTTGTTACTCCAATGGATGGTAGCCTTGTCATTATGGAATGTTGTCTATTGTCGTGATTTTTGTTACTATAATGGATGGTAGCCTTGACATTATGGAAGGTATTCTATTATCCATATTTAGGTTAATATAATGTATGGTAGCCTTGTCATTATGGAGCATAGTCTATTGTAGATATTTTTATTACTCCAATGCATGGTAGCCTTGTCATTATGGAAGGTAGTCTGTTGTCGAGATTTTTGTTACTCCAATGGATGGTATCCTTGTCACTCTGGAAGGTAGTCTGTTGTTCATATTTTTGTTACTCCAATGGATGGTAGCCTTGTCATTATTAAAGGTAGTCTATTGTCAAGATTTTTGGTACTCCAATGGATGGTAGCCTTGTCATTATGGAACGTAACCTGCTGTCGATCTTATTGTTACTGCAGTGGATGGTAGCCTTGTCATTATGGAAGGTAGTCTGTTGTCGAGATTTTTGTTATTCCATCGGATGATAGCCTTCTCATTATGGAAGGTAGTCTATTGTCGAGATTTTTGTTACTCCAATGGGTGCTAGCCTGGTCATTATGGAAGGTAATATGTCATTATGATTTTTGTCAATCTAATGGATAGTAGCCTTGTCACTATAGAAGGTAGTATGTTGTTCATATTTTTGTTACTCCAATGGATGGTAGCCTTGTCATTATGGAAGGTAGTCTATTGTCGAGATTTTTGTTACTCCAATGGATGGTAGCCTTGTCATTATGGAATGTTGTCTATTGTCGAGATATTTTGTTACTATAATGTATGGTAGCCTTGACATTATGGAAGGTATTCTATTATCCATATTTTGGTTACTACAATGTATGGTAGCCTTGTCATTATGGAACATAGTCTATTGTAGATATTTTTGTTACTCCAATGCATGGTAGCCTTGTCATTATGGAAGGTAGTCTGTTGTCTAGATTTTTGTTACTCCAATGGATGGTAGCCTTGTCATTATGGAAGGTAGTCTGTTGTCGAGATTTTTGTTACTCCAATGGATGCTAGCCTTGTCATTCTAGAAGGTAGTCTGTCGTTGTGATTTCTGTCACTCCAATGGATGGTAGCCTTGTCACTATGGAAGGTAGTCTGTTGTTCAGATTTTTGTTACTCCAATGGATGGTAGCCTTGTCATTATGGAAGGTAGTCTATTGTCGATATTTTTGTTACTCCAATGGATGGTAGCATTATCATTATGGAAGGTTGTCTGTTGTTGAGATTATTGTTACTCCAATGGATGGTAGCCTTGTCATTATGGAAGGTAGTCTGTTTTCGAGATTTTTCTTACTCCAATGGATGGTATCCTTGTCACTATGGAAGGTATGTTCATATTTTTGTTACTCCAATGGGTTCTAGCCTTGTCATTATGGAAGGTAGTATGTCATTGTTATTTCTGTCACTCCAATGGATGGTAGCCTTGTCACTATGGAAGGTAGTAAGTTGTTCATATTTTTGTTACTCCAATGGATGGTAGCCTTTTCATTATGGAAGGTAGTCTATTGTCAAGATTTTTGTTACTCCAATGGATGGTAGCCTTGTCATTATGGAACGTAACTTGCTGTCGATGTTTTTGTTAATGCAATGGATGGTAGCCTTGTCATTATGGAAGGTAGTCTGTTGTCGAGATTTTTGTTATTCCAATGGATGGTAGCCTTCTCATTATGGAAGGTAGTTTGTTGTCGAGATTTTTGTTACACCAATGGGTGCTAGCCTTGTCATTATGGAAGGTAGTATGTCGTTGTGATTTCTGTCACTCTAATGGATAGTAGCCTTGTCACTATGGAAGGTAGTCTGTTGTTCATATTTTTGTTACTCCAATGGATGGTAGCCTTATCATTATGGAAGGTAGTCTATTGTCGATATTTTTGTTACTCCAATGGATGGTAGCCTTGTCATTATGGAATCTTGTCTATTGTCGATATTTTTGTTACTATAATGGATGGTAGCCTTGACATTATGGAAGGTATTCTATTATCCATATTTTTGTTACTACAATGTATGGTAGCCTTGTCATTATGGAAGGCAGTCTGTTGTCGAGATTTTTGTCACTCCAAAAATGCTAGCCTTGTCATTCTAGAAGGTAGTCTGTCGTTGTGATTTCTGTCACTCCTATGGATGGTAGCCTTGTCATTATGGAAGGTAGTCTGTTGTCGAGATTTTTGTTACTCCAATGGATGCTAGCCTTATCATTCTAGAAGGTAGTCTGTCGTTGTGATTTCTGTCACTCCAATGGATGGTAGCCTTGTCACTATGGAAGGTAGTCTGTTGTTCAGATTTTTGTTACTCCAATGGATGGTAGCCTTGTCATTATGGAAGGTAGTCTATTGTCGATATTTTTGTTACTCCAATGGATGGTAGCGTTATCATTATGGAAGGTTGTCTGTTGTTGAGATTATTGTTACTCCAATGGATGGTAGCCTTGTCATTATGGAAGGTAGTCTGTTTTCGAGATTTTTCTTACTCCAATGGATGGTATCCTTGTCACTATGGAAGGTATGTTCATATTTTTGTTACTCCAATGGGTTCTAGCCTTGTCATTATGGAGGGTAGTCTGTCGTTGTGATTTCTGTCACTCCAATGGATGGTAGCCTTGTCACTATGGAAGGTAGTCTGTTATTCATATTTTTGTTACTCCAATGGATGGTAGCCTTTTCATTATGGAAGGTAGTCTATTGTCAAGATTTTTGTTACTCCAATGGATTGTAGCCTTGTCATTATGGAACGTAACCTGCTGTCGATGTTTTTGTTAATGCAATGGATGGTAGCCTTGTCATTATGGAAGGTAGTCTGTTGTCGAGATTTTTGTTATTCCAATGGATGGTAGCCTTCTCATTATGGAAGGTAGTCTGTTGTCGAGATTTTTGTTACACCAATGGGTGCTAGCCTTGTCATTATGGAAGGTAATATGTCATTGTGATTTCTGTCACTCTAATGGATAGTAGCCTTGTCACTATGGAAGGTAGTCTGTTGTTCATATTTTTGTTACTCCAATGGATGGTAGCCTTGTCATTATGGAAGGTAGTCTATTGTCGAGAGTTTTGTTACTCCAATGGATGGTAGCCTTGTCATTATGGAATGTTGTCTATTGTCGAGATTTTTGTTACTATAATGGATGGTAGCCTTGACATTATGGAAGGTATTCTATTATCCATATTTTTGTTACTACAATGTATGGTAGCCTTGTCATTATGGAAGGTAGTCTGTTGTCGAGATTTTTGTTACTCCAAAAATGCTAGACTTGTCATTCTAGAAGGTAGTCTGTCGTTGTGATTTCTGTCACTCCAATGGATGGTAGCCTTGTCACTATGGAAGGTAGTCTGTTGTTCAGATTTTTGTTACTCCAATGGATGGTAACCTTGTCATTATGGAAGGTAGTCTATTGTCGATATTTTTGTTACTCCAATGGATGGTAGCATAATCATTATGGAAGGTTTTCTGTTGTTGAGACTTTTGTTACTCCAATGGATGGTAGCCTTGTCATTGTGGAAGGTAGTGTGTTTTCGAGATTTTTGTTACTCCAATGGATGGTATCCTTGTCACTATGGAAGGTATGTTCATATTTTTTTTACTCCAATGGGTGCTAGCCTTGTCATTATGGAAGGTAGTATGTCGTTGTGATTTCTGTCACTCCAATGGATGGTAGCCTTGTCACTATGGAATGTAGTATGTTGTTCATATTTTTGTTACTCCAATGGATGGTAGCCTTGTAACTATGGAAGGTAGTCTATTGTCGATATTTTTGTTACTCCAATGGATGGTAGCCTTATCATTTTGGAAGGTTGTCTGTTGTTGAGATTTTTGTTACTCCAATGGATGATAGCCTTGTCATTATGGAAGGTAGTCTGTTTTCGAGATTTTTGTTACTCCAATGGATGGTATCCTTGTCACTATGGAAGGTATGTTCATATTTTTGTTACTCCAATGGGTGCTAGCCTTGTCATTATGGAAGGTAGTATGTCATTGTGATTTCTGTCACTCTAATGGATAGTAGCCTTGTCACTATGGAAGGTAGTTTGTTGTTCATAGTTTTGTTACCCCAATGGATGGTAGCCTTGTAATTATATAAGGTAGTCTATTGTCGATATTTTTGTTACTCCAATGGATGGTAGCCATGTCATTATGGAATGTTGTCTATTGTCGAGTTTTTTGTTACTATAATGGATGGTAGCCTTGACATTATGGAAGGTATTCTATTATCCATATTTTGGTTAATACAATGTATGGTAGCCTTGTCATTATGGAACATAGTCTATTGTAGATATTTTTTATACTCCAATGCATGGTAGCCTTTTCATTATGGAAGGTAGTTTGTTGTCTAGATTTTTGTTACTCCAATGGATGGTAGCCTTGTCATTATGACAGGTAGTCTGTTGTCGAGATTTTTGTTACTTCAATGGATGCTAGCCTTGTAATTCTAGAAGCTAGTATGTCGTTGTGATTTCTGTCACTCCAATGGATGGTAGCCTTGTCACTATAGAAGGTAGTCTGTTGTTCATATTTTTGTTACTCCAATGGATGGTAGCCTTGTCATTATGGAAGGTAGTCTATTGTCGATATTTTTGTTACTCCAATGGATGGTAGCATTATCATTATGGAAGGTTGTCTGTTGTTGTGATTTTTGTTACTCCAATGGATGGTAGCCTTGTCATTATGGAAGGTAGTCTATTTTCGAGATATTTGTTACTCCAATGGATGGTATCCTTGTCACTATGGAAGGTATGTTCATATTTTTGTTACTCCAATGGGTGCTAGCCTTGTCATTATGGACGGTAGTCTGTCGTTGTGATTTCTGTCACTCCAATGGATGGTAGCCTCGTCACTGTGGAAGGTAGTCTGTTGTTCATATTTTTGTTACTCCAATGGATGGTAGCCTTGTCATTATTGAAGGTAGTCTGTTGTCGAGATTTTTGTTACTCCAATGGATGGTAGCCTTATCATTATGGAAGGTTGTCTGTTATTGAGATTTTTGTTACTCCAATTGATGATAGCTTTGTCATTATTGAAGGTAGTCTATTTTCGAGATTTTTGATACTCCAATGGATGGTATCCTTATCACTATGGAAGGTATGTTCATATTTTTGTTACTCCAATGGGTGCTAGCCTTGTCATTATGGAAGGTAGTATGTCGTTCATATTTTTGTTACTCCAATGGATGGTAGCCTTGTCATTATGGAAGGTAGTCTATTGTCGAGATTTTTGTTACTCCAATGGATGGTAGCCTTGTCATTATGGAAGGTTGTCTATTGTCGAGATTTTTGTTACTATAATGGATGGTAGCCTTGACATTATGGAAGGTATTCTATTATCCATATTTTCGTTACTACAATGGATGGTAGCCCTATCATTATGGAACATAGTCTATTGTAGATATTTTTGTTACTCCAATGCATGGTAGCCTCGTCATTATGGAAGGTAGTCTGTTGTCTAGATTTTTGTTACTCCAATGGATAGTAGCCTTATCATTATATAAGGTAGTCTGTTTTTGAGATTTTTGTTACTCCAATGGATGGTAGCCTTGTCACTATGGAAAGTATGTTCATATTTTTGTTACTCCAATGGATGGTAGCCTTGTCATTATGGAAGGTAGTCTGTCGTTGTGATTTCTTTCACTCCAATGGTTGATAGCCTTGTCATTGTGGAAGGTAGTCTGTTGTTCAAATTTTTGTTACTCCTATGGATGGTAGCCTTGTCATTGTGGAAGGTAGTCTATTGTCGAGATTTTTGTTACTCCAATGGATGGTAGCATTATCATTATGGAAGGTTGTCTGTTGTCGACATTTTTGTTACTCCAATGGATGGTAGCCTTGTCATTATGGAAGGTAGTCTATTGTCAAGATTTTTGTTACTCCAATAGATGGTAGCCTTGTCATTATGGAAGGTAGTTAGTTGTCGAGATTTTTGTTACTCCAGTGGAAGGTATCGTTGTCATTATGGATGGTAGTCGATTGTCGAGATTTTTATTATTCCAATGGATTGTAGCCTTGTCATTATGGAACATATTCTGTTATCGATGTTTTTGTTCCTCTAATGGATGGTAGCCTTGTCATTAAGGAAGGTAGTCTGTTGTCGAGATTTTTGTTATTCCAATGAATGTTATCCTTGTCATTATAAAAGGTAGTCTGTTGTCGAGATTTTTGTTACTCCAATGGATGCTAGCCTTGTCATTATGGAAGGTAGTATGTCTTTGTGATTTCTATCACTCCAATGAATGGTAGCCTTGTCACTATGGAAGGTAGTCTGTTGTTCAAATTTTTGTTACTCCAATGGATGGTAGCCTTGTAATTAAAGAAGGTAGTCTATTGTCGATATTTTTTTTCCCCAATGGATGATAGCATTCTCATTATGGAAGGTTGTCTATTGTCGAGATTTTTGTTATTCTAATAGATGGTATCCTTGTAATTATGGAAGGTAGTTTGTTTTCGAGATTTTTGTTACTCCAATGGATGGTATCATTGTCATTATGGATGGTAGTCTATTGTTGAGATTTTTTTTATTCTAATGGATTGTAGCCTTCTTATTATGGAACATAGTCTGTTGTCGATGTTTTTGTTACTCCAATGGATGGTATCATTTTCATTATGGAAGGTAGTTTGTTGTCGAGATTTTTGTTATTCCAATGGATGGTAGCCTTGTCATTATGGAAGGTTGTATATTTTCGATATTTTTGTTACTCCAATGGATGGTAGCCTTGTCATTATGGAAGGTAGTCTATTGTCGATATTTTTGTTACTCCAATGGATGGTAGCATTATCATTATGGAAGGTTGTCTGTTGTTGTGATTTTTGTTACTCCAATGGATGGTAGCCTTGTCATTATGGAAGGTAGTCTATTTTCGAGATATTTGTTACTCCAATGGATGGTATCCTTGTCACTATGGAAGGTATGTTCATATTTTTGTTACTCCAATGGGTGCTAGCCTTGTCATTATGGACGGTAGTCTGTCGTTGTGATTTCTGTCACTCCAATGGATGGTAGCCTCGTCACTGTGGAAGGTAGTCTGTTGTTCATATTTTTGTTACTCCAATGGATGGTAGCCTTGTCATTATTGAAGGTAGTCTGTTGTCGAGATTTTTGTTACTCCAATGGATGGTAGCCTTATCATTATGGAAGGTTGTCTGTTATTGAGATTTTTGTTACTCCAATTGATGATAGCTTTGTCATTATTGAAGGTAGTCTATTTTCGAGATTTTTGATACTCCAATGGATGGTATCCTTATCACTATGGAAGGTATGTTCATATTTTTGTTACTCCAATGGGTGCTAGCCTTGTCATTATGGAAGGTAGTATGTCGTTCATATTTTTGTTACTCCAATGGATGGTAGCCTTGTCATTATGGAAGGTAGTCTATTGTCGAGATTTTTGTTACTCCAATGGATGGTAGCCTTGTCATTATGGAAGGTTGTCTATTGTCGAGATTTTTGTTACTATAATGGATGGTAGCCTTGACATTATGGAAGGTATTCTATTATCCATATTTTCGTTACTACAATGGATGGTAGCCCTATCATTATGGAACATAGTCTATTGTAGATATTTTTGTTACTCCAATGCATGGTAGCCTCGTCATTATGGAAGGTAGTCTGTTGTCTAGATTTTTGTTACTCCAATGGATAGTAGCCTTATCATTATATAAGGTAGTCTGTTTTTGAGATTTTTGTTACTCCAATGGATGGTAGCCTTGTCACTATGGAAAGTATGTTCATATTTTTGTTACTCCAATGGATGGTAGCCTTGTCATTATGGAAGGTAGTCTGTCGTTGTGATTTCTTTCACTCCAATGGTTGATAGCCTTGTCATTGTGGAAGGTAGTCTGTTGTTCAAATTTTTGTTACTCCTATGGATGGTAGCCTTGTCATTGTGGAAGGTAGTCTATTGTCGAGATTTTTGTTACTCCAATGGATGGTAGCATTATCATTATGGAAGGTTGTCTGTTGTCGACATTTTTGTTACTCCAATGGATGGTAGCCTTGTCATTATGGAAGGTAGTCTATTGTCAAGATTTTTGTTACTCCAATAGATGGTAGCCTTGTCATTATGGAAGGTAGTTAGTTGTCGAGATTTTTGTTACTCCAGTGGAAGGTATCGTTGTCATTATGGATGGTAGTCGATTGTCGAGATTTTTATTATTCCAATGGATTGTAGCCTTGTCATTATGGAACATATTCTGTTATCGATGTTTTTGTTCCTCTAATGGATGGTAGCCTTGTCATTAAGGAAGGTAGTCTGTTGTCGAGATTTTTGTTATTCCAATGAATGTTATCCTTGTCATTATAAAAGGTAGTCTGTTGTCGAGATTTTTGTTACTCCAATGGATGCTAGCCTTGTCATTATGGAAGGTAGTATGTCTTTGTGATTTCTATCACTCCAATGAATGGTAGCCTTGTCACTATGGAAGGTAGTCTGTTGTTCAAATTTTTGTTACTCCAATGGATGGTAGCCTTGTAATTAAAGAAGGTAGTCTATTGTCGATATTTTTTTTCCCCAATGGATGATAGCATTCTCATTATGGAAGGTTGTCTATTGTCGAGATTTTTGTTATTCTAATAGATGGTATCCTTGTAATTATGGAAGGTAGTTTGTTTTCGAGATTTTTGTTACTCCAATGGATGGTATCATTGTCATTATGGATGGTAGTCTATTGTTGAGATTTTTTTTATTCTAATGGATTGTAGCCTTCTTATTATGGAACATAGTCTGTTGTCGATGTTTTTGTTACTCCAATGGATGGTATCATTTTCATTATGGAAGGTAGTTTGTTGTCGAGATTTTTGTTATTCCAATGGATGGTAGCCTTGTCATTATGGAAGGTTGTATATTTTCGATATTTTTGTTACTCCAATGGATGGTAGCCTTGTCATTATGAAAGGTAGTCCGTTGTCGAGATTTTTGTCACTTCAATGGATGGTAGCCTTGTCATTATGGAAGGTAGTTAGTTGTAGAGATTTTTGTTACTGCAATGGATGCTAGCCTTGTAATTATAGAAGGTAGTCTATTGTCGATATTTTTGTTACTCCAATGGATGATAGCATTGTAATTATGGAAGGTTGTCTATTGTTGAGATTTTTGTTACTCTAATAGATGGTAGCCTTGTAATTATGGAAGGTAGTCTATTTTCGAGATTTTTGTTACTCCAATGGATGGTAGCCTTGTCATTATGGAAGGTAGTTTGTTGTTCATATTTTTGTTACTCCAATGGATGGTAGCCTTGTCATTATGGAAGGTAGTCTATTGTCGAGATTTTTGTTACTCCAATGGATGGTAGCCTTGTCATTATGGAAGGTTGTCTATTGTCGAGATTTTTATTACTATAATGGATGGTAGCCTTGACATTATGGAAGGTATTCTATTATCCATATTTTCGTTACTACAATGGATGGTAGCCTTGTCATTATGGAACATAGTCTATTGTAGATGTTTTTGTTACTCCAATGCATGGTAGCCTCCTAATTATGGAAGGTAGTCTGTTGTCTAGATTTTTGTGACTCCAATGGATGGTAGCCTTGTCATTATGGAAGGTAGTCTATTGTCGAGATTTTTGTTACTCCAATGGATGCTAGCCTTGTCATTCTAGAAGGTAGTCTGTCGTTGTGATTTCTGTCACTCCAATGGATGGTAGCCTTGTCACTGTGGAAGGTAGTCTGTTGTTCAGATTTTTGTTACTCCAATGGATGATAGCCTTGTCATTATGGAAGGTAGTCTATTATCGAAATTTTTGTTACTCCAATGGATGGTAGCATTATCATTATGGAAGGTTGTCTTTTGTCGAGATTTTTGTTATTCTAATAGATGGTATCCTTGTAATTATGGAAGGTAGTTTGTTTTCGAGATTTTTGTTACTCCAATGGATGGTATCATTGTCATTATGGATGGTAGTCTATTGTTGAGATTTTTTTTATTCTAATGGATTGTAGCCTTCTTATTATGGAACATAGTCTGTTGTCGATGTTTTTGTTACTCCAATGGATGGTATCATTTTCATTATGGAAGGTAGTTTGTTGTCGAGATTTTTGTTATTCCAATGGATGGTAGCCTTGTCATTATGGAAGGTTGTCTGTTTTCGATATTTTTGTTACTCCAATGGATGGTAGCCTTGTCATTATGAAAGGTAGTCCGTTGTTGAGATTTTTGTCACTTCAATGGATGGTAGCCTTGTCATTATGGAAGGTTGTTAGTTGTAGAGATTTTTGTTACTGCAATGGATGCTAGCCTTGTAAATATAGAAGGTAGTCTATTGTCGATATTTTTGTTACTCCAATGGATGATAGCATTGTAATTATGGAAGGCTGTCTATTGTCGAGATTTTTGTTACTTTAATAGATGGTAGCCTTGTAATTATGGAAGGTAGTCTGTTTTCGAGATTTTTGTTACTCCAATGGATGGTAGCCTTGTCATTATGGAAGGTAGTTTGTTGTTCATATTTTTGTTACTCCAATGGATGGTAGCCTTGTAATTATAGAAGGTAGTCTATTGTCGATATTTTTGTTACTCCAATGGATGATAGCATTCTCATTATGGAAGGTTGTCTATTGTCGAGATTTTTGTTATTCTAATAGATGGTATCCTTGTAATTATGGAAGGTAGTTTGTTTTCGATATTTTTGTTACTCCAATGGATGGTATAATTGTCATTATGGATGGTAGTCTATTGTTGAGATTTTTGTTATTCTAATGGATTGTAGCCTTCTTATTATGGAACATAGTTTGTTGTCGATGTTTTTGTTACTCCAATGGATTGTATCGTTTTCATTATGGAAGGTAGTTTGTTGTCGAGATTTTTGTTATTCCAATGGATGGTAGCCTTGTCATTATGGAAGGTTGTATATTTTCGATATTTTTGTTACTCCAATGGATGGTAGCCTTGTCATTATGAAAGGTAGTCCGTTGTCGAGATTTTTGTCACTTCAATGGATGGTAGCCTTGTCATTATGGAAGGTAGTTAGTTGTAGAGATTTTTGTTACTGCAATGGATGCTAGCCTTGTAATTATAGAAGGTAGTCTATTGTCGATATTTTTGTTACTCCAATGGATGATAGCATTGTAATTATGGAAGGTTGTCTATTGTCGAGATTTTTGTTACTCTAATAGATGGTAGCCTTGTAATTATGGAAGGTAGTCTGTTTTCGAGATTTTTGTTACTCCAATGGATGGTAGCCTTGTCATTATGGAAGGTAGTTTGTTGTTCATATTTTTGTTACTCCAATGGATGGTAGCCTTGTCATTATGGAAGGTAGTCTATTGTCGAGATTTTTGTTACTCCAATGGATGGTAGCCTTGTCATTATGGAAGGTTGTCTATTGTCGAGATTTTTATTACTATAATGGATGGTAGCCTTGACATTATGGAAGGTATTCTATTATCCATATTTTCGTTACTACAATGGATGGTATCCTTGTCATTATGGAACATAGTCTATTGTAGATGTTTTTGTTACTCCAATGCATGGTAGCCTCCTAATTATGGAAGGTAGTCTGTTGTCTAGATTTTTGTGACTCCAATGGATGGTAGCCTTGTCATTATGGAACGTAGTCTATTGTCGAGATTTTTGTTACTCCAATGGATGCTAGCCTTGTCATTCTAGAAGGTAGTCTGTCGTTGTGATTTCTGTCTCTCCAATGGATGGTAGCCTTGTCACTGTGGAAGGTAGTCTGTTGTTCAGATTTTTGTTACTCCAATGGATGATAGCCTTGTCATTATGGAAGGTAGTCTATTATCGAAATTTTTGTTACTCCAATGGATGGTAGCATTATCATTATGGAAGGTTGTCTTTTGTCGAGATTTTTGTTATTCTAATAGATGGTATCCTTGTAATTATGGAAGGTAGTTTGTTTTCGAGATTTTTGTTACTCCAATGGATGGTATCATTGTCATTATGGATGGTAGTCTATTGTTGAGATTTTTTTTATTCTAATGGATTGTAGCCTTCTTATTATGGAACATAGTCTGTTGTCGATGTTTTTGTTACTCCAATGGATGGTATCATTTTCATTATGGAAGGTAGTTTGTTGTCGAGATTTTTGTTATTCCAATGGATGGTAGCCTTGTCATTATGGAAGGTTGTCTGTTTTCGATATTTTTGTTACTCCAATGGATGGTAGCCTTGTCATTATGAAAGGTAGTCCGCTGTTGAGATTTTTGTCACTTCAATGGATGGTAGCCTTGTCATTATGGAAGGTTGTTAGTTGTAGAGATTTTTGTTACTGCAATGGATGCTAGCCTTGTAATTATAGAAGGTAGTCTATTGTCGATATTTTTGTTACTCCAATGGATGATAGCATTGTAATTATGGAAGGCTGTCTATTGTCGAGATTTTTGTTACTTTAATAGATGGTAGCCTTGTAATTATGGAAGGTAGTCTGTTTTCGAGATTTTTGTTACTCCAATGGATGGTAGCCTTGTCATTATGGAAGGTAGTTTGTTGTTCATATTTTTGTTACTCCAATGGATGGTAGCCTTGTAATTATAGAAGGTAGTCTATTATCGATATTTTTGTTACTCCAATGGATGATAGCATTCTCATTATGGAAGGTTGTCTATTGTCGAGATTTTTGTTATTCTAATAGATGGTATCCTTTGTAATTATGGAAGGTAGTTTGTTTTCGATATTTTTGTTACTCCAATGGATGGTATCATTGTCATTATGGATGGTAGTCTATTTTTGAGATTTTTTTTATTCTAATGGATTGTTGCCTTCTTATTATGGAACATAGTTTGTTGTCGATGTTTTTGTTACTCCAATGGATGGTATCGTTTTCATTATGGAAGGTAGTTTGTTGTCGAGATTTTTGTTATTCCAATGGATGGTAGCCTTGTCATTATGGAAGGTTGTATATTTTCAATATTTTTATTACTCCAATGGATGGTAGCCTTGTCATTATGAAAGGTAGTCCGTTGTCGAGATTTTTGTCACTTCAATGGATGGTAGCCTTGTCATTATGGAAGGTAGTTAGTTGTAGAGATTTTTGTTACTGCAATGGATGCTAGCCTTGTAATTATAGAAGGTAGTCTATTGTCGATATTTTTGTTACTCCAATGGATGATAGCATTGTAATTATGGAAGGTTGTCTATTGTCGAGATTTTCGTTACTCTAATAGATGGTAGCCTTGTAATTATGGAAGGTAGTCTATTTTCGAGATTTTTGTTACTCCAATGGATGGTAGCCTTGTCATTATGGAAGGTAGTTTGTTGTTCATATTTTTGTTACTCCAATGGATGGTAGCCTTGTCATTATGGAAGGTAGTCTATTGTCGAGATTTTTGTTACTCCAATGGATGGTAGCCTTGTCATTATGGAAGGTTGTCTATTGTCGAGATTTTTATTACTATAATGGATGGTAGCCTTGACATTATGGAAGGTATTCTATTATCCATATTTTCGTTACTACAATGGATGGTAGCCTTGTCATTATGGAACATAGTCTATTGTATATGTTTTTGTTACTCCAATGCATGGTAGCCTCCTAATTATGGAAGGTAGTCTGTTGTCTAGATTTTTGTGACTCCAATGGATGGTAGCCTTGTCATTATGGAAGGTAGTCTATTGTCGAGATTTTTGTTACTCCAATGGATGCTAGCCTTGTCATTCTAGAAGGTAGTCTGTCGTTGTGATTTCTGTCACTCCAATGGATGGTAGCCTTGTCACTGTGGAAGGTAGTCTGTTGTTCAGATTTTTGTTACTCCAATGGATGGTAGCCTTGTCATTATGGAAGGTAGTCTATTATCGAAATTTTTGTTACTCCAATGGATGGTAGCATTATCATTATGGAAGGTTGTCTTTTGTCGAGATTTTTGTTACTCCAATGGATAGTAGCCTTGTCATTATATAAGGTAGTCTGTTTTCGAGATTTTTGTTACTCCAATGGATGGTAGCCTTGTCACTATGGAAAGTATGTTCATATTTTTGTTACTCCAATGGATGGTAGCCTTGTCATTATGGAAGGTAGTCTGTCGTTGTGATTTCTATCACTCCAATGGATGATAGCCTTGTCACTCTGGAAGGTAGTCTATTGTTCAAATTTTTGTTACTCCTATGGATGGTAGCCTTGTCATTGTGGAAGGTAGTCTATTGTCGAGATTTTTGTTACTCCAATGGATGGTAGCCTTGTCATTATGGAAGGTAGTTAGTTGTAGAGATTTTTGTTACTGCAATGGATGCTAGCCTTGTAATTATAGAAGGTAGTCTATTGTCGATATTTTTGTTACTCCAATGGATGATAGCATTGTAATTATGGAAGGCTGTCTATTGTCGAGATTTTTGTTACTTTAATAGATGGTAGCCTTGTAATTATGGAAGGTAGACTGTTTTCGAGATTTTTGTTACTCCAATGGATGGTAGCCTTGTCATTATGGAAGATAGTTTGTTGTTCATATTTTTGTTACTCCAATGGATGGTAGCCTTGTAATTATAGAAGGTAGTCTATTGTCGATATTTTTGTTACTCCAATGGATGATAGCATTCTCATTATGGAAGGTTGTCTATTGTCGAGATTTTTGTTATTCTAATAGATGGTATCCTTGTAATTATGGAAGGTAGTTTGTTTTCGATATTTTTGTTACTCCAATGGATGGTATCATTGTCATTATGGATGGTAGTCTATTGTTGAGATTTTTTTTATTCTAATGGATTGTAGCCTTCTTATTATGGAACATAGTTTGTTGTAAATGTTTTTGTTACTCCAATGGATGGTATCGTTTTCATTATGGAAGGTAGTCTGTTGTCAAGATTTTTGTTACTCCAATAGATGGTAGCCTTGTCATTATGGAAGGTAGTTAGTTGTCGAGATTTTTGTTACTCCAGTGGAAGGTATCGTTGTCATTATTCCAATGGATTGTCGAGATTTTTATTATTCCAATGGATTGTAGCCTTGTCATTATGGAACGTATTCTGTTATCGATGTTTTTATTACTCTAATGGATGGTAGCCTTGTCATTAAGGAAGGTAGTCTGTTGTCGAGATTTTTGTTATTCCAATGAATGTTATCCTTGTCATTATAAAAGGTAGTCTGTTGTCGAGATTTTTGTTACTCCAATGGATGCTAGCCTTGTCATTATGGAAGGTAGTATGTCTTTGTGATTTCTATCACTCCAATGGATGGTAGCCTTGTCACTATGGAAGGTAGTCTGTTGTTCAAATTTTTGTTACTCCAATGGATGGTAGCCTTGTAATTAAAGAAGGTAGTCTATTGTCGATATTTTTTTTCCCCAATGGATGATAGCATTCTCATTATGGAAGGTTGTCTATTGTCGAGATTTTTGTTATTCTAATAGATGGTATCCTTGTAATTATGGAAGGTAGTTTGTTTTCGAGATTTTTGTTACTCCAACGGATGGTATTATTGTCATTATGGATGGTAGTCTATTGTTGAGATTTTTTTTATTCTAATGGATTGTAGCCTTCTTATTATGGAACATAGTCTGTTGTCGATGTTTTTGTTACTCCAATGGATGGTATCATTTTCATTATGGAAGGTAGTTTGTTGTCGAGATTTTTGTTATTCCAATGGATGGTAGCCTTGTCATTATGGAAGGTTGTCTGTTTTCGATATTTTTGTTACTCCAATGGATGGTAGCCTTGTCATTATGAAAGGTAGTCCGTTGTCGAGATTTTTGTCACTTCAATGGATGGTAGCCTTGTCATTATGGAAGGTTGTTAGTTGTAGAGATTTTTGTTACTGCAATGGATGCTAGCCTTGTAATTATAGAAGGTAGTCTATTGTCGATATTTTTGTTACTCCAATGGATGATAGCATTGTAATTATGGAAGGCTGTCTATTGTCGAGATTTTTGTTACTTTAATAGATGGTAGCCTTGTAATTATGGAAGGTAGTCTGTTTTCGAGATTTTTGTTACTCCAATGGATGGTAGCCTTGTCATTATGGAAGGTAGTTTGTTGTTCATATTTTTGTTACTCCAATGGATGGTAGCCTTGTAATTATAGAAGGTAGTCTATTGTCGATATTTTTGTTACTCCAATGGATGATAGCATTCTCATTATGGAAGGTTGTCTATTGTCGAGATTTTTGTTATTCTAATATATGGTATCCTTGTAATTATGGAAGGTAGTTTGTTTTCGATATTTTTGTTACTCCAATGGATGGTATCATTGTCATTATGGATGGTAGTCTATTGTTGAGATTTTTTTTATTCTAATGGATTGTAGCCTTCTTATTATGGAACATAGTTTGTTGTCGTTGTTTTTGTTACTCCAATGGATGGTATCATTTTCATTATGGAAGGTAGTTTGTTGTCTAGATTTTTGTTATTCCAATGGATGGTAGCCTTGTCATTATGGAAGGTTGTATATTTTCGATATTTTTGTTACTCCAATGGATGGTAGCCTTGTCATTATGAAAGGTAGTCCGTTGTCGAGATTTTTGTCACTTCAATGGATGGTAGCCTTGTCATTATGGAAGGTAGTTAGTTGTAGAGATTTTTGTTACTGCAATGGATGCTAGCCTTGTAATTATAGAAGGTAGTCTATTGTCGATATTTTTGTTACTCCAATGGATGATAGCATTGTAATTATTGAAGGTTGTCTATTGTCGAGATTTTTGTTACTCTAATAGATGGTAGCCTTGTAATTATGGAAGGTAGTCTATTTTTGAGATTTTTGTTACTCCAATGGATGGTAGCCTTGTCATTATGGAAGGTAGTTTGTTGTTCATATTTTTGTTACTCCAATGGATGGTAGCCTTGTCATTATGGAAGGTAGTCTATTGTCGAGATTTTTGTTACTCCAATGGATGGTAGCCTTGTCATTATGGAAGGTTGTCTATTGTCGAGATTTTTATTACTATAATGGATGGTAGCCTTGACATTATGGAAGGTATTCTATTATCCATATTTTCGTTACTACAATGGATGGTAGCCTTGTCATTATGGAACATAGTCTATTGTAGATGTTTTTGTTACTCCAATGCATGGTAGCCTCCTAATTATGGAAGGTAGTCTGTTGTCTAGATTTTTGTGACTCCAATGGATGGTAGCCTTGTCATTATGGAAGATAGTCTATTGTCGAGATTTTTGTTACTCCAATGGATGCTAGGCTTGTCATTCTAGAAGGTAGTCTGTCGTTGTGATTTCTGTCACTCCAATGGATGGTAGCCTTGTCACTGTGGAAGGTAGTCTGTTGTTCAGATTTTTGTTACTCCAATGGATGGTAGCCTTGTCATTATGGAAGGTAGTCTATTATCGAAATTTTTGTTACTCCAATGGATGGTAGCATCATCATTATGGAAGGTTGTCTTTTGTCGAGATTTTTGTTACTCCAATGGATAGTAGCCTTGTCATTATATAAGGTAGTCTGTTTTCGAGATTTTTGTTACTCCAATGGATGGTAGCCTTGTCACTATGGAAAGTATGTTCATATTTTTGTTACTCCAATGGATGGTAGCCTTGTCATTATGGAAGGTAGTCTGTCGTTGTGATTTCTTTCACTCCAATGGATGATAGCCTTGTCACTCTGGAAGGTAGTCTGTTGTTCAAATTTTTGTTACTCCTATGGATGGTAGCCTTGTCATTGTGGAAGGTAGTCTATTGTCGAGATTTTTGTTACTCCAATGGATGGTAGCCTTGTCATTATGGAAGGTAGTTAGTTGTAGAAATTTTTGTTACTGCAATGGATGCTAGCCTTGTAATTATAGAAGGTAGTCTATTGTCGATATTTTGATTACTCCAATGGATGATAGCATTGTAATTATGGAAGGCTGTCTATTGTCGAGATTTTTGTTACTTTAATAGATGGTAGCCTTGTAATTATGGAAGGTAGTCTGTTTTCGAGATTTTTGTTACTCCAATGGATGATAGCCTTGTCATTATGGAAGGTAGTTTGTTGTTCATATTTTTGTTACTCCAATGGATGGTAGCCTTGTAATTATAGAAGGTAGTCTATTGTCGATATTTTTGTTACTCCAATGGATGATAGCATTCTCATTATGGAAGGTTGTCTATTGTCGAGATTTTTGTTATTCTAATAGATGGTATCCTTGTAATTATGGAAGGTAGTTTGTTTTCGATATTTTTGTTACTCCAATGGATGGTATCATTGTCATTATGGATGGTAGTCTATTGTTGAGATTTTTTTTATTCTAATGATTTGTAGCCTTCTTATTATGCAACATAGTTTGTTGTAAATGTTTTTGTTACTCCAATGGATGGTATCGTTTTCATTATGGAAGGTAGTTTGTTGTCGAGATTTTTGTTATTCCAATGGATGGTAGCCTTGTCATTATGGAAGGTTGTATATTTTCGATATTTTTGTTACTCCAATGGATGGTAGCCTTGTCATTATGAAAGGTAGTCCGTTGTCGAGATTTTTGTCACTTCAATGGATGGTAGCCTTGTCATTATGGAAGGTAGTTAGTTGTAGAGATTTTTGTTACTGCAATGGATGCTAGCCTTGTAATTATAGAAGGTAGTCTATTGTCGATATTTTTGTTACTCGAATGGATGATAGCATTGTAATTATGGAAGGTTGTCTATTGTCGAGATTTTTGTTACTCTAATAGATGGTAGCCTTGTAATTATGGAAGGTAGTCTATTTTCGAGATTTTTGTTACTCCAATGGATGGTAGCCTTGTCATTATGGAAGGTAGTTTGTTGTTCATATTTTTGTTACTCCAATGGATGGTAGCCTTGTCATTATGGAAGGTAGTATATTGTCGAGATTTTTGTTACTCCAATGGATGGTAGCCTTGTCATTATGGAAGGTTGTCTATTGTCAAGATTTTTATTACTATAATGGATGGTAGCCTTGACATTATGGAAGGTATTCTATTATCCATATTTTCGTTAATACAATGGATGGTAGCCTTGTCATTATGGAACATAGTCTATTGTAGATGTTTTTGTTACTCCAATGCATGGTAGCCTCCTAATTATGGAAGGTAGTCTGTTGTCTAGATTTTTGTTATTCCAATGGATGGTAGCCTTGTCATTATGGAAGGTAGTCTATTGTCGAGATTTTTGTTACTCCAATGGATGCTAGCCTTGTCATTCTAGAAGGTAGTCTGTCGTTGTGATTTCTGTCACTCCAATGGATGGTAGCCTTGTCACTGTGGAAGGTAGTCTGTTGTTCAGATTTTTGTTACTCCAATGGATGGTAGCCTTGTCATTATGGAAGGTAGTCTATTATCGAAATTTTTGTTACTCCAATGGATGGTAGCATTATCATTATGGAAGGTTGTCTTTTGTCGAGATTTTTGTTACTCCAATGGATAGTAGCCTTGTCATTATATAAGGTAGTCTGTTTTCGAGATTTTTGTTACTCCAATGGATGGTAGCCTTGTCACTATGGAAAGTATGTTCATATTTTTGTTACTCTAATGGATGGTAGCCTTGTCATTATGGAAGGTAGTCTGTCGTTGTGATTTCTTTCACTCCAATGGATTATAGCCTTGTCACTCTGGAAGGTAGTCTGTTGTTCAAATTTTTGTTACTCCTATGGATGGTAGCCTTGTCATTGTGGAAGGTAGTCTATTGTCGAGATTTTTGTTACTCCAATGGATGGTAGCCTTGTCATTATGGAAGGTAGTCTGTTTTCGAGATTTTTGTTACTCCAATGGATGGTAGCCTTGTCATTATGGAAGGTAGTTTGTTGTTCATATTTTTGTTACTCCAATGGATGGTAGCCTTGTAATTATAGAAGGTAGTCTATTGTCGATATTTTTGTTACTCCAATGGATGATAGCATTCTCATTATGGAAGGTTGTCTATTGTCGAGATTTTTGTTATTCTAATAGATGGTATCCTTGTAATTATGGAAGGTAGTTTGTTTTCGATATTTTTGTTACTCCAATGGATGGTATCATTGTCATTATGGATGTTAGTCTATTGTTGAGATTTTTTTTATTCTAATGGATTGTAGCCTTCTTATTATGGAACATAGTCTGTTGTCGATGTTTTTGTTACTCCAATGGATGGTATCGTTTTCATTATGGAAGGTAGTTTGTTGTCGAGATTTTTGTTATTCCAATGGATGGTAGCCTTGTCATTATGGAAGGTTGTATATTTTCGATATTTTTGTTACTCCAATGGATGGTAGCCTTGTCATTATGAAAGGTAGTCCGTTGTCGAGATTTTTGTCACTTCAATGGATGGTAGCCTTGTCATTATGGAAGGTAGTTAGTTGTAGAGATTTTTGTTACTGCAATGGATGCTAGCCTTGTAATTATAGAAGGTAGTCTATTGTCGATATTTTTGTTACTCCAATGGATGATAGCATTGTAATTATGGAAGGCTGTCTATTGTCGAGATTTTTGTTACTCTAATAGATGGTAGCCTTGTAATTATGGAAGGTAGTCTGTTTTCGAGATTTTTGTTACTCCAATGGATGGTAGCCTTGTCATAATGGAAGGTAGTTTGTTGTTCATATTTTTGTTACTCCAATGGATGGTAGCCTTGTGATTATTGAAGGTAGTCTATTGTCGAGATTTTTGTTACTCCAATGGATGGTAGCCTTGTCATTATGGAAGGTTGTCTATTGTCGAGATTTTTATTACTATAATGGATGGTAGCCTTGACATTATGGAAGGTATTCTATTATCCATATTTCGTTACTACAATGGATGGTAGCCTTGTCATTATGGAATATACTCTATTGTAGATGTTTTTGTTACTCCAATGCATGGTAGCCTCCTTATTATGGAAGGTAGTCTGTTGTCTAGATTTTTGTTACTCCAATGGATGGTAGCCTTGTCATTATGGAAGGTAGTCTATTGTCGAGATTTTTGTTACTCCAATGGATGCTAGCCTTGTCATTCTAGAAGGTAGTCTGTCGTTGTGATTTCTATCACTCCAATGGATGGTAGCCTTGTCACTGTGGAAGGTAGTCTGTTGTTCAGATTTTTGTTACTCCAATGGATGGTAGCCTTGTCATTATGGAAGGTAGTCTATTATCGAAATTTTTGTTACTCCAATGGATGGTAGCATTATCATTATGGAAGGTTGTCTTTTGTCGAGATTTTTGTTACTCCAATGGATAGTAGCCTTGTCATTATATAAGGTAGTCTGTTTTCGAGATTTTTGTTACTCCAATGGATGGTAGCGTTGTCACTATGGAAAGTATGTTCATATTTTTGTTACTCCAATGGATGGTAGCCTTGTCATTATGGAAGGTAGTTTGTCATTGTGATTTCTTTAACTCCAATGGACGATAGCCTTGTCACTCTGGAAGGTAGTCTGTTGTTCAAATTTTTGTTACTCCTATGGATGGTAGCCTTGTCATTGTGGAAGGTAGTCTATTGTCGAGATTTTTGTTACTCCAATGGATGGTATCATTGTCATTATGGATGGTAGTCTATTGTTGAGATTTTTTTTATTCTAATGGATTGTAGCCTTCTTATTATGGAACATAGTTTGTTGTTGATGTTTTTGTTACTCCAATGGATGGTATCGTTTTCATTATGGAAGGTAGTTTGTTGTCGAGATTTTTGTTATTCCAATGGATGGTAGCCTTGTCATTATGGAAGGTTGTCTGTTTTCGATATTTTTTTTACTCCAATGGATGGTAGCCTTGTCATTATGAAAGGTAGTCCGTTGTTGAGATTTTTGTCACTTTAATGGATGGTAGCCTTGTCATTATGGAAGGTAGTTAGTTGTAGAGATTTTTGTTACTGCAATGGATGCTAGCCTTGTAATTATAGAAGGTAGTCTATTGTCGATATTTTTGTTACTCCAATGGATGATAGCATTGTAATTATGGAAGGTTGTCTATTGTCGAGATTTTTGTTACTTTAATAGATGGTAGCCTTGTAACTATGGAAGGTAGTCTGTTTTCGAGATTTTTGTTACTCCAATGGATGGTAGCCTTGTCATTATGGAAGGTAGTTTGTTGTTCATATTTTTGTTACTCCAATGGATGGTAGCCTTGTAATTATAGAAGGTAGTCTATTGTCGATATTTTTGTTACTCCAATGGATGATAGCATTCTCATTATGGAAGGTTGTCTATTGTCGATATTTTTGTTATTCTAATAGATGGTATCCTTGTAATTATGGAAGGTAGTTTGTTTTCGATATTTTTGTTACTCCAATGGATGGTATCATTGTCATTATGGATGGTAGTCTATTGTTGAGATTTTTTTTATTCTAATGGATTGTAGCCTTCTTATTATGGAACATAGTCTGTTGTCGATGTTTTTGTTACTCCAATGGATGGTATCGTTTTCATTATGGAAGGTAGTTTGTTGTCAAGATTTTTGTTATTCCAATGGATGGTAGCCTTGTCATTATGGAAGGTTGTATATTTTCGATATTTTTGTTACTCCAATGGATGGTAGCCTTGTAATTATGAAACGTAGTCCGTTGTCGAGATTTTTGTCACTTCAATGGATGGTAGCCTTGTCATTATGGAAGGTAGTTAGTTGTAGAGATTTTTGTTACTGCAATGGATGCTAGCCTTGTAATTATAGAAGGTAGTCTATTGTCGATATTTTTGTTACTCCAATGGATGATAGCATTGTAATTATGGAAGGCTGTCTATTGTCGAGATTTTTGTTACTCTAATAGATGGTAGCCTTGTAATTATGGAAGGTAGTCTGTTTTCGATATTTTTGTTACTCCAATGGATGGTAGCCTTGTCATAATGGAAGGTAGTTTGTTGTTCATATTTTTGTTACTCCAATGGATGGTAGCCTTGTCATTATTGAAGGTAGTCTATTGTCGAGATTTTTGTTACTCCAATGGATGGTAGCCTTGTCATTATGGAAGGTTGTCTATTGTCGAGATTTTTATTACTATAATGGATGGTAGCCTTGACATTATGGAAGGTATTCTATTATCCATATTTCGTTACTACAATGGATGGTAGCCTTGTCATTATGGAACATACTCTATTGTAGATGTTTTTGTTACTCTAATGCATGGTAGCCTCCTTATTATGGAAGGTAGTCTGTTGTCTAGATTTTTGTTACTCCAATGGATGGTAGCCTTGTCATTATGGAAGGTAGTCTATTGTCGAGATTTTTGTTACTCCAATGGATGCTAGCCTTGTCATTCTAGAAGGTAGTCTGTCGTTGTGATTTCTATCACTCCAATGGATGGTAGCCTTGTCACTGTGGAAGGTAGTCTGTTGTTCAGATTTTTGTTACTCCAATGGATGGTAGCCTTGTCATTATGGAAGGTAGTCTATTATCTAAATTTTTGTTACTCCAATGGATGGTAGCAATATCATTATGGAAGGTTGTCTTTTGTCGAGATTTTTGTTACTCCAATGGATAGGAGCCTTGTCATTATATAAGGTAGTCTGTTTTCGAGATTTTTGTTACTCCAATGGATGGAAGCCTTGTCACTATGGAAAGTATGTTCATATTTTTGTTACTCCAATGGATGGTAGCCTTGTCATTATGGAAGGTAGTCTGTCGTTGTGATTTCTTTCACTCCAATGGATGATAGCCTTGTCACTCTGGAAGGTAGTCTGTTGTTCAAATTTTTGTTACTCCTATGGATGGTAGCCTTGTCATTGTGGAAGGTAGTCTATTGTCGAGATTTTTGTTACTCCAATGGATGGTAGCATTATCATTATGGAAGGTTGTCTGTTGTCGAGATTTTTGTTACTCCAATGGATGGTAGCCTTGTCATTATGAAAGGTAGTCAGTTGTTGAGATTTTTGTCACTTCAATGGATGGTAGCCTTGTCATTATGGAAGGTAGTTAGTTGTAGAGATTTTTGTTACTGCAATGGATGCTAGCCTTGTAATTATAGAAGGTAGTCTATTGTCGATATTTTTGTTACTCCAATGGATGATAGCATTGTAATTATGGAAGGCTGTCTATTGTCGAGATTTTTGTTACTCTAATAGATGGTAGCCTTGTAATTATGGAAGGTAGACTGTTTTCGATATTTTTGTTACTCCAATGGATGGTAGCCTTGTCATTATGTAAGGTAGTTTGTTGTTCATATTTTTGTTACTCCAATGGATGGTAGCCTTGTAATTATAAAAGGTAGTCTATTGTCGATATTTTTATTACTCCAATGGATGATAGCATTTTCATTATGGAAGGTTGTCTATTGTCGAGATTTTTGTTATTCTAATAGATGGTATCCTTGTAATTATGGAAAGTTGTTTGTTTTCCAGATTTTTGTTACTCCAATGGATGGTATCATTGTCATTATGGATGGTAGTCTATTGTTGAGATTTTTTTTATTCTAATGGATTGTAGCCTTCTTATTATGGAACATAGTCTGTTGTCGATGTTTTTGTTACTCCAATGGATGGTATCGTTTTCATTATGGAAGGGAGTTTGTTGTCGAGATTTTTGTTATTCCAATGGATGGTAGCCTTGTCATTATGGAAGGTTGTATATTTTCGATATTTTTGTTACTCCAATGGATGGTAGCCTTGTCATTATGAAAGGTAGTCCGTTGTCGAGATTTTTGTCACTTCAATGGATGGTAGCCTTGTCATTATGGAAGGTAGTTAGTTGTAGAGATTTTTATTACTGCAATGGATGCTAGCCTTGTAATTATAGAAGGTAGTCTATTGTCGATATTTTTGTTACTCCAATGGATGATAGCATTGTAATTATGGAAGGCTGTCTATTGTCGAGATTTTTGTTACTCTAATAGATGGTAGCCTTGTAATTATGGAAGGTAGTCTGTTTTCGAGATTTTTGTTACTGAAATGGATGGTAGCCTTGTCATTATGGAAGGTAGTTTGTTGTTCATATTTTTGTTACTCCAATGGATGGTAGCCTTGTCATTATGGAAGGTAGTCTATTGTCGAGATTTTTGTTACTCCAATGGATGGTAGCCTTGTCATTATGGAAGGTTGTATATTGTCGAGATTTTTGTTAATATAATGGATGGTAGCCTTGACATTATGGAAGGTATTCTGTTATCAATATTTTGGTTACTACAATGGATGGCAACCTTGTCATTATGGAACATAGTCTATTGTAGATATTTTTGTTACTTCAATGCATGGTAGCCTTGTCATTATGGAAGGTATTCTGTTGTCTAGATTTTTGTTTCTCCAATGGATGGTTGCCTTGTTATTATGGAAGGTAGTCTGTTGTCGAGATTTTTGTTACTCCAATGGATGCTAGCCTTGTCATTCTAGAAGGTAGTCTGTCGTTGTGATTTCTGTCACTCCTTTGGATGGTAGCCTTGTCACTATGGAGGGTAGTCTGTTGTTCAGATTTTTGTTTCTCCAATGGATGGTAGCCTTGTCATTATGGAAGGTAGTCTATTGTCGAGATTTTTGTTACTCCAATGAATTGTAGCCTTGTCATTATGGAAGATAGTCTATTGTCGATATTTTTGTTACTCCAATGGATGGTAGCCTTGTCACTATGGAAGGTATGTTCATATTTTTGTTACTCCAATGGATTGTAGCCTTGTCATTATGGAACGTATTCTGTTGTCAATGATTTTTTTACTCCAATGGATGGTAGCCTTGTCATTATGGAAGGTAGTATGTTGTCTAGATTTTTGTTATTCCAATGAATGTTATCCTTTTCATTATGGAAGGTAGTCTGTTGTCGAGATTTTTGTTACCCCAATGGATTCTAGCCTTGTAATTATGGAAGGTAGTTTGTTTTCGAGATATTGGTTACTCCAATGGTCGGTAGCCTTGACATTATGGAAGGTAGTCTATTGTCGAGATTTTTGTTACTCCAATGGATGGTATCATTGTCATTATGGATGGTAGTCTATTGTTGAGATTTTTGTTATTACAATGGATTGTAGCCTTGTCATTATGGAAGGTAGTCTATTTTCGATATTTTTGTTTCTCCAATGGATGGTAGCCTTGTCATTATGGAAGGTAGTCCATTGTCGAGATTTTTGTCACTTCAATGGATGCTAGCCTTGTAATTATTAAAGGTAGTCTATTGTCAATATTTTTGTTACTCCAATGGATGGTAGCCTTGTCATTATGGAAGGTGGTCTATTGTCGAGATTTTTGTTACTATAATGGATGGTAGCCTTGACTTTATGGAAGGTGTTCTGTTATCGATATTTTGGTTACTACAATTGATGGTAGCCTTGTCATTATGGAACATAGTCTATTGAAGATATTTTTGTTACTCCAATGCATGGTAGCCTTGTCATTATGGAATGTAGTCTATTGTCTAGATTTTTGTTACTCCAATGGATGGTAGCCTTGTCATTATGGAAGGTAGTCTGTTGTTGAGATTTTTGTTACTCCAATGGATGCTAGCCTTGTCATTCTAGAAGGTAGCTTGTCATTGTGATTTCTATCACTCCAATGGATGGAAGCCTTGTCATTATGGAGGGTAGTCTGTTGTTCAGAATTTTGTTACTCCAATGGATGGTAGCCTTGTCATTATGGAAGGAAGTCTATTGTCGAGATTTTTGTTACTCCAATGGATGGTAGCCTTGTCATTAAAGAAGGTAGTATGTTTTGGAGATTTTTGTTACTCTAATGGATGGTATGTTCATATTTTTGTTACTCCAATGGATGGTAGCCTTCTCACTATGGAAGGTATGTTCATATTTTTGTTACTCCAATGGATGGTAGCCTTGTCATTATGGAAGGTAGTTTGTTGTCGTGATTTTTGTAATTCCAATGGATGGTAGCCTTGTCATTATGGAAGGTAGTCTGTTGTCGATATTTTTGTTACTCCATTGGATGGTAGCCTTCTCACTATGGAAGGTATGTTCATATTTTTGTTACTCCAATGGATTGTAGCCTTGTCATTATGGAACTTATTCTGTTGTCTATGTTTTTGTTACTCCAATGGATGGTAGCCTTGTCATTATGGAAGGTAGTCTGTTGTCTAGATTTTTGTTATTCCAATGAATGTTATCCTTGTCATTATGGAAGGTAGTTTGTTGTCGAGATTTTTGTTACTCTAATGGTTGCTAGCCTTGTCATTATGGAAGGTAGTATGTCGTTGTGATTTCTATCACTCCAATGGATGGTAGCCTTGTCACTATGGAAGGTAGTCTGTTGTTCATATTTTTGTTACTCCAATGGATGGTAGCCTTGTAATTATAGAAGGTAGTCTATTGTCGATATTTTTGTTACTCCAATGGATGATAGCATTGTCATTATAGAAGGTTGTCTATTGTCGAGATTTTTGTTACTCTAATAGATGGTAGCCATGTAATTATGGAAGGTAGTCTGTTTTCGATATTTTTGTTACTCTAATGGATGGTACCCTTGTCATTATGGAAGGTTGTTTGTTGTCGATATCTTTGTCACTCCAATATATTGTAGCGTTGTCATTATGGAAGGTAGTATGTTATCGGTATCTTTGTTACTCCAATGGATGGTAGCCTTGTCATTATGGAAGGTAGTGTGCTGTCGAGATTTTTGTTACTCCAATGGATGGTAGCCTTGTCATTCTAGAAGGTAGTCTGTCATTGTGATTTCTGTCACTCCAATGGATGGTAGCCTTGTCACTATAGAAGGTAGTCTGTTGTTCAGATTTTTGTTACTCCAATGGATGGTAGCCTTGTCATTAGGGAAGGTAGTCTATTGTCGTGATTTGTGTTACTCCAATGGATGGTATCATTATCATTATGGAAGGTTGTCTGTTGTTGAGATTTTTGTTACTCCAATGGATGGTAGCCTTGTCATTATGGAAGGTAGTCTGTTTTCGAGATTTTTGTTACTCCAATGGATGGTAGCCTTGTCACTATGGAAGGTATGTTCATAGTTTTGTTACTCCAATGGATGGTAGCCTTGTCATTATGGAAGGTAGTTTGTTGTCGAGATTTTTGTTATTCCAATGGATGGTAGCCTTGTCATTATGGAAGGTAGTCTGTTGTCGATATTTTTGTTACTCCATTGGATGGGAGCCTTGTCATTATGGAAGGTAGTCTGTTGTCGATATTTTTTTTACTTCAATGGATGGTAGCCTTGTCATTATGGAAGGTAGTTTGTTGTCGAGATTTTTGTTACTCCAATGGATGGTAGCCTTGTCATTATGGAAGTTAGTCTGTCGTTGTGATTTATGTCACTCCAATGGATGGTAGCCTTGTCATTATGGAAGGTAGTCTGTTGTTCATTTTTTTGTTACTCCAATGGATGATAGCCTTATCATTATGGAAGGTAGTCTATTGTCGAGATTTTTGTTACTCCAATGGATGGTAGCCTTGTCATTATGGAAGGTTGTCTATTCTCGAGATTTTTGTTACTCTAATGGATGGTAGCTTTGACATTATCGAAGGTTGTTTGTATTCGAGGTTTTTGTTACTCGAATGGATGGTAGCCTTGTCATTATAGAAGGTAGTTTTTTGTCGATATTTTTGTTACTCGAATGGATGCTAGCCTTGTCATTATGGAAGGTAGTATGTTGTCGATATCTTTGTTACTCTAATGGATTATAGCCTTGTCATTATGGAAGGTAGTCTGTTGTCGAGATTTTTGTTACTCCAATGGATGGTAGCCTTGTCATTATGGAAGGTAGTATGTCCTTGTGATTTATGTCACTCCAATGGATGGTAGCCTTGTCATTATGGAAGGTAGTCTCAAGTTCATATTTTTGTTACTCCAATGGATGGTAGCCTTGTCATTATGGAAGGTAGTCTATTGTCGAGATTTTTGTTACTCAAATGGATGGTAGCATTATCATTATGGAAGGTTGTCTGTTGTCGAGATTTATGTTACTCCAATGGATGGTTGCCTTGTCATTATGGAAGGTAGTCAGTTGTCGAGATTTTTGTTACTCCAATGGAAGGTATCATTGTCATTATGGATGGTAGTCTATTGTCGAGATTTTTGTTATTCCAATGGATTGTAGCCTTGTCATTATGGAACGTATTATGTTGTCGATGTTTTTGTTACTCCAATGGATGGTAGCTTTGTCATTATGGAAGGTAGTCTGTTGTCTAGATTTTTGTTATTCCAATGAATGTTATCCTTGTCATTATGAAAGGTAGTCTGTTGTCAAGATTTTTGTTACTCCAATGGATGCTAGCCTTGTCATTATGGAAGGTAGTATGTCGTTGTGATTTCTATCACTCCAATGGATGGTAGCCTTGTCACTATGGAAGGTAGTCTGCTGTAGATATTTTTGTTACTCCAATGGATGGTAGCATTCTCATTACGGAAGGTTGTTTATTGTTGAGATTTTTGTTACTCTAATAGATGGTAGCCTTGTAATTATGAAAGGTAGTCTGTTTTGAGATTTTTGATACTCCAATGGATGGTAGCCTTGACATTATGGAAGGTAGTATATTGTCTAGATTTTTGTTACTCCAATGGATGGTATCGTTGTCATTATGGAAGGTACTTTGTTGTCGATATTTTTGTTATTCCAATGGATTGTAGCCTTGTCATTATGGAAGGTTGTCTATTTTCGATATTTTTGTTACTCCAATGGATGGTAGCCTTGTCATTATGGAAGGTAGTCTGTTGTCGAGATTTTTCTCACTTCAATGTATGCTAGCCTTGTCATTATTGAAGGTAGTTTGTTGTAGAGATTTTTGTAACTCCAATGGATGCTAGCCTTGTAATTATAGAAGGTAGTCTATTGTCGATATTTTTGTTACTCTAATGGATGATAGCATTGTCATTATGGAAGGCTGTCTATTGTCGAGATTTTTGTTACTCTACTAGATGGTAGCCTTGTAATTATGGAAGGTAGTCTGGTTTCAAGATTATTGTTACTCCAATGGATGGTAGCTTTGTCATTATGGAAGGTAGTTTGTGGTTCCTATTTTAGTTACTCCAAGGGATGGTAGCCTTGTCATTATGGAAGGTAGTCTATTGTCGAGATTTTTGTTACTCTAATGGATGGTAGCCTTGTCATTATGGAAGGTTGTCTATTGTCGATATTTTTGTTACTATAATGGATGGTAGCCTTGACATTATGGAAGGTATTCTGTTATCAATATTTTGGTTACTATAATGGATGGTAGCCTTGTCATTATGGAACATAGTCTATTGTAGATATTTTTGTTACTCCAATGCATGGTAGCCTTGTCATTATGGAAGGTAGTCTGTTGTCAGGATTTTTGTTACTCTAATCGATGGTAGCCTTGTCATTATGGAAGGTAGTCTGTCATTGAGATTTTTGTCACTCCAATGGATGGTAGCCTTGTCACAATGGAAGGTAGTATGTTGTTCATTATTTTGTTACTCCAATGGATGGTAGCCTTGTCGTTATGGAAGGTAGTCTGTTTTCGAGATTTTTGTTACTCCAATGGATGGTAGCCTTGTCACTATGGAAGGTATGTTCATAGTTTTGTTACTCCAATGGATGGTAGCCTTGTCATTATGGAAGGTAGTTTGTTGTCGAGATTTTTGTTATTACAATGGATGGTAGCCTTGTCATTATGGAACATAGTCTATTGTAGATATTTTTGTTAGTCCAATGCATGGTAGCCGTGTCATTATGGAAGGTAGTCTGTTGTCTAGATTTTTGATACTCTAATGGATTGTAGCCTTGTCAATATAGAAGGTAGTCTATTGTCGAGATTTTTGTTACTCTAATGGATGCTAGCCTTGTCATTCTAGAAGCTAGTCTGTCGTTGTGATTTCTGTCACTCCAATGGATGGTAGCCTTGTAATTATGGAAGGTAGTCTATTTTCGAGATTTTTGTTACTCCAATGGATGGTATCCTTGTCAATATGGAAGGTATGTTCATATTTTTGTTACTCCAATGGATAGTAGCCTTGTCATTATGAAAGGTAGTTTGTTGTCGAGATTTTTGTTATTCGAATGGATGGTAGCCTTGTCATTATGGAAGGTAGTCTGTTGTCGATAGTTTTGTTACTCCAATGGATGGTAGCCTTGTCAATATGGAAGGTATGTTCATATTTTTGTTACTCCAATGGATTGTAGCCTTGTCATTATGGAACGTATTCTGTTGTCGATGTTTTTGTTACTCCAATTGATGGTAGCCTTGTCATTATGGAAGGTAGTCTGTTGTCTAGATTTTTGATATTCCAATGAATGTTATCCTTATCATTATGGATGGTAGTCTATTGTTGAGATTTTTGTTATTCCAATGGATTGTAGCCTTCTAATTATGGAACGTAGTCTGTTGTCGATGTTTTTGTTACTCCAATGGTTGGTATCATTGTCATTATGGAAGGTAGTTTGTTGTCGAGATTTTTTTTATTCCAATGGATGGCAGCCTTTTCATTATGGAAGGTAGTCTATTTTCGATATTTTTGTTACTCCAATGGATTGTAGTCTTTTCATTATGGAAGGTAGTCCGCTGTCGAGATTTATGTCACTTCAGTGGATGGAAGCCTTGTCATTATGGAAGGTAGTCTGTTGTTCATTTTTTTGTTACTCCAATGGATGATAGCCTTGTCATTATGGAAGGTATTCTATTGTCGAGATTTTTGTTACTCCAATGGATGGTAGCCAAGTCATTATGGAAGGTTGTCTGTTGTCGAGATTTTTGTTACTCTAATGGATGGTGGTTTGACATTATCGAAGGTAGTCTGTATTCGAGATTTTTGTTACTCGAACGGATGGTAGCCTTGTCATTATGGAAGGTAGTCTGTTATCGAGATTTTTGTTTCCCCAATGGATTCTAGCCTTGTCATTATGGAAGGTAGTATGTCCTTGTGATTTATGTCACTCCAATGGATGGTAGCCTTGTCATTATGGAAGGTAGTCTCTTGTTCATATTTTTGTTACTCCAATGGATGGTAGCCTTGTCATTATGGAAGGTAGTCTATTGTCGAGATTTTTGTTACTCAAATGGATGGTAGCATTATCATTATGGAAGGATGTCTGTTGTTGAGATTTTTGTTACTCCAATGGATGGTAGCCTTGTCATTATGGAAGTAAGTCTATTGTCGAGATTTTTGTTACTCAAATGGATGGTAGCATTATCATTATGGAAGTTTGTCTGTTGTCAAGATTTTTGTTACTCCAATAGATGGTAGCCTTGTCGTTATGGAAGGTAGTAAGTTGTTGAGTTTTGTGTTACTCCAATGGATGGTAGCCTTGTCATTATGGAAGGTATTATGTTGTCGATGTTTTTGTTACTCCAATGGATGGTAGCCTTGTCATTATGGAAGGTAGTCTGTTGTCTAGATTTTTGTTATTCCAATGAATGTTATCCTTGTCATTATGAAAGGTAGTCTGTTGTCGAGATTTTTGTCACTCCAATGGATGCTAGCCTTGTCATTATGGAAGGTAGTATGTCGTTGTGATTTCTATCACTCCAATGGATGGTAGCCTTGTTACTATGGAAGGTAGTCTGTTGTTCATATTTTTGTTACTCCAATGGATGGTAGCCTTGTAATTATAGAAGGTAGTCTATTATCGATATTTTTGTTACTCCAATGGATGATAGCATTTTCATTATGGAAGGTTGTCTATTGTCGAGATTTTTGTTACTCTTATAGATGGTATCCTTGTAATTATGGAAGGTAGTCTATTTTCGAGATTTTTGATACTCCAATGGATGGTAGCCTTGACATTATGGAAGGTAGTCTATTCTCGAGATTTTTGTTACTCCAATGGATGGTATCGTTGTCATTATGTATGGTAGTCTATTGTTGAGTTTTTTGTTATTCCAATGGATTGTAGCCTTCTCATTATGGAAAGTAGTCTGTTGTCGATGTTTTTGTTACTCCAATTGATGGTATCTTTGTCATTATGGAAGGTAGTTTGTTGTCGAGATTTTTGTTATTCCAATGGATGGTAGCCTTGTCATTATGGAAGGTTGTCTATTTTCGATATTTTTTTTACTCCAATGGATGGTAGCCTTGTCATTATGGAAGGTAGTCCGTTGTCGAAATTTTTGTCACTTCAATGGATGGTAGCCTTGTCATTATGGAAGGTTATCTATTGTCGAGATTTTTGTTACTATAATGGATGGTAGCCTTGACATTATGGAAGGTATTCTGTTATTAATATTTTGGTTACTACAATGGATGGTAGCCTTGTCATTATGGAACATAGTCTATTGTAGATATTTTTGTTACTCCAATGCATGGTAGCCTTGTCATTATGGAAGGTAGTCTGTTGTCTAGATTTTTGTTACTCCAATGGATGGTAGCCTTGTCATTATGGAAGGTAGTCTGTCATTGAGATTTCTGTCACTCCAATGGATGGTAGCCTTGTCACTATGGAAGGTAGTCTGTTGTTCAGATTTTTGTTACTCCAATGGATGGTAGCCTTGTCATTATGGAAGGTAGTCTATTGTCGAGATTTTTGTTACTCCAATGGATGGTATCATTATCATTATGGAAGGTTGTCTGTTGTCTAGATTTTTGTTACTCCAATGGATGGTAGCCTTGTCATTATGGAAGGTAGTCTGTTTTCGAGATTTTTGTTACTCCACTGGATGGTAGCCTTGTCACTATGGAAGGTATGTTCATAGTTTTGTTACTCCAATTGATGGTAGCCTTGTCATTATGGAAGGTAGTCTGTTGTCTAGATTTTTGATATTCCAATGAATGTTATCCTTATCATTATGGATGGTAGTCTATTGTTGAGATTTTTGTTATTCCAATGGATTGTAGCCTTCTAATTATGGAACGTAGTCTGTTGTCGATGTTTTTGTTACTCCAATGGTTGGTATCATTGTCATTATGGAAGGTAGTTTGTTGTCGAGATTTTTTTTATTCCAATGGATGGTAGCCTTTTCATTATGGAAGGTAGTCTATTTTCGATATTTTTGTTACTCCAATGGATTGTAGTCTTTTCATTATGGAAGGTAGTCCGCTGTCGAGATTTATGTCACTTCAATGGATGGTAGCCTTGTCATTATGGAAGGTAGTCTGTTCTTCATTTTTTTGTTACTCCAATGGATGATAGCCTTGTCATTATGGAAGGTATTCTATTGTCGAGATTTTTGTTACTCCAATGGATGGTAGCCAAGTCATTATGGAAGGTTGTCTGTTGTCGAGATTTTTGTTACTCTAATGGATGGTGGTTTGACATTATCGAAGGTAGTCTGTATTCGAGATTTTTGTTACTCGAACGGATGGTAGCCTTGTCATTATGGAAGGTAGTCTGTTATCGAGATTTTTGTTTCCCCAATGGATTCTAGCCTTGTCATTATGGAAGGTAGTATGTCCTTGTGATTTATGTCACTCCAATGGATGGTAGCCTTGTCATTATGGAAGGTAGTCTCTTGTTCATATTTTTGTTACTCCAATGGATGGTAGCCTTGTCATTATGGAAGGTAGTCTATTGTCGAGATTTTTGTTACTCAAATGGATGGTAGCATTATCATTATGGAAGGATGTCTGTTGTTGAGATTTTTGTTACTCCAATGGATGGTAGCCTTGTCATTATGGAAGTTAGTCTATTGTCGAGATTTTTGTTACTCAAATGGATGGTAGCATTATCATTATGGAAGGTTGTCTGTTGTCAACATTTTTGTTACTCCAATAGATGGTAGCCTTGTCGTTATGGAAGGTAGTAAGTTGTTGAGTTTTGTGTTACTCCAATGGATGGTAGCCTTGTCATTATGGAAGGTATTATGTTGTCGATATTTTTGTTACTCCAATGGATGGTAGCCTTGTCATTATGGAAGGTAGTCTGTTGTCTAGATTTTTGTTATTCCAATGAATGTTATCCTTGTCATTATGAAAGGTAGTCTGTTGTCGAGATTTTTGTCACTCCAATGGATGCTAGCCTTGTCATTATGGAAGGTAGTATGTCGTTGTGATTTCTATCACTCCAATTGATGGTAGCCTTGTTACTATGGAAGGTAGTCTGTTGTTCATATTTTTGTTACTCCAATGGATGGTAGCCTTGTAATTATAGAAGGTAGTCTATTATCGATATTTTTGTTACTCCAATGGATGATAGCATTTTCATTATGGAAGGTTGTCTATTGTCGAGATTTTTGTTACTCTTATAGATGGTATCCTTGTAATTATGGAAGGTAGTCTATTTTCGAGATTTTTGATACTCCAATGGATGGTAGCCTTGACATTATGGAAGGTAGTCTATTCTCGAGATTTTTGTTACTCCAATGGATGGTATCGTTGTCATTATGTATGGTAGTCTATTGTTGAGTTTTTTGTTATTCCAATGGATTGTAGCCTTCTCATTATGGAAAGTAGTCTGTTGTCGATGTTTTTGTTACTCCAATTGATGGTATCTTTGTCATTATGGAAGGTAGTTTGTTGTCGAGATTTTTGTTATTCCAATGGATGGTAGCCTTGTCATTATGGAAGGTTGTCTATTTTCGATATTTTTTTTACTCCAATGGATGGTAGCCTTGTCATTATGGAAGGTAGTCCGTTGTCGAAATTTTTGTCACTTCAATGGATGGTAGCCTTGTCATTATGGAAGGTTATCTATTGTCGAGATTTTTGTTACTATAATGGATGGTAGCCTTGACATTATGGAAGGTATTCTGTTATTAATATTTTGGTTACTACAATGGATGGTAGCCTTGTCATTATGGAACATAGTCTATTGTAGATATTTTTGTTACTCCAATGCATGGTAGCCTTGTCATTATGGAAGGTAGTCTGTTGTCTAGATTTTTGTTACTCCAATGGATGGTAGCCTTGTCATTATGGAAGGTAGTCTGTCATTGAGATTTCTGTCACTCCAATGGATGGTAGCCTTGTCACTATGGAAGGTAGTCTGTTGTTCAGATTTTTGTTACTCCAATGGATGGTAGCCTTGTCATTATGGAAGGTAGTCTATTGTCGAGATTTTTGTTACTCCAATGGATGGTATCATTATCATTATGGAAGGTTGTCTGTTGTCTAGATTTTTGTTACTCCAATGGATGGTAGCCTTGTCATTATGGAAGGTAGTCTGTTTTCGAGATTTTTCTTACTCCACTGGATGGTAGCCTTGTCACTATGGAAGGTATGTTCATAGTTTTGTTACTCCAATGGATGGTAGCCTTGTAATTATGGAAGGTAGTCTGTTTTCGAGATTTTTGTTACTCCAATGGATGGTAGCCTTGTCACCATGGAAGGTATGTTCATATTTTTGTTACTCCAATGGATAGTAGCCTTGTCATTATGGAAGGTTGTTTGTTGTCGAGATTTTTGATATTCCATTGGATGGTAGCCTTGTCATTATGGAAGGTAGTCTGTTGTCGATATTTTTGTTACTCCAATGGATGGTATCCTTGTCAATATGGAAGGTATGTTCATATTTTTATTACTCCAATGGATTGTAGCCTTGTCATTATGGAACGTATTCTGTTGTCGATGTTTTTGTTACTCCAATGGATGGTAGCCTTGTCATTTTGGAAGGTAGTCTGTTGTCTAGATTTTTGTTATTCCAATGAATGTTATCCTTGTCATTATGGAAGGTAGTCTATTGTCGAGATTTTTGTTACTCCAATGGATGCTAGCCTTGTCATTATGGAAGGTAGTATGTCGTTGAGATTTCTATCACTCCAATGGATGGTAGCCTTGTCACTATGGAAGGCAGTCTGTTGTTCATATTTTTGTTACTCAAATTGATGGTAGCCTTGTAATTATAGAAGGTAGTCTATTGTCGATATTTTTGTTACTCCAATGGATGATAGCATTCGCATTATGGAAGGTTGTCTATTGTCGAGATTTTTGTTACTCTAATAGATGGTAGCCTTGAAATTATTGAAGGTAGTGTGTTTTCGAGATATTTGTTACTCCAATGGATGGTAGCATTGACATTATGGAAGGTAGTCTATTGTCAAGATTTTTGTTACTCCAATGGATGGTATCGTTGTCATTATGGATGGTAGTCTATTGTTGAGATTTATGTTATTCCAATGGATTGTAGCCTTCTCATTATGGAACGTAGTCTGTTGACGATGTTTTTGTTACTCCAATGGATGGTATCGTTGTCATTATGGAAGGTAGTTTGTGGTCGAGATTTTTGTTATTCCAATGGATGGTAGCCTTGTCATTATGGAAGGTAATCTATTTTCGATATTTTTGTTAATCCAATGGATGATAGCATTCACATTATGGAAGGTTGTCTATTGTCGAGATTTTTATTACTCTAATAGATGGTAGCCTTGAAATTATGGAAGGTAGTCTGTTTTTGAGATTTTTGTTACTCCAATGGATGGTAGCCTTGACATTATGGAAGGTAGTCTATTGTCGAGATTTTTGTTACTCCAATGGATGGTATCATTGTCATTAAGGATGGTAGTCTATTGTTGAGATTTTTGTTATTCCAATGGATTGTAGCCTTCTCATTATGGAACGTAGTCTGTTAAAGATCTTTTTGTTACTCCAATGGATGGTATCCTTGTCATTATGGAAGGTAGTCCGTTGTCGAGATTTTTGTCACTTCATTGGATGGTAGCCTTGTAATTATGGAAGGTAGTTTGTTGTAGAGATTTTTGTTACTCCAATGGATTCTAGCCTTGTAATTATAGAAGGTAGTGTATTGTCGATGTTTTTGATACTCCAATGGATGATAGCATTGTCATTATAGAAGGTTGTCTATTGTCGAGATTTTTGTTTCTCTAATAGATCGTAGCCTTGTAATTATGGAAGGTAGTCTGTTTTTGAGATTTTTGTTACTCCAATGGATGGTAGCCTTGTCATTATGGAAGGTAGTTTGTTGTTCATATTTTTGTTACTCCAATGGATGGTAGCCTTGTCATTATGGAAGGTAGTCTATTGTCGAGATTTTTGTTACTCCAATGGATGGTAGCCTTGTCATTATGGAAGGTTGTCTATTGTCGAGATTTTTGTTACTACAATGGATGGTAGCCTTGTCATTATGGAACATAGTCTATTGTAGATATTTTTGTTACTCCAATGCATGGTAGCCTTGTCATTATGGAAGGTAGTCTGTTGTTTAGATTTTTGATACTCCAATGGATTGTAGACTTGTCATTTTGGAAGGTAGTCTGTTGTCGAGATTTTTGTTACTCTAATGGATGCTATCCTTGTCATTCTAGAAGGTAGTATGTCGTTGTGATTTCTGTCACTCTAATGGATGGTAGCCTTGTAATTATGGAAGGTAGTCTGTTTTCGAGATTTTTGTTACTCCAATGGATGGTAGCCTTGTCACTATGGAAGGTATGTCCATATTTTTGTTACTCCAATGGATAATAGCCTTGTCATTATGGAAGGTAATTTGTTGTCGAGGTTTTTGTTATTCAAATGGATGGCAGCCTTGTCATTATGGAAGGTAGTCTGTTGTCGATATTTTTGTTACTCCAATGGATGGTAGCCTTGTCAATATGAAAGGTATGTTCATATTTTTGAAACTCCAATGTATGCTAGCTTTGTAATTATAGAAGGTATTCTATTGTCGATATTTTTGTTACTCTAATGGATGATAGCATTGTCATTATTGAAGGCTATCTATTGTCGAGATTTTTGTTACTCTAATATATGGTAGCCTTGTAATTATGGAAGGTAGTCTGTTTTCAAGATTTTTATTACTCCAATGGATGGTAACCTTGTCATTATGGAAGGTAGTTTGTGGTTCATATTTTAGTTACTCCAAGGGATGGTAGCCTTGTCATTATGGAAGGTAGTCTATTGTCGAGATTTTTGTTACTCCAATGGATGGTAGCCTTGTCATTATGGAAGGTTGTCTATTGTCGAGATTTTTGTTACTATAATGGATGGTAGCCTTGACATTATGGAAGGTATTCTGTTATTAATATTTTGGTTACTACAATGGATGGTAGCCTTGTCATTATGGAACATAGTCTATTGTAGATATTTTTGTTACTCCAATGCATGGTAGCCTTGTCATTATGGAAGGTAGTCTGTTGTCTAGATTTTTGTTACTCCAATGGATGGTAGCCTTGTCATTATGGAAGGTAGTCTGTCATTGAGATTTCTGTCACTCCAATGGATGGTAGCCTTGTCACTATGGAAGGTAGTCTGTTGTTCAAATTTTTGTTACTCCAATGGATGGTAGCCTTGTCATTATGGAAGGTAGTCTATTGTCGAGATTTTTGTTACTCCAATGGATGGTATCATTATCATTATGGAAGGTTGTTTGTTGTCTAGATTTTTGTTACTCCAATGGATGGTAGCCTTGTCATTATGGAAGGTAGTCTGTTTTCGAGATTTTTGTTACTCCAATGGATGGTAGCCTTGTCACTATGGAAGGTATGTTCATAGTTTTGTCACTCTAATGGATGGCAGCCTTGTAATTATGGAAGGTAGTCTGTTTTCGAGATTTTTGTTACTCCAATGGATGGTAGCCTTGTCACTATGGAAGGTATGTCCATATTTTTGTTACTCCAATGGATAATAGCCTTGTCATTATGGAAGGTAATTTGTTGTCGAGGTTTTTGTTATTCAAATGGATGGTAGCCTTGTCATTATAGAAGGTAGTCTGTTGTCGATATTTTTGTTACTCCAATGGATGGTAGCCTTGTCAATATGGAAGGTATGTTCATATTTTTGTTACTCCAATGGATTGTAGCCTTGTCATTATGGAACGTATTCTGTTGTCGATGTTTTTGTTACTCCAATGGATGGTAGCCTTGTCATTATGGAACGTAGTCTGTTGTCTAGATTTTTGTTATTCCAATGAATGTTATACTTGTCATTCTGGAAGGTAGTCTATTGTCGAGATTTTTGTTACTCCAATGGATGCTAGCCTTGTCATTATGGAAGGTAGTATGTCGTTTTGATTTCTATCACTCCAATGGATGGTAGCCTTGTCTCTATGGAAGGTAGTCTGTTTTTCATATTTTTGTTACTCCAATGGATGGTAGCCTTGTAATTATAGAAGGTAGTCTATTGTCGATATTTTTGTGACTCCAATGGATGATAGCATTCTCATTATGGAAGGTTGTCTATTGTCAAGATTTTGGTTACTCAAATAGATGGTAGCCTTGTAATGATGGAAGGTAGTTTGTTTTCGAGATTTTTGTTACTCCAAGGGATGGTAGCCTTGACATTATGGAAGGTAGTCTATTGGTGAGATTTTTGTTACTCCAATGGATGGTATCGTTGTCATTATGGATGGTAGTCTATTGGTGAGATTTTTGTTATTCCAATGGATTGTAGCCTTCTCATTATGGAACATAGTCTGTTGTCGATGTTTTTGTTACTCCAATGGATGGCATCGTAGTCATTATGGAAGGTAGTTTGTTGTCGAGATTTTTTTTATTCCAATGGATGGTAGCCTTGTCATTATGGAAGGTAGTCCGTTGTCGAGATTTTTGTCACTTCAATGGATCGTAGCCTTGTCATTATGGAAGGTAGTTTGTTGTAGAGATTTTTGTTACTCCAATGGATGCTAGCCTTGTAATTATAGAAGGTATTCTGTTTTCGAGATTTTTGTTACTCCAATGGATAGTATCCTTGTCACTATGGAAGGTATGTTCATATTTTTGTTACTCCAATGGATAGTAGCCTTGTCATTATGGAAGTTAGTTTGTTGTCAAGATTTTCTATATTCCAATGGATGGTATCCTTGTCATTATGGAAGGTAGTCTGTTGTCGATATTTTTGTTACTCCAATGGATGGTAGCCTTGTCAATATGGAAGGTATGTTCATATTTTTGTTACTCCAATGGATTGTAGCCTTGTCATTATGGAACGTATTCTGTTGTCGATGTTTTTGTTACTCCAATGGATGGTAGCCTTGTCATTATGGAAGGAAGTCTGTTGTCTAGATTTTTGTTATTCCAATGAATTTTATCCTTGTAATTATGGAAGGTAGTGTATTGTCGAGATTTTTGTTACTCCAATGGATGCTAGCCTTGTCATTATGGAAGGTAGTATGTGGTTAGGAATTATATCACTCCAATGGATGGTAGCCTTGTCACTATGCAAGGTAGTCTGTTGTTCATATTTTTGTTACTCAAATGAATGGTAGCCTTGTAATTATAGAAGGTAGTCTATTGTCGATATTTTTGTTACTCCAATGGATGATAGCATTCACATTATAGAAGATTGTCTATTGTCGAGATTTTTGTAACTCTAATAGATAGTAGACTTGAAATTATGGAAGGTAGTCTATTTTCGAGATTTTAGTTACTCCAATGGATGGTAGCCTTGACATTATGGAAGGTAGTCTATTGTCGAGATTTTTGTTACTCCAATGGATGGTATCATTGTCATTATGGATGGTAGTCTATTGTTGAAATTTTTGTTATTCCAATGGATTGTAGCCTTCTCATTATGGAACATAGTATGTTGACGATGTTTTTGTTACTCCAATGGATGGTATCATTGTCATTATGGAAGGTAGTTTGTTGTCGAGATTTTTGTTATTCCAATGGATGGTAGACTTGTCATTATGGAAGGTAGTTTGTTGTAGAGATTTTTGTTACTCCAATGGATGCTAGCCTTGTAATTATAGAAGGTAGTCTATTGTCGATGTTTTTGTTACTCCAATGGATGATAGCATTGTCATTATAGAAGGTTGTCTATTGTCGAGATTTTTGTTACTCTAATAGATGGTAGCCTTGTAATTATGGAAGGTAGTCTGTTTTTGAGAATTTTATTACTCCAATGGATGGTAGCCTTGTCATTATGGAAGGTAGTCTATTGTCGAGATTTTTGTTACTCCAACGGATGGTAGCCTTGTCATTATGGAAGGTTGTCTATTGTCGAGATTTTTGTTACTATAATGGATGGTAGCCTTGACATTATGGAAGGTATTCTGTTATTGATATTTTGGTTACAACAATGGATGGTAGCCTTGTCATTATGGAACATAGTCTATTGTACATATTTTTGTTACTCCAATGCATGGTAGCCTTGTCATTATGGAAGGTATTCTGTTGTCTAGATTTTTGATACTCCAATGGATGGTAGCCTTGTCATTATGGAAGGTAGTCTGTTGTCGAGATTTTTGTTACTCTAATGGATGCTAGCCTTGTCATTCTAGAAAGTAGTATGTCGTTGTGATTTATGTCACTCTAATGGATGGTAGCCTTGTAATTATGGAAGGTAGTCTGTTTTAGAGATTTTTGTTACTCCAATGGATGGTAGCCTTGTCACTATGGAAGGTATGTTCATATTTTTGTTACTCCAATGGATAGTAGCCTTGTCATTATGGAAGGTTGTCTATTGTCAATATTTTTGTTACTCCAATGGATGGTAGCCTTGTCATTATGGAAGGTTGTCTATTGTCGAGATTTTTGTTACTCCAATGGATGCTAGCCTTGTCATTATGGAAGGTAGTATGTCGTTGTGATTTCTATCACTCCAATGGATGGTAGCCTTGTCTCTATGGAAGGTAGTCTGTTGTTTATATTTTTGTTACTCCAATCGATGGTAGCCTTGTATATATAGAAGGTAGTCTATTGTCGATATTTTTGTTACTCCAATGGATGATAGCATTCTCATTATGGAAGGTTGTCTATTGTCGAGATTTTTGTTACTCTAATAGATGGTAGCCTTGTAATTATGGAAGGTAGTCTGTTTTCGAGATTTTTGTTACTCCAATGAATGGTAGCCTTGACATTATGGAAGGTAGTCTATTGTTGAGATTTTTTTTACTCCAATGGATGGTATCGTTGTCATTATGGATGGGAGTCTATTGTTGAGATTTTTGTTATTCCAATGGATTGTAGCCTTCTCATTATGGAACGTAGTCTGTTGTCGATGTTTTTGTTACTCCAACGGATGGCATCGTTGTCATTATGGAAGGTAGTTTGTTGTCGAGATTTTTGTTATTCCAATGGATGCTAGCCTTGTCATTATAGAAGGTAGTCTATTTTCGATATTTTTGTTACTCCGATGGATGGTAGCCTTGTCATTATGGAAGGTAGTCCATTGTCGAGATTTTTGTCACTTCAATGGATGGTAGCCTTGTCATTATGGAAGGTAGTTTGTTGTAGAGATTTTTGTTACTCCAATGGATGCTAGCCTTGTAATTATAGAAGGTAGTCTGTTTTCGAGATTTTTGTTACTCCAATGGATGGTAGCCTTGTCACTATGGAAGGTATGTTCATATTTTTGTTACTCCAATGGATAGTAGCCTTGTCATTATGGAAGGTAGTTTGTTGTCGAGATTTTCGATATTCCAATGGATGGTAGCCTTGTCATTATGGAAGGTAGTCTGTTGTCGATATTTTTGTTACTCCAATGGATGGTAGCCTTGTCAATATGGAAGGTATGTTCATATTTTTGTTACTCCAATGGATTGTAGCCTTGTCATTATGGAACGTATTCTGTTGTCGATGTTTTTGTTACTCCAATGGATGGTAGCCTTGTCATTATGGAAGGTAGTCTATTGTCTAGATTTTTGTTATTCCAATGAATGTTATCCTTGTCATTATGGAAGGTAGTCTATTGTCGAGATTTTTGTTACTCCAATGGATGCTAGCCTTGTCGTTATGGAAGGTAGTATGTCATAGATATTTCTATCACTCCAATGGGTGGTAGCCTTGTCATTATGGAAGGCAGTCTATTGTCGATATTTTTGTTACTCCAATGGATGATAGCATTCGCATTATGGAAGGTTGTCTATTGTCGAGATTCTTGTTACTCTAATAGATGGTAGCCTTGAAATTATGGAAGGTAGTCTATTTTCGAGATTTTTGTTACTCCATTGGATGGTAGCCTTGACATTATGGAAGGTAGTCTATTGTCGAGATTTTTGTTTCTCCAATGGATGGTATCATTGTCATTATAGATGGTAGTCTATTGTTGAGATTTTTGTTTTTCAAATGGATTGTAGACTTCTCATTATGGAACGTAGTCTGTTGACGATGTTTTTGTTACTCCAATGGATGGTAGCCTTGTCATTATGGAAGGTAGTTCGTTGTCGAGATTTTTGTCACTTCAATGGATGGTAGCCTTGTCATTATGGAAGGTAGTTTGTTGTAGAGATTTTTGTTACTCCAATGGATGCTAGCCTTGTAATTATACAAGGTAGTCTATTGTCGATGTTTTTGTTACTCCGATGGATGATAGCATTGTCATTATAGAAGGTTGTCTATTGTCGAGATTTTTGTTACTCTAATAGATGGTAGCCTTGTAATTATGGAAGGTAGTCTATTTTTGAGATTTTTGTTACTCCAATGGATGGTAGCCTTGTCATTATGGAAGGTAGTCTATTGTTGAGATTTTTGTTACTCCAATGGATGGTAGCCTGGTCATCATGGAAGGTTGTCTATTTTCGAGATTTTTGTTACTATAATGGATGGTAGCCTTGACATTATGGAAGATATTCTGTTATCAATATTTTGGTTACTACAATGGATGGTAGCCTTGTAATTATGGAACATAGTCTATTGTAGATATTTTTGTTACTCCAATGCATGGTAGCCTTGTCATTATGGAAGGTAGTCTGTTGTCTAGATTTTTGATACTCCAATGGATGGTAGTGTTGTCATTATGGAAGGTAATCTGTTGTCGAGATTTTTTTTACTCTAATGCATGCTAGCCTTGTCAGTCTAGAAGGTAGTCTGTCGTTGTGATTTCGGTCACTCTAATGGATGGTAGCCTTGTAATTATGGAAGGTAGTCTGTTTTCGAGATTTTTGTTACTCCAATGGATGGTAGCCTTGTCACTATGGAAGGTATGTTCATATTTTTGTTACTCCAATGGATAGTAGCCTTGTCATTATGGAAGGTAATTTGTTGAGATTTTTGTTATTCGAATGGATGGTAGCCTTGTCATTATGGAAGGTAGTCTGTTGTCGATATTTTTGTTACTCCAATGGATGGTAGCCTTGTCAATATGGAAGGTATGTTCATATTTTTGTTACTCCAATGGATTGTAGCCTTGTCATTATGGAATGTATTATGTTGTCGATGTTTTTCTTACTCCAATGGATGGTAGCCTTGTCATTATGGAAGCTTTTCTGTTGTCGAGATTTTTGTTACTCCAATGGATGCTAGCCTTGTCATTATGGAAGGTAGTATGTTGTCGATATTTTTGTTACTCCAATGGATGGTAGCCTTGTCAATATGGAAGGTATGTTCATATTTTTGTTACTCCAATGGATTGTAGCCTTGTCATTATGGAACGTATTCTGTTGTCGATGTTTTTGTTACTCCAATGGATGGTAGCCTTGTCATTATGGAACGTAGTCTGTTGTCTAGATTTTTGTTATTCCAATGAATGTTATACTTGTCATTCTGGAAGGTAGTCTATTGTCGAGATTTTTGTTACTCCAATGGATGCTAGCCTTGTCATTATGGAAGGTAGTATGTCGTTTTGATTTCTATCACTCCAATGGATGGTAGCCTTGTCTCTATGGAAGGTAGTCTGTTTTTCATATTTTTGTTACTCCAATGGATGGTAGCCTTGTAATTATAGAAGGTAGTCTATTGTCGATATTTTTGTGACTCCAATGGATGATAGCATTCTCATTATGGAAGGTTGTCTATTGTCAAGATTTTGGTTACTCAAATAGATGGTAGCCTTGTAATGATGGAAGGTAGTTTGTTTTCGAGATTTTTGTTACTCCAAGGGATGGTAGCCTTGACATTATGGAAGGTAGTCTATTGGTGAGATTTTTGTTACTCCAATGGATGGTATCGTTGTCATTATGGATGGTAGTCTATTGGTGAGATTTTTGTTATTCCAATGGATTGTAGCCTTCTCATTATGGAACATAGTCTGTTGTCGATGTTTTTGTTACTCCAATGGATGGCATCGTAGTCATTATGGAAGGTAGTTTGTTGTCGAGATTTTTTTTATTCCAATGGATGGTAGCCTTGTCATTATGGAAGGTAGTCCGTTGTCGAGATTTTTGTCACTTCAATGGATCGTAGCCTTGTCATTATGGAAGGTAGTTTGTTGTAGAGATTTTTGTTACTCCAATGGATGCTAGCCTTGTAATTATAGAAGGTATTCTGTTTTCGAGATTTTTGTTACTCCAATGGATAGTATCCTTGTCACTATGGAAGGTATGTTCATATTTTTGTTACTCCAATGGATAGTAGCCTTGTCATTATAGAAGTTAGTTTGTTGTCAAGATTTTCTATATTCCAATGGATGGTATCCTTGTCATTATGGAAGGTAGTCTGTTGTCGATATTTTTGTTACTCCAATGGATGGTAGCCTTGTCAATATGGAAGGTATGTTCATATTTTTGTTACTCCAATGGATTGTAGCCTTGTCATTATGGAACGTATTCTGTTGTCGATGTTTTTATTACTCCAATGGATGGTAGCCTTGTCATTATGGAAGGAAGTCTGTTGTCTAGATTTTTGTTATTCCAATGAATTTTATCCTTGTAATTATGGAAGGTAGTGTATTGTCGAGATTTTTGTTACTCCAATGGATGCTAGCCTTGTCATTATGGAAGGTAGTATGTGGTTAGGAATTATATCACTCCAATGGATGGTAGCCTTGTCACTATGCAAGGTAGTCTGTTGTTCATATTTTTGTTACTCAAATGAATGGTAGCCTTGTAATTATAGAAGGTAGTCTATTGTCGATATTTTTGTTACTCCAATGGATGATAGCATTCACATTATAGAAGATTGTCTATTGTCGAGATTTTTGTAACTCTAATAGATAGTAGACTTGAAATTATGGAAGGTAGTCTATTTTCGAGATTTTAGTTACTCCAATGGATGGTAGCCTTGACATTATGGAAGGTAGTCTATTGTCGAGATTTTTGTTACTCCAATGGATGGTATCATTGTCATTATGGATGGTAGTCTATTGTTGAAATTTTTGTTATTCCAATGGATTGTAGCCTTCTCATTATGGAACATAGTATGTTGACGATGTTTTTGTTACTCCAATGAATGGTATCATTGTCATTATGGAAGGTAGTTTGTTGTCGAGATTTTTGTTATTCCAATGGATGGTAGACTTGTCATTATGGAAGGTAGTTTGTTGTAGAGATTTTTGTTACTCCAATGGATGCTAGCCTTGTAATTATAGAAGGTAGTCTATTGTCGATGTTTTTGTTACTCCAATGGATGATAGCATTGTCATTATAGAAGGTTGTCTATTGTCGAGATTTTTGTTACTCTAATAGATGGTAGCCTTGTAATTATGGAAGGTAGTCTGTTTTTGAGAATTTTATTACTCCAATGGATGGTAGCCTTGTCATTATGGAAGGTAGTCTATTGTCGAGATTTTTGTTACTCCAACGGATGGTAGCCTTGTCATTATGGAAGGTTGTCTATTGTCGAGATTTTTGTTACTATAATGGATGGTAGCCTTGACATTATGGAAGGTATTCTGTTATTGATATTTTGGTTACAACAATGGATGGTAGCCTTGTCATTATGGAACATAGTCTATTGTACATATTTTTGTTACTCCAATGCATGGTAGCCTTGTCATTATGGAAGGTATTCTGTTGTCTAGATTTTTGATACTCCAATGGATGGTAGCCTTGTCATTATGGAAGGTAGTCTGTTGTCGAGATTTTTGTTACTCTAATGGATGCTAGCCTTGTCATTCTAGAAAGTAGTATGTCGTTGTGATTTATGTCACTCTAATGGATGGTAGCCTTGTAATTATGGAAGGTAGTCTGTTTTAGAGATTTTTGTTACTCCAATGGATGGTAGCCTTGTCACTATGGAAGGTATGTTCATATTTTTGTTACTCCAATGGATAGTAGCCTTGTCATTATGGAAGGTTGTCTATTGTCAATATTTTTGTTACTCCAATGGATGGTAGCCTTGTCATTATGGAAGGTTGTCTATTGTCGAGATTTTTGTTACTCCAATGGATGCTAGCCTTGTCATTATGGAAGGTAGTATGTCGTTGTGATTTCTATCACTCCAATGGATGGTAGCCTTGTCTCTATGGAAGGTAGTCTGTTGTTTATATTTTTGTTACTCCAATCGATGGTAGCCTTGTATATATAGAAGGTAGTCTATTGTCGATATTTTTGTTACTCCAATGGATGATAGCATTCTCATTATGGAAGGTTGTCTATTGTCGAGATTTTTGTTACTCTAATAGATGGTAGCCTTGTAATTATGGAAGGTAGTCTGTTTTCGAGATTTTTGTTACTCCAATGAATGGTAGCCTTGACATTATGGAAGGTAGTCTATTGTTGAGATTTTTTTTACTCCAATGGATGGTATCGTTGTCATTATGGATGGGAGTCTATTGTTGAGATTTTTGTTATTCCAATGGATTGTAGCCTTCTCATTATGGAACGTAGTCTGTTGTCGATGTTTTTGTTACTCCAACGGATGGCATCGTTGTCATTATGGAAGGTAGTTTGTTGTCGAGATTTTTGTTATTCCAATGGATGCTAGCCTTGTCATTATAGAAGGTAGTCTATTTTCGATATTTTTGTTACTCCGATGGATGGTAGCCTTGTCATTATGGAAGGTAGTCCATTGTCGAGATTTTTGTCACTTCAATGGATGGTAGCCTTGTCATTATGGAAGGTAGTTTGTTGTAGAGATTTTTGTTACTCCAATGGATGCTAGCCTTGTAATTATAGAAGGTAGTCTGTTTTCGAGATTTTTGTTACTCCAATGGATGGTAGCCTTGTCACTATGGAAGGTATGTTCATATTTTTGTTACTCCAATGGATAGTAGCCTTGTCATTATGGAAGGTAGTTTGTTGTCGAGATTTTCGATATTCCAATGGATGGTAGCCTTGTCATTATGGAAGGTAGTCTGTTGTCGATATTTTTGTTACTCCAATGGATGGTAGCCTTGTCAATATGGAAGGTATGTTCATATTTTTGTTACTCCAATGGATTGTAGCCTTGTCATTATGGAACGTATTCTGTTGTCGATGTTTTTGTTACTCCAATGGATGGTAGCCTTGTCATTATGGAAGGTAGTCTATTGTCTAGATTTTTGTTATTCCAATGAATGTTATCCTTGTCATTATGGAAGGTAGTCTATTGTCGAGATTTTTGTTACTCCAATGGATGCTAGCCTTGTCGTTATGGAAGGTAGTATGTCATAGATATTTCTATCACTCCAATGGGTGGTAGCCTTGTCATTATGGAAGGCAGTCTATTGTCGATATTTTTGTTACTCCAATGGATGATAGCATTCGCATTATGGAAGGTTGTCTATTGTCGAGATTCTTGTTACTCTAATAGATGGTAGCCTTGAAATTATGGAAGGTAGTCTATTTTCGAGATTTTTGTTACTCCATTGGATGGTAGCCTTGACATTATGGAAGGTAGTCTATTGTCGAGATTTTTGTTTCTCCAATGGATGGTATCATTGTCATTATAGATGGTAGTCTATTGTTGAGATTTTTGTTTTTCAAATGGATTGTAGACTTCTCATTATGGAACGTAGTCTGTTGACGATGTTTTTGTTACTCCAATGGATGGTAGCCTTGTCATTATGGAAGGTAGTTCGTTGTCGAGATTTTTGTCACTTCAATGGATGGTAGCCTTGTCATTATGGAAGGTAGTTTGTTGTAGAGATTTTTGTTACTCCAATGGATGCTAGCCTTGTAATTATACAAGGTAGTCTATTGTCGATGTTTTTGTTACTCCGATGGATGATAGCATTGTCATTATAGAAGGTTGTCTATTGTCGAGATTTTTGTTACTCTAATAGATGGTAGCCTTGTAATTATGGAAGGTAGTCTATTTTTGAGATTTTTGTTACTCCCATGGATGGTAGCCTTGTCATTATGGAAGGTAGTCTATTGTTGAGATTTTTGTTACTCCAATGGATGGTAGCCTGGTCATCATGGAAGGTTGTCTATTTTCGAGATTTTTGTTACTATAATGGATGGTAGCCTTGACATTATGGAAGATATTCTGTTATCAATATTTTGGTTACTACAATGGATGGTAGCCTTGTAATTATGGAACATAGTCTATTGTAGATATTTTTGTTACTCCAATGCATGGTAGCCTTGTCATTATGGAAGGTAGTCTGTTGTCTAGATTTTTGATACTCCAATGGATGGTAGTGTTGTCATTATGGAAGGTAATCTGTTGTCGAGATTTTTTTTACTCTAATGCATGCTAGCCTTGTCAGTCTAGAAGGTAGTCTGTCGTTGTGATTTCGGTCACTCTAATGGATGGTAGCCTTGTAATTATGGAAGGTAGTCTGTTTTCGAGATTTTTGTTACTCCAATGGATGGTAGCCTTGTCACTATGGAAGGTATGTTCATATTTTTGTTACTCCAATGGATAGTAGCCTTGTCATTATGGAAGGTAATTTGTTGAGATTTTTGTTATTCGAATGGATGGTAGCCTTGTCATTATGGAAGGTAGTCTGTTGTCGATATTTTTGTTACTCCAATGGATGGTAGCCTTGTCAATATGGAAGGTATGTTCATATTTTTGTTACTCCAATGGATTGTAGCCTTGTCATTATGGAATGTATTATGTTGTCGATGTTTTTCTTACTCCAATGGATGGTAGCCTTGTCATTATGGAAGCTTTTCTGTTGTCGAGATTTTTGTTACTCTAATGGATGCTAGCCTTGTCATTATGGAAGGTAGTATGTTGTTGTGATTTCTATCACTCCAATGGATGGTAGCCTTGTCTCTATGGAAGGTAGTATGTTGTTCATATTTTTGTTACTCCAATGGATGGTAGCCTTGTAATTATAGAAGGTAGTCTATTGTCGATATTTTTGTTACTCCAATGGATGATAGCATTCTCATTATGGAAGGTTGTCTATTGTCGAGATTTTTGTTACTCTAATAGATGGTAGCCTTGTAATTATGGAAGGTAGTCTGTTTTTGAGATTTTTGTTACTCCAATGGATGGTAGCCTTGACATTTTTGAAGGTAGTCTATTGTTGAGATTTTTGTTATTCCAATGGATGGTATTGTTGTCATTTTGGATGGTAGTCTATTGTTGAGATTTTTGTTACTCCAATGGATTGTATCGTTGTCATTATGGAAGGTAGTTTGTTGTCGAGATTTTTGTTATTCCAATGGATGGTAGCCATGTCATTATGGAAGGTAGTCTATTTTCGATATTTTTGTTACTCCAATGGATGGTAGCCTTGTCATTATGGAAGGTAGTCCGTTGTCGAGATTTTTGTCACTTCAATGGATGGTAGCCTTGTCATTATGGAAGGTAGTTTGTTGTAGAGATTTTTGTTACTCCAATGGATGCTATCCTTGTAATTATAGAAGGTAGTTTATTATCAATATTTTTGTTACTCCAATGGATGATAGCATTGTCATTATAGAAGGCTGTCTATTGTCGAGATTTTTGTTACTCTAATAGATGGTAGCCTTGTAATTATGGAAGGTAGTTTGTTTTTGAGATTTTTGTTACTCCAATGGATGGTAGCCTTGTCATTATGGAAGGTACTTTGTTGTTTATATTTTTGTTACTCCGATGGATAGTAGCCTTTTCATTATGGAAGGTAGTCTATTGTCGAGATTTTTGTTACTCCAATGGATGGTAGCCTTGTCATTATGGAAGGTTGTCTATTGTCGAGATTTTTGTTACTATAATGGATTGTAGCCTTGACATTATGGAAGGTATTCTGTTATCGATATTTTTGTTACTCTAATGCATGGTAGCCATGTCATTATGGAAGGTAGTCTGTTGTCTAGATTTTTGATACTCCAATGGATGGTAGCCTTGTCATTATGGAAGGTAGTCTGTTGTCGAGATTTTTGTTACTCTAATGGATGCTAGCCTTGTCATTTTAGAAGGTAGTCTGTCGTTGTGATTTCGGTCACTCTAATGGATGGTAGCCTTGTAATTATGGAAGGTAGTCTGTTTTCAGGATTTTTGTTACTCCAATGGATGGTAGCCTTGTCACTATGGAAGGTATGTTCATATTTTTGTTACTCCAATGGATAGTAGCCTTGTCATTATAGAAGGTAATTTGTTGTCGAGATTTTTGTTATTCGAATGGATGGTAGCCTTGTCATTATGGAAGGTTGTCTGTTGTCGATATTTTTGTTACTCCAATGGATGGTATCCTTGTCAATATGGAAGGTACGTTCATATTTTTATTACTCCAATGGATTGTAGCCTTGTCATTCTGGAAGGTATTCTGTTGTCGATGTTTTTGTTACTCCAATGGATGGTAGCCTTGTTATTATGGAAGGTAGTCTGTTGTCTAGATTTTAGTTATTCCAATGAATGTTATCCTTGTCATTATGGAAGGTAGTCTATTTTCGATATTTTTGTTACTCCAATGGATGCTAGCCTTGTCATTATGGAAGGTAGTATGTCGTTGTGATTTTTATCACTCCAATGGATGGTAGCCTTGTCTCTATGGAAGGTAGTGTGTTGTTCATATTTTTGTTACTCCAATGGATGGTAGCCTTTTAATTTTAGAAGGTAGTCTATTGTCGATATATTTGTTACTCCAATGGATGATAGCATTCTCATTATGGAAGGTTGTCTATTGTCGAGATTTTTGTTACTCTAATAGATGGTAGCCTTATAATTATTGAAGGTAGTCTGTTTTCGAAATTTTTGTTACTCCAATGGATGGTAACCTTGACATTATTGAAGGTAGTCTATTGTTGAGATTTTTGTTACTCCAATGGATGGTATCATTGTCATTATGGATGGTAGTCTATTGTTGAGATTTTCGTTATTCCAATTGAACGTAGCCTTCTAATTATGGAACGTAGTCTATTGTCGATGTTTTTGTTACTCCAATGGATTGTATCATTGTCATTATGGAAGGTAGTTTGTTGTCGTGATTTTTGTTATTCCAATGGATGGTAGTCTTGTCATTATGGAAGGTAGTCTATTTTCGATATTTTTGTTACTCCAATGGATGGTAGCCTTGTCATTATGGAAGGTAGTCCATTGTCGAGATTTTTGTCACTTCAATGGATGGTAGCGTTGTCATTATGGAAGGTAGTTTGTTGTAGAGATTTTTATTACTCCAATGGATGCTAGCCTTGTAATTATAGAAGGTAGTCTATTGTCGATGTTTTTGTTACTCCATTGGATGATAGCATTGTCATTATAGAAGGTTGTCTATTGTCGAGATTTTTCTTACTCTAATAGATGGTAGCCTTGAAATTATGGAAGGTAGTCTGTTTTTGAGATTTTTGTTACTCCAATGGATGGTAGCCTTGACATTATGGAAGGTAGTCTATTGACTAGATTTTTGTTACTCCAATGGATGGTATCATTTTCATTATGGATGGTAGTCTATTGTTGAGATTTTTGTTATTCCAATGGATTGTAGCCTTCTCATTATGGAACGTAGCATGTTGACGATGTTTTTGTTACTCCAATGGATGGTATCGTTGTCATTATGGAAGGTAGTTTGTTGTCGAGATTTTTGTTATTCCAATGGATGGTAGCCTTGTCATTATGGAAGGTAGTCTATTTTCGATATTTTTGTTACTCCAATGGATGGTAGCCTTGTCATTATGGAAGGTAGTCCGTTGTCGAGATTTTTGTCACTTCAATGGATGGTAGCCTTGTTATTATGGAAGGTAGTTTGTTGTAGAAATTTTTGTTATTCCAATGGATGCTAGCCTTGTAATTATAGAAGGTAGTCTATTGTCGATGTTTTTGTTACTCCATTGAATGATAGCATTGTCATTATAGAAGGCTGTCTATTGTCGAGATTTTTGTTACTCTAATAGATGGTAGCCTTGTAATTATGGAAGGTAGTCTGTTTTTGAGATTTTTGTTAATCCACTGGTTGGTAGCCTTTTCATTATGGAATATAGTTTGTTGTTCATATTTTAGTTACTCCAATGGATGGTAGCCTTGTCATTATGGAAGGTAGTCTATTGTCGAGATTTTTGTTACTCTAATGGATGCTAGCCTTGTCATTCTAGAAGGTAGTCTGTCGTTGTGATTTCTGTCACTCTAATGGATGGTAGCCTTGTAATTATGGAAGGTAGTCTGTTTTCGAGATTTTTGTTACTCCAATGGATGGTAGCCTTGTCACTATGGAAGGTATGTTCATATTTTTGTTACTCCAATGTATAGTAGCCTTGTCATTATGGAAGGTAGTCTGTTGTCGATATTTTTGTTACTCCAATGGATGGTAGCCTTGTCAATATGGAAGGTATGTCCATATTTTTGTTACTCCAATGGATTGTAGCCTTGTCATTATGGAATGTATTCTGTTGTCGAAGTTTTTGTTACTCCAATGGATGGTAGCCTTGTCATTATGGAAGGTAGTCTGTTTTCTATATTTTTGTTATTCCAATGAATGTTATCCTTGTCATTATGGAAGGTAGTCTATTGTCGAGATTTTTGTTACTCCAATGGATGCTAGCCTTGTTATTATGGAAGGTAGTATGTCGTTGAGATTTCTATCACTCCAATGGATGGTAGCCTTGTCACTATGGAAGGTAGTCTATTGTTCATATTTTTGTTACCCCAATGGATGGTAGCCTTGTAATTATAGAAGGTAGTCTATTGTCGATATTTTTGTTACTCCAATGGATGATAGCATTCGCTTTATGGAAGGTTGTCTATTGTCGAGATTTTTCTTACTCTAATAGATGGTAGCCTTGAAATTATGGAAGGTAGTCTGTTTTCGAGATTTTTGTTACTCCAATGGATGGTAGCCTTGACATTATAGAAGATAGTCTATTGTCGAGATTTTTGTTACTCCAATGGATGGTATCATTTTCATTATGGATGGTAGTCTATTGTTGAGATTTTTGTTATTCCAATGGATTGTAGCCTTCTCATTATGGAACGTAGTCTGTTGATGATGTTTTTGTTACTCCAATGGATGGTATCGATGTCATTATGGAAGGTAGTTTGTTGTCTAGATTTTTGTTATTCCAAAGGATGGTAGCCTTGTCATTATGGAAGGTAGTCTATTTTCGATATTTTTGTTACTCCAATGGATGGTAGCCTTGTCATTATGGAAGGTAGTCCGTTGTCGAGATTTTTGTCACTTCAATGGATGGTAGCCTTGTCATTATGGAAGGTAGTTTGTTGTAGAGATTTTTGTTACTCCAATGGATGCTAGACTTGTAATTATAGAAGGTAGTCTGTTGTCGATGTTTTTGTTACTCCATTCGATGATAGCATTGTCATTATAGAAGGTTGTCTATTGTCGAGATTTTTGTTACTCTAATAGATGGTAGCCTTGTAATTATGGAAGGTAGTATGTTTTTGAGATTTTTGTTACTCCACTGGTTGGTAGCCTTGTCATTATGGAAGGTAGTCTATTGTCGAGATTTTTGTTACTCCAATGGATGGTAGCCTTGTCATTATGGAAGGTTGTCTATTGCCGAGATTTTTGTTACTATAATGGATGGTAGCCTTGACATTATGGAAGGTATTCTGTTATCGATATTTTGGTTAGTACAATGGATAGTAGCCTTGTCATTATGGAACATAGTCTATTGTAGATATTTTTGTTATTCCAATGCATGGTAGCCTTGTCATTATGGAAGGTAGTCTGTTGTCTAGATTTTTGATAATCCAATGGATGGTAGCCTTGTCATTATGGAAGGTAGTCTGTTGTCGAGATTTTTGTTACTCTAATGTATGCTAGCCTTGTCATTCTAGAAGGTAGTCTGTCGTTGTGATTTCTGTCACTCTAATGGATGGTAGCCTTGTAATTATGGAAGGTAGTCTGTTTTCGAGATTTTTGTTACTCCAATGGATGGTAGCCTTGTCACTATGGAAGGCATGTTCATATTTTTGTTACTCCAATGGATAGTAGCCTTGTCATTATGGAAGGTAATTTGTTGTCGAGATTTTTGTTATTGGAATGGATGGTAGCCTTGTCATTATGGAAGGTAGTCTGTTGTCGAGATTTTTGTTACTCCAATGGATGGTATCGATGTCATTATGGAAGGTAGTTTGTTGTCTAGATTTTTGTTATTCCAATGGATGGTAGCCTTGTCATTATGGAAGGTTGTCTATTTTCGATATTTTTGTTACTCCAATGGATGGTAGCCTTGTCATTATGGAAGGTAGTCCGTTGTCGAGATTTTTGTCACTTCAATGGATGGTAGCCTTATCATTATGGAAGGTAGTTTGTTGTAGAGATTTTTGTTACTCCAATGGATGCTAGACTTGTAATTATAGAAGGTAGTCTGTTGTAGATGTTTTTGTTACTCCATTCGATGATAGCATTGTCATTATAGAAGGTTGTCTATTGTCGAGATTTTTGTTACTCTAATAGATGGTAGCCTTGTAATTATGGAAGGTAGTATGTTTTTGAGATTTTTGTTACTCCACTGGTTGGTAGCCTTGTCATTATGGAAGGTAGTCTATTGTCGAGTTTTTTGTTACTCCAATGGATGGTAGCCTTGTCATTATGGAAGGTTGTCTATTGTCGAGATTTTTGTTACTATAATGGATGGTAGCTTTGACATTATGGAAGGTATTCTGTTATTGATATTTTGGTTAGTACAATGGATGGTAGCCTTGTCATTATGGAACATAGTCTATTGTAGATATTTTTGTTACTCCAATGCATGGTAGCCTTGTCATTATGGAAGGTAGTCTGTTGTCTTGATTTTTGATACTCCAATGGATGGTAGCCTTGTCATTATGGAAGGTAGTCTGTTGTCGAGATTTTTGTTACTCTAATGTATGCTAGTCTTGTCATTCTAGAAGGTAGTCTGTCGTTGTGATTTCTGTCACTCTAATGGATGGTAGCCTTGTAATTATGGAAGGTAGTCTGTTTTCGAGATTTTTGTTACTCCAATGGATGGTAGCCTTGTCACTATGGAAGGTATGTTCATATTTTTGTTACTCTAATGGATAATAGCCTTGTCATTATGGAAGGTAATTTGTTGTCGAGATTTTTGTTATTCGAATGGATGGTAGCCTTGTCATTATGGAAGGTAGTTTGTTGTCGAGATTTTTGTTACTCCAATGGATGGTAGCCTTGTCCATATGGAAGGTATGTTCATATTTTTGTTACTCCAATTGATTGTAGCCTTGTCATTATGGAACGTATTCTATTGTCGAAGTTTTTGTTACTCCAATGGATGGTAGCCTTGTCATTATAGAAGGTAGTCTGTTTTCTAGATTTTTGTTATTCCAATGAATGTTATCCTTGTCATTGTGGAAGGTAGTCTATTGTCGAGAATTTTGTTACTCCAATGGATGCTAGCCTTGTTATTATGGAAGGTAGTATGTCGTTGAGATTTCTATCACTCCAATGGATGGTAGCCTTGTCACTATGGAAGGTAGTCTATTGTTCATATTTTTGTTAACCCAATGGATGGTAGCCTTGTAATTATAGAAGGTAGTCTATTGTCGATATTTTTGTTACTCCAATGGATGATAGCATTCGCTTTATGGAAGGTTGTCTATTGTCGAGATTTTTCTTACTCTAATAGATGGTAGCCTTGAAATTATGGAAGGTAGTCTGTTTTCGAGATTTTTGTTACTCCAATGGATGGTAGCCTTGACATTATAGAAGATAGTCTATTGTCGAGATTTTTGTTACTCCAATGGATGGTATCATTTTCATTATGGATGGTAGTCTATTGTTGAGATTTTTGTTATTCCAATGGATTGTAGCCTTCTCATTATGGAACGTAGTCTGTTGATGATGTTTTTGTTACTCCAATGGATGGTATCGATGTCATTATGGAAGGTAGTTTGTTGTCTAGATTTTTGTTATTCCAAAGGATGGTAGCCTTGTCATTATGGAAGGTAGTCTATTTTCGATATTTTTGTTACTCAATTGGATGGTAGCCTTGTCATTATGGAAGGTAGTCCGTTGTCGAGATTTTTGTCACTTCAATGGATGGTAGCCTTGTCATTATGGAAGGTAGTTTGTTGTAGAGATTTTTGTTACTCCAATGGATGCTAGACTTGTAATTATAGAAGGTAGTCTGTTGTCGATGTTTTTGTTACTCCATTCGATGATAGCATTGTCATTATAGAAGGTTGTCTATTGTCGAGATTTTTGTTACTCTAATAGATGGTAGCCTTGTAATTATGGAAGGTAGTATGTTTTTGAGATTTTTGTTACACCACTGGTTGGTAGCCTTGTCATTATGGAAGGTAGTCTATTGTCGAGCTTTTTGTTACTCCAATGGATGGTAGCCTTGTCATTATGGAAGGTTGTCTATTGCCGAGATTTTTGTTACTATAATGGATGGTAGCCTTGACATTATGGAAGGTATTCTGTTATCGATATTTTGGTTAGTACAATGGATGGTAGCCTTGTAATTATGGAACATAGTCTATTGTAGATATTTTTGTTACTCCAATGCATGGTAGCCTTGTCATTATGGAAGGTAGTCTGTTGTCTAGATTTTTGATAATCCAATGGATGGTAGCCTTGTCATTATGGAAGGTAGTCTGTTGTCGAGATTTTTGTTACTCTAATGTATGCTAGCCTTGTCATTCTAGAAGGTAGTCTGTCGTTGTGATTTCTGTCACTCTAATGGATGGTAGCCTTGTAATTATGGAAGGTAGTCTGTTTTCGAGATTTTTGTTACTCCAATGGATGGTAGCCTTGTCACTATGGAAGGTATGTTCATATTTTTGTTACTCTAATGGATAATAGCCTTGTCATTATGGAAGGTAATTTGTTGTCGAGATTTTTGTTATTCGAATGGATGGTAGCCTTGTCATTATGGAAGGTAGTTTGTTGTCGAGATTTTTGTTACTCCAATGGATGGTAGCCTTGTCCATATGGAAGGTATGTTCATATTTTTGTTACTCCAATTGATTGTAGCCTTGTCATTATGGAACGTATTCTATTGTCGAAGTTTTTGTTACTCCAATGGATGGTAGCCTTGTCATTATGGAAGGTAGTCTGTTTTCTAGATTTTTGTTATTCCAATGAATGTTATCCTTGTCATTGTGGAAGGTAGTCTATTGTCGAGAATTTTGTTACTCCAATGGATGCTAGCCTTGTTATTATGGAAGGTAGTATGTCGTTGAGATTTCTATCACTCCAATGGATGGTAGCCTTGTCACTATGGAAGGTAGTCTATTGTTCATATTTTTGTTAACCCAATGGATGGTAGCCTTGTAATTATAGAAGGTAGTCTATTGTCGATATTTTTGTTACTCCAATGGATGATAGCATTCGCTTTATGGAAGGTTGTCTATTGTCGAGATTTTTCTTACTCTAATAGATGGTAGCCTTGAAATTATGGAAGGTAGTCTGTTTTCGAGATTTTTGTTACTCCAATGGATGGTAGCCTTGACATGATAGAAGATAGTCTATTGTCGAGATTTTTGTTACTCCAATGGATGGTATCATTTTCATTATGGATGGTAGTCTATTGTTGAGATTTTTGTTATTCCAATGGATTGTAGCCTTCTCATTATGGAACGTAGTCTGTTGATGATGTTTTTGTTACTCCAATGGATGGTATCGATGTCATTATGGAAGGTAGTTTGTTGTCTAGATTTTTGTTATTCCAAAGGATGGTAGCCTTGTCATTATGGAAGGTAGTCTATTTTCGATATTTTTGTTACTCAATTGGATGGTAGCCTTGTCATTATGGAAGGTAGTCCGTTGTCGAGATTTTTGTCACTTCAATGGATGGTAGCCTTGTCATTATGGAAGGTAGTTTGTTGTAGAGATTTTTGTTACTCCAATGGATGCTAGACTTGTAATTATAGAAGGTAGTCTGTTGTCGATGTTTTTGTTACTCCATTCGATGATAGCATTGTCATTATAGAAGGTTGTCTATTGTCGAGATTTTTGTTACTCTAATAGATGGTAGCCTTGTAATTATGGAAGGTAGTATGTTTTTGAGATTTTTGTTACACCACTGGTTGGTAGCCTTGTCATTATGGAAGGTAGTCTATTGTCGAGCTTTTTGTTACTCCAATGGATGGTAGCCTTGTCATTATGGAAGGTTGTCTATTGCCGAGATTTTTGTTACTATAATGGATGGTAGCCTTGACATTATGGAAGGTATTCTGTTATCGATATTTTGGTTAGTACAATGGATGGTAGCCTTGTCATTATGGAACATAGTCTATTGTAGATATTTTTGTTACTCCAATGCATGGTAGCCTTGTCATTATGGAAGGTAGTCTGTTGTCTAGATTTTTGATAATCCAATGGATGGTAGCCTTGTCATTATGGAAGGTAGTCTGTTGTCGAGATTTTTGTTACTCTAATGTATGCTAGCCTTGTCATTCTAGAAGGTAGTCTGTCGTTGTGATTTCTGTCACTCTAATGGATGGTAGCCTTGTAATTATGGAAGGTAGTCTGTTTTCGAGATTTTTGTTACTCCAATGGATGGTAGCCTTGTCACTATGGAAGGCATGTTCATATTTTTGTTACTCCAATGGATAGTAGCCTTGTCATTATGGAAGGTAATTTGTTGTCGAGATTTTTGTTATTCGAATGGATGGTAGCCTTGTCATTATGGAAGGTAGTCTGTTGTCGAGATTTTTGTTACTCCAATGGATGGTATCGATGTCATTATGGAAGGTAGTTTGTTGTCTAGATTTTTGTTATTCCAATGGATGGTAGCCTTGTCATTATGGAAGGTTGTCTATTTTCGATATTTTTGTTACTCCAATGGATGGTAGCCTTGTCATTATGAAAGGTAGTCCGTTGTCGAGATTTTTGTCACTTCAATGGATGGTAGCCTTGTCATTATGGAAGGTAGTTTGTTGTAGAGATTTTTGTTACTCCAATGGATGCTAGACTTGTAATTATAGAAGGTAGTCTGTTGTAGATGTTTTTGTTACTCCATTCGATGATAGCATTGTCATTATAGAAGGTTGTCTATTGTCGAGATTTTTGTTACTCTAATAGATGGTAGCCTTGTAATTATGGAAGGTAGTATGTTTTTGAGATTTTTGTTACTCCACTGGTTGGTAGCCTTGTCATTATGGAAGGTAGTCTATTGTCGAGTTTTTTGTTACTCCAATGGATGGTAGCCTTGTCATTATGGAAGGTTGTCTATTGTCGAGATTTTTGTTACTATAATGGATGGTAGCTTTGACATTATGGAAGGTATTCTGTTATTGATATTTTGGTTAGTACAATGGATGGTAGCCTTGTCATTATGGAACATAGTCTATTGTAGATATTTTTGTTACTCCAATGCATGGTAGCCTTGTCATTATGGAAGGTAGTCTGTTGTCTTGATTTTTGATACTCCAATGGATGGTAGCCTTGTCATTATGGAAGGTAGTCTGTTGTCGAGATTTTTGTTACTCTAATGTATGCTAGTCTTGTCATTCTAGAAGGTAGTCTGTCGTTGTGATTTCTGTCACTCTAATGGATGGTAGCCTTGTAATTATGGAAGGTAGTCTGTTTTCGAGATTTTTGTTACTCCAATGGATGGTAGCCTTGTCACTATGGAAGGTATGTTCATATTTTTGTTACTCTAATGGATAATAGCGTTGTCATTATGGAAGGTAATTTGTTGTCGAGATTTTTGTTATTCGAATGGATGGTAGCCTTGTCATTATGGAAGGTAGTTTGTTGTCGAGATTTTTGTTACTCCAATGGATGGTAGCCTTGTCCATATGGAACGTATGTTCATATTTTTGTTACTCCAATTGATTGTAGCCTTGTCATTATGGAACGTATTCTATTGTCGAAGTTTTTGTTACTCCAATGGATGGTAGCCTTGTCATTATGGAAGGTAGTCTATTTTCTAGATTTTTGTTATTCCAATGAATGTTATCCTTGTCATTGTGGAAGGTAGTCTATTGTCGAGAATTTTGTTACTCCAATGGATGCTAGCCTTGTTATTATGGAAGGTAGTATGTCGTTGAGATTTCTATCACTCCAATGGATGGTAGCCTTGTCACTATGGAAGGTAGTCTATTGTTCATATTTTTGTTAACCCAATGGATGGTAGCCTTGTAATTATAGAAGGTAGTCTATTGTCGATATTTTTGTTACTCCAATGGATGATAGCATTCGCTTTATGGAAGGTTGTCTATTGTCGAGATTTTTCTTACTCTAATAGATGGTAGCCTTGAAATTATGGAAGGTAGTCTGTTTTCGAGATTTTTGTTACTCCAATGGATGGTAGCCTTGACATTATAGAAGATAGTCTATTGTCGAGATTTTTGTTACTCCAATGGATGGTATCATTTTCATTATGGATGGTAGTCTATTGTTGAGATTTTTGTTATTCCAATGGATTGTAGCCTTCTCATTATGGAACGTAGTCTGTTGATGATGTTTTTGTTACTCCAATGGATGGTATCGATGTCATTATGGAAGGTAGTTTGTTGTCTAGATTTTTGTTATTCCAAAGGATGGTAGCCTTGTCATTATGGAAGGTAGTCTATTTTCGATATTTTTGTTACTCAATTGGATGGTAGCCTTGTCATTATGGAAGGTAGTCCGTTGTCGAGATTTTTGTCACTTCAATGGATGGTAGCCTTGTCATTATGGAAGGTAGTTTGTTGTAGTGATTTTTGTTACTCCAATGGATGCTAGACTTGTAATTATAGAAGGTAGTCTGTTGTCGATGTTTTTGTTACTCCATTCGATGATAGCATTGTCATTATAGAAGGTTGTCTATTGTCGAGATTTTTGTTACTCTAATAGATGGTAGCCTTGTAATTATGGAAGGTAGTATGTTTTTGAGATTTTTGTTACACCACTGGTTGGTAGCCTTGTCATTATGGAAGGTAGTCTATTGTCGAGATTTTTGTTACTCCAATGGATGGTAGCCTTGTCATTATGGAAGGTTGTCTATTGCCGAGATTTTTGTTACTATAATGGATGGTAGCCTTGCCATTATGGAAGGTATTCTGTTATCGATATTTTGGTTAGTACAATGGATGGTAGCCTTGTCATTATGGAACATAGTCTATTGTAGATATTTTTGTTACTCCAATGCATGGTAGCCTTGTCATTATGGAAGGTAGTCTGTTGTCTAGATTTTTGATAATCCAATGGATGGTAGCCTTGTCATTATGGAAGGTAGTCTGTTGTCGAGATTTTTGTTACTCTAATGTATGCTAGCCTTGTCATTCTAGAAGGTAGTCTGTCGTTGTGATTTCTGTCACTCTAATGGATGGTAGCCTTGTAATTATGGAAGGTAGTCTGTTTTCGAGATTTTTGTTACTCCAATGGATGGTAGCCTTGTCACTATGGAAGGCATGTTCATATTTTTGTTACTCCAATGGATAGTAGCCTTGTCATTATGGAAGGTAATTTGTTGTCGAGATTTTTGTTATTCGAATGGATGGTAGCCTTGTCATTATGGAAGGTAGTCTGTTGTCGAGATTTTTGTTACTCCAATGGATGGTATCGATGTCATTATGGAAGGTAGTTTGTTGTCTAGATTTTTGTTATTCCAATGGATGGTAGCCTTGTCATTATGGAAGGTTGTCTATTTTCGATATTTTTGTTACTCCAATGGATGGTAGCCTTGTCATTATGAAAGGTAGTCCGTTGTCGAGATTTTTGTCACTTCAATGGATGGTAGCCTTGTCATTATGGAAGGTAGTTTGTTGTAGAGATTTTTGTTACTCCAATGGATGCTAGACTTGTAATTATAGAAGGTAGTCTGTTGTCGATGTTTTTGTTACTCCATTCGATGATAGCATTGTCATTATAGAAGGTTGTCTATTGTCGAGATTTTTGTTACTCTAATAGATGGTAGCCTTGTAATTATGGAAGGTAGTATGTTTTTGAGATTTTTGTTACTCCACTGGTTGGTAGCCTTGTCATTATGGAAGGTAATCTATTGTCGAGATTTTTGTTACTCCAATGGATGGTAGCCTTGTCATTATGGAAGGTTGTCTATTGTCGAGATTTTTGTTACTATAATGGATGGTAGCTTTGACATTATGGAAGGTATTCTGTTATTGATATTTTGGTTAGTACAATGGATGGTAGCCTTGTCATTATGGAACATAGTCTATTGTAGATATTTTTGTTACTCCAATGCATGGTAGCCTTGTCATTATGGAAGGTAGTCTGTTGTCTTGATTTTTGATACTCCAATGGATGGTAGCCTTGTCATTATGGAAGGTAGTCTGTTGTCGAGATTTTTGTTACTCTAATGTATGCTAGTCTTGTCATTCTAGAAGGTAGCCTGTCGTTGTGATTTCTGTCACTCTAATGGATGGTAGCCTTGTAATTATGGAAGGTAGTCTGTTTTCGAGATTTTTGTTACTCCAATGGATGGTAGCCTTGTCACTATGGAAGGTATGTTCATATTTTTGTTACTCTAATGGATAATAGCCTTGTCATTATGGAAGGTAATTTGTTATCGAGATTTTTGTTATTCGAATGGATGGTAGCCTTGTCATTATGGAAGGTAGTTTGTTGTCGAGATTTTTGTTACTCCAATGGATGGTAGCCTTGTCCATATGGAAGGTATGTTCATATTTTTGTTACTCCAATTGATTGTAGCCTTGTCATTATGGAACGTATTCTATTGTCGAAGTTTTTGTTACTCCAATGGATGGTAGCCTTGTCATTATGGAAGGTAGTCTGTTGTCTAGATTTTTGTTATTCCAATGAATGTTATCCTTGTCATTATGGAAGGTAGTCTATTGTCGAGATTTTTGTTACTCCAATGGATGCTAGCCTTATCATTATGGAAGGTAGTATGTCGTTGTGATTTCTATCACTCTAATGGATGGTAGCCTTGTCTCTATGGAAGGTAGTCTGTTGTTCATATTTTTGTTACTCTAATAGATGGTAGCCTTGTAATTATGGAAGGTAGTCTGTTTTCGAGATTTGTGTTACTCCAATGGATGGTAGCCTTGACATTATGGAAGGTAGTCTATTGTTGAGATTTTTGTTACTCCAATGGATGGTATCGTTGTCATTATGGATGGTAGTCATTTGTAGATATTTTTGTTATTCCAATGGATTGTAGCCTTCTCATTATGGAACGTAGTCTGATGTCGATGTTTTTGTTACTCCAATGGATGGTATCATTGTCATTATGGAAGGTAGTTTGTTCTCGAGATTTTTGTTATTCTAATGGATGGTAGCCTTGTCATTATGGAAGGTAGTCTATTTTCGATATTTTTGTTACTCCAATGGATGGTAGCCTTGTCATTATGGAAGGTAGTCCGTTGTCGAGATTTTTGTCACTTCAATGGATGGTAGCCTTATCATTATGGAAGGTAGTTTGTTGTAGAGATTTTTGTTACTCCAATGGATGCTAGCCTTGTAATTATAGAAGGTAGTCTATTGTCGAGATTTTTGTTACTCCAATGGATGATAGCATTGTCATTATAGAAGGCTATCTATTGCCGAGATTTTTCTTACTCTAATAGATGGTAGCCTTGTAATTATGGAAGGTAGTTTGTTTTTGAGATTTTTGTTACTCCAATGGATGCTAGCCTTGTCATTCTAGAAGGTAGTCTTTCGTTGTGATTTCTGTGACTCCAATGGATGGTAGCCTTGTAATTATGAAAGGTAGTCTGTTTTCGAGATTTTTGTTACTCCAATGGATGGTAGCCTTGTCACTATGGAAGGTATATTCATATTTTTGTTACTCCAATGGATTGTAGCCTTGTCATTATGGAACGTGTTCTGTTGTCGATGTTTTTGTTACTCCAATGGATGGTAGCCTTGTCATTATGGAAGGTAGTCTGTTGTCTAGATTTTTGTTATTCCAATGAATGTTATCCTTGTCATTATGGAAGGTAGTCTATTGTCGATATTTTTGTTACTCCAATGTATGCTAGCCTTGTCATTATGGAAGGTAGTATGTCGTTGTGATTTCTATCACTCCAATGGATGGTAGCCTTGTCACTATGGAAGGCAGTCTATTGTTCATATTTTTGTTACTCCAATGGATGGTAGCCTTGTAATTATAGAAGGTAGTCTATTGTCGATATTTTTGTTACTCCAATGGATGATAGCATTCTCATTAAGGAAGGTTGTCTATTGTCGATATTTTTGTTACTCTAATAGATGGTAGCCTTGTAATTATAGAAGGTAGTCTGTTTTCGAGATTTTTGTTATTCCAATGGATTGTAGCCTTCTCATTATGGAACGTAGTCTGTTGTCGATGTTTTTGTTATTCCAATGGATGGTAGACTTGTCATTATGGAAGGTAGTCTATTTTCGATATTTTTGATACTCCAATGGATGGTAGCCTTGTCATTATGGAAGGTAGTCCGTTGTCGAGATTTTTGTCACTTCAATGGATGGTAGCCTTGTCATTAAGGAAGGTACTTTGTTGTAGAGATTTTTGTTACTCCAATGGATGCTAGCATTGTCATTATAGAAGGCTGTCTATTGTCGATATTTTTGTTACTCTAATAGATGGTAGCCTTGTAATTATGGAAGGTAGTCTGCTTTTGAGATTTTTGTTACTCCAATGGATGGTAGCCTTGTCATTATGGAAGGTAGTTTGTTGTTCATATTTTTGTTACTCCAATGAATCTTAGCCTTGTCATTATGGAAGGTAGTCTATTGTCGAGATTTTTGTTACTTCAATGGATGGTAGCCTTGTCATTATGGAAGGTTGTCTATTGTCGAGATTTTTGTTACTATAATGTATGGTAGCCTTGACATTACAGAAGTTATTCTGTTATCGATATTTTGGTTACTACAATGGATGGTATCCTTGTCATTATGGAACATAGTCTATTGTAGATATTTTTGTTACTCCAATGCATGGTAGCCTTGTCATTATGGAAGGTAGTCTGTTGTCTAGATTTTTTTTACTCCAATGGATGGTAGCCTTGTCATTATGGAAGGTAGTCTGTTGTTGAGATTTTTGTTACTCCAATGGATGCTAGCCTTGTCATTCTAGATGGTAGTCTGTCGTTGTGATTTCTGTCACTCCAATGGATGGTAGCCTTGTCACTATGGAAGGTAGTCTGTTGTTCAAATTTTTGTTACTCCAATGGATGGTAGCCTTTTCATTATGGAAGGTACTCTATTGTCGAGATTTTTGTTACTCCAATGAATGGTAGCATTATCATTATGGCAGGTTGTCTGTTGTCGAGATTTTTGTTACTGCAATGGATGGAAGCTTTGTCATTATGGAAGGTAGTCTGTTTTCGAGATTTTTGTTACTCCAATGAATGGTAGCCTTGTCACTTTGGAAGGTATGTTTTTTGTCGAAATTTTTGTTATTCCAATGGATGATAGCCTTGTCATTATGGAAGGTAGTCTATTGTCGATATTTTTGTTACTCCAATGGATGGTAGCCTTGTCACTATGGAAGGTATATTCGTATTTTTGTTACTCCAATGGATTGTAGCCTTGTCATTATGGAACGTATTCTATTGTTGATGTTTTTGTTACTCCAATGGATGGTAGCCTTGTCATTATGGAAGGTAGTCTGTTGTCTAGATTTTTGTTATTCCAATGAATGTTAACCTTGTCATTATGGAAGGTTGTCTATTGTCGATATTTTTGTTACTCCAATGGATGGTAGCCTTGACATTATGGAAGGTAGTCTATTGTCGATATTTTTGTTACTCCAATGGATGGTATCGTTCTCATTATGGATGGTAGTCTATTGTTGAGATTTTTGTTATTCCAATGGATTGTAGCCTTCTCATTATGGAACATAGTCTGTTGTCGATGTTTTTGTTACTCCAATGGATGGTATCTTTGTCATTATGGAAGGTAGTTTGTTGTCGAGATTTTTGTTATTCCAATGGATGGTAGACTTGTCATTATGGAAGGTAGTCTATTTTTGATATTTTTGTTACTCCAATGGATGGTAGCCTTGTCATTATGGAAGGTAGTCCATTGTCGAGATTTTTGTCACTTCAATGGATGGCAGCCTTGTCATTATGGAAGACAGTTTGTTGTAGACATTTTTGTTACTCTAATGGATGCTAGCCTTGTAATGATAGAAGGTATTCTATTGTCGATATTTTTGTTACTCCAATGGATGATAGCATTGTCATTATAGAAGGCTGTCTATTATCGAGATTTTTGTTAATCTAATAGATGGTAGCCTTGTAATTATGGAATGTAGTATGTTTTTGAAATTTTTGTTACTCCAATGGATGGCAGCCTTGTCATTATGGAAGGTAGTTTGTTGTTTATATTATTGTTACTCCAATGGATGGTAGCCTTTTCATTATGGAAGGTAGTCTATTGTTGAGATTTTTGTTACTGCAATGGATGGTAGCCTTGTCATTATGGAAGGTTGTCTATTGTCGAGATTTTTGTTACTATAATGGATGGTAGCCTTGACATTATTGAAGGTATTTTGTTATCGATATTTTGGTTACTACAATGGATGGTATCCTTGTCATTATGGAACATAGTCTATTGTAGATATTTTTGTTACTCCAATGCATGGTAGCCTTGTCATTATGATAGGTAATTTGTTGTCTAGATTTTTGTTTCTCCAATGGATGGTAGCCTTGTCATTATGTAAGATAGTCTGTTGTTGAGATTTTTGTTACTCAAATGGATGCTAGCCTTGTCATTCTAGATGGTAGTTTGTCGTTGTGTTTTCTGTCACTCCAATGGATGGTAGCCTTGTCATTATGGAAGGTAGTCTGTTGTTCAGATTTTTGTTACTCCAATGGATGGTAGCCTTGTCATTATGGAAGGTAGTCTATTGTCGAGATTTTTGTTACTCCAATGGATGGTAGCATTATCATTATGGAAGGTTGTCTGTTGTCGAGATTTTGGTTACTCCAATGGATGGTAGCCTTGTCATTATGGAAGGTAGTTTGTTGTAGAGATTTTTGTTACTCCAATGGATACTAGCCTTGTAATTATAGAAGGCTGTCTATTGTCGAGATTTTTGTTACTCTAATAGAAGGTAGCCTTGTAATTATGGAAGGTAGTTTGTTTTTGAGATTTTTGTTACTCCAATGGATGGTAGCCTTGTCATTATGGAAGGTAGTTAATTGTTCATATTTTTGTTACTCCAATGGATGGTAGCCTTGTCATTATGGAAGGTAGTCTATTGTCGAGATTTTTGTTACTCCAATGGATGGTAGCCTTGTCATTATGGAAGGTTGTCTATTGTCGATATTTTTGTTACTCCAATGGATGGTAGCCTTGTCATTATGGAAGGTTGTCTATTGTCGAGATTTTTGTTACTATAATGGATGGTAGCCTTGACATTATGGAAGGTATTCTGTTATCGATATTTTGGTTACTACAATGGATGGTATCCTTGTCATTATGGAACATAGTCTATTGTATATATTTTTATTACTCCAATGCATGGTAGCCTTGTCATTATGATAGGTAATCTGTTGTCTAGATTTTTGTTTCTCCAATGGATGGTAGCCTTGTCATTATGGAAGGTAGTCTGTTGTTGAGATTTTTGTTACTCAAATGGATGCTAGCCTTGTCATTCTAGATGGTAGTCTGTCGTTGTGTTTTCTGTCACTCCAATGGATGGTAGCCTTGTCACTATGGAAGGTAGTCTGTTGTTCAGATTTTTGTTACTCCAATGGATGGTAGCCTTGTCATTATGGAAGGTAGTCTATTGTAGAGATTTTTGTTACTCCAATGGATGGTAGCATTATCATTATGGAAGGTTGTCTGTTGTCGAGATTTTGGTTACTCCAATGGATGGTAGCCTTGTAATTATGGAAGGTAGTTTGTTTTTGAGATTTTTGTTACTCCAATGGATGGTAGCCTTGTCATTATGGAAGGTAGTTTGTTGTTCATATTTTTGTTACTCCAATGGATGGTAGCCTTGTCATTATGGAAGGTAGTCTATTGTCGAGATTTTTGTTACTCCAATGGATGGTAGCCTTGTCATTATGGAATGTTGTCTATTTTCGAGATTTTTGTTACTCCAATGGATGGTAGCCTTGTCATTATGGAAGGTTGTCTATTGTCAAGATTTTTGTTACTATAATGGATGGTAGCCTTGACATTATGGAAGGTATTCTGTTATCGATATTTTGGTTACTACAATGGATGGTATCCTTGTCATTATGGAACATAGTCTATTGAAGATATTTTTATTACTCCAATGCATGGTAGACTTGTCATTATGATAGGTAGTCTGTTGTCTAGATTTTTGTTACTCCAATGGATGGTAGCCTTGTCATTATGGAAGGTACTCTATTGTCGAGATTTTTGTTACTCCAATGAATGGTAGCATTATCATTATGGCAGGTTGTCTGTTGTCGAGATTTTTGTTACTCCAATGGATGGCAGCCTTGTCATTATGGAAGGTAGTCTGTTTTCGAGATTTTTGTTACTCCAATGAATGGTAGCCTTGTCACTTTGGAAGGTATGTTCATATTTTTGTTACTCCACTGGATGGTAGCCTTGTCATTATGGAAGGTAGTTTGTTGTCGAGATTTTTGTTATTCCAATGGATGGTAGCCTTGTCATTATGGAAGGTAGTCTGTTGTCGATATTTTTGTTACTCCAATGGATGGTAGCCTTGTCACTATGGAAGGTATATTCATATTTTTGTTACTCCAATGGATTGTAGCCTTGTCATTATGGAAAGTATTCTATTGTTGATGTTTTTGTTACTCCAATGGATGGTAGCCTTGTCATTATGGAAGGTAGTCTGTTGTCTAGATTTTTGTTATTCCAATGAATGTTAACCTTGTCATTATGGAAGGTAGTCTATTGTCGAGATTTTTGTTACTCCAATGGATGGTAGCCTTGACATTATGGAAGCTAGTCTATTGTCGATATTTTTGTTACTCCAATGGATGGTATCATTGTCATTATGGATGGTAGTCTATTGTTGAGATTTTTGTTATTCCAATGGATTGTAGCCTTCTCATTATGGAACATAGTCTGTTGTCGATGTTTTTGTTACTCCAATGGATGGTATCGTTGTCATTATGGAAGGTAGTTTGTTGTCGAGATTTTTGTTATTCCAATGGATGGTAGACTTGTCATTATGGAAGGTAGTCTATTTTCGATATTTTTGTTACTCCAGTGGATGGTAGCCTTGTCATTATGGAAGGTAGTCCGTTGTCGAGATTTTTGTCACTTTAATGGATGGTAGCCTTGTCATTATGGAAGATAGTTTGTTGTAGAGATTTTTGTTACTCCAATGGATGGTAGCATTATCATTATGGAAGGTTGTCTGTTGTCGAGATTTTGGTTACTCCAATGGATGGTAGCCTTGTAATTATAGAAGGCTGTCTATTGTCGAGATTTTTGTTACTCTAATAGATGGTAGCCTTGTAATTATGGAAGGTAGTTTGTTTTTGAGATTTTTGTTACTCCAATGGATGGTAGCCTTGTCATTATGGAAGGTAGTTTGTTGTTCATATTTTTGTTACTCCAATGGATGGTAGCCTTGTAATTATGGAAGGTAGTCTGTTTTTGAGATTTTTGTTACTCCAATGGATGGTAGCCTTGTCATTATTTGAAGGTAGTTTGTTGTTCATATTTTTGTTACTCCAATGAATGGTAGCCTTGTCATTATGGAAGGTAGTCTATTGTCGACATTTTTGTTACTCCAATGGATGGTAGCCTTGTCATTATGGAAAGTTGTCTATTGTCGAGATTTTTGTTACTATAATGTATGGTAGCCTTGACATTACAGAAGTTATTCTGTTATCGATATTTTGGTTACTACAATGGATGGTATCCTTGTCATTATGGAACATAGTCTATTGTAGATATTTTTTTTACTCCAATGCATGGTAGCCTTGTCAATATGGAAGGTAGTCTGTGAAGGAAAATTGCGATCGAAAAACGCAGCGAAATATATAATTTTCCTTTAGCGATCCTTACGAATGAGCATGGTCAGTGATAGAAATATTTAACTCTTGTGGCGATTCAGAACTTTGATGTTGTGATCACGAGCGTTGATGAAGAACAACGCCTCTACTCATTCCACACGAACAGATCGCTTCCAGTCATAGTGCTAGCTGATCACGAACGGAAACGTTGAGTGAGAGAGAGAGAGAGTCAAAAACGAAAATGCATCAAGTGAAATTGCTTCATCACAAGGGATCTATTTATAGAATCACTCGTGTGGGCTACAAGCTAAAAGCCTAATTAAGGCTATAAGCTAAAAGCCCAATTAAGCTTATGGACATCATACCTTATGATGTACCATATATCACTTATCCACGTGGAACCTTACCACTTTCGGTATTACACTTAAGTGCACCGTACCTTATGGTGTTCCTTATTTATTCTATCTCTCATCAACCTGTCCTTATGTGTGTGACCCTGTAGGTTTTCGCGACATTGGCAATTATATTAAATCACACATTTAATATAATAAACAGTGAGCGGTATCTAGCAACACATCACTGTTACCCAAGTCACGAAAATGTCATGTGATCTGACCAAACCTTTTCCGTGATAATATTTGTGTTGTATAATTACCCTTTTGCCCTCATGTCTATATTGAACACAAGGCATACACTGTGTCACCCTTGTCCAGTTCAATATTGGGCCCTTAGACATTTATCCTGTTATGCAGGATGAGCAAATTCCATCTAGGTCACTCATGTCCCTTAGCATGCTTTGTGAAGTACCCATCAACCGTCTTTATAGTCATCCAATTACGGATGACATTTGATCAGCAATAAAGTACTTGACTCTACATCTAGGGTCCATAGTGGTTTCAGGTCGAAGGGTGGTATACACCATTATCATCATGAGAATAACTTATGACACTTTGCATAACATTCTATGTAGTATTCTCATAGCGGGTCAATCCAGTATAAATATTACTCCTAATATTCATACCTATGTCAAGACTTGATAACTCCTTATCTATGATCCATGAGATGTGATCATCAATCTATCTTCATAATAATCTTAATGCTTTAATGCTATCCCACTTCACATTAAAGCTTGACTACAGATACTTTAAGAATAGTGTCTTATGTTTAATGAGATCTCATGATTAAGTCACACTTAACATTTCATTAAACAAATAAACCATTCTAGAGACTTTATTATTTTGGAAAGCAAACATAATAAAGAAATGCCTTTTATTATTAATAAATAATTCGATACAAGTACCATAAGTATTGGCCTCTAGGGCTTACACCAACAGTCTATTGTCTAGATTTTTGTTACTCCAATGGATCGTAGCCTTGTCATTATGGAAGGTAGTCTGTTGTTAACATTTTTGTTACTCCAATGGATGGTAGCCTTGTCATTATGGAAGGTAGTCAGTTGTTAACATTTTTGTTACTCCAATGGATGCTAGCCTTGTCATTCTAGATGGTAGTCTGTCGTCGTGATTTCTGTCACTCCAATGGATGGTAGCCTTGTCACTATGGAAGGTAGTCTGTTGTTCAAATTTTTGTTACTCCAATGGATGGTAGCCTTGTCATTATGGAAGCTACTCTATTGTCGAGATTTTTGTTACTCCAATGAATGGTAGCATTATCATTATGGCAGGTTGTCTGTTGTCGAGATTTTTGTTACCAAATGGATGGTAGCCTTGTCATTATGGAAGGTAGTCTGTTTTCGAGATTTTTGTTACTCCAATGAATGGTAGCCTTGTCACTTTGGAAGGTATGTTCATATTTTTGTTACTCCACTGGATGGTAGCCTTGTCATAATGGAAGGTAGTTTGTTGTCGAAATTGTTGTTATTCCAATGGATGGTAGCCTTGTCATTATGGAAGGTAGTCTATTATCGATATTTTTGTTACTCCAATGGATGGTAGCCTTGTCACTATGGAAGGTATATTCGTATTTTTGTTAGTCCAATGGATTGTAGCCTTGTCATTATGGAACGTATTCAATTGTTGATGTTTTTGTTACTCCAATGGATGGTAGCCTTGTCATTATGGAAGGTAGTCTGTTGTCTAGATTTTTGTTATTCCAATGAATGTTAACCTTGTCATTATGGTAGGTAGTCTATTGTCGAGATTTTTGTTACTCCAATGGATGGTAGCCTTGACATTATGGAAGGTAGTCTATTGTCGATATTTTTGTTACTCCAATGGATGGTATTGTTGTCATTATGGATGGTAGTCTATTGTTGAGATTTTTGTTATTCCAATGGATTGTAGCCTTCTCATTATGGAACATAGTCTGTTGTCGATGTTTTTGTTACTCCAATGGATGGTATCGTTGTCATTATGGAAGGTAGTTTGTTGTCGAGATTTTTGTTATTCCAATGGATGGTAGACTTGTCATTATGGAAGGTAGTCTATTTTTGATATTTTTGTTACTCCAATGGATGGTAGCCTTGTCATTATGGAAGGTAGTCCATTGTCGAGATTTTTGTCACTTTAATGGATGGTAGCCTTGTCATTATGGAAGATAGTTTGTTGTAGAGATTTTTGTTACTCCAATGGATGCTAGCCTTGTAATGATAGAAGGTATTCTATTGTCGATATTTTTGTTACTCCAATGGATGATAGCATTGTTATTATAGAAGGCTGTCTATTGTCGAGATTTTTGTTAATCTAATAGATGGTAGCCTTGTAATTATGGAAGGTAGTATGTTTTTGAAATTTTTGTTACTCCAATGGATGGTAGCCTTGTCATTATGGAAGGTAGTTTGTTGTTCAAATTATTGTTACTCCAATGGATGGTAGCCTTGTCATTATGGAAGGTAGTCTATTGTGGAGATTTTTGTTACTCCAATGGATGGTAGCCTTGTCATTATGGAAGGTTGTCTATTGTCGAGATTTTTGTTACTATAATGGATGGTAGCCTTGACATTATGGAAGGTATTCTGTTATCGATATTTTGGTTACTACAATGGATGGTATCCTTGTCATTATAGAACATAGTCTATTGTAGATATTTTTGTTACTCCAATGCATGGTAGCCTTGTTATTATGATAGGTAATCTGTTGTCTAGATTTTTGTTAGTCCAATGGATGGTAGCCTTATTATTATGGAAGGTTGTCTGTTGTTGAGATTTTTGTTACTCAAATGGATGCTAGCCTTGTCATTCTAGATGGTAGTCTATCGTTGTGTTTTCTGTCACACCAATGGATGGTAGCCTTGTCACTATGGAAGGTAGTCTGTTGTTCATATTTTTGTTACTCCAATGGATGGTAGCCTTGTCATTATGGAAGGTAGTCTATTGTCGAGATTTTTGTTACTCCAATGGATGGTAGCATTATCATTATGGAAGGTTGTCTGTTGTCGAGATTTTGGTTACTCCAATGGATGGTAGCCTTGTCATTATGGAAGGTAGTTTGTTGTAGAGATTTTTGTTACTCCAATGGATACTAGCCTTGTAATTATAGAAGGCTGTCTATTGTCGAGATTTTTGTTACTCTAATAGATGGTAGCCTTGTAACTATGGAAGGTAGTTTGTTTTTGAGATTTTTGTTACTCCAATGGATGGTAGCCTTGTCATTATGGAAGGTAGTTTGTCGTTCATATTTTTGTTACTCCAATGGATGGTAGCCTTGTCATTATGGAAGGTAGTCTATTGTCGAGATTTTTGTTACTCCAATGGATGGTAGCCTTGTCATTATGGAAGGTTGTCTATTGTCGAGATTTTTGTTACTCCAATGGATGGTAGCCTTGTCATTATGGAAGGTTGTCTATTGTCGAGATTTTTGTTACTATAATGGATGGTAGCCTTGACATTACGGAAGGTATTCTGTTATCGATATTTTGGTTACTACAATGGATGGTATCCTTGTCATTATGTAACATAGTCTATTGTAGATATTTTTATTACTCCAATGCATGGTAGCCTTGTCATTATGATAGGTAGTCTGTTTTCTAGATTTTTGTTACTCCAATGGATGGTAGCCTTGTCATTATGGAAGGTACTCTATTGTCGAGATTTTTGTTACTCCAATGAATGGTAGCATTATCATTATGGCAGGTTGTCTGTTGTCGAGATTTTTGATACTCCAATGGATGGTAGCCTTGTCATTATGGAAGGTAGTCTGTTTTCGAGATTTTTATTACTCCAATGAATGGTAGCCTTGTCACTTTGGAAGGTATGTTCATATTTTTGTTACTCCACTGGATGGTAGCCTTGTCATTATGGAAGGTAGTTTGTTGTCGAGATTTTTGTTATTCCAATGGATGGTAGCCTTGTCATTATGGAAGGTAGTCTGTTGTCGATATTTTTATTACTCCAATGGATGGTAGCCTTGTCACTATGGAAGGTATATTCATATTTTTGTTAGTCCAATGGATTGTAGCCTTGTCATTATGGAACGTATTCTATTGTTGATGTTTTTGTTACTCCAATGGATGGTAGCCTTGTCATTATGGAAGGTATTTTGTTGTCTAGATTTTTGTTATTCCAATGAATGTTAACCTTGTCATTATGGAAGGTAGTCTATTGTCGAGATTTTTGTTACTCCAATGGATGGTAGCCTTGACATTAAGGAAGGTAGTCTATTATCGATATTTTTGTTACTCCAATGGATGGTATCATTGTCATTATGGATGGTAGTCTATTGTTGAGATTTTTGTTATTCCAATGGATTGTAGCCTTCTCATTATGGAACATAGTCTGTTGTCGATGTTTTTGTTACTCCAATGGATGGTATCGTTGTCATTATGGAAGGTAGTTTGTTGTCGAGATTTTTGTTATTCCAATGGATGGTAGACTTGTCATTATGGAAGGTAGTCTATTTTTGATATTTTTGTTACTCCAATGGATGGTAGCCTTGTCATTATGGAAGGTAGTCCATTGTTGAGATTTTTGTCACTTCAATGGATGGTAGCCTTGTCATTATGGAAGATAGTTTGTTGTAGAGATTTTTGTTACTCCAATGGATGATAGCATTGTCATTATAGAAGGTTGTCTATTGTCGAGATTTTTGTTAATCTAATAGATGGTAGCCTTGTAATTATGGAAGGTAGTATGTTTTTGAAATTTTTGGTACTCCAATGGATGGTAGCCTTGTCATTATTGAAGGTAGTTTGTTGTTCATATTATTATTACTCCAATGGATGGTAGCCTTGTCATTATGGAAGGTATTTTGTTATCGATATTTTGGTTACTACAATGGATGGTATCCTTGTCATTATGGAACATAGTCTATTGTAGATATTTTTGTTACTCCAATGCATGGTAGCCTTATCATTATGATAGGTAATCTGTTGTCTAGATTTTTGTTACTCCAATGGATGGTAGCCTTGTCATTATGGAAGGTAGTCTGTTGTTGAGATTTTTGTTACTCAAATGGATGCTAGCCTTGTCATTCTAGATGGTAGTCTGTCGTTGTGTTTTCTGTCACTCCAATGGATGGTAGCCTTGTCACTATGGAAGGTAGTCTGTTGTTCAGATTTTTGTTACTCCAATGGATGGTAGCCTTGTCATTATGGAAGGTAGTCTATTGTCGAGATTTTTGTTACTCCAATGGATGGTAGCATTATCATTATGGAAGGTTGTCTGTTGTCGAGATTTTGGTTACTCCAATGGATGGTAGCCTTGTCATTATGGAAGGTAGTTTGTTGTAGAGATTTTTGTTACTCCAATGGATACTAGCCTTGTAATTATAAAAGGCTGTCTATTATCGAGATTTTTGTTACTCTAATAGATGGTAGCCTTGTAATTATGAAGGTAGTTTGTTTTTGAGATTTTTGTTACTCCAATGGATGGTAGCCTTGTCATTATGGAAGGTAGTTTGTCGTTCATATTTTTGTTACTCCAATGGATGGTAGCCTTGTCATTATGGAAGGTAGTCTATTGTCGAGATTTTTATTACACCAATGTATGGTAGCCTTGTCATTATGGAAGGTTGTCTATTGTCGAGATTTTTGTTACTCCAATGGATGGTAGCCTTGTCATTATGGAAGGTTGTCTATGGTCGAGATTTTTGTTACTATAATGGATGGTTGCCTTGACATTATGGAAGGTATTTTGTTATTGATATTTTGGTTACTACAATAGATGGTATCCTTGTCATTATGGAACATAGTCTTTTGTAGATATTTTTGTTACTCCAATGCATGGTAGCCTTGTCATTATGATAGGTAATCTGTTGTCTAGATTTTTGTTACTCCAATGGATGGTAGCCTTTTAATTATGGAAGGTAGTCTGTTGTTGAGATTTTTGTTACTGAAATGGATGCTAGCCTTGTCATTCTAGATGGTAGTCTGTCGTTGTGTTTTCTGTCACTCCAATGGATGGTAGCCTTGTCACTATGGAAGGAAGTCTGTTGTTCAGATTTTTGTTACTCCAATGGATGGTAGCCTTGTCATTATGGAAGGTAGTCTATTGTCGAGATTTTTGTTACTCCAATGGATGCTAGCATTATCATTATGGAAGGTTGTCTGTTGTCGAGATTTTGGTTACTCCAATGGATGGTAGCCTTGTCATTATGGAAGGTAGTTTGTTGTAGAGATTTTTGTTACTCCAATGGATACTATCCTTGTAATTATAGAAGGCTGTCTATTGTCGAGATTTTTGTTACTCTAATAGATGGTAGCCTTGTAATTATGGAAGGTAGTTTGTTTTTGAGATTTTTGTTACTCCAATGGATGGTAGCCTTGACATTATGGAAGGTAGTTTGTCGTTCATATTTTTGTTACTCCAATGGATGGTAGCCTTGTCATTATGGAAGGTAGTCTATTGTCGAGATTTTTGTTACACCAATGGATGGTAGCCTTGTCATTATGGAAGGTTGTTTATTGTCGAAATTTTTGTTACTCCAATGGATGGTAGCCTTGTCATTATGGAAGTTTATCTATTGTCGAGATTTTTGTTACTATAATGGATGGTAGCCTTGACATTATGGAAGGTATTCTGTTATCGATATTTTGATTACTACAATGGATCGTATCCTTGTGATTATGGAACATAGTCTATTGTAGATATTTTAATACTCCAATGCATGGTAGCCTTGTCATTATGATAGGTAGTCTGTTGTCTAGATTTTTGTTACTCCAATGGATGGTAGCCTTGTCATTATGGAAGGTACTCTATTGTCGAGATTTTTGTTACTCCAATGAATGGTAGCATTATCATTATGGCAGGTTGTCTGTTGTCGAGATTTTTGTTACTCCAATGGATGGTAGCCTTGTCATTATGGAAGGTAGTCTGTTTTCGAGATTTTTGTTACTCCAATGAATGGTAGCCTTGTCACTTTGGAAGGTATGTTCATATTTTTGTTACTCCACTGGATGGTAGCCTTGTCATTATGGAAGGTAGTTTGTTGTCGAGATTTTTGTTATTCCAATGGATGGTAGCCTTGTCATTATGGAAGGTAGTCTGTTGTCGATATTTTTGTTACTCCAATGGATGGTAGCCTTGTCACTATGGAAGGTATATTCATATTTTTGTTACTCCAATGGATTGTAGCCTTGTCATCATGGAACGTATTCTATTGTTGATGTTTTTGTTACTCCAATGGATGGTAACCTTGTCATTATGGAAGGTAGTCTGTTGTCTAGATTTTTGTTATTCCAATGAATGTTAACCTTTTCATTATGGAAGGTAGTCTATGTCGAGATTTTTGTTACTCCAATGGATGGTAGCCTTGACATTATGGAAGGTAGTCTATTGTCGATATTTTTGTTACTCCAATGGATGGTATCATTGTCATTATGGATGGTAGTCTATTGTTGAGATTTTTGTTATTCCAATGGATTGTAGCCTTCTCATTATGGAACACAGTCTGTTGTCGATGTTTTTGTTACTCCAATGGATGCTATCGTTATCATTATAGAAGGTAGTTTGTTGTCGAGATTTTTGTTATTCCAATGGATGGTAGACTTGTCATTATGGAAGGTAGTCTATTTTCGATATTTTTGTTACTCCAATGGATGGTAGCCTTGTCATTATGGAAGGTAGTCCATTGTCGAGATTTTTGTCACTTCAATGGATTGTAGCCTTGTCATTATGGAACGTATTCTATTGTTGATGTTTTTGTTACTCCAATGGGTGGTAGCCTTGTCATTATGGAAGGTAGTCTGTTGTCTAGATTTTTGTTATTCCAATGAATGTTAACCTTTTCATTATGGAAGGTAGTCTATTGTCGAGATTATTGTTACTCCAATGGATGGTAGCCTTGACATTATGGAAGGTAGTCTATTGTCGATATTTTTGTTACTCCAATGGATGGTATCGCTGTCATTATGGATGGTAGTCTATTGTTGAGATTTTTGTTATTCCAATGGATTATACCCTTCTCATTATGGAACATAGTCTGTTGTCGATGTTTTTGTTACTCCAATGGATGGTATCATTGTCATTATGGAAGGTTGTCTATTGTCGAGATTTTTGTTACTCCAATGGATGGTAGCCTTGTCATTATGGAAGGTTGTCTATTGTCGAGATTTTTGTTACTCCAATGGATGGTAGCCTTGTCATTATGGAAGGTTGTCTATTGTCGACATTTTTGTTACTATAATGGATGGTAGCCTTGACATTATGGAATGTATTCTGTTAACGATATTTTGGTTACTACAATGGATGGTATCCTTGTCATTATGGAACATAGTCTATTATAGATATTTTTATTACTCCAATGCATGGTAGCCATGTCATTATGATAGGTATTCTGTTGTCTAGATTTTTGTTACTCCAATGGATGGTAGCCTTGTCATTATGGAAGGTAGTCTGTTGTTGAGATTTTTGTTACTCCAATGGATGCTAGCCTTGTCATTTTAGATGGTAGTCTGTCGTTGTTATTTCTGTCACTCCAATGGATGGTAGCCTTGTCACTATGGAAGGTAGTCTGTTGTTCAGATTTTTGTTACTCCAATGGATGGTAGCCTTGTCATTATGGAAGGTAGTCTGTTTTCAAGATTTTTGTTACTCTAATGGATGGTAGCCTTGTCACTATGGAAGGTTCGTTCATATTTTTGTTACTCCACTGGATGGTAGCCTTGTCATTATGGAAGGTAGTCTGTTGTCGATATTTTTGTTACTCCAATGGATGGTAGCCTTGTCACTATGGAAGGTATATTCATATTTTTGTTACTCCAATGGATTGTAGCCTTGTCATTATGGAACGTATTATGTTGTCGATGTTTTTGTTACTCCAATGGATGGTAGCCTTGTCATTATGGAAGGTAGTCTGTTGTCTAGATTTTTGTTACTCCAATGGATTATAGCCTTGTCATTTTGGAAGGTAGTATGTCGTTGTGATTTCTATCGCTCCAATGCATGCTAGCCTTGTCATTATGGAAGGTAGTCTATTGTCGAGATTTTTGTTACTCCAATGGATGGTAGCATTATCATTATGGAAGGTTGTCTGTTATCGAGATTTTGGTTACTCCAATGGATGGTAGCCTTGTCATTATGGAAGGTAGTTTGTTGTCGATATCTTTGTTACTCCAATGGATGGTAGCCTTGTCATTATGGAAGGTAGTATGTTGTTGATATCTTTGTTACTCCAATGGATGGTAGCCTTGTCATTATGGAAGGTAGTTTGTTGTCAATATTTTTGTTACTCTAATGGATGGAATCGTTGTCATTATAGAAGGTAGTTTGTTGTCGAGATTTTTGTTATTCCAATGGATGGTAGCCTTGTCATTATGGAAGGTAGTCTATTGTGGATATTTTTGTTACTCCAATGGATGGTAGCCTTGTCATTATGGAAGGTAGTCCATTGTCGAGGTTTTTGTTACTTCAATGGATGGTAGCCTTGCCATTATGGAAGGTAGTTTGTTGTAGAGATTTTTGTTACTCCAATGGATGCTAGCCTTGTCATTAGGAAAGGTAGTCTATCATTGTGATTTCTGTCACTCCAATGGATGGTAGCCTTGTCACTATGGAAGGTAGTCTGTTGTTCATATTTTTGTTACTCCAATGGATGGTAGCCTTGTCATTATGGAAGGTAGTCTATTGTCGAGATTTTTGTTACTCCAATGGATGGTAGCCTTGTCATTATGGAAGGTTATCTATTGTCGAGATTTTTGTTACTATAATGGATAGTAGCCTTAACATTATGGAAGGTATTCTGTTATCGATATTTTGGTTACTACAATCGATGGTAGCCTTGTCATTATGGAACATAGTCTACTGTAGTTATTTTTGTAACTCCAATGCATGGTAGCCTTGTCATTATGGAAGGAAGTCTGTTGTCTAGATTTTTGTTACTCCAATGGATGGTAGCCTTATCATTATGGAAGGTAGTCTGTTGTCGAGATTTTTGTTACTCCATTGGATGTTAGCCTTGTCATTCTAGAAGGTAGTTTGTCGTTGTGATTTCTGTCACTCCAATGGATGGTAGCCTTGTCACTATGGAAGGTAGTCTGTTGTTCAGATTTTTGTTACTCCAATGGATGGTAGCCTTGTCATTATGGAAGGTAGTCTATTGTCGATATATTTGTTACTCCAATGGATGGTAGCATTATCATTATGGAAGGTTGTTTGTTGTCGAGATTTTTGTTACTCCAATGGATGGTAGCCATGTCAATCTGGAAGGTAGTATGTTTTCGAGATTTTTGTTACTCCAATGGATGGTATCCTTGTCATTATGGAAGGTAGTCTGTTGTCGAGATTTTTGTTACTCCAATGGATTGTATCGTTGTCATTATGGATGGTAGTTTGTTGTCGAGATGTTTGTTATTCCAATGGATTGTAGCCTTGTCATTACGGAACGTATTCTGTTATCGATGTTTTTGTTACTCCAATGGATGGTAGCCTTGTCATTATGGAAGGTAGTCTATTGTCGAGATTTTTGTTATTCCAATGGATGGTAGCCTTGTCATTCTGGAAAGTAATCTGTTATCGAGATTTCTGTTATTCCAATGGATTCTAGCCTTGTCGTTATTGTACGTAGTCTGTTGTTCAGATTTTTGTTACTCCAATGGATGGTAGCCTTGTCATTATGGAAGGTAGTCTTTTGTTCATAGTTTTGTTACTCCAATGGATGGTAGCATTATCATTATGTAAGGTTGTTTGTTGTCGAGATTTTAGTTACTCCAATGGATGGTAGCCTTGTCATTATGGAAGGTAGTCTATTTTCGAGATTTTTGTTACTCCAATGGATGGTAGCCTTGTCACTATGGAAGGTATGTTCATATTTTTGTTACTCCAACGGATGGTATCATTGTCATTATGGATGGTAGTCTATTTTTGAGATTATTGTTATTCCAATGGATTGTAGCCTTGTCATTATGGAACTTATTCTGTTGTCGTTGTTTTTGTTACTCCAATGGATGGTATCGTTGTCATTATGGAAGTTAGTTTATTGCCGAGAGTATTGTTATTCCAATGGATGGTTGCCTTGTCATTATGGAAGGTAGAATATTGTCGATATTTTTGTTACTCCAATGGATGGTAGCCTTGTCATTATTGAAGGTAGTCTGTTGTCGAGATTTTTGTTACTTTAATGGATGGTAGCCTTGTCATTATGGAAGGTAGTATGTTGTCGATATCTTTGTTACTCCAATGGATGGTAGCCTTGTCATTATGGAAGGTAGTTTGTTGTCAATATTTTTGTTACTCCAATGGATGGTATCGTTGTCATTATGGAAGGTAGTTTGTTGTCGAGTTTTTTGTTATTCCAATGGATGGTAGCCTTGTCATTATGGAAGGTAGTCTATTGTGGATATTTTTGTTACTCCAATGGATGGTAGCCTTGTCATTATAGAAGGTAGTCCATTGTCGAGGTTTTTGTTACTTCAATGGATGGTAGCCTTGCCATTATGGAAGGTAGTTTGTTGTAGATATTTTTGTTACTCCAATGGATGCTAGCCTTGTCATTAGGGAAGGTAGTCTATCATTGTGATTTCTGTCACTCCAATGGATGGTAGCCGTGTCACTATGGAAGGTAGTCTGTTGTTCATATTTTTGTTACTCCAATGGATGGTAGCCTTGTCATTATGGAAGGTAGTCTATTGTCGAGATTTTTGTTACTCCAATGGATGGTAGCCTTGTCATTATGGAAGGTTATCTATTGTCGAGATTTTTGTTACTATAATGGATGGTAGCCTTAACATTATGGAAGGTATTCTGATAACGATATTTTGGTTACTACAATGGATGGTAGCCTTGTCATTATGGAACATAGTCTATTGTAGTTATTTTTGTAACTCCAATGCATGGTTGCCTTGTCATTATGGAAGGAAGTCTGTTGTCTAGATTTTTGTTACTCCAATGGATGGTAGCCTTATCATTATGGAAGGTAGTCTGTTGTCGAGATTTTTATTACTCCATTGGATGTTAGCCTTGTCATTCTAGAAGGTAGTCTGTCGTTGTGATTTCTGTCACTCCAATGGATGGTAGCCTTGTCACTATGGAAGGTAGTCTGTTGTTCAGATTTTTGTTACTCCAATGGATGGTAGCCTTGTCATTATGGAAGGTAGTCTATTGTCGATATATTTATTACTCCAATGGATGGTAGCATTATCATTATGGAAGGTTGTTTGTTGTCGAGATTTTTGTTACTCCAATGGATGGTAGCCATGTCAATCTGGAAGGTAGTCTGTTTTTGAGATTTTTGTTACTCCAATGGATGGTATCCTTGTCATTATGGAAGGTAGTTTGTTGTCAAGATTTTTGTTACTCCAATGGATTGTATCGTTGTCATTATGGATGGTAGTCTGTTGTCGAGATGTTTGTTATTCCAATGGATTGTAGCCTTGTCATTACGGAACGTATTTTGTTATCGATGTTTTTGTTACACCAATGGATGGTAGCCTTGTCATTATGGAAGGTAGTCTATTGTCGAGATTTTTGTTATTCCAATGGATGGTAGCCTTGTCATTCTGGAAAGTAGTCTGTTATCGAGATTTCTGTTATTCCAATGGATTCTAGCCTTGTCGTTATTGAACGTAGTCTGTTGTTCAAATTTTTGTTACTCTAATGGATGGTAGCCTTGTCATTATGGAAGGTAGTCTTTTGTTCAAAGTTTTGTTACTCCAATGGATGGTAGCATTATCATTATGTAAGGTTGTTTGTTGTCGAGATTTTAGTTACTCCAATGGATGGTAGCCTTGTCATTATGGAAGGTAGTCTGTTTTCGAGATTTTTGTTACTCCAATGGATGGTAGCCTTGTCACTATGGAAGGTATGTTCATATTTTTGTTACTCCAATGGATGGTATCATTGTCATTATGGATGGTAGTCTATTTATGAGATTATTGTTATTCAAATGGATTGTAGCCTTGTCACTATGGAACGTAGTCTGTTGTCGTTGTTTTTGTTACTCCAATGGATGGTATCAGTGTCATCATGGAAGGTAGTTTATTGCCGAGAGTATTGTTATTCCAATGGATGGTAGCCTTGTCATTATGGAAGGTAGAATATTGTCGATATTTTTGTTACTCCGATGGATGGTAGCCTTGTCATTATGGAAGGTAGTCTGTTGTCGAGATTTTTGTTACTTTAATGGATGGTAGCCTTGTCATTATGGAAGGTAGTATGTTGTCGATATCTTTGTTACTCCAATGGATGGTAGCCTTGTCATTATGGAAGGTAGTTTGTTGTCAATATTTTTGTTACTCCAATGGATGGTATCGTTGTCATTATGGAAGGTAGTTTGTTGTCGAGATTTTTGTTATTCCAATGGATGGTAGCCTTGTCATTATGGAAGGTAGTCTATTGTGGATATTTTTGTTACTCCAATGGATGGTAGCCTTGTCATTATAGAAGGTAGTCCATTGTCGAGGTGTTTGTTACTTCAATGGATGGTAGCCTTGCCATTATGGAAGGTAGTTTGTTGTAGATATTTTTGTTACTCCAATGGATGCTAGCCTTGTCATTAGGGAAGGTAGTCTATCATTGTGATTTCTGTCACTCCAATGGATGGTAGCCGTGTCACTATGGAAGGTAGTCTGTTGTTCATATTTTTGTTACTCCAATGGATGGTAGCCTTGTCATTATGGAAGGTAGTCTATTGTCGAGATTTTTGTTACTCCAATGGATGGTAGCCTTGTCATTATGGAAGGTTATCTATTGTCGAGATTTTTGTTACTATAATGGATGGTAGCCTTAACATTATGGAAGGTATTCTGTTAACGATATTTTGGTTACTACAATGGATGGTAGCCTTGTCATTATGGAACATAGTCTATTGTAGTTATTTTTGTAACTCCAATGCATGGTAGCCTTGTCATTATGGAAGGATGTCTGTTGTCTAGATTTTTGTTACTCCAATGGATGGTAGCCTTATCATTATGGAAGGTAGTCTGTTGTCGAGATTTTTATTACTCCATTGGATGTTAGCCTTGTCATTCTAGAAGGTAGTCTGTCGTTGTGATTTCTGTCACTCCAATGGATGGTAGCCTTGTCACTATGGAAGGTAGTCTGTTGTTCAGATTTTTGTTACTCCAATGGATGGTAGCCTTGTCATTATGGAAGGTAGTCTATTGTCGATATATTTGATACTCCAATGGATGGTAGCATTATCATTATGGAAGGTTGTTTGTTGTCGAGATTTTTGTTACTCCAATGGATGGTAGCCATGTCAATCTGGAAGGTAGTCTGTTTTCGAGATTTTTGTTACTCCAATGGATGGTATCCTTGTCATTATGGAAGGTAGTTTGTTGTCAAGATTTTTGTTACTCCAATGGATTGTATCGTTGTCATTATGGATGGTAGTCTGTTGTCGAGATGTTTGTTATTCCAATGGATTGTAGCCTTGTCATTACAGAACGTATTTTGTTATCGATGTTTTTGTTACACCAATGGATGGTAGCCTTGTCATTATGGAAGGTAGTCTATTGTCGAGATTTTTGTTATTCCAATGGATGGTAGCCTTGTCATTCTGGAAAGTAGTCTGTTATCGAGATTTCTGTTATTCCAATGGATTCTAGCCTTGTCGTTATTGAACGTAGTCTGTTGTTCAAATTTTTGTTACTCCAATGGATGGTAGCCTTGTCATTATGGAAGGTAGTCTTTTGTTCAAAGTTTTGTTACTCCAATGGATGGTAGCATTATCATTATGTAAGGTTGTTTGTTGTCGAGATTTTAGTTACTCCAATGGATGGTAGCCTTGTCATTATGGAAGGTAGTATGTTTTCGAGATTTTTGTTACTCCAATGGATGGTAGCCTTGTCACTATGGAAGGTATGTTCATATTTTTGTTACTCCAATGGATGGTATCATTGTCATTATGGATGGTAGTCTATTTATGAGATTATTGTTATTCAAATGGATTGTAGCCTTGTCACTATGGAACGTAGTCTGTTGTCGTTGTTTTTGTTACTCCAATGGATGGTATCAGTGTCATCATGGAAGGTAGTTTATTGCCGAGAGTATTGTTATTCCAATGGATGGTAGCCTTGTCATTATGGAAGGTAGAATATTGTCGATATTTTTGTTACTCCGATGGATGGTAGCCTTGTCATTATGGAAGGTAGTCTGTTGTCGAGATTTTTGTTACTTTAATGGATGGTAGCCTTGTCATTATGGAAGGTAGTATGTTGTCGATATCTTTGTTACTCCAATGGATGGTAGCCTTGTCATTATGGAAGGTAGTTTGTTGTCAATATTTTTGTTACTCCAATGGATGGTATCGTTGTCATTATGGAAGGTAGTTTGTTGTCGAGATTTTTGTTATTCCAATGGATGGTAGCCTTGTCATTATGGAAGGTAGTCTATTGTGGATATTTTTGTTACTCCAATGGATGGTAGCCTTGTCATTATAGAAGGTAGTCCATTGTCGAGGTGTTTGTTACTTCAATGGATGGTAGCCTTGCCATTATGGAAGGTAGTTTGTTGTAGATATTTTTGTTACTCCAATGGATGCTAGCCTTGTCATTAGGGAAGGTAGTCTATCATTGTGATTTCTGTCACTCCAATGGATGGTAGTCGTGTCACTATGGAAGGTAGTTTGTTGTTCATATTTTTGTTACTCCAATGGATGGTAGCCTTGTCATTATGGAAGGTAGTCTATTGTCGAGATTTTTGTTACTCCAATGGATGGTAGCCTTGTCATTATGGAAGGTTATCTATTGTCGAGATTTTTGTTACTATAATGGATGGTAGCCTTAACATTATGGAAGGTATTCTGTTAACGATATTTTGGTTACTACAATGGATGGTAGCCTTGTCATTATGGAACATAGTCTATTGTAGTTATTTTTGTAACTCCAATGCATGGTAGCCTTGTCATTATGGAAGGATGTCTGTTGTCTAGATTTTTGTTACTCCAATGGATGGTAGCCTTATCATTATGGAAGGTAGTCTGTTGTCGAGATTTTTATTACTCCATTGGATGTTAGCCTTGTCATTCTAGAAGGTAGTCTGTCGTTGTGATTTCTGTCACTTCAATGGATGGTAGCCTTGTCACTATGGAAGGTAGTCTGTTGTTCAGATTTTTGTTACTCCAATGGATGGTAGCCTTGTCATTATGGAAGGTAGTCTATTGTCGATATATTTGTTACTCCAATGGATGGTAGCATTATCATTATGGAAGGTTGTTTGTTGTCGAGATTTTTGTTACTCCAATGGATGGTAGCCATGTCAATCTGGAAGGTAGTCTGTTTTCGAGATTTTTGTTACTCCAATGGATGGTATCCTTGTCATTATGGAAGGTAGTAGTTTGTCAAGATTTTTGTTACTCCAATGGATTGTATCGTTGTCATTATGGATGGTAGTCTGTGGTCGAGATGTTTGTTATTCCAATGGATTGTAGCCTTGTCATTTCGGAACGTATTCTGTTATCGATGTTTTTGTTACACCAATGGATGGTAGCCTTGTCATTATGGAAGGTAGTCTATTGTCGAGATTTTTGTTATTCCAATGGATGGTACCCTTGTCATTCTGGAAAGTAGTGTGTTATCGAGATTTCTGTTATTCCAATGGATTCTAGCCTTGTCGTTATTGAACGTAGTCTGTTGTTCAAATTTTTGTTACTCCAATGGATGGTAGCCTTGTCATTATGGAAGGTAGTCTTTTGTTCATAGTTTTGTTACTCCAATGGATGGAAGCATTATCATTATGTAAGGTTGTTTGTTGTCGAGATTTTAGTTACTCCAATGGATGGTAGCCTTGTCATTATGGAAGGTAGTCTGTTTTCGAGATTTTTGTTACTCCAATGGATGGTAGCCTTGTCACTATGGAAGGTATGTTCATATTTTTGTTACTCCAATGGATGGTATCATTGTCATTATGGATGGTAGTCTATTTTTGAGATTATTGTTATTCAAATGGATTGTAGCCTTGTCATTATGGAACGTAGTCCGTTGTCGTTGTTTTTGTTACTCCAATGGATGGTATCGTTGTCATTATGGAAGGTAGTTTATTGCCGAGAGTATTGTTATTCCAATGGATGGTAGCCTTGTCATTATGGAAGGTAGAATATTATCGATATTTTTGTTACTCTGATGGATGGTAGCCTTGTCATTATGGAAGGTAGTCTGTTGTCGAGATTTTTGTTACTTTAATGGATGGTAGCCTTGTCATTATGGAAGGTAGTATGTTGTCGATATCTTTGTTACTCCAATGGATGGTAGCCTTGTCATTATGGAAGGTAGTTTGTTGTCAATATTTTTGTTACTCCAATGGATGGTATCGTTGTCATTATGGAAGGTAGTTTGTTGTCGAGATTTTTGTTATTCCAATGGATGGTAGCCTTGTCATTATGGAAGGTAGTCTATTGTGGATATTTTTGTTACTCCAATGGATGGTAGCCTTGTCATTATGGAAGGTAGTCCATTGTCGAGGTTTTTGTTACTTCAATGGATGGTAGCCTTGCCATTATGGAAGGTAGTTTGTTGTAGATATTTTTGTTACTCCAATGGATGCTAGCCTTGTCATTAGGGAAGGTAGTCTATCATTGTGATTTCTGTCACTCCAATGGATGGTAGCCTTGTAACTATGGAAGGTAGTCTGTTGTTCATATTTTTGTTACTCCAATGGATGGTAGCCTTGTCATTATGGAAGGTAGTCTATTGTCGAGATTTTTGTTACTCCAATGGATGGTAGCCTTGTCATTATGGAAGGTTATCTATTGTCGAGATTTTTGTTACTATAATGGATGGTAGCCTTAACATTATGGAAGGTATTCTGTTAACGATATTTTGGTTACTACAATGGATGGTAGCCTTATCATTATTGAACATAGTCTATTGTAGTTATTTTTGTAACTCCAATGCATTGTAGCCTTGTCATTATGGAAGGAAGTCTGTTGTCTAGATTTTTGTTACTCCAATGGATGCTAGCCTTGTCATTCTAGAAGGTAGTCTGTCGTTGTGATTTCTGTCACTCCAATGGATGGTAGCCTTGTCACTATGGAAGGTAGTCTGTTGTTCAGATTTTTGTTACTCCAATGGATGGTAGCCTTGTCATTATGGAAGGTAGTCTATTGTCGATATATTTGTTACTCCAATGGATGGTAGCATTATCATTATGGAAGGTTGTTTGTTGTCGAGATTTCTGTTACTCCAATGGATGGTAGCCATGTCAATCTGGAAGGTAGTCTGTTTTCGAGATTTTTGTTACTCCAATGGATGGTATCCTTGTCATTATGGAAGGTAGTCTGTTGTCGAGATTTTTGTTACTCCAATGGATTGTATCGTTGTCATTATGGATGGTAGTCTGTTGTCGAGATTTTTGTTATTCCAATGGATTGTAGCCTTGTCATTACGGACTGTATTCTGTTATCGATGTTTTTGTTACTCCAATGGATGGTAGCCTTGTCATTATGGAAGGTAGTCTTTTGTTCATAGTTTTGTTACTCCAATGGATGGTAGCATTATCATTATGTAAGGTTGTTTGTTGTCGAGATTTTTGTTACTCCAATGGATGGTAGACTTGTCATTATGGAAGGTAGTCTGTTTTCGAGATTTTTGTTACTCCAATGGATGGTAGCCTTGTCAATATGGAAGGTATGTTCATATTTTTGTTACTCCAATGGATGGTAGCCTTGTCATTATGGAAGGTAGTCTATTTTTAAGATTATTGTTATTCTAATGGATTGTAGCCTTGTCATTATGGAACGTAGTCTGTTGTCGTTGTTTTTGTTACTCCAATGGATGGTATTGTTGTCATTATGGAAGGTAGTTTATTGCCGAGAGTATTGTTATTCCAATGGATGGTAGCCTTGTCATTATGGAAGGTAGAATATTGTCGATATTTTTGTTACTCCGATGGATGGTAGCCTTGTCATTATGGAAGGTAGTCTGTTGTCGAGATTTTTGTTACTTTAATGGATGGTAGCCTTGTCATTATGGAAGGTAGTTTGTTGTAGATATTTTTGTTACTCCAATGGATGCTAGCCTTGTCATTAGGGAAGGTAATCTATTGTTGTGATTTCTGTCACCCCAATGGATCGTAGCCTTGTCAATATGGAAGGTAGTCTGTTGTTCATATTTTTGTTACTCCAATTGATGGTAGCCTTGTCATTATGGAAGGTAGTCTATTGTCAAGATTTTTGTTACTCTAATGGATGGTAGCCTTGTCATTATGGAAGGTAGTCTTTTGTTCATATTTTTGTTACTCCAATGGATGGTAGCCTTGTCATTATGGAAGGTAGTCTATTGTCGAGATTTTTGTTACTCCAATGGATGGTAGCCTTGTCATTATGGAAGGTTGTCTATTGTCGAGATTTTTGTTACTATAATGGATGGTAGCCTTGACATTGTGGAAGGTATTTTGTAATCGATATTTTGGTTACTACAATGGATGGTAGCCTTGTCATTTTGGAACATAGTCTATTGTAGATATTTTTATTACTCCAACGCATGGTAGCCTTGTCATTATGGAAGGTAGTTTGTTGTCTAGATTTTTGTTACTCCAATGGATGGTAGCCTTGTCATTATGAAAGGTAGTCTGTTGTCGAGATTTTTTTTACTCCAATAGATGCTAGCCTTGTCATTCTGGAAGGTAGTCAGTCGTTGTGATTATCGTCACTCCAATGGATGGTAGCCTTGTCACTATGGAAGGTAGTCTGGTGTTCATATTTTTGTTACTCCAATGGATGGTAGCCTTGTCATTATGGAAGGTAGTCTATTGTCGAGATTTTTGTTACTCCAATGGATGGTAGCATTATCATTATGGAAGGTTGTCTGTTGTCGAGATTTTTGTAACTCCGATGGATGGTAGTCTTGTCAATATGGAAGGTAGACTGTTTTCGAGATTTTTGTTACTCCAATGGATGGTAGCCTTGTCACTATGAAAGGTATGTTCATATTTTTTTTACTCCAATGGATGGTAGCCTTGTCATTATGGAAGGTAGTTTGTTGTCGAGATTTTTGTTATTCCAATGGATGATAGCCTTGTCACTATGGAAGGTAGTCTTTTGTTCATATTTTTGTTACTCCAGTGGATGGTAGCCTTGTCATTATGGAAGGTAGTCTATTGTCGATATATTTGTTACTCCAATGGATGGTAGGATTATCATTATGGAAGGTTGTCTGTTGTCGAGATTTTTGTTACTCCAATGGATGTTAGCCTTGTCAATCTGGAAGGTAGTCTGTTTTCGAGATTTTTGTTACTCCAATGGATGGTATCCTTGTCATTATTGAAGGTAGTCTGTTGTCGAGATTTTTGTTACTCTAATGGATTATATCGTTGTCATTATGGATGGTAGTCTGTTGTCGAGATGTTTGTTATTCCAATGGATTTTAGCCTTGTCATTACGGAACGTATTCTATTGTCGATGTTTTTGTTAGTCCAATATATGTTAGCCTTGTCATTAGGGAAGGTAGTCTATCATTGTGATTTCTGTCACTCCAATGGATGGTAGCCTTGTCACTATGGAAGGTAGTCTGTTGTTCAACTTTTTGTTACTCCAATGGATGGTAGCCTTGTCATTATGGAAGGTAGTCTATTGTCGAGATTTTTGTTACTCCAATGGATGGTAGCCCTGTCATTATGGAAGGTAGTCTTTGGTTCATATTTTTTTTACTCCAATGGATGGTAGCCTTGTCATTATGGAAGGTAGTCTATTGTCGATATTTTTGTTACTCCAATGGATGGTAGCATTATCATTATGGAAGGTTGTCTGTTTTCGAGATTTTTGTAACTCCGATGGATGGTAGTCTTGTCAATATGGAAGGTAGACTGTTTTCGAGATTTTTGTTACTCCAATGGATGGTAGCCTTGTCACTATGAAAGGTATGTTCATATTTTTTTTACTCCAATGGATGGTAGCCTCGGCATTATGGAAGGTAGTTTGTTATCGAGATTTTTGTTATTCCAATGGATGTTAGCCTTGTCACTATGGAAGGTAGTCTTTTGTTCATATTTTTGTTACTCCAGTGGATGGTAGCCTTGTCATTATGGAAGGTAGTCTATTGTCGATATATTTGTTACTCCAATGGATGGTAGGATTATCATTATGGAAGGTTGTCTGTTGTCGAGATTTTTGTTACTCCAATGGATGTTAGCCTTGTCAATCTGGAAGGTAGTCTGTTTTCGAGATTTTTGTTACTCCAATGGATGGTATCCTTGTCATTATTGAAGGTAGTTTGTTGTCGAGATTTTTGTTACTCTAATGGATTGTATCGTTGTCATTATGGATGGTAGTCTGTTGTCGAGATGTTTGTTATTCCAATAGATTGTAGCCTTGTCATTACGGAACGTATTCTATTGTCGATGTTTTTGTTAGTCCAATGGATGTTATCCTTGTCATTAGGGAAGGTAGTCTATCGTTGTGATTTTTGTCACTCCAATGGATGGTAGCCTTGTCACTATGGAAGGTAGTCTGTTGTTCAAATTTTTGTTACTCCAATGGATGGTAGCCTTGTCATTATGGAAGGTAGTCTATTGTCGAGATTTTTGTTACTCCAATGGATGGTAGCCCTGTCATTATGGAAGGTAGTCTTTGGTTCATATTTTTTTTACTCCAATGGATGGTAGCCTTGTCATTATGGAAGGTAGTCTATTGTCGAGATTTTTGATACTCCAATGGATGGTAGCCTTGTCATTATGGAAGGTTGTCTATTGTCGAGATTTTTGTTACTATAATGGATGGTAGCCTTGACATTATGGATGGTATTCTGTTATCGATATTTTGGTTACTACAATGAATGGTAGCCTTGTCATTATGGAACATAGTCTATTGTAGATATTTTTGTTACTCCAACACATGGTAGCCTTGTCATTATGGAAGGTAGTCTGTTGTCGAGATTTTTGTTACTCCAATGGATGGTAGCATTATCATTATGGAAGGTTGTCTGTTGTCGATATTTTTGTTACTCCAATGGATGGTAGCCTTGTCAATATGGAAGGTAGTCTGTTTTCGAGATTTTTGTTACTCCAATGGATGGTAGCCTTGTCACTATGAAAGGTATGTTCATATTTTAGTTACACCAATGGATGGTAGCCTTGTCATTATGGAAGGTAGTTTGTTGTCGAGATTTTTGTTACTCTAAGGGATGGTAGCCTTGTCATTATGAAAGGTAGTGTGTTGTCGATATTTTTGTTACTCCAATGGATGGGAGCCTTGTCATTATGGAAGGGTGTTTGTTGTCAATATTTTTGTTACTTCAATGGATGGTGGCCTTGTCATTATGGAAGGTAGTTTGTTGTCGAGATTTTTGTTACTCCAATGGATGCTAGCCTTGTCATTATGGAAGGTATTATGTTGTTGTGATTTATGTCACTCCAATGGATGGTAGCCTTGTCACTATGGAAAGTAGTCTATTGTTCATTTTTTTGTTACTCCAATGGATGCTAGCCTTATCATTATGGAAGATAGTTTGTTGTTGTGATTTATGTCACTCTAATGGATGGTAGCCTTGTCACAATGGAAGGTAGTCTGTTGTTCATTTTTTTGTTACTCCAATGGATGGTAGCCTTGTCATTATGGAAGCTAGTCTATTTTCGAGATTTTTGTTACTCCAATGGATGGTAGCCTTGTCATTATGGAACGTAGTCTGCTGTCGATGTTTTTGTTACTGCAATTGATGGTATGGAAGGTAGTCTGTTGTCTAGATTTTTGTTATTCCAATGAATGTTAGCCTTGTTACTATGGAAGGTAGTATGTTGTTCATATTTTTGTTACTTCAATTCATGGTAGCCTTGTCATTATGGAATGTAGTCAATTGTCGAGATTTTTGTTACTCCAAAGGATGGTAGCATTATCATTATGGAAGTATGTCTGTTGTCGAGATTTTTGTTACTCCAATGGATGGTAGCCTTGTCAATATGGAAGGTAGTCTGTTTTAGAGATTTTTGTTACTCCAATGGATGGTAGCCGTCTCACTATGAAAGGTATGTTCATATTTTTGTTACTCCAATGGATGGTAGCCTTGTCATTATGGAAGGTAGTTTGTTGTCGAGATTTTTGTTATTCCAAGGGATGGTAGCCTTGTCATTATGGAAGGTTGTCTGTTGTCGAGATATTTGTTACTCCAATGGATTGTAGCCTTCTCATTATGGAAGGTAGTCCATTTTCGAGATTTTTGTTACTCCAATGGATGGTAGCCTTGTCATTATGGAAGGTAGTGTGTTGTCGAGATTTATGTTACTCCAATGGATGGTATCGTTGTCATTATGGAAGGTAGTTTGTTGTCGATATTTTTGTTATTCCAATGGATGGTAGCCTTCTCATTATGGAAGGTAGTCTGTTGTCGTGATTTTTGTTACTCCAATGGGTGCTAGCCTTGTCATTAGGGAAGGTAGTATGTCGTTGTGATTTCTGTCACTCCAATGGATGGTAGCCTTGTCACTATGGAAGGTAGTCTGTTGTTCAAATTTTTGTTACTCCAATGGATGGTAGCCTTGTCATTATGGAAGGTAGTCTATTGTCGAGATTTTTGTTACTCCAATGGATGGTAGCCCTGTCATTATGGAAGGTAGTCTTTGGTTCATATTTTTTTTACTCCAATGGATGGTAGCCTTATCATTATGGAAGGTAGTCTATTGTCGAGATTTTTGTTACTCCAATGGATGGTAGCATTATCATTATGGAAGGTTGTCTGTTTTCAAGATTTTTGTAACTCTGATGGATGGTAGTCTTGTCAATATGGAAGGTAGACTGTTTTCGAGATTTTTGTTACTCCAATGGATGGTAGCCTTGTCACTATGAAAGGTATGTTCATATTTTTTTTACTCCAATGGATGGTAGCCTTGTCATTATGGAAGGTAGTTTGTTGTCGAGATTTTTGTTATTCCAATGGATGGTAACCTTGTCACTATGGAAGGTAGTCTTTTGTTCATATTTTTGTTACTCCAGTGGATGGTAGCCTTGTCATTATGGAAGGTAGTCTATTGTCGATATATTTGTTACTCCAATGGATGGTAGGATTATCATTATGGAAGGTTGTCTGTTGTCGAGATTTTTGTTACTCCAATGGATGTTAGTCTTGTCAATCTGGAAGGTAGTCTGTTTTCGAGATTTTTGTTACTCCAATGGATGGTATCCTTGTCATTATTGAAGGTAGTCTGTTGTCGAGATTTTTATTACTCTAATGGATTGTATCGTTGTCATTATGGATGGTAGTCTGTTGTCGAGATGTTTGTTATTCCAATGGATTGTAGCCTTGTCATTACGGAACGTATTCTATTGTCGATGTTTTTGTTAGTCCAATGGATGTTAGCCTTGTCATTAGGGAAGGTAGTCTATCATTGTGATTTATGTCACTCCAATGGATGGTAACCTTGTCACTATGGAAGGTAGTCTGTTGTTCAAATTTTTGTTACTCCAATGGATGGTAGCCTTGTCATTATGGAAGGTAGTCTATTGTCGAGATTTTTGTTACTCCAATGGATGGTAGCCCTGTCATTATGGAAGGTAGTCTTTGGTTCATATTTTTTTTACTCCAATGGATGGTAGCCTTGTCATTATGGAAGGTAGTCTATTGTCGAGATTTTTGTTACTCCAATGGATGGTAGCATTATCATTATGGAAGGTTGTCTTTTTTCGAGATTTTTGTAACTCCGATGGATGGTAGTCTTGTCAATATGGAAGGTAGACTGTTTTCGAGATTTTTGTTACTCCAATGGATGGTAGCCTTGTCACTATGAAAGGTATGTTCATATTTTTTTTACTCCAATGGATGGTAGCCTCGGCATTTTGGAAGGTAGTTTGTTGTCGAGATTTTTGTTATTCCAATGGATGTTAGCCTTGTCACTATGGAAGGTAGTCTTTTGTTCATATTTTTGTTACTCCAGTGGATGGTAGCCTTGTCATTATGGAAGGTAGTCTATTGTCAATATATTTGTTACTCCAATGGATGGTAGGATTATCATTATGGAAGGTTGTCTGTTGTCGAGATTTTTGTTACTCCAATGGATGTTAGCCTTGTCAATCTGGAAGGTAGTCTGTTTTCGAGATTTTTGTTACTCCAATGGATGGTATCCTTGTCATTATTGAAGGTAGTTTGTTGTCGAGATTTTTGTTACTCTAATGGATTGTATCGTTGTCATTATGGATGGTAGTCTGTTGTCGAGATGTTTGTTATTCCAATAGATTGTAGCCTTGTCATTACGGAACGTATTCTATTGTCGATGTTTTTGTTAGTCCAATGGATGTTATCCTTGTCATTAGGGAAGGTAGTCTATCGTTGTGATTTCTGTCACTCCGATGGATGGTAGCCTTGTCACTATGGAAGGTAGTCTGTTGTTCAAATTTTTGTTACTCCAATGGATGGTAGCCTTGTCATTATGGAAGGTAGTCTATTGTCGAGATTTTTGTTACTCCAATGGATGGTAGCCCTGTCATTATGGAAGGTAGTCTTTGGTTCATATTTTTTTTACTCCAATGGATGGTAGCCTTGTCATTATGGAAGGTAGTCTATTGTCGAGATTTTTGATACTCCAATGGATGGTAGCCTTGTCATTATGGAAGGTTGTCTATTGTCGAGATTTTTGTTACTATAATGGATGGTAGCCTTGACATTATGGATGGTATTCTGTTATCGATATTTTGGTTACTACAATGAATGGTAGCCTTGTCATTATGGAACATAGTCTATTGTAGATATTTTTGTTACTCCAACACATGGTAGCCTTGTCATTATGGAAGGTAGTCTGTTGTCGAGATTTTTGTTACTCCAATGGATGGTAGCATTATCATTATGGAAGGTTGTCTGTTGTCGATATTTTTGTTACTCCAATGGATGGTAGCCTTGTCAATATGGAAGGTAGTCTGTTTTCGAGATTTTTGTTACTCCAATGGATGGTAGCCTTGTCACTATGAAAGGTATGTTCATATTTTTGTTACACCAATGGATGGTAGCCTTGTCATTATGGAAGGTAGTTTGTTGTCGAGATTTTTGTTACTCCAAGGGATGGTAGCCTTGTCATTATGGAAGGTAGTGTGTTGTCGATATTTTTGTTACTCCAATGGATGGGAGCCTTGTCATTATGGAAGGGTGTTTGTTGTCAATATTTTTGTTACTTCAATGGATGGTGGCCTTGTCATTATGGAAGGTAGTTTGTTGTCGAGATTTTTGTTACTCCAATGGATGCTAGCCTTGTCATTATGGAAGGTATTCTGTTGTTGTGATTTATGTCACTCCAATGGATGGTAGCCTTGTCACTATGGAAAGTAGTCTATTGTTCATTTTTTTGTTACTCCAATGGATGCTAGCCTTATCATTATGGAAGATAGTTTGTTGTTGTGATTTATGTCACTCCAATGGATGGTAGCCTTGTCACAATGGAAGGTAGTCTGTTGTTCATTTTTTTGTTACTCCAATGGATGGTAGCCTTGTCATTATGGAAGCTAGTCTATTTTCGAGATTTTTGTTACTCCAATGGATGGTAGCCTTGTCATTATGGAACGTAGTCTGCTGTCGATGTTTTTGTTACTGCAATTGATGGTATGGAAGGTAGTCTGTTGTCTAGATTTTTGTTATTCCAATGAATGTTAGCCTTGTTACTATGGAAGGTAGTATGTTGTTCATATTTTTGTTACTTCAATTCATGGTAGCCTTGTCATTATGGAATGTAGTCAATTGTCGAGATTTTTGTTACTCCAAAGGATGGTAGCATTATCATTATGGAAGTATGTCTGTTGTCGAGATTTTTGTTACTCCAATGGATGGTAGCCTTGTCAATATGGAAGGTAGTCTGTTTTAGAGATTTTTGTTACTCCAATGGATGGTAGCCGTCTCACTATGAAAGGTATGTTCATATTTTTGTTACTCCAATGGATGGTAGCCTTGTCATTATGGAAGGTAGTTTGTTGTCGAGATTTTTGTTATTCCAAGGGATGGTAGCCTTGTCATTATGGAAGGTTGTCTGTTGTCGAGATATTTGTTACTCCAATGGATTGTAGCCTTCTCATTATGGAAGGTAGTCCATTTTCGAGATTTTTGTTACTCCAATGGATGGTAGCCTTGTCATTATGAAAGGAAGTGTGTTGTCGAGATTTATGTTACTCCAATGGATGGTATCGTTGTCATTATGGAAGGTAGTTTGTTGTCGATATTTTTGTTATTCCAATGGATGGTAGCCTTCTCATTATGGAAGGTAGTCTATTGTCGTGATTTTTGTTACTCCAATGGGTGCTAGCCTTGTCATTAGGGAAGGTAGTATGTCGTTGTGATTTCTGTCACTCCAATGGATGGTAGCCTTGTCACTATGGAAGGTAGTCTGTTGTTCAAATTTTTGTTACTCCAATGGATGGTAGCCTTGTCATTATGGAAGGTAGTCTATTGTCGAGATTTTTGTTACTCCAATGGATGGTAGCCCTGTCATTATGGAAGGTAGTCTTTGGTTCATATTTTTTTTACTCCAATGGATGGTAGCCTTATCATTATGGAAGGTAGTCTATTGTCGAGATTTTTGTTACTCCAATGGATGGTAGCATTATCATTATGGAAGGTTGTCTGTTTTCGAGATTTTTGTAACTCCGATGGATGGTAGTCTTGTCAATATGGAAGGTAGACTGTTTTCGAGATTTTTGTTACTCCAATGGATGGTAGCCTTGTCACTATGAAAGGTATGTTCATATTTTTTTTACTCCAATGGATGGTAGCCTTGTCATTATGGAAGGTAGTTTGTTGTAGAGATTTTTGTTATTCCAATGGATGGTAACCTTGTCACTATGGAAGGTAGTCTTTTGTTCATATTTTTGTTACTCCAGTGGATGGTAGCCTTGTCATTATGGAAGGTAGTCTATTGTCGATATATTTGTTACTCCAATGGATGGTAGGATTATCATTATGGAAGGTTGTCTGTTGTCGAGATTTTTGTTACTCCAATGGATGTTAGTCTTGTCAATCTGGAAGGTAGTCTGTTTTCGAGATTTTTGTTACTCCAATGGATGGTATCCTTGTCATTATTGAAGGTAGTCTGTTGTCGAGATTTTTATTACTCTAATGGATTGTATCGTTGTCATTATGGATGGTAGTCTGTTGTCGAGATGTTTGTTATTCCAATGGATTGTAGCCTTGTCATTACGGAACGTATTCTATTGTCGATGTTTTTGTTAGTCCAATGGATGTTAGCCTTGTCATTAGGGAAGGTAGTCTATCATTGTGATTTATGTCACTCCAATGGATGGTAACCTTGTCACTATGGAAGGTAGTCTGTTGTTCAAATTTTTGGTACTCCAATGGATGGTAGCCTTGTCATTATGGAAGGTAGTCTATTGTCGAGATTTTTGTTACTCCAATGGATGGTAGCCCTGTCATTATGGAAGGTAGTCTTTGGTTCATATTTTTTTTACTCCAATGGATGGTAGCCTTGTCATTATGGAAGGTAGTCTATTGTCGAGATTTTTGTTACTCCAATGGATGGTAGCATTATCATTATGGAAGGTTGTCTTTTTTCGAGATTTTTGTAACTCCGATGGATGGTAGTCTTGTCAATATGGAAGGTAGACTGTTTTCGAGATTTTTGTTACTCCAATGGATGGTAGCCTTGTCACTATGAAAGGTATGTTCATATTTTTTTTACTCCAATGGATGGTAGCCTCGGCATTATGGAAGGTAGTTTGTTGTCGAGATTTTTGTTATTCCAATGGATGTTAGCCTTGTCACTATGGAAGGTAGTCTTTTGTTCATATTTTTGTTACTCCAGTGGATGGTAGCCTTGTCATTATGGAAGGTAGTCTATTGTCGATATATTTGTTACTCCAATGGATGGTAGGATTATCATTATGGAAGGTTGTCTGTTGTCGAGATTTTTGTTACTCCAATGAATGTTAGCCTTGTCAATCTGGAAGGTAGTCTGTTTTCGAGATTTTTGTTACTCCAATGGATGGTATCCTTGTCATTATTGAAGGTAGTTTGTTGTCGAGATTTTTGTTACTCTAATGGATTGTATCGTTGTCATTATGGATGGTAGTCTGTTGTCGAGATGTTTGTTATTCCAATAGATTGTAGCCTTGTCATTACGGAACGTATTCTATTGTCGATGTTTTTGTTAGTCCAATGGATGTTATCCTTGTCATTAGGGAAGGTAGTCTATCGTTGTGATTTCTGTCACTCCGATGGATGGTAGCCTTGTCACTATGGAAGGTAGTCTGTTGTTCAAATTTTTGTTACTCCAATGGATGGTAGCCTTGTCATTATGGAAGGTAGTCTATTGTCGAGATTTTTGTTACTCCAATGGATGGTAGCCCTGTCATTATGGAAGGTAGTCTTTGGTTCATATTTTTTTTACTCCAATGGATGGTAGCCTTGTCATTATGGAAGGTAGTCTATTGTCGAGATTTTTGATACTCCAATGGATGGTAGCCTTGTCATTATGGAAGGTTGTCTATTGTCGAGATTTTTGTTACTATAATGGATGGTAGCCTTGACATTATGGATGGTATTCTGTTATCGATATTTTGGTTACTACAATGAATGGTAGCCTTGTCATTATGGAACATAGTCTATTGTAGATATTTTTGTTACTCCAACACATGGTAGCCTTGTCATTATGGAAGGTAGTCTGTTGTCGAGATTTTTGTTACTCCAATGGATGGTAGCATTATCATTATGGAAGGTTGTCTGTTGTCGATATTTTTGTTACTCCAATGGATGGTAGCCTTGTCAATATGGAAGGTAGTCTGTTTTCGAGATTTTTGTTACTCCAATGGATGGTAGCCTTGTCACTATGAAAGGTATGTTCATATTTTTGTTACACCAATGGATGGTAGCCTTGTCATTATGGAAGGTAGTTTGTTGTCGAGATTTTTGTTACTCCAAGGGATGGTAGCCTTGTCATTATGGAAGGTAGTGTGTTGTCGATATTTTTGTTACTCCAATGGATGGGAGCCTTGTCATTATGGAAGGGTGTTTGTTGTCAATATTTTTGTTACTTCAATGGATGGTGGCCTTGTCATTATGGAAGGTAGTTTGTTGTCGAGATTTTTGTTACTCCAATGGATGCTAGCCTTGTCATTATGGAAGGTATTCTGTTGTTGTGATTTATGTCACTCTAATGGATGGTAGCCTTGTCACTATGGAAAGTAGTCTATTGTTCATTTTTTTGTTACTCCAATGGATGCTAGCCTTATCATTATGGAAGATAGTTTGTTGTTGTGATTTATGTCACTCCAATGGATGGTAGCCTTGTCACAATGGAAGGTAGTCTGTTGTTCATTTTTTTGTTACTCCAATGGATGGTAGCCTTGTCATTATGGAAGCTAGTCTATTTTCGAGATTTTTGTTACTCCAATGGATGGTAGCCTTGTCATTATGGAACGTAGTCTGCTGTCGATGTTTTTGTTACTGCAATTGATGGTATGGAAGGTAGTCTGTTGTCTAGATTTTTGTTATTCCAATGAATGTTAGCCTTGTTACTATGGAAGGTAGTATGTTGTTCATATTTTTGTTACTTCAATTCATGGTAGCCTTGTCATTATGGAATGTAGTCAATTGTCGAGATTTTTGTTACTCCAAAGGATGGTAGCATTATCATTATGGAAGTATGTCTGTTGTCGAGATTTTTGTTACTCCAATGGATGGTAGCCTTGTCAATATGGAAGGTAGTCTGTTTTAGAGATTTTTGTTACTCCAATGGATGGTAGCCGTCTCACTATGAAAGGTATGTTCATATTTTTGTTACTCCAATGGATGGTAGCCTTGTCATTATGGAAGGTAGTTTGTTGTCGAGATTTTTGTTATTCCAAGGGATGGTAGCCTTGTCATTATGGAAGGTTGTCTGTTGTCGAGATATTTGTTACTCCAATGGATTGTAGCCTTCTCATTATGGAAGGTAGTCCATTTTCGAGATTTTTGTTACTCCAATGGATGGTAGCCTTGTCATTATGAAAGGAAGTGTGTTGTCGAGATTTATGTTACTCCAATGGATGGTATCGTTGTCATTATGGAAGGTAGTTTGTTGTCGATATTTTTGTTATTCCAATGGATGGTAGCCTTCTCATTATGGAAGGTAGTCTATTGTCGTGATTTTTGTTACTCCAATGGGTGCTAGCCTTGTCATTAGGGAAGGTAGTATGTCGTTGTGATTTCTGTCACTCCAATGGATGGTAGCCTTGTCACTATGGAAGGTAGTCTGTTGTTCAAATTTTTGTTACTCCAATGGATGGTAGCCTTGTCATTATGGAAGGTAGTCTATTGTCGAGATTTTTGTTACTCCAATGGATGGTAGCCCTGTCATTATGGAAGGTAGTCTTTGGTTCATATTTTTTTTACTCCAATGGATGGTAGCCTTATCATTATGGAAGGTAGTCTATTGTCGAGATTTTTGTTACTCCAATGGATGGTAGCATTATCATTATGGAAGGTTGTCTGTTTTCGAGATTTTTGTAACTCCGATGGATGGTAGTCTTGTCAATATGGAAGGTAGACTGTTTTCGAGATTTTTGTTACTCCAATGGATGGTAGCCTTGTCACTATGAAAGGTATGTTCATATTTTTTTTACTCCAATGGATGGTAGCCTTGTCATTATGGAAGGTAGTTTGTTGTAGAGATTTTTGTTATTCCAATGGATGGTAACCTTGTCACTATGGAAGGTAGTCTTTTGTTCATATTTTTGTTACTCCAGTGGATGGTAGCCTTGTCATTATGGAAGGTAGTCTATTGTCGATATATTTGTTACTCCAATGGATGGTAGGATTATCATTATGGAAGGTTGTCTGTTGTCGAGATTTTTGTTACTCCAATGGATGTTAGTCTTGTCAATCTGGAAGGTAGTCTGTTTTCGAGATTTTTGTTACTCCAATGGATGGTATCCTTGTCATTATTGAAGGTAGTCTGTTGTCGAGATTTTTATTACTCTAATGGATTGTATCGTTGTCATTATGGATGGTAGTCTGTTGTCGAGATGTTTGTTATTCCAATGGATTGTAGCCTTGTCATTACGGAACGTATTCTATTGTCGATGTTTTTGTTAGTCCAATGGATGTTAGCCTTGTCATTAGGGAAGGTAGTCTATCATTGTGATTTATGTCACTCCAATGGATGGTAACCTTGTCACTATGGAAGGTAGTCTGTTGTTCAAATTTTTGGTACTCCAATGGATGGTAGCCTTGTCATTATGGAAGGTAGTCTATTGTCGAGATTTTTGTTACTCCAATGGATGGTAGCCCTGTCATTATGGAAGGTAGTCTTTGGTTCATATTTTTTTTACTCCAATGGATGGTAGCCTTGTCATTATGGAAGGTAGTCTATTGTCGAGATTTTTGTTACTCCAATGGATGGTAGCATTATCATTATGGAAGGTTGTCTTTTTTCGAGATTTTTGTAACTCCGATGGATGGTAGTCTTGTCAATATGGAAGGTAGACTGTTTTCGAGATTTTTGTTACTCCAATGGATGGTAGCCTTGTCACTATGAAAGGTATGTTCATATTTTTTTTACTCCAATGGATGGTAGCCTCGGCATTATGGAAGGTAGTTTGTTGTCGAGATTTTTGTTATTCCAATGGATGTTAGCCTTGTCACTATGGAAGGTAGTCTTTTGTTCATATTTTTGTTACTCCAGTGGATGGTAGCCTTGTCATTATGGAAGGTAGTCTATTGTCGATATATTTGTTACTCCAATGGATGGTAGGATTATCATTATGGAAGGTTGTCTGTTGTCGAGATTTTTGTTACTCCAATGAATGTTAGCCTTGTCAATCTGGAAGGTAGTCTGTTTTCGAGATTTTTGTTACTCCAATGGATGGTATCCTTGTCATTATTGAAGGTAGTTTGTTGTCGAGATTTTTGTTACTCTAATGGATTGTATCGTTGTCATTATGGATGGTAGTCTGTTGTCGAGATGTTTGTTATTCCAATAGATTGTAGCCTTGTCATTACGGAACGTATTCTATTGTCGATGTTTTTGTTAGTCCAATGGATGTTATCCTTGTCATTAGGGAAGGTAGTCTATCGTTGTGATTTCTGTCACTCCGATGGATGGTAGCCTTGTCACTATGGAAGGTAGTCTGTTGTTCAAATTTTTGTTACTCCAATGGATGGTAGCCTTGTCATTATGGAAGGTAGTCTATTGTCGAGATTTTTGTTACTCCAATGGATGGTAGCCCTGTCATTATGGAAGGTAGTCTTTGGTTCATATTTTTTTTACTCCAATGGATGGTAGCCTTGTCATTATGGAAGGTAGTCTATTGTCGAGATTTTTGATACTCCAATGGATGGTAGCCTTGTCATTATGGAAGGTTGTCTATTGTCGAGATTTTTGTTACTATAATGGATGGTAGCCTTGACATTATGGATGGTATTCTGTTATCGATATTTTGGTTACTACAATGAATGGTAGCCTTGTCATTATGGAACATAGTCTATTGTAGATATTTTTGTTACTCCAACACATGGTAGCCTTGTCATTATGGAAGGTAGTCTGTTGTCGAGATTTTTGATACTTCAATGGATGCTAGCCTTGTCATTCTGGAAGGTAGTATGTCGTTGTGATTATCGTCACTCCAATGGATGGTAGCCATGTCACAATGGAAGGTAGTCTGTTGTTCATATTTTTGTTACTCCAATGGATGGTAGCCTTGTCATTATGGAAGGTAGTCTATTGACGAGATTTTTGTTACTCCAATGGATGGTAGCATTATCATTATGGAAGGTTGTCTGTTGTCGATATTTTTGTTACTCCAATGGATGGTAGCCTTGTCAATATGGAAGGTAGTCTGTTTTCGAGATTTTTGTTACTCCAATGGATGGTAGCCTTGTCACTATGAAAGGTATGTTCATATTTTTGTTACACCAATGGATGGTAGCCTTGTCATTATGGAAGGTAGTTTGTTGTCGAGATTTTTGTTACTCCAAGGGATGGTAGCCTTGTCATTATGGAAGGTAGTGTGTTGTCGATATTTTTGTTACTCCAATGGATGGGAGCCTTGTCATTATGGAAGGGTGTCTGTTGTCAATATTTTTGTTACTTCAATGGATGGTGGCCTTGTCATTATGGAAGGTAGTTTGTTGTCGAGATTTTTGTTACTCCAATGGATGCTAGCCTTGTCATTTTGGAAGGTATTCTGTTGTTGTGATTTATGTCACTCCAATGGATGGTAGCCTTGTCACTATGGAAAGTAGTCTATTGTTCATTTTTTTGTTACTCCAATGGATGCTAGCCTTATCATTATGGAAGATAGTTTGTTGTTGTGATTTATGTCACTCCAATGGATGGTAGCCTTGTCACAATGGAAGGTAGTCTGTTGTTCATTTTTTTGTTACTCCAATGGATGGTAGCCTTGTCATTATGGAACGTAGTCTGCTGTCGATGTTTTTGTTACTGCAATTGATGGTATGGAAGGTAGTCTGTTGTCTAGATTTTTGTTATTCCAATGAATGTTAGCCTTGTTACTATGGAAGGTAGTATGTTGTTCATATTTTTGTTACTTCAATTCATGGTAGCCTTGTCATTATGGAATATAGTCAATTGTCGAGATTTTTGTTACTCCAAAGGATGGTAGCATTATCATTATGGAAGTATGTCTGTTGTCGAGATTTTTGTTACTCCAATGGATGGTAGCCTTGTCAATATGGAAGGTAGTCTATTTTAGAGATTTTTGTTACTCCAATGGATGGTAGCCGTCTCACTATGAAAGGTATGTTCATATTTTTGTTACTCCAATGGATGGTAGCCTTGTCATTATGGAAGGTAGTTTGTTGTCGATATTTTTGTTATTCCAAGGGATGGTAGCCTTGTCATTATGGAAGGTTGTCTGTTGTCGAGATATTTGTTACTCCAATTGATTGTAGCCTTCTCATTATGGAAGGTAGTCCATTTTCGAGATTTTTGTTACTCCAATGGATGGTAGCCTTGTCATTATGGAAGGTAGTGTGTTGTCGAGATTTATGTTACTCCAATGGATGGTATCGTTGTCATTATGGAAGGTAGTTTGTTGTCGATATTTTTGTTATTCCAATGGATGGTAGCCTTCTCATTATGGAAGGTAGTCTGTTGTCGTGATTTTTGTTACTCCAATGGGTGCTAGCCTTGTCATTATGGAAGGTAGTATGTCGTTGTGATTTCTGTCACTCCAATGGATGGTAGCCTTGTCACTATGGAAGGTAGTCTGTTGTTCATATTTTTGTTACTTCAAATGATGGTAGCCTTGTCATTATGGAAGGTAGTCTATTGTCGAGATTTTTGTTACTCCAATGGATGGTAGCATTATGATTATGGGAGGTTGTCTGCTGTCGAGATTTTTGTTACTCCAATGGATAGTAGCCTTGTCATTATGGAAGGTAGTCTGTTGTCAAGATTTTTGTGACTCCAATAGATGGTAGCCTTGTCATTATGGAAGGTATTCAGTTGTCGAGATTTTTGTTACTCCAATGTAAGGTATCATTGACATTATGGATGGTAGTCTGTTGTCGAAATTTTTGTTATTCCAATGGATGGTAGCCTTGTCATTATGGAACGTAGTCTGCTGTCGATGTTTTTGTTATTGCAATGGATGGTATCCTTGTCATTATTGAAGGTAGTTTGTTGTTGAGATTTTTGTTATTCCAATGGATGGTAGCCTTCTCATTATGGAAGGTAGTCTGTTGTCTAGATTTTTGTTACTCCAATGGGTACTAGCCTTGTCATTATGGAAGGTAGTATGTCATTGTGATTTCTGTCACCCCAATGGATGGTAGGCTTGTCACTATGGAAGGTAGTTTGTTGTTCATATTTTTGTTACTTCAATGGATGGTAGCCTTGTCATTATGGAAGGTAGTCTATTGTCGAGATTTTTGTTACTCCAATGGATTATAGCCTTGTCATTAAGGAAGGTAGTCCTTTTTCAAGATTTATGTTACTCAAATGGATGGTAGCCTTGTCATTATGGAAGGTAGTCTGTTGTCGAGATTTTTGTTACTCCAATGGATGGTATTGTTGTCATTATGGATGGTAGTCTGTTGTCGATATTTTTGTTATTACAATGGATTGTAGCCTTGTCATTATGGAACGTAGTCTGTTGTCCATGTTTTTGTTACTCCAATGGATGGTATCGTTGTCATTATGGAAGGTAGTTTGTTGTGGAGATTTTTGTTATTCCAATGGCTGGTAGCCTTGTCATTATGGAAGGTAGTATATTGTCGATATTTTTGTTATTCCAATGGATGGTAGCCTTGTCATTCTGGAAGGTAGTCCATTGTCGAGATTTTTGTTACTTCAATGGATGGTAGCCTTGTCATTATGGAAGGTAGTTTGTTATAGAGATTTTTGTTACTCCAATGGATGCTAGCCTTGTAATTATAGAAGGTAGTATATTGTCAATATTTTTGTTACTCCAATGGATGATAGCATTGTCATTATGGAAGGTAGTTTGTTGTTCATATTTTTGTTAATCCAACGAATGGTAGCCTTGTCATTATGAAAGGTAGTCTATTGTCGAGATTTTTGTTACTCCAATGGATGGTAGCCTTGTCATTATGGAAGGTTGTCTATTGTCGAGATTTTATTTACTATAATGGATGGTAGCCTTGACATTATGAAAGGTATTATGTTATCGATATTTTGGTTACTACAATGGATGGTAGCCTTGTCATTATGGAACATAGTCTATTGTAGATATTTTTGTTACTCCAATGCATGGTAGCCTTGTCATATTGGAAGGTAGTCTGTTGTCTAGATTTTTGTTACTCCAATGGATGGTAGCCATGTCATTATGGAAGGTAGTCTATTGTCGAGATTTTTGTTACTCAAATGGATGCTAGCCATGTCATTCTAGAAGGTAGTCTGTCGTTGTGATTTTTGTCACTCCAATGGATGGTAGCCTTGTCACCATGGAAAGTAGTCTGTTGTTCAGATTTTTGTTACTCCAATGGATGGTAGCCTTGTCAATATGGAAGGTAGTCTATTGTAGATATTTTTTTTACTCCAATGGATGGTAGAATTATCATTATTGAAGGTTGTCTGTTGTCGAAATTTTTGTTACTCCAATGGATGGTAGCCTTGTCATTATGGAAGGTAGTCTATTTTCGAGATTTTTGTTACTCCAATGGATGGTAGCCTTGTCACTATGGAAGGTATGTTCATATTTTTAATACTCCAATGGATGGTAGCCTTGTCATTATTGAAGGTAGTCTGTCGTTGTGATTTTTGTCATTCCAATGGATGGTAGCCTTGTCACTGTGGAAGGTATTCTGTTGTTCAAATTTTTGTTACTCCAATGTATGGTAGCCTTGTCATTATGGAAGGTAGTCTATTGTCAAGATTTTTGTTACTCCAATGGATGGTGGCCTTGTCATTATGAAACTTAGTCTGCTGTCGATGTTTTTGTTAGTACAATGGATGGTAGCCTTGTCATTATGGAAGGTAGTCTATTGTCGAGATTTTTGTTATTCCAATGGATGGTAGCCTTCTCACTATGGAAGGTAGTCTGTTGTCGAGATTTTTGTTGCTCCAATGGGTGCAAGCCTTGTCATTATAGAAGGTAGTATGTCGTTTGATTTCTGTCACTCCAATGGATGGTAGCCTTGTCACTATTGAAGGTAGTTTGTTGTTCATATTTTTGTTACTTCAATGGATGGTAGCCATGTCATAATGGAAGGTAGTCTATTGTCGATATTTTGTTACTTCAATGGATAGATGCCTTGTCATTATGGAAGGTAGTCTGTTGTCCATATTTTTGTTACTCCAATAGATGGTAGCTTTGTCATTATGGAAGGTAGTCTATTGTCGATATTTTTGTTACTCCAATGGATGATAGCATTCTCATTATGGAAGGTAGTCTATTGTCGAGATTTTTGTTACTCTAATAAGTGGTATCCTTGTCATTATAGAAGGTAAGTTGTTTTCGAGATTTTTGTTACTCTAATGGATGCTAGCCTTGACATTATGGAAGGTAGTCTGTTGTCGAGATTTTTGTTACTCCAATGGATGGTAGCCTTGTCATTATAGAAGGTAGTCTATTGTCGATATTTTTGTTACTCCAATGGATGATAGCATTGTCACTATGGAAGGTAGTTTGTTGTCGAAATTTTTGTTACTCGAATAAGTGGTAGCCTTGTAATTATAGAAGGTAAGTTGTTTTCGAGATTTTTGTTACTCTAATGGATGGTAGCCTTGACATTATGGAAGGTAGTCTGTTGTCAAGATTTTTTTTACTCCAATAGATGGTATCATTGTCATTATCGATGGTAGTCTATTGTTGAGATTTTTTTTACACCAATGGAAGGTATCATTGTCATTATGGAACGTAGTCTGTTGTCGATGTTCTTATTGCTCCAATGGATGGTATCGTTGTCATTATGGAAGGTAGTTTGTTGTCGATATTTTTGTTATTCCAATGGATGGTAGCCTTGTCATTATGGAAGGTAGTCTGTTGTCAAGATTTTTGTGACTCCAGTAGATGGTAGCCTTGTCATTATGGAAGGTATTCAGTTGTTGAGATTTTTGTTACTCCAATGTAAGGTATCATTGGCATTATGAATGGTAGTCTGTTGTCGAAATTTTTGTTATTCCAATGGATGGTAGCCTTGTCATTATGGAACGTAGTCTGCTGTCGATGTTTTTGTTATTGCAATGGATGGTAGCCTTGTCATTATGGAAGGTAGTTTGTTGTCGAGATTTTTGTTATTCCAATGAATGGTAGCCTTCTCATAATGGAAGGTAGTCTGTTGTCTAGATTTTTGTTACTCCAATGGGTACTAGCCTTGTCATTATGGAAGGTAGTATGTCATTGTGATTTCTGTCACCCCAATGGATGGTAGGCTTGTCACTATGGAAGGTAGTTTGTTGTTCATATTTTTGTTACTTCAATGGATGGTAGCCTTGTCATTATGGAAGGTAGTCTATTGTCGAGATTTTTTTTACTCCAATGGATTGTAGCCTTGTCATTAAGGAAGGTAGTCCATTTTCAAGATTTTTGTTACTCAAATGGATGGTAGCCTTGTCATTATGGAAGGTAGTCTGTTGTCGAGATTTTTGTTACTCCAATGGATGGTATTGTTTTCATTATGGATGGTAGTCTGTTGTCGATATTTTTGTTATTACAATGGATTGTAGCCTTGTCATTATGGAACGTAGTCTGTTGTCCATGTTTTTGTTACTCCAATGGATGGTATCGTTGTCATTATGGAAGGTAGTTTGTTGTGGAGATTTTTGTTACTCCAATGGATGGTAGCCATGTCATTATGGAAGGTAGTATATTGTCGATATTTTTGTTGTTCCAATGGATGGTAGCCTTGTCATTCTGGAAGGTAGTCCATTGTCGAGATTTTTGTTACTTCAATGGATGGTAGCCTTGTCATTATGGAAGGTAGTTTGTTATAGAGATTTTTGTTACTCCAATGGATGCTAGCCTTGTAATTATAGAAGGTAGTATATTGTCAATATTTTTGTTACTCCAATGGATGATAGCATTGTCATTATGGAAGGTAGTCTGTTGTTCATATTTTTGTTAATCCAACGAATGGTAGCCTTGTCATTATGAAAGGTAGTCTATTGTCGAGATTTTTGTTACTCCAATGGATGGTAGCCTTGTCATTATGGAAGGTTGTCTATTGTCGAGATTTTATTTACTATAATGGATGGTAGCCTTGACATTATGAAAGGTAATATGTTATCGATATTTTGGTTACTACAATGGATGGTAGCCTTGTCATTATGGAACATAGTCTATTGTAGATATTTTTGTTACTCCAATGCATGGTAGCCTTGTCATATTGGAAGGTAGTCTGTTGTCTAGATTTTTGTTACTCCAATGGATGGTAGCCATGTCATTATGGAAGGTAGTCTATTGTCGAGATTTTTGTTACTCAAATGGATGCTAGCCATGTCATTCTAGAAGGTAGTCTGTCGTTGTGATTTCTGTCACTCCAATGGATGGTAGCCTTGTCACCATGGAAAGTAGTCTGTTGTAGATATTTTTTTTACTCCAATGGATGGTAGCCTTGTCATTATGGAAGGTAGTCTATTTTCGAGATTTTTGTTACTCCAATGAATGGTAGCCTTGTCACTATGGAAGGTATGTTCATATTTTTAATACTCCAATGGATGGTAGCCTTGTCATTATTGAAGGTAGTTTGTCGTTGTGATTTCTGTCATTCCAATGGATGGTAGCCTTGTCACTGTGGAAGGTAGTCTGTTGTTCAAATTTTTGTTACTCCAATGTATGGTAGCCTTGTCATTATGGAAGGAAGTCTATTGTCAAGATTTTTGTTACTCCAATGGATGGTGGCCTTGTCATTATGAAACTTAGTCTGCTGTCGATGTTTTGGTTACTGCAATGGATGGTAGCCTTGTCATTATGGAAGGTAGTCTATTGTCGAGATTTTTGTTATTCCAATGGATGGTAGCCTTCTCACTATGGAAGGTAGTCTGTTGTCGAGATTTTTGTTGCTCCAATGGGTGCTAGCCTTGTCATTATGGAAGGTAGTATGTCGTTTGATTTCTGTCACTCCAATGGATGGTAGCCTTGTCACTATGGAAGGTAGTTTGTTGTTCATATTTTTGTTACTTCAATTGATGGTAGCCATGTCAAAATGGAAGGTAGTCTATTGTCGAGATTTTTGTTACTTCAATGGATAGTAGCCTTGTCATTATGGAAGGTAGTCTGTTGTCAAGATTTTTTTTACTCCAATAGATGGTAGCTTTGTCATTATGGAAGGTGGTAAGATGTCGAGATTTTTTTTACTCCAATGGAAGGTATCATTGTCATTATGGAAGGTAGTCTGTTGTCTAGATTTTTTTATTCCAATGAATGTTATCCTTGTCATTATGAAAGGTAGTTTTTTGTCGAGATTTTTGTTACTCCAATGGATGCTAGCCTTGTCATTATGGAAGGTAGTCTTGTCACTATGGAAGGTAGTCTGTTGTTCATATTTTTGTTACTCCAATGGATGGTAGCCTTGTCATTATAGAAGGTAGTCTATTGTCGATATTTTTGTTACTCTAATGGATGATAGCATTCTCATTATGGAAGGTTGTCTATTGTCGAGATTTTTGTTACTCTAATAAGTGGTAGCCTTGTAATTATAGAAGGTAGTTTGTTTTTGAGATTTTTGTTACTCTAATGGATGGTAGCCTTGACATTATGGAAGGTAGTCTGTTGTGGAGATTTTTGTTACTCCAATGGATGGTATCATTGTAATTATGGATGGTAGTCTATTGTTGAGATTTTTGTTATACCAATGGACTGTAGCCTTCTCATTATGGAACGTAGTCTGTTGTCGATGTTCTTATTGCTCCAATGGATGGTATCGTTGTCATTATGGAAGGTAGTTTGTTGTCGATATTTTTGTTATTCCAATGGATGGTAGCCTTGTCATTATGGAAGGTAGTCTATTTTCGATATTTTTGTTACTCCAATGGATGGTAGCCTTGTCATTATGGAAGGTAGTCTGTTGTCGATATTTTTGTTACTTCAATGGATGGTGGCCTTCTCATTATGGAAGGTAGTTTTTTGTAGATATTTTTGTTACTCCAATGTATGCTAGAATTGTCATTATGGAAGGTTGTCTATTGTCGAGATTTTTGTTACTAAAATAGATGGTAGCCTTGTAATTATTGAAGGTAGTCTGTTTTCGAGATTTTTGTTACTTCAATGGATGGTAGCCTTGTCATTATTGAAGGTAGTTTGTTGTTAATATTTTTGTTACTCCAATGGATGGTAGCGTTGTCATTATGGAAGTTAGTCTATTGTCGAGATTTTTTTTACTCCAATGGATGGTAGCCTTGTCAATATGGAAGGTTGTCTATTGTCGACATTTTTGTTACTATAATGGATGGTAGCCTTGACATCATGGAAGGTATTCTGTTATCGATATTTTGGTTACTACAATGGATAGTAGCCTTGTCATTATGGAACATAGTCTATTATAGATATTTTTGTTACTCCAATGCATGGTAGACTTGTCATTATGGAAGGTTGTTTGTTGTCTAGATTTTTGTTACTCCAGTGGATGGTAGCCTTGTCATTATGGAAGGTAGTCTATTGTCGAGATTTTTGTTACTCAAATGGATGTTAGCCTTGTCACTATGGAAGGTATGTTCATATTTTTGTTACTCCAATGGATTGTAGCCATTTCATTATGGAACGTATTCTGTTGTCGATGTTTTTGTTACTCCAATGGATGGTAGCCTTGTCATTATGGAAGGTAGTTTGTTGTATAGATTTTTGTTATTCCAATGAATGTTATCCTTGTCATTATGGAAGGTAGTCTATTGTCGAGATTTTTGATACTCCAATGGATGCTAGCCTTGTCATTATGGAAGGTAGTATGTCGTTGTGATTTCTATCATTCCAATGGATGGTAGCCTTGTCACTATGGAAGGTAGTCTGTTATTCATATTTTTGTTACTCCAATGGATGGTAGCCTTGTAATTATAGAAGGTAGTCTATTGTCGATATTTTTGTTACTCCAATGGATGATAGCATTGTTATTATGGAAGGTTGTCTATTGTCGAGATTTTTGTTACTCTAATAGATGGTAGCCTAGTATTTATGGAAGGTAGTCTGTTTTCGAGATTTTTGTTACTCCAATGGATGGTAGCCTTGTCATTATGGAAGGTAGTTTGTTATCGATATCTTTTTTACTCCAATGGATGGTAGCCTTGTCATTATGGAAGGTAGTATGTTGTCGATATCTTTGTTACTCCAATGGATCGTAGCCTTGTCATTATGGAAGGTAGTCTGTTGTCTAGATTTTTTTATTCCAATGAATGTTATCCTTGTCATTATGAAAGGTAGTTTTTTGTCGAGATTTTTGTTACTCCAATGGATGCTAGCCTTGTCATTATGGAAGGTAGTCTTGTCACTATGGAAGGTAGTCTGTTGTTCATATTTTTGTTACTCCAATGGATGGTAGCCTTGTCATTATAGAAGATAGTCTATTGTCGATATTTTTGTTACTCTAATGGATGATAGCATTCTCATTATGGAAGGTTGTCTATTGTCGAGATTTTTGTTACTCTAATAAGTGGTAGCCTTGTAATTATAGAAGGTAGTTTGTTTTTGAGATTTTTGTTACTCTAATGGATGGTAGCCTTGACATTATGGAAGGTAGTCTGTTGTGGAGATTTTTGTTACTCCAATGGATGGTATCATTGTAATTATGGATGGTAGTCTATTGTTGAGATTTTTGTTATACCAATGGACTGTAGCCTTCTCATTATGGAACGTAGTCTGTTGTCGATGTTCTTATTGCTCCAATGGATGGTATCGTTGTCATTATGGAAGGTAGTTTGTTGTCGATATTTTTGTTATTCCAATGGATGGTAGCCTTGTCATTATGGAAGGTAGTCTATTTTCGATATTTTTGTTACTCCAATGGATGGTAGCCTTGTCATTATGGAAGGTAGTCTGTTGTCGATATTTTTGTTACTTCAATGGATGGTGGCCTTCTCATTATGGAAGGTAGTTTTTTGTAGATATTTTTGTTACTCCAATGTATGCTAGAATTGTCATTATGGAAGGTTGTCTATTGTCGAGATTTTTGTTACTAAAATAGATGGTAGCCTTGTAATTATTGAAGGTAGTCTGTTTTCGAGATTTTTGTTACTTCAATGGATGGTAGCCTTGTCATTATTGAAGGTAGTTTGTTGTTAATATTTTTGTTACTCCAATGGATGGTAGCGTTGTCATTATGGAAGTTAGTCTATTGTCGAGATTTTTTTTACTCCAATGGATGGTAGCCTTGTCAATATGGAAGGTTGTCTATTGTCGACATTTTTGTTACTATAATGGATGGTAGCCTTGACATCATGGAAGGTATTCTGTTATCGATATTTTGGTTACTACAATGGATAGTAGCCTTGTCATTATGGAACATAGTCTATTATAGATATTTTTGTTACTCCAATGCATGGTAGACTTGTCATTATGGAAGGTTGTTTGTTGTCTAGATTTTTGTTACTCCAGTGGATGGTAGCCTTGTCATTATGGAAGGTAGTCTATTGTCGAGATTTTTGTTACTCAAATGGATGTTAGCCTTGTCACTATGGAAGGTATGTTCATATTTTTGTTACTCCAATGGATTGTAGCCATTTCATTATGGAACGTATTCTGTTGTCGATGTTTTTGTTACTCCAATGGATGGTAGCCTTGTCATTATGGAAGGTAGTTTGTTGTATAGATTTTTGTTATTCCAATGAATGTTATCCTTGTCATTATGGAAGGTAGTCTATTGTCGAGATTTTTGATACTCCAATGGATGCTAGCCTTGTCATTATGGAAGGTAGTATGTCGTTGTGATTTCTATCATTCCAATGGATGGTAGCCTTGTCACTATGGAAGGTAGTCTGTTATTCATATTTTTGTTACTCCAATGGATGGTAGCCTTGTAATTATAGAAGGTAGTCTATTGTCGATATTTTTGTTACTCCAATGGATGATAGCATTGTTATTATGGAAGGTTGTCTATTGTCGAGATTTTTGTTACTCTAATAGATGGTAGCCTAGTATTTATGGAAGGTAGTCTGTTTTCGAGATTTTTGTTACTCCAATGGATGGTAGCCTTGTCATTATGGAAGGTAGTTTGTTATCGATATCTTTTTTACTCCAATGGATGGTAGCCTTGTCATTATGGAAGGTAGTATGTTGTCGATATCTTTGTTACTCCAATGGATGGTAGCCTTGTCATTATGGAAGGTAGTCTGTTGTCTAGATTTTTTTATTCCAATGAATGTTATCCTTGTCATTATGAAAGGTAGTTTTTTGTCGAGATTTTTGTTACTCCAATGGATGCTAGCCTTGTCATTATGGAAGGTAGTCTTGTCACTATGGAAGGTAGTCTGTTGTTCATATTTTTGTTACTCCAATGGATGGTAGCCTTGTCATTATAGAAGGTAGTCTATTGTCGATATTTTTGTTACTCCAATGGATGATAGCATTCTCATTATGGAAGGTTGTATATGGTCGAGATTTTTGTTACTCTAATAAGTGGTAGCCTTGTAATTTTAGAAGGTAGTTTGTTTTTGAGATTTTTGTTACTCTAATGGATGAGAGCCTTGACATTATGGAAGGTAGTCTGTTGTCGAGATTTTTGTTACTCCAATGGATGGTATCATTGTAATTATGGATGGTAGTCTATTGTTGAGATTTTTGTTATACCAATGGACTGTAGCCTTCTCATTATGGAACGTAGTCTGTTGTCGATGTTCTTAGTGCTCCAATGGATGGTATCGTTGTCATTATGCAAGGTAGTTTGTTGTCGATATTTTTGTTATTCCAATGGATGGTAGCCTTGTCATTATGGAAGGTAGTCTATTTTCGATATTTTTGTTACTCCAATGGATGGTAGCCTTGTCATTATGGAAGGTAGTCCGTTGTCGATATTTTTGTTACTTCAATGGATGGTGGCCTTCTCATTATGGAAGGTAGTTTTTTGTAGATATTTTTGTTACTCCAATGTATGCTAGAATTGTCATTATGGAAGGTTGTCTATTGTCGAGATTTTTGTTACTAAAATAGATGGTAGCCTTGTAATTATTGAAGGTAGTCTGTTTTCGAGATTTTTGTTACTTCAATGGATGGTAGCCTTGTCATTATTGAAGGTAGTTTGTTGTTAATATTTTTGTTACTCCAATGGATGGTAGCGTTGTCATTATATAAGTTAGTCTATTGTCGAGATTTTTTTTACTCCAATGGATGGTAGCCTTGTCAATATGGAAGGTTGTCTATTGTCGACATTTTTGTTACTATAATGGATGGTAGCCTTGACATCATGGAAGGTATTCTGTTATCGATATTTTGGTTACTACAATGGATAGTAGCCTTGTCATTATGGAACATAGTCTATTATAGATATTTTTGTTACTCCAATGCATGGTAGACTTGTCATTATGGAAGGTTGTTTGTTGTCTAGATTTTTGTTACTCCAGTGGATGGTAGCCTTGTCATTATGGAAGGTAGTCTATTGTCGAGATTTTTGTTACTCAAATGGATGTTAGCCTTGTCACTATGGAAGGTATGTTCATATTTTTGTTACTCCAATGGATTGTAGCCATTTCATTATGGAACGTATTCTGTTGTCGATGTTTTTGTTACTCCAATGGATGGTAGCCTTGTCATTATGGAAGGTAGTTTGTTGTATAGATTTTTGTTATTCCAATGAATGTTATCCTTGTCATTATGGAAGGTAGTCTATTGTCGAGATTTTTGATACTCCAATGGATGCTAGCCTTGTCATTTTGGAAGGTAGTATGTCGTTGTGATTTCTATCATTCCAATGGATGGTAGCCTTGTCACTATGGAAGGTAGTCTGTTATTCATATTTTTGTTACTCCAATGGATGGTAGCCTTGTAATTATAGAAGGTAGTCTATTGTCGATATTTTTGTTACTCCAATGGATGATAGCATTGTTATTATGGAAGGTTGTCTATTGTCGAGATTTTTGTTACTCTAATAGATGGTAGCCTAGTATTTATGGAAGGTAGTCTGTTTTCGAGATTTTTGTTACTCCAATGGATGGTAGCCTTGTCATTATGGAAGGTAGTTTGTTATCGATATCTTTTTTACTCCAATGGATGGTAGCCTTGTCATTATGGAAGGTAGTATGTTGTCGATATCTTTGTTACTCCAATGGATGGTAGCCTTGTCATTATGGAAGGTAGTCTGTTGTCTAGATTTTTTTTATTCCAATGAATGTTATCCTTGTCATTATGAAAGGTAGTTTGTTGTCGAGATTTTTGTTACTCCAATGGATGCTAGCCTTGTCATTATGGAAGGTAGTCTTGTCACTATGGAAGGTAGTCTGTTGTTCATATTTTTGTTACTCCAATGGATGATAGCATTCTCATTATGGAAGGTTGTCTATTGTCGAGATTTTTGTTACTCTAATAAGTTGTAGCCTTGTAATTATAGAAGGTAGTTTGTTTTCGAGATTTTCGTTACTCTAATGGATGGTAGCCTTGACATTATGGAAGGTAGTCTGTTGTCGAGATTTTTGTTACTCCAATGGATGGTATCATTGTCATTATGGATGGTAGTCTATTGTTGAGATTTTTGTTATACCAATGGACTGTAGCCTTCTCATTATGGAACGTAGTTTGTTGTCAATGTTCTTATTGCTCCAATGGATGGTATCGTTGTCATTATGGAAGGTAGTTTGTTGTCGATATTTTTGTTATTCCAATGGATGGTAGCCTTGTCATTATGGAAGGTAGTCTATTTTCGATATTTTTGTTACCCCAATGGATGGTAGCCTTGTCATTATGGAAGGTAGTCCGTTGTGGATATTTTTGTTACTTCAATGGATGGTAGCCTTCTCATTATGGAAGGTAGTTTTTTGTAGATATTTTTGTTACTCCAATGTATGCTAGAATTGTCATTATGGAAGGCTGTCTATTGTCGAGATTTTTGTTACTAAAATATATGGTAGCCTTGTAATTATTGAAGGTAGTCTGTTTTCGAGATTTTTGTTACTTCAATGGATGGTAGCCTTGTCATTATTGAAGGTAGTTTGTTATTAATATTTTTGTTACTCCAATGGATGGTAGCGTTGTCATTATGGAAGTTAGTCTATTGTCGAGATTTTTTTTACTCCAATGGATTGTAGCCTTGTAAATATGGAAGGTTGTCTATTGTCGACATTTTTGTTACTATAATGGATGGTAGCCTTGACATCATGGAAGGTATTCTGTTATCGATATTTTGGTTACTACAATGGATAGTAGCCTTGTCATTATGGAACATAGTCTATTATAGATATTTTTGTTACTCCAATGCATGGTAGACTTGTCATTATGGAAGGTTGTTTGTTGTCTAGATTTTTGTTACTCCAATGGATGGTAGCCTTGTCATTATGGAAGGTAGTCTATTGTCGAGATTTTTGTTACTCAAATGGATGTTAGCCTTGTCACTATGGAAGGTATGTTCATATTTTTGTTACTCCAATGGATTGTAGCCATTTCATTATGGAACGTATTCTGTTGTCGATGTTTTTGTTACTCCAATGGATGGTAGCCTTGTCATTATGGAAGGTAGTTTGTTGTATAGATTTTTGTTATTCCAATGAATGTTATCCTTGTCATTATGGAAGGTAGTCTATTGTCGAGATTTTTGATACTCCAATGGATGCTAGCCTTGTCATTATGGAAGGTAGTATGTCGTTGTGATTTCTATCATTCCAATGGATGGTAGCCTTGTCACTATGGAAGGTAGTCTGTTATTCATATTTTTGTTACTCCAATGGATGGTAGCCTTGTAATTATAGAAGGTAGTCTATTGTCGATATTTTTGTTACTCCAATGGATGATAGCATTGTTATTATGGAAGGTTGTCTATTGTCGAGATTTTTGTTACTCTAATAGATGGTAGCCTTGTATTTATGGAAGGTAGTCTGTTTTCGAGATTTTTGTTACTCCAATGGATGGTAGCCTTGTCATTATGGAAGGTAGTTTGTTATCGATATCTTTTTTACTCCAATGGATGGTAGCCTTGTCATTATGGAAGGTAGTATGTTGTCGATATCTTTGTTACTCCAATGGATGGTAGCCTTGTCATTATGGAAGGTAGTCTGTTGTCTAGATTTTTTTATTCCAATGAATGTTATCCTTGTCATTATGAAAGGTAGTTTTTTGTCGAGATTTTTGTTACTCCAATGGATGCTAGCCTTGTCATTATGGAAGGTAGTCTTGTCACTATGGAAGGTAGTCTGTTGTTCATATTTTTGTTACTCCAATGGATGGTAGCCTTGTCATTATAGAAGGTAGTCTATTGTCGATATTTTTGTTACTCCAATGGATGATAGCATTCTCATTATGGAAGGTTGTCTATGGTCGAGATTTTTGTTACTCTAATAAGTGGTAGCCTTGTAATTATAGAAGGTAGTTTGTTTTTGAGATTTTTGTTACTCTAATGGATGGTAGCCTTGACATTATGGAAGGTAGTCTGTTGTCGAGATTTTTGTTACTCCAATGGATGGTATCATTGTAATTATGGATGGTAGTCTATTGTTGAGATTTTTGTTATACCAATGGACTGTAGCCTTCTCATTATGGAACGTAGTCTGTTGTCGATGTTCTTAGTGCTCCAATGGATGGTATCGTTGTCATTATGGAAAGTAGTTTGTTGTCGATATTTTTGTTATTCCAATGGATGGTAGCCTTGTCATTATGGAAGGTAGTCTATTTTCGATATTTTTGTTACTCCAATGGATGGTAGCCTTGTCATTATGGAAGGTAGTCCGTTGTCGATATTTTTGTTACTTCAATGGATGGTGGCCTTCTCATTATGGAAGGTAGTTTTTTGTAGATATTTTTGTTACTCCAATGTATGCTAGAATTGTCATTATGGAAGGTTGTCTATTGTCGAGATTTTTGTTACTAAAATAGATGGTAGCCTTGTAATTATTGAAGGTAGTCTGTTTTCGAGATTTTTGTTACTTCAATGGATGGTAGCCTTGTCATTATTGAAGGTAGTTTGTTGTTAATATTTTTGTTACTCCAATGGATGGTAGCGTTGTCATTATGGAAGTTAGTCTATTGTCGAGATTTTTTTTACTCCAATGGATGGTAGCCTTGTCAATATGGAAGGTTGTCTATTGTCGACATTTTTGTTACTATAATGGATGGTAGCCTTGACATCATGGAAGGTATTCTGTTATCGATATTTTGGTTACTACAATGGATAGTAGCCTTGTCATTATGGAACATAGTCTATTATAGATATTTTTGTTACTCCAATGCATGGTAGACTTGTCATTATGGAAGGTTGTTTGTTGTCTAGATTTTTGTTACTCCAGTGGATGGTAGCCTTGTCATTATGGAAGGTAGTCTATTGTCGAGATTTTTGTTACTCAAATGGATGTTAGCCTTGTCACTATGGAAGGTATGTTCATATTTTTGTTACTCCAATGGATTGTAGCCATTTCATTATGGAACGTATTCTGTTGTCGATGTTTTTGTTACTCCAATGGATGGTAGCCTTGTCATTATGGAAGGTAGTTTGTTGTATAGATTTTTGTTATTCCAATGAATGTTATCCTTGTCATTATGGAAGGTAGTCTATTGTCGAGATTTTTGATACTCCAATGGATGCTAGCCTTGTCATTATGGAAGGTAGTATGTCGTTGTGATTTCTATCATTCCAATGGATGGTAGCCTTGTCACTATGGAAGGTAGTCTGTTATTCATATTTTTGTTACTCCAATGGATGGTAGCCTTGTAATTATAGAAGGTAGTCTATTGTCGATATTTTTGTTACTCCAATGGATGATAGCATTGTTATTATGGAAGGTTGTCTATTGTCGAGATTTTTGTTACTCTAATAGATGGTAGCCTAGTATTTATGGAAGGTAGTCTATTTTCGAGATTTTTGTTACTCCAATGGATGGTAGCCTTGTCATTATGGAAGGTAGTTTGTTATCGATATCTTTTTTACTCCAATGGATGGTAGCCTTGTCATTATGGAAGGTAGTATGTTGTCGATATCTTTGTTACTCCAATGGATGGTAGCCTTGTCATTATGGAAGGTAGTCTGTTGTCTAGATTTTTTTTATTCCAATGAATGTTATCCTTGTCATTATGAAAGGTAGTTTGTTGTCGAGATTTTTGTTACTCCAATGGATGCTAGCCTTGTCATTATGGAAGGTAGTCTTGTCACTATGGAAGGTAGTCTGTTGTTCATATTTTTGTTACTCCAATGGATGATAGCATTCTCATTATGGAAGGTTGTCTATTGTCGAGATTTTTGTTACTCTAATAAGTTGTAGCCTTGTAATTATAGAAGGTAGTTTGTTTTCGAGATTTTCGTTACTCTAATGGATGGTAGCCTTGACATTATGGAAGGTAGTCTGTTGTCGAGATTTTTGTTACTCCAATGGATGGTATCATTGTCATTATGGATGGTAGTCTATTGTTGAGATTTTTGTTATACCAATGGACTGTAGCCTTCTCATTATGGAACGTAGTCTGTTGTCAATGTTCTTATTGCTCGAATGGATGGTATCGTTGTCATTATGGAAGGTAGTTTGTTGTCGATATTTTTGTTATTCCAATGGATGGTAGCCTTGTCATTATGGAAGGTAGTCTATTTTCGATATTTTTGTTACCCCAATGGATGGTAGCCTTGTCATTATGGAAGGTAGTCCGTTGTGGATATTATTGTTACTTCAATGGATGGTAGCCTTCTCATTATGGAAGGTAGTTTTTTGTAGATATTTTTGTTACTCCAATGTATGCTAGAATTGTCATTATGGAAGGCTGTCTATTGTCGAGATTTTTGTTACTAAAATAGATGGTAGCCTTGTAATTATTGAAGGTAGTCTGTTTTCGAGATTTTTGTTACTTCAATGGATGGTAGCCTTGTCATTATTGAAGGTAGTTTATTGTTAATATTTTTGTTACTCCAATGGATGGTAGCGTTGTCATTATGGAAGTTAGTCTATTGTCGAGATTTTTTTTACTCCAATGGATTGTAGCCTTGTAAATATGGAAGGTTGTCTATTGTCGACATTTTTGTTACTATAATGGATGGTAGCCTTGACATCATGGAAGGTATTCTGTTATCGATATTTTGGTTACTACAATGGATAGTAGCCTTGTCATTATGGAACATAGTCTATTATAGATATTTTTGTTACTCCAATGCATGGTAGACTTGTCATTATGGAAGGTTGTTTGTTGTCTAGATTTTTGTTACTCCAGTGGATGGTAGCCTTGTCATTATGGAAGGTAGTCTATTGTCGAGATTTTTGTTACTCAAATGGATGTTAGCCTTGTCACTATGGAAGGTATGTTCATATTTTTGTTACTCCAATGGATTGTAGCCATTTCATTATGGAACGTATTCTGTTGTCGATGTTTTTGTTACTCCAATGGATGGTAGCCTTGTCATTATGGAAGGTAGTTTGTTGTATAGATTTTTGTTATTCCAATGAATGTTATCCTTGTCATTATGGAAGGTAGTCTATTGTCGAGATTTTTGATACTCCAATGGATGCTAGCCTTGTCATTATGGAAGGTAGTATGTCGTTGTGATTTCTATCATTCCAATGGATGGTAGCCTTGTCACTATGGAAGGTAGTCTGTTATTCATATTTTTGTTACTCCAATGGATGGTAGCCTTGTAATTATAGAAGGTAGTCTATTGTCGATATTTTTGTTACTCCAATGGATGATAGCATTGTTATTATGGAAGGTTGTCTATTGTCGAGATTTTTGTTACTCTAATAGATGGTAGCCTTGTAATTATGGAAGGTAGTCTGTTTTCGAGATTTTTGTTACTCCAATGGATGGTAGCCTTGTCATTATGGAAGGTAGTTTGTTATCGATATCTTTTTTACTCCAATGGATGGTAGCCTTGTCATTATGGAAGGTAGTATGTTGTCGATATCTTTGTTACTCCAATGGATGGTAGCCTTGTCATTATGGAAGGTAGTTTGTTGTCGAGATTTTTGTTACTCCAATGGATGGTATCGTTGTCATTATGGATGGTAGTCTATTGTTGAGATTTTTGTTATTCCAATGGATTGTAGCCTTCTCATTATGGAACGTAGTCTGTTGTCGATGTTTTTGTAACTCCAATGGATGGTATCGTTGTCATTATGGAAGGTATTTTGTTGTCGTGATTTTTGTTATTCCAATGGATGGTAGCCTTTTCATTATGGAAGGTAGTCTATTGTCGATATTTTTTTTACTCTAATGGATGGTAGCCTTGTCATTATGGAAGGTAGTCCGTTGTCTAGATTTTTGTTACTTCAATGGATGGTAGCATTGTCATTATGGAAAGTAGTTTGTTGTAGAGATTTTTGTTACTCCAATGGATGCTACCCTTGTCATTAGGGTAGGTAGTCTGTTGTTCATATTTTTTTACTCCAATGGATGGTAGCCTTGTCATTATGGAAGGTATTCTATTGTCGAGATTTTTGTTACTCTAATGGATGGTAGCCTTGTCATTATAGAAGGTAGTCTGTTGTACATATTTTTGTTACTTCAATGGATGGTAGCCTTGTTATTGTGGAAGGTAGTCTATTGTCGAGATTTTTGTTACTCCAATGGATGGTAGCCTTGTCATTATGGAAGGTTGTCTATTGTCGAGATTTTATTTACTATAATGGATGGTAGCCTTACCATTATGGAAGGTATTTTGTTATCGATATTTTGGTTACTACAATGGATGGTAGCCTTGTCATTATGGAACATAGTCTATTGTAGATATTTTTGTTACTCCAATGCATGGTAGCCTTGTCATTATGGAAGGTAGTCTCTTGTATAGATTTTTGTTACTCCAATGGATGGTAGCCTTGTCATTATGGAATGTAGTCTATTGTCGAGATTTTTGTTACTCCAATGGATGCTAGCCTTGTCATTCTAGAAGGTAGTCTGTCGTTGTGATTTCTGTCACTCCAATGGGAGGTAGCCTTGTCATTATGGAAGGTAGTCTATTGTCGAGATTTTTGTTACTTCAATGCATGGTAGCCTTGTCATTATGTAAGGTAGTTTGTTGTAGATATTTTTGTTACTCCAATGGATGCTAGCCTTGTAATTATAGAAGGTAGTCATATGTCGATATTTTTTTTACCCCAATGTATGATAGCATTGTCATTATGGAAGGTTGTGTATTGTCCAGATTTTGTGTTACTCTAATAGATGGTAGCCTTGTAATTATGGAAGGTAGTTTGTTTTCGAGATTTTTGTTACTCCACTGGTTGGTAGCCTTGTCATTATGGAATATAGTTTGTTGTTCATATTTTTGTTACTCCAATGGATGGTAGCCTTGTCATTATGGAAGGTAGTCTATTGTCGAGATTTTTGTTACTCCAATGGATGGTAGCCTTGTCATTATGGAAGGTTGTCTATTGTCGACATTTTTGTTACTATAATGGATGGTAGCCTTGACATCATGGAAGGTATTATGTTATCAATATTTTTGTTACTACAATGGATCGTAGCCTTGTCATTATGGAACATAGTCTATTATAGATATTTTTGTTACTCCAATGCATGGTAGACTTGTCATTAAGGAAGGTTGTTTGTTGTCTAGATTTTTGTTACTCCAATGGATGGTAGCCTTGTCATTATGGAAGGTAGTCTATTGTCGAGATTTTTGTTAATCCAATGGATGTTAGCCTTGTCACTATGGAAGGTATGTTCATATTTTTGTTACTCCAATGGATTGTAGCCATTTCATTATGGAACGTATTCTGTTCTCGATGTTTTTGTTACTCCAATGGATGGTAGCCTTGTCATTATGGAAGGTAGTTTGTTGTATAGATTTTTGTTATTCCAATGAATGTTATTCTTGTCATTATGGAAGGTAGTCTATTGTCAAGATTTTTGTTACTCCAATGGATGCTAGCCTTGTCATTATGGAAGGTATTATGTCGTTGTGATTTCTATCATTCCAATGGATGGTAGCCTTGTCACTATGGAAGGTAGTCTGTTGTTCATATTTTTGTTACTCCAATGGATGGTAGCCTTGTAATTATAGAAGGTAGTCTATTGTCGATATTTTTGTCACTCCAATGGATGATAGCATTGTAATTATGGAAGGTTGTCTATTGTCGAGATTTTTGTTACTCTAATAGATGGTAGCCTTGATATTATGGAAGGTAGTCTGTTTTCGAGATTTTTGTTACTCCAATGGATGGTAGCCTTGTCATTATGGAAGGTAGTTTGTTATCGATATCTTTTTTACTCCAATGGATGGTAGCCTTATCATTATGGAAGGTAGTATGTTGTCGATATCTTTGTTACTCCAATGGATGGTAGCCTTGTCATTATGGAAGGTAGTTTGTTGTCGAGATTTTTGTTACTCCAATGGATGGTATCGTTGTCATTATGGATGGTAGTCTATTGTTGAGATTTTTGTTATTCCAATGGATTGTAGCCTTCTCATTATGGAACGTAGTCTGTTGTCGATGTTTTTGTCACTCCAATGGATGGTATCGTTGTCATTATGGAAGGTAGTATGTTGTCGTGATTTTTGTTATTCCAATGGATGGTAGCCTTGTCATTCTGGAAGGTAGTCTATTGTCGATATTTTTTTTACTCCAATGGATGGTAGCCTTGTCATTATGGAAGGTAGTCCGTTGTCTAGATTTTTGTTACTTCAATGGATGGTAGCCTTGTCATTATGGAAAGTAGTTTGTTGTAGAGATTTTTGTTACTCCAATGGATGCTAGCCTTATCATTAGGGTAGGTAGTCTGTTGTTCATATTTTTTTACTCCAATGGATGGTAGCCTTGTCATTATGGAAGGTATTCTATTGTCGAGATTTTTGTTACTCTAATGGATGGTAGCATTGTCATTATAGAAGGTAGTCTGTTGTACATATTTTTGTTACTTCAATGGATGGTTGCCTTGTTATTGTGGAAGGTAGTCTATTGTCGAGATTTTTGTTACTCCAATGGATGGTAGCCTTGTCATTATGGAAGTTTGTCTATTGTCGATATTTTATTTACTATAATGGATGGTAGTCTTAACATTATGGAAGGTATTCTGTTATCGATATTTTGGTTACTACAATGGATGGTAGCCTTGTCATTATGGAACATAGTCTATTGTAGATATTTTTGTTACTCCAATGCATGGTAGCCTTGTCATTATGGAAGGTAGTCTCTTGTATAGATTTTTGTTATTCCAATGGATGCTAGCCTTGTCATTCTAGAAGGTAGTCTGTCGTTGTGATTTCTGTCACTCCAATGGATGCTAGCCTTGTCATTATGGAAGGTAGTCTATTGTCAAGATTTTTGTTACTTCAATGGATGGTAGCCTTGTCATTATGTAAGGTAGTTTGTTGTAGATATTTTTGTTACTCCAATGGATGCTAGCCTTGTAATTATAGAAGGTAGTCATATGTCGATATTTTTGTTACCCCAATGAATGATAGCATTGTCATTATGGAAGGTTGTCTATTGTCCAGATTTTGTGTTACTCTAATAGATGGTAGCCTTGTAATTATGGAAGGTAGTCTGTTTTCGAGATTTTTGTTACTCCACTGGTTGGTAGCCTTGTCATTATGGCATATATAGTTTGTTGTTAATATTTTTGTTACTCCAATGGATGGAAGCCTTGTCATTATGGAAGGTTGTCTATTGTCGAGATTTTTGTTACTATAATGGATGGTAGCCTTGACATTATGGAAGGTATTCTGTTATTGATATTTTGGTTACTACATTGGATGGTAGCCTTGTCATTATGGAACATAGTCTATTGTAGATATTTTTGTTACTCCAATGCATGGTAGCCTTGTCATTATGGAAGGTAGTCTGTTGTCTAGATTTTTGTTACTCCAATGGATGGTAGCCTTGTCATTATGGAAGGTAGTCTATTGTTGAGATTTTTGTTACTCCAATGTATGCTAGCCTTGTCATTCTAGAAGGTAGTCTGGCGTTGTGATTTCTGTCACTCCAATGGATGGTAGCCTTGTCACTATGGAAGGTAGTCTGTTGTTCAGATTTTTGTTACTCCAATGGATGGTAGCCTTGTCATTATGGAAGGTAGTCTATTGTCGAGATTTTTGTTACTCCAATGGATGGTAGCATTATCATTAAGGAAGGTTGTATGTTGTCGAGATTTTTTATACTCCAATGGATGGTAGCCTTGTCATTATGGAAGGTAGTATGTTTTTAAGATTTTTGTTACTCCAATGGATGGTAACCTTGTCACTATGGAAGGTATGTTCATATTTTTGGTACTCCAATGGATGGTAGCCTTGTCATTATGGAAGGTAGTTTGCTGTCGAGATTTTTGTTATTCCAATGGATGGTAGCCTTGTCATTATGGAAGGTATTATGTTGTCGATGTTTTTGTTACTCCAATGGATGGTAGCATTATCATTATGGAAGGTAGTCTGTTGTCTAGATTTTTGTTACTCCAATGGATGGTAGCCTTGTCATTATGGAAGGTAGTCTATTGTCGAGATTTTTGTTACTCCAATGGATGCTAACCTTGTCATTCTAGAAGGTAGTCTTGCGTTGTGATTTCTATCACTCCAATGGATGGTAGCCTTGTCACTATGGAAGGTAGTCTGTTGTTCATATTTTTGTTACTCCAATAGATGGTAGCCTTGTAATTATAGAAGATAGTCTATTGTCGATATTTTTGTTACTCCAATGGATGATAGCATTGTTAATATGGAAGGTTGTCTATTGTCGAGATTTTTGTTACTCTAATAGATGGTAGCCTTGTAATTATGGAAGGTAGTCTATTTTCGAGACTTTTGTTACTCCAATGGATGGTAGCCTTGTCATTATGGAAGGTAGTTTGTTATCGATATCTTTGTTACTCCAATGGATGGTAGCCTTGTCATTATGGAAGGTAGTATGTTGTCGATATCTTTGTTACTCCAATGGATGGTAGCCTTGTCATTATGGAAGGTACTTTGTTGTCGAGATTTTTGTTACTCCAATGGATGGTATCGTTGTCATTATGGATGGTAGTCTATTGATGAGATTTTTGTTATTCCAATGGATTGTAGCCTTCTCAATATGGAACGTAGTCTGTTGTCGATGTTTTTGTTACTCCAATGGATGGTATCATTGTCATTATGGAAGGTAGTTTGTTGTCGAGATTTTTGTTATTCCAATGGATGGTAGCCTTGTCATTATGGAAGGTAGTCTATTGTCGATATTTTTGTTACTCTAATGGATGGTAGCCTTGTCATTATGGAAGGTAGTCCGTTGTCGAGATTTTTGTTACTTCAATGGATGGTAGCCTTGTCATTATGGAAAGTAGTTTGTTGTAGAGATTTTTGTTACTCCAATGGATGCTAGCCTTGTCATTAGTGTAGGTAGTCTGTTGTTCATATTTTTGTTACTCCAATGGATGGTAGCCTTGTCATTATGGAAGGTAGTCTATTGTCGAGATTTTTGTTACTCTAATTGATGGTAGCCTTGTCATTATAGAAGGTAGTATGTTGTGTATATTTTTGTTACTTCAATGGATGGTAGCCTTGTCATTGTGGAAGGTAGTCTATTGTAGATATTTTTGTTACTCTAATGCATGGTTGCCTTGTCATTATGGAAGGTAGTCTGTTGTCTAGATTTTTGTTACTCCATTGGATGGTAGCCTTGTCATTATGGAAGGTAGTCTATTGTCGAGATTTTTGTTACTCCAATGGATGCTAGCCTTGTCATTCTAGAAGGTAGTCTGGCGTTGTGATTTCTGTCACTCCAATGGATGGTAGTCTTGTCACTATGGAAGGTAGTCTGTTATTCATATTTTTTTACTCCAATGGATGGTAGCCTTGTCATTATGGAAGGTAGTCTATTGTAGAGATTTTTGTTACTCCAATGGATGGTAGCATTATCATTATGGAAGGTTGTGTGTTGTCGAGATTTTTGTTACTCCAATGGATGGTAGCCTTGGCATTATGGAAGGTTGTATGTTTTTGAGACTTTTGTTACTCCAATGGATGGTAACCTTGTCACTATGGAAGGTATGTTCATATTTTTGGTACTCCAATTGATGGTAGCCTTGTCATTATGGAACATATTCTGTTGTCGATGTTTTTGTTACTCCAATGGATGGTAGCATTATCATTATGGAAGGTAGTCTGTTGTCTAGATTTTTGTTACTCCAATGGATGGTAGCCTTGTCATTATGGAAGGTAGTCTATTGTCGAGATTTTTGTTACTCCAATGGATGCTAGCCTTGTCATTCTAGAAGGAAGTCTGGCGTTGTGATTTCTATCACTCCAATGGATGGTAGCCTTGTCACTATGGAAGGTAGTCTGTTGTACATATTTTTGTTACTCCAATAGATGGTAGCCTTGTAATTATAGAAGATAGTCTATTGTCGATATTTTTATTACTCCAATGGATGATAGCATTGTTATTATGGAAGGTTGTCTATTGTCGATATTTTTGTTACTCTAATAGATGGTAGCCTTGTAATTATGGAATGTAGTATGTTTTCGAGATTTTTATTACTCCAATGGATGGTAGCCTTGCCATTATGGAAGGTAGTTTGTTATCGATATCTTTGTTACTCCAATGGATGTTAGCCTTGTCATTATGGAAGGTAGTATGTTGTCGATATCTTTGTTACTCCAATGGATGGTAGCCTTGTCATTATGGAAGGTAGTTTGTTGTCGAGATTTTTGTTACTCCAATGGATGGTATCATTGTCATTATGGATGGTAGTCTATTGTTGAGATTTTTGTTATACCAATGGATTGTAGCCTTCTCAATATGGAACGTAGTCTGTTCTCGATGTTTTTGTTACTCCAATGGATGGTATCATTGTCATTATGGAAGGTAGTCTATTGTCGAGATTTTTGTTACTCCAATGGATGCTAACCTTGTCATTCTAGAAGGTAGTCTTGCGTTGTGATTTCTATCACTCCAATGGATGGTAGCCTTGTCACTATGGAAGGTAGTTTGTTGTTCATATTTTTGTTACTCCAATAGATGGTAGCCTTGTAATTATAGAAGATAGTCTATTGTCGATATTTTTGTTACTCCAATGGATGATAGCATTGTTAATATGGAAGGTTGTCTATTGTCGAGATTTTTGTTACTCTAATAGATGGTAGCCTTGTAATTATGGAAGGTAGTCTATTTTCGAGACTTTTGTTACTCCAATGGATGGTAGCCTTGTCATTATGGAAGGTAGTTTGTTATCGATATCTTTGTTACTCCAATGGATGGTAGCCTTGTCATTATGGAAGGTAGTATGTTGTCGATATCTTTGTTACTCCAATGGATGGTAGCCTTGTCATTATGGAAGGTACTTTGTTGTCCAGATTTTTGTTATTCCAATGGATGGTATCGTTGTCATTATGGATGGTAGTCTATTGATAAGATTTTTTTTATTCCAATGGATTGTAGCCTTCTCAATATGGAACGTAGTCTGTTGTCGATGTTTTTGTTACTCCAATGGATGGTATCATTGTCATTATGGAAGGTAGTTTGTTGTCGAGATTTTTGTTATTCCAATGGATGGTAGCCTTGTCATTATGGAAGGTAGTCTATTGTCGATATTTTTGTTACTCTAATGGATGGTAGCCTTGTCATTATGGAAGGTAGTCCGTTGTCGAGATTTTTGTTACTTCAATGGATGGTAGCCTTGTCATTATGGAAAGTAGTTTGTTGTAGAGATTTTTGTTACTCCAATGGATGCTAGCCTTGTCATTAGTGTAGGTAGTCTGTTGTTCATATTTTTGTTACTCCAATGGATGGTAGCCTTGTCATTATGGAAGGTAGTCTATTGTCGAGATTTTTGTTACTCTAATTGATGGTAGCCTTGTCATTATAGAAGGTAGTATGTTGTATATATTTTTGTTACTTCAATGGATGGTAGCCTTGTCATTGTGGAAGGTAGTCTATTGTAGATATTTTTGTTACTCTAATGCATGGTTGCCTTGTCATTATGGAAGGTAGTCTGTTGTCTAGATTTTTGTTACTCCATTGGATGGTAGCCTTGTCATTATGGAAGGTAGTCTATTGTCGAGATTTTTGTTACTCCAATGGATGCTAGCCTTGTCATTCTAGAAGGTAGTCTGGCGTTGTGATTTCTGTCACTCCAATGGATGGTAGTCTTGTCACTATGGAAGGTAGTCTGTTGTTCATATTTTTTTACTCCAATGGATGGTAGCCTTGTCATTATGGAAGGTAGTCTATTGTCGAGATTTTTGTTACTCCAATGGATGGTAGCATTATCATTATGGAAGGTTGTGTGTTGTCGAGATTTTTGTTACTCCAATGGATGGTAGCCTTGGCATTATGGAAGGTTGTATGTTTTTGAGACTTTTGTTACTCCAATGGATGGTAACCTTGTCACTATGGAAGGTATGTTCATATTTTTGGTACTCCAATTGATGGTAGCCTTGTCATTATGGAACATATTCTGTTGTCGATGTTTTTGTTACTCCAATGGATGGTAGCATTATCATTATGGAAGGTAGTCTGTTGTCTAGATTTTTGTTACTCCAATGGATGGTAGCCTTGTCATTATGGAAGGTAGTCTATTGTCGAGATTTTTGTTACTCCAATGGATGCTAGCCTTGTCATTCTAGAAGGTAGTCTGGCGTTGTGATTTCTATCACTCCAATGGATGGTAGCCTTGTCACTATGGAAGGTAGTCTGTTGTACATATTTTTGTTACTCCAATAGATGGTAGCCTTGTAATTATAGAAGATAGTCTATTGTCGATATTTTTATTACTCCAATGGATGATAGCATTGTTATTATGCAAGGTTGTCTATTGTCGATATTTTTGTTACTCTAATAGATGGTAGCCTTGTAATTAGGGAAGGTAGTATGTTTTCGAGATTTTTATTACTCCAATGGATGGTAGCCTTGCCATTATGGAAGGTAGTTTGTTATCGATATCTTTGTTACTCCAATGGATGTTAGCCTTGTCATTATGGCAGGTAGTATGTTGTCGATATCTTTGTTACTCCAATGGATGGTAGCCTTGTCATTATGGAAGGTAGTTTGTTGTCGAGATTTTTGTTACTCCAATGGATGGTATCGTTGTCATTATGGATGGTAGTCTATTGTTGAGATTTTTGTTATACTAATGGATTGTAGCCTTCTCAATATGGAACGTAGTCTGTTCTCGATGTTTTTGTTACTCCAATGGATGGTATCATTGTCATTATGGAAGGTAGTTTGTTGTCGAGATTTTAATTATTCCAATGGATGCTAGCCTTGTTATTCTAGAAGGTAGTTTGTCGTTGTGATTTCTGTCACTCCAATGGATGGTAGCCTTGTCACTATGGAAGGTAGTCTTTTGTTCAGATTTTTGTTACTCCAATGGATTGTAGCCTTATCATTATGGAAGGTAGTCTATTGTCGATATTTTTGTTACTCCAATGGATGGTAGCCTTGTCATTATGGAAAGTAGTTAGTTGTAGAGATTTTTGTTACTCCAATGGATGCTAGCCTTGTCATTAGGGTAGGTAGTCTGTTGTTCATATTTATGTTACTCCAATGGATGGTAGCCTTGTCATTATGGAAGGTAGTCTATTGTCGAGATTTTTGTTACTCTAATGGATGGTAGCCTTGTCATTATAGAAGGTAGTATGTTGTACATATTTTTGTTACTTCAATGGATGGTAGCCTTGTCATTGTGGAAGGTAGTCTATTGTCGAGATTTTTTGTTACTCCAATGGATGGTAGCCTTGTCATTATGGAAGGTTGTCTATTGTCGAGATTTTATTTACTATAATGGATGGTAGCCTTAACATTATGGAAGGTATTCTGTTATCGATATTTTGGTTACTACAATGGATGGTAGCCTTGTCATTATGGAACATAGTCTATTGTAGATATTTTTGTTACTCCAATGCATGGTAGCCTTGTCATTATGGAAAGTAGTCTCTTTTCTAGATTTTTGTTACTCCAATGGATGGTAGTCTTGTCATTATGGAATGTAGTCTGTTGTCGAGATTTTTGTTACTCCAATGGATGCTAGCCTTGTCATTCTAGAAGGTAGTATGTCGTTGTGATTTCTGTCACTCCAATGGATGGTAGCCTTGTAACTATAGAAGGTAGTCTTTTGTTCAGATTTTTGTTACTCCAATGGATGGTAGCCTTATCATTATGGAAGGTAGTCTATTGTCGATATTTTTGTTACTCCAATGGATGGTAGCCTTGTCATTATAGAAAGTAGTTTGTTGTAGAGATTTTTGTTACTCCAATGGATGTCAGCCTTGTCATTAGGGAAGGTAGTTTGTTGTTCATATTTTTGTTACTTCAATGGATGGTAGCCTTGTCATTGTGGAAGGTAGTCTATTGTCGAGATTTTTGTTATTCCAATGGATGGTAGCCTTGTCATTATGGAAGGTTGTCTATTGTCGAGATTTTATTTACTATAATGGATGGTAGCCTTAAGATTATGGAAGGTATTCTATTATCGATATTTTGGTTACTACAATGGTAGGTAGCCTTGTCATTATGGAACATAATCTATTGTAGATATTTTTGTTACTCCAATTGCATGGTAGCCTTGTCATTATGGAAGGTAGTATGTTGTCTAGAATTTTGTTACTCCAATGGATGGTAGCCTTGTCATTATGGACGGTAGTCTATTGTCGAGATTTTTGTTACTCCAATGGAAGCTAGCCTTGTCATTCTAGAAGGTAGTATGTCGTTGTGATTTCTGTCACTCCAATGGATGGTAGCCTTGTCATTATGGAAGGTAGTCAGTTGTTAAGATTTTTCTTACTCCAATGGATGGTAGCCTTGTCATTATGGAAGGAAGTCTATTGTTGTGATTTTTGTTACTCCAATGAATGGTTGCATTATCATTATGGAAGGTTGTCTAATGTCGAGATTTTTGTTACTCCAATGGATGGTAGCCTTGTCATTATGGAAGGTAGTATGTTTTCGAGATTTTTGTTACTCCAATGGATGGTAGCCTTGTCACTATGGAAGGTATGTTCATATTTTTGTTACTCCAATGGATGGTAGCCTTGTCATTATGGAATGTAGTTTGTTGTCGAGATTTTTGTTATTCCAATGGATGGTAGCCTTATCATTATGGAAGGTAGTCTGTTGTCTAGATCTTTGTTATTCCAATGAATGTTATCCTTGTCATTATGGAAGGTAGTCTACTGTCAATGTTTTTTTACTCCAATGCATGCTAGCCTTGTAATTATGGAAGGTAGGATGTCGTTGTGATTTCTATCACTCCAATGGATGCTAGCCTTGTCACTATGGAAGGTAGTCTGTTGTTCATATTTTTGTTACTCCAATGGATGGTAGCCTTGTAATTATATAAGGTATTCTATTGTCGATATTTTTGTTACTCAAATGGATGATAGCATTTTCATTATGGAAGGTTTTCTATTGTCAATAGTTTTGTTACTCTAATAGCTGGTAGCCTTGTAATTATGGAAGGTAGTCTATTTTCGAGATTTTTGTTACTCCAATGGATGGTAGCCTTGTCATTATGGAAGGTAGCTTGTTGTTGATATAATTGTTAATCCAATGGATGGTAGCCTTGTCATTATGGAAGGTAGTATGTTGTCGATATCTTTGTTACTCCAAGGGATGGTAGCCTTGTCATTATGGAAGGTAGTTTGTTGTCGAGATTTTTGTTACTCCAATGGATGGTATCATTGTCATTATGGATGGTAGTCTATTGTTGAGATTTTGGTTATTCTAATGGATTGTAGCCTTCTCATTATGGAATGTCGTCTTTTGTCGATGTTTTTGTTACTCCAATGGATGGTATCGTTGTCATTATGGAAGGTAGTTTGTTGATATTTTTGTTATTCCAATGGATGGTAGCCTTGTCATTATGGAAGGTAGTCTATTGTCAATATTTTTGTTACTCCAATGGATGGTAGCCTTGTCATTATTGAAGGTAGTCTGTTGTCAAGATTTTTGTTACTTCAATGGATGGTAGCCTTATCATTATGGAAGGTAGTTAGTTGTAGATGTTTTTGTTACTCCAATGGATGCTAGCCTTATAATTATAGAAGGTAGTCTATTGTCGATATTTTTGTTACTCCAATGGATGATAGCATTGTCATTATGGAAGGTTGTCTATTGTCGAGATTTTTGTTACTCTAATAGATGTTATCCTTGTAATTATGGAAGGTAGTCTGGTTTCAAGATTTTTGTTACTCCAATGGATGGTAGCCTTGTCAGTATGGAAGGTAGTTTGTTGTTAATATTTTTGTTACTCCAATGGATGGTAGCCTTGTCATTATTGAAGGTAGTCTATTGTGGATATTTTTGTTACTCCAATGGATGGTAGCCTTGTCATTATGGAAGGTTGTCTATTGTCGAGATTATTGTTACTATAATGGATGGTAGCCTTGACATTATGGAAGGTATTCTATAATCGATATTTTGGTTACTACAATGGATGGTAGCCTTGTCATTATGGAACATAGTCTAATGTAGATATTTTTGTTACTCTAATGCATGGTATCCTTGTCATTATGGAAGATAGTTTGCTGTTAATATTTTTGTTACTCCAATGGATGGTAGCTTTGTCATTATGGAAGGTAGCCTATTGTTTAAATTTTTGTTACTCCAATGGATGGTAGCCTTGTCATTATGGAAGGTAGTCTATTATCGATATTTTTGTTACTCTAATGGATGGTAGCCTTGTCATTATGGAAAGTAGTTTGTTGTAGAGATTTTTGTTACACCAATGGATGCTAGCCTTGTCATTAAGGAAGGTAGTTTGTTGTTCATATTTTTTTTACTCCAATGGATGGTAGCCTTGTCATTATGGAAGGTAGTCTATTGTCGAGATTCTTGTTACTCCAATGGATGGTAGCCTTGTCATTATAGAAGGTAGTTTGTTGTTCATATTTTTGTTACTTCAATGGATGGTAGCCTTGTCATTGTGGAAGGTAGTCTATTGTCGAGATTTTTGTTACTCCAATGGACGGTAGCCTTGTCATTATGGAAGGTTGTCTATTGTCGAGATTTTATTTACTATAATGGATGGTAGCCTTGACATTATGGAAGGTATTCTGTTATCGATATTTTGGTTACTACAATGGATGGTAGCCTTGTCATTATGGAACATAGTCTATTGTAGATATTTTTGTTACTCCAATGCATGGTAGCCTTGTCATTATGGAATCTAGTCTGTTGTCTAGAGTTTTGTTACTCTAATAGATGGTATCCTTGTCATTATGGAATGTAGTCTATTGTCGAGATTTTTGTTACTCCAATGGATGCTAGCCTTTTCATTCTAGAAGGTAGTCTGTCGTTGTGATTTCTGTCACTCCAATGGATGGTAGCCTTGTCACTATGGAACATAGTCTATTGTAGATATTTTTGTTACTCCAATGCATGGTAGCCTTGTCATTATGGAAGGTAGTCTCTTGTATAGATTTTTGTTACTCCAATGGATGGTAGCCTTGTCATTATGGAATGTAGTCTGTTGTCGAGATTTTTGTTACTCCAATGGATGCTAGCCTTGTCATTCTAGAAGGTAGTCTGTCGTTGTGATTTCTGTCACTCCAATGGATGGTAGCCTTGACATTATGGAAGGTAGTCTATTGTCGATATTTTTGTTACTTCAATGGATGGTAGCCTTGTCATTATGGAAGGTAGTCTCTTGTATAGATTTTTGTTACTCCAATGGATGGTAGCCTTGTCATTATGTAAGGTAGTTTGTTGTAGATATTTTTGTTACTCCAATGGATGCTAGCCTTGTAATTATAGAAGGTAGTCATATGTCGATATTTTTGTTACCCCAATGGATGATAGCATTGTCATTATGGAAGGATGTCTATTGTCCAGATTTTGTGTTACTCAAATAGATGGTAGCCTTGTAATTATGGAAGGTAGTCTGTTTTCGAGATTTTTGTTACTCCACTGGTTGGTAGCCTTGTCATTATGGAATATAGTTTGTTGTTCATATTTTTGTTACTCCAATGGATGGTAGCCTTATCATTATGGAAGGTAGTCTATTGTCGAGATTTTTGTAACTCCAATGGATGGAAGCCTTGTCATTATGGAAGGTTATCTATTGTCGAGATTTTTGTTACTATAATGGATGGTAGCCTTGACATTATGGAAGGTATTCTGTTATTCATATTTTGGTTACTACATTGGATGGTAGCCTTGTCATTATGAAACATAGTCTATTGTAGATATTTTTGTTACTCCAATGCATGGTAGCCTTGTCATTATGGAAGGTAGTCTGTTGTCTAGATTTTTGTTACTCCAATGGATGCTAGCCTTGTCATTCTAGAAGGTAGTATGGCGTTGTGATTTCTGTCACTCCAATGGATGGTAGCCTTGTCACTATGGAAGGTAGTCTGTTGTTCAGATTTTTGTTACTCCAATGGATGGTAGCCTTGTCATTATGGAAGGTAGTCTATTGTCGAGATTTTTGTTACTCCAATGGATGGTAGCATTATCATTATGGAAGGTTGTCTGTTGTCGAGATTTTTGTTACTCCAATGGATGGTAGCCTTGTCATTATGGAAGGTAGTATGTTTTTAAGATTTTTGTTACTCCAATGGATGGTAACCTTGTCACTATGGAAGGTATGTTCATATTTTTGGTACTCCAATGGATGGTAGCCTTGTCATTATAGAAGGTAGTATGTTGTACATATTTTTGTTACTTCAATGGATGGTAGCCTTGTCATCGTGGAAGGTAGTCTATTGTAGATATTTTTGTTACTCCAATGCATGGTTGCCTTGTCATTCTAGAAGGTAGTCCTGCGTTGTGATTTCTATCACTCCAATGGATGGTAGCCTTGTCACTATGGAAGGTAGTCTGTTGTTCATATTTTTGTTACTCCAATAGATGGTAGCCTTGTAATTATAGAAGATAGTCTATTGTCGATATTTTTGTTACTCCAATGGATGATAGCATTGTTAATATGGAAGGTTGTCTATTGTCGAGATTTTTGTTACTCTAATAGATGGTAGCCTTGTAATTATGGAAGGTAGTCTATTTTCGAGATTTTTGTTACTCCAATGGATGGTAGCCTTGTCATTATGGAAGGTAGTTTGTTATCGATATCTGTGTTACTCCAATGGATGGTCGCCTTGTCATTATGGAAGGTAGTATGTTGTCGATATCTTTGTTACTCCAATGGATGGTAGCCTTGTCATTATGGAAGGTAGTTTGTTATCGAGATTTTTGTTACTCCAATGGATGGTATCGTTGTCATTATGGAGGGTAGTCTATTGTTGAGATTTTTGTTATTCCAATGGATTATAGCCTTCTCAATATGGAACATAGTCTGTTGTCGATATTTTTGTTACTCCAATGGATGGTATCGTTGTCATTATGGAAGGTAGTTTGTTGTCGAGATTTTTGTTACTTTAATGGATGGTAGCCTTGTCATTATGGAAAGTAGTTTGTTGTAGAGATTTTTGTTACTCAAATGGATGCTAGCCTTGTCATTAAGGTAGGTAGTCTGTTGTTCATATTTTTGTTACTCCAATGGATGGTAGCCTTGTCATTATGGAAGGTAGTCTATTGTCGAGATTTTTGTTACTCTAATTGATGGTAGCCTTGTCATTATAGAAGGTAGTATGTTGTACATATTTTTGTTACTTCAATGGATGGTAGCCTTGTCATTGTGGAAGGTAGTCTATTGTAGATATTTTTTTTACTCCAATGCATGGTTGCCTTGTCATTATGGAAGGTAGTCTGTTGTCTAGATTTTTGTTAATCCATTGGATGGTAGCCTTGTCATTATGGAAGGTAGTCTATTGTCGAGATTTTTGTTACTCCAATGGATGCTAGCCTTGTCATTCTAGAAGGTAGTCTGGCGTTGTGATTTTTGTCACTCCAATGGATGGTAGCCTTGTCACTATGGAAGGTAGTCTGTTGTTCATATTTTTGTTACTCCAATGGATGGTAGCCTTGTCATTATGGAAGGTAGTCTATTGTCGAGATTTTTGTTACTCCAATGGATGGTAGCATTATCATTATGAAAGGTTGTGTGTTGTCGAGATTTTGGCTACTCCAATGGATGGTAGCCTTGTCATTATGGAAAGTAGTTTGTTGTAGAGATTTTTGTTACACCAATGGATGCTAGCCTTGTCATTAAGGAAGGTAGTTTGTTGTTCATATTTTTTTTACTCCAATGGATGGTAGCCTTGTCATTATGGAAGGTAGTCTATTGTCGAGATTCTTGTTACTCCAATGGATGGTAGCCTTGTCATTATAGAAGGTAGTTTGTTGTTCATATTTTTGTTACTTCAATGGATGGTAGCCTTGTCATTGTGGAAGGTAGTCTATTGTCGAGATTTTTGTTACTCCAATGGACGGTAGCCTTGTCATTATGGAAGGTTGTCTATTGTCGAGATTTTATTTACTATAATGGATGGTAGCCTTGACATTATGGAAGGTATTCTGTTATCGATATTTTGGTTACTACAATGGATGGTAGCCTTGTCATTATGGAACATAGTCTATTGTAGATATTTTTGTTACTCCAATGCATGGTAGCCTTGTCATTATGGAATCTAGTCTGTTGTCTAGAGTTTTGTTACTCTAATAGATGGTATCCTTGTCATTATGGAATGTAGTCTATTGTCGAGATTTTTGTTACTCCAATGGATGCTAGCCTTTTCATTCTAGAAGGTAGTCTGTCGTTGTGATTTCTGTCACTCCAATGGATGGTAGCCTTGTCACTATGGAACATAGTCTATTGTAGATATTTTTGTTACTCCAATGCATGGTAGCCTTGTCATTATGGAAGGTAGTCTCTTGTATAGATTTTTGTTACTCCAATGGATGGTAGCCTTGTCATTATGGAATGTAGTCTGTTGTCGAGATTTTTGTTACTCCAATGGATGCTAGCCTTGTCATTCTAGAAGGTAGTCTGTCGTTGTGATTTCTGTCACTCCAATGGATGGTAGCCTTGACATTATGGAAGGTAGTCTATTGTCGATATTTTTGTTACTTCAATGGATGGTAGCCTTGTCATTATGGAAGGTAGTCTCTTGTATAGATTTTTGTTACTCCAATGGATGGTAGCCTTGTCATTATGTAAGGTAGTTTGTTGTAGATATTTTTGTTACTCCAATGGATGCTAGCCTTGTAATTATAGAAGGTAGTCATATGTCGATATTTTTGTTACCCCAGTGGATGATAGCATTGTCATTATGGAAGGATGTCTATTGTCCAGATTTTGTGTTACTCTAATAGATGGTAGCCTTGTAATTATGGAAGGTAGTCTGTTTTCGAGATTTTTGTTACTCCACTGGTTGGTAGCCTTGTCATTATGGAATATAGTTTGTTGTTCATATTTTTGTTACTCCAATGGATGGTAGCCTTATCATTATGGAAGGTAGTCTATTGTCGAGATTTTTGTAACTCCAATGGATGGAAGCCTTGTCATTATGGAAGGTTATCTATTGTCGAGATTTTTGTTACTATAATGGATGGTAGCCTTGACATTATGGAAGGTATTCTGTTATTCATATTTTGGTTACTACATTGGATGGTAGCCTTGTCATTATGAAACATAGTCTATTGTAGATATTTTTGTTACTCCAATGCATGGTAGCCTTGTCATTATGGAAGGTAGTCTGTTGTCTAGATTTTTGTTACTCCAATGGATGCTAGCCTTGTCATTCTAGAAGGTAGTATGGCGTTGTGATTTCTGTCACTCCAATGGATGGTAGCCTTGTCATTATGGAAGGTAGTCTGTTGTTCAGATTTTTGTTACTCCAATGGATGGTAGCCTTGTCATTATGGAAGGTAGTCTATTGTCGAGATTTTTGTTACTCCAATGGATGGTAGCATTATCATTATGGAAGGTTGTCTGTTGTCGAGATTTTTGTTACTCCAATGGATGGTAGCCTTGTCATTATGGAAGGTAGTATGTTTTTAAGATTTTTGTTACTCCAATGGATGGTAACCTTGTCACTATGGAAGGTATGTTCATATTTTTGGTACTCCAATGGATGGTAGCCTTGTCATTATAGAAGGTAGTATGTTGTACATATTTTTGTTACTTCAATGGATGGTAGCCTTGTCATCGTGGAAGGTAGTCTATTGTAGATATTTTTGTTACTCCAATGCATGGTTGCCTTGTCATTCTAGAAGGTAGTCCTGCGTTGTGATTTCTATCACTCCAATGGATGGTAGCCTTGTCACTATGGAAGGTAGTCTGTTGTTCATATTTTTGTTACTCCAATAGATGGTAGCCTTGTAATTATAGAAGATAGTCTATTGTCGATATTTTTGTTACTCCAATGGATGATAGCATTGTTAATATGGAAGGTTGTCTATTGTCGAGATTTTTGTTACTCTAATAGATGGTAGCCTTGTAATTATGGAAGGTAGTCTATTTTCGAGATTTTTGTTACTCCAATGGATGGTAGCCTTGTCATTATGGAAGGTAGTTTGTTATCGATATCTGTGTTACTCCAATGGATGGTCGCCTTGTCATTATGGAAGGTAGTATGTTGTCGATATCTTTGTTACTCCAATGGATGGTAGCCTTGTCATTATGGAAGGTAGTTTGTTATCGAGATTTTTGTTACTCCAATGGATGGTATCGTTGTCATTATGGAGGGTAGTCTATTGTTGAGATTTTTGTTATTCCAATGGATTATAGCCTTCTCAATATGGAACATAGTCTGTTGTCGATATTTTTGTTACTCCAATGGATGGTATCGTTGTCATTATGGAAGGTAGTTTGTTGTCGAGATTTTTGTTACTTTAATGGATGGTAGCCTTGTCATTATGGAAAGTAGTTTGTTGTAGAGATTTTTGTTACTCAAATGGATGCTAGCCTTGTCATTAAGGTAGGTAGTCTGTTGTTCATATTTTTGTTACTCCAATGGATGGTAGCCTTGTCATTATGGAAGGTAGTCTATTGTCGAGATTTTTGTTACTCTAATTGATGGTAGCCTTGTCATTATAGAAGGTAGTATGTTGTACATATTTTTGTTACTTCAATGGATGGTAGCCTTGTCATTGTGGAAGGTAGTCTATTGTAGATATTTTTTTTACTCCAATGCATGGTTGCCTTGTCATTATGGAAGGTAGTCTGTTGTCTAGATTTTTGTTAATCCATTGGATGGTAGCCTTGTCATTATGGAAGGTAGTCTATTGTCGAGATTTTTGTTACTCCAATGGATGCTAGCCTTGTCATTCTAGAAGGTAGTCTGGCGTTGTGATTTTTGTCACTCCAATGGATGGTAGCCTTGTCACTATGGAAGGTAGTCTGTTGTTCATATTTTTGTTACTCCAATGGATGGTAGCCTTGTCATTATGGAAGGTAGTCTATTGTCGAGATTTTTGTTACTCCAATGGATGGTAGCATTATCATTATGAAAGGTTGTGTGTTGTCGAGATTTTGGCTACTCCAATGGATGGTAGCCTTGTCATTATGGAAGGTAGTATGTTTTTGAGACTTTTGGTACTTCAATGGATGGTAGCCTTGTCATTATGGAACATATTCTGTTGTCAATGTTTTTGTTACTCCAATGGATGGTAGCATTATCATTATGGAAGGTAGTCTGTTGTCTAGATTTTTGTTACTCCAATGGATGGTAGCCTTGTCATTATGGAAGGTAGTCTATTGTCGAATTTTTTTTACTCCAATAGATGCTAGCCTTGTCATTCTAGAAGGTAGTCTGGCGTTGTGATTTCTATCACTCCAATGAATGGTAGCCTTGTCACTATGGAAGGTAGTCTGTTGTTCATATTTTTGTTACTCCAATAGATGGTAGCCTTGTAATTATAGAAGATAGTCTATTGTCGATATTTTTATTACTCCAATGGATGATAGCATTGTTATTATGGAAGGTTGTCTATTGTCGAGATTTCTGTTACTCTAATAGATGGTAGCCTTGTAATTATGGAAGGTAGTATGTTTTTGAGATTTTTGTTACTCCAATGGATGGTAGCCTTGTCATTATGGAAGGTAGTTTGTTATCGATATCTTTGTTACTCCAATGGATGTTAGCCTTGTCATTATGGAAGGTAGTATGTTGTCGATATCTTTGTTACTCCAATGGATGGTAGCCTTATCATTATGGAAGGTAGTTTGTTGTCGAGATTTTTGTTACTCCAATGGATGGTATCGTTGTCATTATGGAAGGTAGTCTATTGTAGATATTTTTTTTACTCCAATGCATGGTTGCCTTGTCATTATGGAAGGAAGTCTGTTGTCTAGATTTTTGTTAATCCATTGGATGGTAGCCTTGTCATTATGGAAGGTAGTCTATTTTCGAGATTTTTGTTACTCCAATGGATGTTAGCCTTGTCATTCTAGAAGGTAGTCTGGCGTTGTGATTTCTGTCACTCCAATGGATGGTAGCCTTGTCACTATGGAAGGTAGTCTGTTGTTCATATTTTTGTTACTCCAATGGATGGTAGCCTTGTCGTTATGGAAGGTAGTCTATTGTCGAGATTTTTGTTACTCCAATGGATTGTAGCATTATCATTATGAAAGGTTGTGTGTTGTCGAGATTTTTGTTACTCCAATGGATGGTAGCCTTGTCATTATGGAAGGTAGTATGTTTTTGAGACTTTTGGTACTCCAATGGATGGTAGCCTTGTCATTATAGAACATATTCTGTTGTCGATGTTTTTGTTACTCCAATGGATGGTAGTATTATCATTATGGAAGGTAGTCTGTTGTCTAGATTTTTGTTACTCCAATGGATGGTAGCCTTGTCATTATGGAAGGTAGTCTATTGTCGAGATTTTTGTTACTCCAATGGATGCTAGCCTTGTCATTCTAGAAGGTAGTATGGCGTTGTGATTTCTATCACTCCAATAAATGGTAGCCTTGTCACTATGGAAGGTAGTTTGTTATTCATATTTTTGTTACTCCAATGGATGGTAGCCTTGTCATTATGGAAGGTAGTCTATTGTCGATATTTTTGTTACTCCAATGGATGGTAGCATTATCATTATGGAAGGTTGTCTGTTGTCGAGATTTTTTTTACTCCAATGGATGGTAGCCTTGTCATTATGGAAGGTAGTATGTTTTTAAGATTTTTGTTACTCCAATGGATGGTAACCTTGTCACTATGGAAGGTATGTTCATATTTTTGGTACTCCAATGGATGGTAGCCTTGTCATTATAGAAGGTAGTATGTTGTACATATTTTTGTTACTTCAATGGATGGTAGCCTTGTCATTGTGGAAGGTAGTCTATTGTAGATATTTTTGTTACTCCAATGCATGGTTGCCTTGTCATTCTAGAAGGTAGTCCTGCGTTGTGATTTCTATCACTCCAATGGATGGTAGCCTTGTCACTATGGAAGGTAGTCTGTTGTTCATATTTTTGTTACTCCAATAGATGGTAGCCTTGTAATTATAGAAGATAGTCTATTGTCGATATTTTTGTTACTCCAATGGATGATAGCATTGTTAATATGGAAGGTTGTCTATTGTCGAGATTTTTGTTACTCTAATAGATGGTAGCCTTGTAATTATGGAAGGTAGTCTATTTTCGAGATTTTTGTTACTCCAATGGATGGTAGCCTTGTCATTATGGAAGGTAGTTTGTTATCGATATCTGTGTTACTCCAATGGATGGTCGCCTTGTCATTATGGAAGGTAGTATGTTGTCGATATCTTTGTTACTCCAATGGATGGTAGCCTTGTCATTATGGAAGGTAGTTTGTTATCGAGATTTTTGTTACTCCAATGGATGGTATCGTTGTCATTATGGAGGGTAGTCTATTGTTGAGATTTTTGTTATTCCAATGGATTATAGCCTTCTCAATATGGAACATAGTCTGTTGTCGATATTTTTGTTACTCCAATGGATGGTATCGTTGTCATTATGGAAGGTAGTTTGTTGTCGAGATTTTTGTTACTTTAATGGATGGTAGCCTTGTCATTATGGAAAGTAGTTTGTTGTAGAGATTTTTGTTACTCAAATGGATGCTAGCCTTGTCATTAAGGTAGGTAGTCTGTTGTTCATATTTTTGTTACTCCAATGGATGGTAGCCTTGTCATTATGGAAGGTAGTCTATTGTCGAGATTTTTGTTACTCTAATTGATGGTAGCCTTGTCATTATAGAAGGTAGTATGTTGTACATATTTTTGTTACTTCAATGGATGGTAGCCTTGTCATTGTGGAAGGTAGTCTATTGTAGATATTTTTTTTAATCCAATGCATGGTTGCCTTGTCATTATGGAAGGTAGTCTGTTGTCTAGATTTTTGTTAATCCATTGGATGGTAGCCTTGTCATTATGGAAGGTAGTCTACTGTCGAGATTTTTGTTACTCCAATGGATGCTAGCCTTGTCATTCTAGAAGGTAGTCTGGCGTTGTGATTTTTGTCACTCCAATGGATGGTAGCCTTGTCACTATGGAAGGTAGTCTGTTGTTCATATTTTTGTTACTCCAATGGATGGTAGCCTTGTCATTATGGAAGGTAGTCTATTGTCGAGATTTTTGTTACTCCAATGGATGGTAGCATTATCATTATGAAAGGTTGTGTGTTGTCGAGATTTTGGCTACTCCAATGGATGGTAGCCTTGTCATTATGGAAGGTAGTATGTTTTTGAGACTTTTGGTACTTCAATGGATGGTAGCCTTGTCATTATGGAACATATTCTGTTGTCAATGTTTTTGTTACTCCAATGGATGGTAGCATTATCATTATGGAAGGTAGTCTGTTGTCTAGATTTTTGTTACTCCAATGGATGGTAGCCTTGTCATTATGGAAGGTAGTCTATTGTCGAAATTTTTTTTACTCCAATAGATGCTAGCCTTGTCATTCTAGAAGGTAGTCTGGCGTTGTGATTTCTATCACTCCAATGAATGGTAGCCTTGTCACTATGGAAGGTAGTCTGTTGTTCATATTTTTGTTACTCCAATAGATGGTAGCCTTGTAATTATAGAAGATAGTCTATTGTCGATATTTTTATTACTCCAATGGATGATAGCATTGTTATTATGGAAGGTTGTCTATTGTCGAGATTTCTGTTACTCTAATAGATGGTAGCCTTGTAATTATGGAAGGTAGTATGTTTTTGAGATTTTTGTTACTCCAATGGATGGTAGCCTTGTCATTATGGAAGGTAGTTTGTTATCGATATCTTTGTTTCTCCAATGGATGTTAGCCTTGTCATTATGGAAGGTAGTATGTTGTCGATATCTTTGTTACTCCAATGGATGGTAGCCTTATCATTATGGAAGGTAGTTTGTTGTCGAGATTTTTGTTACTCCAATGGATGGTATCGTTGTCATTATGGAAGGTAGTCTATTGTAGATATTTTTTTTACTCCAATGCATGGTTGCCTTGTCATTATGGAAGGAAGTCTGTTGTCTAGATTTTTGTTAATCCATTGGATGGTAGCCTTGTCATTATGGAAGGTAGTCTATTTTCGAGATTTTTGTTACTCCAATGGATGTTAGCCTTGTCATTCTAGAAGGTAGTCTGGCGTTGTGATTTCTGTCACTCCAATGGATGGTAGCCTTGTCACTATGGAAGGTAGTCTGTTGTTCATATTTTTGTTACTCCAATGGATGGTAGCCTTGTCGTTATGGAAGGTAGTCTATTGTCGAGATTTTTGTTACTCCAATGGATTGTAGCATTATCATTATGAAAGGTTGTGTGTTGTCGAGATTTTTGTTACTCCAATGGATGGTAGCCTTGTCATTATGGAAGGTAGTATGTTTTTGAGACTTTTGGTACTCCAATGGATGGTAGCCTTGTCATTATGGAACATATTCTGTTGTCGATGTTTTTGTTACTCCAATGGATGGTAGTATTATCATTATGGAAGGTAGTCTGTTGTCTAGATTTTTGTTACTCCAATGGATGGTAGCCTTGTCATTATGGAAGGTAGTCTATTGTCGAGATTTTTGTTACTCCAATGGATGCTAGCCTTGTCATTCTAGAAGGTAGTATGGCGTTGTGATTTCTATCACTCCAATAAATGGTAGCCTTGTCACTATGGAAGGTAGTCTGTTGTTCATATTTTTGTTACTCCAATGGATGGTAGCCTTGTCATTATGGAAGGTAGTCTATTGTCGAGATTTTTGTTACTCCAATGGATGGTAGCATTATCATTATGGAAGGTTGTCTGTTGTCGAGATTTTTGTTACTCCAATGGATGGTAGCCTTGTCATTATGGAAGGTAGTATGTTTTTAAGATTTTTGTTACTCCAATGGATGGTAACCTTGTCACTATGGAAGGTATGTTCATATTTTTGGTACTCCAATGGATGGTAGCCTTGTCATTATAGAAGGTAGTATGTTGTACATATTTTTGTTACTTCAATGGATGGTAGCCTTGTCATTGTGGAAGGTAGTCTATTGTAGATATTTTTGTTACTCCAATGCATGGTTGCCTTGTCATTCTAGAAGGTAGTCCTGCGTTGTGATTTCTATCACTCCAATGGATGGTAGCCTTGTCACTATGGAAGGTAGTCTGTTGTTCATATTTTTGTTACTCCAATAGATGGTAGCCTTGTAATTATAGAAGATAGTCTATTATCGATATTTTTGTTACTCCAATGGATGATAGCATTGTTAATATGGAAGGTTGTCTATTGTCGAGATTTTTGTTACTCTAATAGATGGTAGCCTTGTAATTATGGAAGGTAGTCTATTTTCGAGATTTTTGTTACTCCAATGGATGGTAGCCTTGTCATTATGGAAGGTAGTTTGTTATCGATATCTGTGTTACTCCAATGGATGGTCGTCTTGTCATTATGGAAGGTAGTATGTTGTCGATATCTTTGTTACTCCAATGGATGGTAGCCTTGTCATTATGGAAGGTAGTTTGTTATCGAGATTTTTGTTACTCCAATGGATGGTATCGTTGTCATTATGGAGGGTAGTCTATTGTTGAGATTTTTGTTATTCCAATGGATTATAGCCTTCTAAATATGGAACATAGTCTGTTGTCGATATTTTTGTTACTCCAATGGATGGTATCGTTGTCATTATGGAAGGTAGTTTGTTGTCGAGATTTTTGTTACTTTAATGGATGGTAGCCTTGTCATTATGGAAAGTAGTTTGTTGTAGAGATTTTTGTTACTCAAATGGATGCTAGCCTTGTCATTAAGGTAGGTAGTCTGTTGTTCATATTTTTGTTACTCCAATGGATGGTAGCCTTGTCATTATGGAAGGTAGTCTATTGTCGAGATTTTTGTTACTCTTATTGATGGTAGCCTTGTCATTATAGAAGGTAGTATGTTGTACATATTTTTGTTACTTCAATGGATGGTAGCCTTGTCATTGTGGAAGGTAGTCTATTGTAGATATTTTTTTTACTCCAATGCATGGTTGCCTTGTCATTATGGAAGGTAGTATGTTGTCTAGATTTTTGTTAATCCATTGGATGGTAGCCTTGTCATTATGGAAGGTAGTCTATTGTCGAGATTTTTGTTACTCCAATGGATGCTAGCCTTGTCATTCTAGAAGGTAGTCTGGCGTTGTGATTTTTGTCACTCCAATGGATGGTAGCCTTGTCACTATGGAAGGTAGTCTGTTGTTCATATTTTTGTTACTCCAATGGATGGTAGCCTTGTCATTATGGAAGGTAGTCTATTGTCGAGATTTTTGTTACTCTTATTGATGGTAGCCTTGTCATTATAGAAGGTAGTATGTTGTACATATTTTTGTTACTTCAATGGATGGTAGCCTTGTCATTGTGGAAGGTAGTCTATTGTAGATATTTTTTTTACTCCAATGCATGGTTGCCTTGTCATTATGGAAGGTAGTATGTTGTCTAGATTTTTGTTAATCCATTGGATGGTAGCCTTGTCATTATGGAAGGTAGTCTATTGTCGAGATTTTTGTTACTCCAATGGATGCTAGCCTTGTCATTCTAGAAGGTAGTCTGGCGTTGTGATTTTTGTCACTCCAATGGATGGTAGCCTTGTCACTATGGAAGGTAGTCTGTTGTTCATATTTTTGTTACTCCAATGGATGGTAGCCTTGTCATTATGGAAGGTAGTCTATTGTCGAGATTTTTGTTACTCCAATGGATGGTAGCATTATCATTATGAAAGGTTGTGTGTTGTCGAGATTTTGGCTACTCCAATGGATGGTAGCCTTGTCATTATGGAAGGTAGTATGTTTTTGAGACTTTTGGTACTTCAATGGATGGTAGCCTTGTCATTATGGAACATATTTTGTTGTCAATGTTTTTGTTACTCCAATGGATGGTAGCATTATCATTATGGAAGGTAGTCTGTTGTCTAGATTTTTGTTACTCCAATGGATGGTAGCCTTGTCATTATGGAAGGTAGTCTATTGTCGAAATTTTTTTTACTCCAATAGATGCTAGCCTTGTCATTCTAGAAGGTAGTCTGGCGTTGTGATTTCTATCACTCCAATGAATGGTAGCCTTGTCACTATGGAAGGTAGTCTGTTGTTCATATTTTTGTTACTCCAATAGATGGTAGCCTTGTAATTATAGAAGATAGTCTATTGTCGATATTTTTATTACTCCAATGGATGATAGCATTGTTATTAAGGAAGGTTGTCTATTGTCGAGATTTCTGTTACTCTAATAGATGGTAGCCTTGTAATTATGGAAGGTAGTATGTTTTTGAGATTTTTGTTACTCCAATGGATGGTAGCCTTGTCATTATGGAAGGTAGTTTGTTATCGATATCTTTGTTTCTCCAATGGATGTTAGCCTTGTCATTATGGAAGGTAGTATGTTGTCGATATCTTTGTTACTCCAATGGATGGTAGCCTTATCATTATGGAAGGTAGTTTGTTGTCGAGATTTTTGTTACTCCAATGGATGGTATCGTTGTCATTATGGAAGGTAGTCTATTGTAGATATTTTTTTTACTCCAATGCATGGTTGCCTTGTCATTATGGAAGGAAGTCTGTTGTCTAGATTTTTGTTAATCCATTGGATGGTAGCCTTGTCATTATGGAAGGTAGTCTATTTTCGAGATTTTTGTTACTCCAATGGATGTTAGCCTTGTCATTCTAGAAGGTAGTCTGGCGTTGTGATTTCTGTCACTCCAATGGATGGTAGCCTTGTCACTATGGAAGGTAGTCTGTTGTTCATATTTTTGTTACTCCAATGGATGGTAGCCTTGTCGTTATGGAAGGTAGTCTATTGTCGAGATTTTTGTTACCCCAATGGATTGTAGCATTATCATTATGAAAGGTTGTGTGTTGTCGAGATTTTTGTTACTCCAATGGATGGTAGCCTTGTCATTATGGAAGGTAGTATGTTTTTGAGACTTTTGGTACTCCAATGGATGGTAGCCTTGTCATTATGGAACATATTCTGTTGTCGATGTTTTTGTTACTCCAATGGATGGTAGTATTATCATTATGGAAGGTAGTCTGTTGTCTAGATTTTTGTTACTCCAATGGATGGTAGCTTTGTCATTATGGAAGGTAGTATGTTGTTGTGATTTATGTCACTCCAATGGATGGTAGCCTTGTCACTGTGGAAGGTAGTCTGTTGTCTAGATTTTTGTTATTCCAATGAATGTTATCCTTGTCATTATGGAAGGTAGTCTATTGCCGAGATTTTTGTTACTCCAATGGATGCTAGCCTTTTCATTATGGAAGGTAGTATGTCGTTGTGATTTCTATCACTCCAATGGATGCTAGCCTTGTCACTATGGAAGGTAGTCTGTTGTTCATATTTTTGTTACTCCAATGGATGGTAGCCTTGTAATTATAGAAGGTAGTCTATTGTCGATATTTTTGTTACTCCAATGGATGATAGCATTTTCATTATGGAAGGTTGTCTATTGTCGAGATTTTTGTTACACTAATAGATGGTAGCCTTGTAATTATGGAAGGTAGTCTATTTTCGAGATTTTTGTTACTCCAATGGATGGTAGCCTTGCCATTATGGAAGGTAATTTATTGTCGATATATTTGTTAATCCAATGGATGGTATCCTTGTCATTATCGAAGGTAGTATGTTGTCGATATCTTTGTTACTCCAATGGATGGTAGCCATGTCATTATGGAAGGTAGTTTGTTGTCGAGATTTTTGTTACTCCAATGTATGGTATCGTTGTCATTATGGATGGTAGTCTATTGTTGAGATTTTTGTTATTCTAATGGATTGTAGCCTTCTCATTATGGAATGTAGTCTGTTGTCGATGTTTTTGTTACTCCAATGGATGGTATCATTGTCATTATGGAAAGTAGTTTGTTGTCGAGATTTTTGTTATTCCAATGGATGGTAGAATTCTCATTATGGAAGGTAGTCTATTGTCAATATTTTTGTTACTCCAATGTTGATAGCATTGTCATTATGGAAGGTTGTCTATTGTCGAGATTTTTGTTACTCTAATAGATGTTATCCTTGTAATTATGGAAGGTAGTCTGTTTTCAAGATTTTTGTTACTCCAATGGATGGTAGCCTTGTCAGTATGGAAGGTAGTTTGTTGTTAATATTTTTGTTACTCCAATGGATGGTAGCCTTGTCATTAGTGAAGGTAGTCTATTGTGGATATTTTTGTTACTCCAATGGATGGTAGCCTTGTCATTATGGAAGGTTGTCTATTGTCGAGATTATTGTTACTATAATGGATGGTAGCCTTGACATTATGGAAGGTATTCTATTATCGATATTTTGGTTACTACAATGGATGGTAGCCTTGTCATTATGGAACATAGTCTATTGTAGATATTTTTGTTACTCCAATGCATGGTAGCCTTGTCATTATGGAAGATAGTTTGCTGTTAATATTTTTGTTACTCCAATGGATGGTAGCTTTGTCATTATGGAAGGTAGCCTATTGTTCAAATTTTTGTTACTCCAATGGATGGTAGCCTTGTCATTATGGAAGGTAGTCTAATGTCGATATTTTTGTTACTCTAATGGATGGTAGCCTTGTCATTATGGAAAGTAGTTTGTTGTAGAGATTTTTGTTACACCAATGGATGGTAGCCTTGTCATTAAGGAAGGTAGTCTGTTGTTCATATTTTTGTTACTCCAATGGATGGTAGCCTTGTCATTATGGAAGGTAGTCTATTGTCGAGATTCTTGTTACTCCAATGGATGGTAGCCTTGTCATTATAGAAGGTAGTCTGTTGTTCATATTTTTGTTACTTCAATGGATGGTAGCCTTGTCATTGTGGAAGGTAGTCTATTGTCGAGATTTTTGTTACTCCAATGGATGGTAGCCTTGTCATTATGGAAGGTTGTCTATTGTCGAGATTTTATTTACTATAATGGATGGTAGCCTTAACATATTGGAAGGTATTCTGTTATCGATATTTTGGTTACTACAATGGATGGTAGCCTTGTCATTATGGAAGGTATGTTTATATTTTTGTTACTCTAATGGATTGTAGCCTTGTCATTATGGAACGTATTCTGTTGTTGATGTTTTTGTTACTGCAATGCATGGTAGCCTAGTCATTATGGAAGGTAGTCTGTTGTCTAGATTTTTGTTATTCCAATGAATGTTGGCCTTGTCATTATGGAAGGTAGTCTATTGTCGAGATTTTTGTTACTCCAATGGATGCTAGCCTTGTCATTATGGAAGGTAGTATGCCGTTGTGATTTCTATCACTCCAATGGATGCTAGCCTTGTCACTATGGAAGGTAGTCTGTTGTTCATATATTTGTTACTTCAATGGATGGTAGCCTTGTAATTATAGAAGGTAGTCTATTATCGATATTTTTGTTACTCCAATGGATGATAGCATTGTCATTATGGAAGGTTGTCTATTGTCGAGATTTTTGTTACTCTAGTAGATGGTAGCCTTGTAATTATGGAAGGTAGTCTGTTGTCGGGATTTTTGTTACTCCAATGGATGGTAGCCTTGTCATTATGGAAGGTAGTTTATTGTCGATATATTTGTTAATCCAATGGATGGTAGCCTTGTCATTATGGAAGGTAGTATGTTGTCGATATCTTTGTTACTCCAATGGATGGTAGCCATGTCATTATGGAAGGTAGTTTGTTGTCGAGATTTTTGTTACTCCAATGTATGGTATCGTTGTCATTATGGATGGTAGTCTATTGTTGAGATTTTTGTTATTCTAATGGATTGTAGCCTTCTCATTATGGAATGTAGTCTGTTGTCGATGTTTTTGTTACTCCAATGGATGGTAACCTTGTCATTATGGAAGGTAGTCCGTTGTCGAGATTTTTGTTACTTCAATGGATGGTAGCCTTGTCATTATGGAAGGTAGTTTGTTGTAGATATTTTTGTTACTCCAATGGGTGCTAGCCTTGTAATTATAGAAGGTAGTCTATTATCGATATTTTTGTTACTCCAATGGATGATAGCATTGTCATTATGGAAGGCTGTCTATTGTCGAGATTTTTGTTACTCTAATAGATGGTAGCCTTGTAATTATGGAAGGTAATCTATTTTCGAAATTTTTGTTACTCCAATGGATGGTAGCCTTATCAGTATGGAAGGTTGTTTGTTGTTAATATTTTTGTTATTCCAATGGATGGTAGCCTTGTCATTATGGAAGGTTGTCTATTGTCGATATTTTTGTTACTCCAATGGATGGTAGCTTTGTCATTATGGAAGGTTGTCTATTGTCGAGATTTTTGTTACTATAATGGATGGTATCCTTGACATTATGGAAGGTATTCTGTTATTGATATTTTGGTTACTACAATGGATGGTAGCCTTGTCATTATGGAACATAGTCTATTGTAGATATTTTTGTTACTCCAATGCATGGTAGCCTTGTCATTATGGAAGGTAGTCTGTTGTCTAGATTTTTGTTACTCCAATGGTTGGTAGCCTTGTCACTATGGAAGGTATATTCATATTTTTGTTACTCCAATGGATTGTAGCCTTGTCATTATGGAACGTATTCTGTTGTTGATGATTTTGTTACTCGAATGGATGGTAGCCTTGTCATTATGGAAGGTAGTCTGTTGTCTAGATTTTTGTTATTCCAATGAATGTTATCCTTGTCATTATGGAAGGTAGTCTATTGTCGAGATTTTGGTTACTCCAATGGATGCTAGCCTTGTCATTATGGAAGTTAGTATGTCGTTGTGATTTCTATCACTCCAATGGATGCTAGCCTTGTCACTATGAAAGGTAGTCTGTTATTTAAATTTTTGTTACTCCAATGGATGGTAGCGTTGTAATTATAGAAGGTTGTCTATTGTCGAGATTTTATTTACTATAATGGATGGTAGCCTTAACATATTGGAAGGTATTCTGTTATCGATATTTTGGTTACTACAATGGATGGTAGCCTTGTCATTATGGAAGGTATGTTTATATTTTTGTTACTCTAATGGATTGTAGCCTTGTCATTATGGAACGTATTCTGTTGTTGATGTTTTTGTTACTCCAATGCATGGTAGCCTAGTCATTATGGAAGGTAGTCTGTTGTCTAGATTTTTGTTATTCCAATGAATGTTGGCCTTGTCATTATGGAAGGTAGTCTATTGTCGAGATTTTTGTTACTCCAATGGATGCTAGCCTTGTCATTATGGAAGGTAGTATGCCGTTGTGATTTCTATCACTCCAATGGATGCTAGCCTTGTCACTATGGAAGGTAGTCTGTTGTTCATATATTTGTTACTTCAATGGATGGTAGCCTTGTAATTATAGAAGGTAGTCTATTATAGATATTTTTGTTACTCCAATGGATGATAGCATTGTCATTATGGAAGGTTGTCTATTGTCGAGATTTTTGTTACTCTAGTAGATGGTAGCCTTGTAATTATGGAAGGTAGTCTGTTGTCGGGATTTTTGTTACTCCAATGGATGGTAGCCTTGTCATTATGGAAGGTAGTTTATTGTCGATATATTTGTTAATCCAATGGATGGTAGCCTTGTCATTATGGAAGGTAGTATGTTGTCGATATCTTTGTTACTCCAATGGATGGTAGCCATGTCATTATGGAAGGTAGTTTGTTGTCGAGATTTTTGTTACTCCAATGTATGGTATCGTTGTCATTATGGATGGTAGTCTATTGTTGAGATTTTTGTTATTCTAATGGATTGTAGCCTTCTCATTATGGAATGTAGTCTGTTGTCGATGTTTTTGTTACTCCAATGGATGGTAACCTTGTCATTATGGAAGTTAGTCCGTTGTCGAGATTTTTGTTACTTCAATGGATGGTAGCCTTGTCATTATGGAAGGTAGTTTGTTGTAGATATTTTTGTTACTCCAATGGGTGCTAGCCTTGTAATTATAGAAGGTAGTCTATTATCGATATTTTTGTTACTCCAATGGATGATAGCATTGTCATTATGGAAGGCTGTCTATTGTCGAGATTTTTGTTACTCTAATAGATGGTAGCCTTGTAATTATGGAAGGTAATCTATTTTCGAAATTTTTGTTACTCCAATGGATGGTAGCCTTATCAGTATGGAAGGTTGTTTGTTGTTAATATTTTTGTTATTCCAATGGATGGTAGCCTTGTCATTATGGAAGGTTGTCTATTGTCGATATTTTTGTTACTCCAATGGATGGTAGCTTTGTCATTATGGAAGGTTGTCTATTGTCGAGATTTTTGTTACTATAATGGATGGTATCCTTGACATTATGGAAGGTATTCTGTTATTGATATTTTGGTTACTACAATGGATGGTAGCCTTGTCATTATGGAACATAGTCTATTGTAGATATTTTTGTTACTCCAATGCATGGTAGCCTTGTCATTATGGAAGGTAGTCTGTTGTCTAGATTTTTGTTACTCCAATGGTTGGTAGCCTTGTCACTATGGATGGTATATTCATATTTTTGTTACTCCAATGGATTGTAGCCTTGTCATTATGGAACGTATTCTGTTGTTGATGTTTTTGTTACTCGAATGGATGGTAGCCTTGTCATTATGGAAGGTAGTCTGTTGTCTAGATTTTTGTTATTCCAATGAATGTTATCCTTGTCATTATGGAAGGTAGTCTATTGTCGAGATTTTGGTTACTCCAATGGATGCTAGCCTTGTCATTATGGAAGTTAGTATGTCGTTGTGATTTCTATCACTCCAATGGATGCTAGCCTTGTCACTATGAAAGGTAGTCTGTTATTTAAATTTTTGTTACTCCAATGGATGGTAGCGTTGTAATTATAGAAGGTAGTCTATTGTCGATATTTTTGTTCCTCCAATGGATGATAGCATTGTTATTATGGAAGGTTGTCTATTGTCTAAATTTTTGTTACTCTAATAGATGGTAGCCTTGTAATTATGGAAGGTAGTCTGTTTTCGAGATTTTTGTTACTCCAATGGATGGTAGCCTTGTCATTATGGAAGGTAGTTTGTTGTCGATATCTTTGTTAATCCAATGGATGGTAGCCTTGTCATTATGGAAGGTAGTCTATTATCGATATTTTTGGTACTCCAATGCATAGTAGCCTTGTCATTATGGAAGGTAGTCTGTTGTCTATATTTTTGTTACTCCAATGGATTGTAGCCTTGTCATTATGGAAGGTAGTCTATTGTCGAGATTTTTGTTATTATAATGGATGGTAGCCTTGTCATTATGGAAGGTTGTCTATTGTCGAGATTTTTGTTACTATAATGGATGGTAGCCTTAACATTATGGAAGGTAGTCTGTCATTGTGATTTATGTCACTCCAATGGATGGTAGCCTTGTCACTATGGAAGGTAGTGTGTTGTTCATATTTTCTTTTCTCCAATGGATGGTAGCCTTGTCATTATGGAAGGTAGTTTATTGTCGATATCTTTGTTACTCCAATGGATGGTAGCCTTGTCATTATGGAAGGTAGTATGTTGTCGATATCTTTGTTACTCCAATGGATGGTAGCCTTGTCATTATGGAACGTAGTCTGTTGTCGATGTTTTTGTTACTCCAATGGATGGTATCGTTGTCATTATGGATGGTAGTATTTTTGTAGAGATTTCTGTTATTCCAATGGATGGTAGCCTTGTCATTATGGAAGGTAGTCTATTGTCGATATTTTTGTTATTCCAATGGATGCTAGCCTTGTCATTATGGAAGGTAGTCCGTTGTCGATATTTTTGTTACTTCAATGGATGGTAGCCACGTCATTATTGAAGGTAGTCTATTATAGAGATTTTTGTTACTCCAATGGATGCTAGCCTTTTCATTAGGGAAGGTAGTCTATCATTGTGATTTCTGTCACTCCAATGGATGGTAGCCTTGTCACTATGGAAGGTAGTCTATTGTTCATATTTTTGTTACTCCAATGGATGGTAGCCTTGTCATTATGGAAGGTAGTCTATTGTCGATATTTTTGTTACTCCAATGGATGGTAGCCTTGTCATTATGGAAAGTAGTTTGTTGTAGAGATTTTGGTTACACCAATGGATGTTAGCCCTGTCATTAGGGAAGGTAGTCTGTTGTTCAAATTTTTGTTACTCCAATGGATGGTATCCTTGTCATTATGGAAGGTAGTCTATTGTCGAGATTTTTGTTACTCCAATGGATGGTAGCCTTGTCATTATAGAAGGTAGTCTGTTGTTCATATTTTTGTTACTTCAATGGATGGTAGCCTTGTCATTGTGGAAGGTAGTCTATTGTCGAGATTTTTGTTACTCCAATGGATGGTAGCCTTGTCATTATGGAAGGTTGTCTATTGTCGAGATTTTATTTACTATAATTGATGGTAGCCTTAACATTATGGAAGGTATTCTGTTATCGATATTTTGGTTACTACAATGGATGGTAGCCTTGTCGTTATTGAACATAGTCTATTGTAGATATTTTTGTTACTCCAATGCATGGTAGCCTTGTCATTATGGAATGTAGTCTATTGTATAGATTTTTGTTACTCCAATGGATGGTAGCCTTGTAATTATGGAATGTAGTCTGTTGTCGAGATTTTTGTTACTCCAATGGATGCTAGCCTTGTCATTCTAGAAGGTAGTCTGTCGTTGTGATTTCTGTCACTCCAATGGATGGTAGCCTTGTCACTATGGAAGGTAGTCTATTGTTCAGATTTTTGTTACTCCAATGGATGGTAGCCTTGCCATTATGGAAGGTAGTCTATTGTCGATATTTTTGTTACTCCAATGGATGGTAGCATTATCATTATAGAAGGTTGTTTGTTGTCGAAATTTTTGTTACTCCAATGGATGGTAGCCTTGTCATTATGGAAGGTAGTTTGTTTTCGAGATTTTTGTTACTCCAATGGATGCTAGCCTTGTCACTATGGAAGGTATGTTCATATTTTTTTTACACCAATGGATGGTAGCTTGGTCATTATGGAAGGTAGTATGTTGTTGTGATTTATGTCACTCCAATGGATGGTAGCCTTGTCACTGTGGAAGGTAGTCTGTTGTCTAGATTTTTGTTACTCCAATGGATGGTAGCCTTGACATTATGGAAGGTAGTCTATTGTCGAGATTTTTGTTACTCCAATGGATGCTACCCTTGTCATTCTAGAAGGTAGTATGTCGTTGTGATTTCTGTCACTCCAATGGATGGTAGCCTTGTCACTATGGAAGGTAGTCTGTTGTTCAAATTTTTCTTACTCCAATGGATGGTAGCCTTGTCATTATGGAAGGTAGTCTGTTGTCTAGATTTTTGTTACTCCAATGGATGGTATCCTTGTCACTATGGAAGGTATGTTTATTTTTTTGTTACTCTAATGGATTGTAGCCTTGTCATTATGGAACGTATTCTGTTGTTGATGTTTTTGTTACTCCAATGTATGGTAGCCTTGTCATTATGGAAGGTAGTCTGTTGTCTAGATTTTTGTTATTCCAATGAATGTTATCCTTGTCATTATGGAAGGTAGTCTATTGTCGAGATTTTTGTTACTCCAATGGATGCTAACCTTGTCATTATGGAAGGTAGTATGTCGTTGTGATTTCTATCACTCCAATGGATGCTAGCCTTGTCACTATGGAAGGTAGTCTGTTGTTCATATTTTTGTTACTCCAATGGATGGTAGCCTTGTAATTATAGAAGGTAGTCTATTATCGATATTTTTGTTACTCCAATTGATGATAGCATTGTCATTATGGAAGGTTGTCTATTGTCGAGATTTTTGTTACTCTAGTAGATGGTAGCCTTGAAATTATGGAAGGTAGTCTGTTTTCGATATTTTTGTTACTCCAATGGATGGTAGCCTTGTCATTATGGAAGGTAGTTTATTGTCGATATATTTGTTAATCCAATGGATGGTAGCCTTGTCATTATGGAAGGTAGTATGTTGTCGATATCTTTGTTACTCCAATGGATGGTAGCCATGTCATTATGGAAGGTAGTTTGTTGTCGAGATTTTTGTTACTCCAATGTATGGTATCGTTGTCATTATGCATGGTAGTCTATTGTTGAGATTATTGTTATTCTAATGGATTGTAGCCTTCTCATTATGGAATGTAGTCTGTTGTCGATGTTTTTGTTACTCCAATGGATGGTAACCTTGTCATTATGGAAGGTAGTCCGTTGTCGAGATTTTTTTTACTTCAATGGATGGTAGCCTTGTCATTATGGAAGGTAGTTTGTTGTAGATATTTTTGTTACTCCAATGGGTGCTAGCCTTGTAATTATAGAAGGTAGTATATTATCGATATTTTTGTTACTCCAATGGATGATAGCATTGTCATTATGGAAGGCTGTCTATTGTCTAGATTTTTGTTACTCTAATAGATGGTAGCCTTGTAATTATGGAAGGTAATCTGTTTTCGAAATTTTTTTTACTCCAATTGATGGTAGCCTTGTCAGTATGGAAGGTTGTTTGTTGTTAATATTTTTGTTATTCCAATGGATGGTAGGTTTGTCATTATGGAAGGTTGTCTATTGTCGAGATTTTTGTTACTATAATGGATGGTATCCTTGACATTATAGAAGGTATTCTGTTATTGATATTTTGGTTACTACAATGGATGGTAGCCTTGTCATTATGGAACATAGTCTATTGTAGATATTTTTGTTACTCCAATGCATGGTAGCCTTGTCATTATGGAAGGTAGTCTGTTGTCTAGATTTTTGTTACTCCAATGGATGGTAGCCTTGTCACTATGGAAGGTATATTCATATTTTTGTTACTCCAATGGATTGTAGCCTTGTCATTATGGAACGTATTCTGTTGTTGATGTTTTTGTTACTCGAATGGATGGTAGCCTTGTCATTATGGAAGGTAGTCTGTCGTCTAGATTTTTGTTATTCCAATGAATGTTATCCTTGTCATTATGGAAGGTAGTCTATTGTCGAGATTTTTGTTACTCCAATGGATGCTAGCCTTGTCATTATGGAAGGTATTATGTCGTTGTGATTTCTATCACTCCAATGGATGCTAGCCTTGTCACTATGAAAGGTAGTCTGTTATTCATATTTTTGTTACTCCAATGGATGGTAGCGTTATAATTATAGAAGGTAGTCTATTATCGATATTTTTGTTACTCCAATGGATGATAGCATTGTTATTTTGGAAGGTTGTCAATTGTCTAAATTTTTGTTACTCTAATAGATGGTAGCCTTGTAATTATGGAAGGTAGTCTGTTTTCGAGATTTTTGTTACTCCAATGGATGTTAGCCTTGTCATTATGGAAGGTAGTTTGTTGTCGGTATCTTTGTTAATCCAATGGATGGTAGCCTTGTCATTATGGAAGGTAGTCTATTATCGATATTTTTGGTACTCCAATGCATGGTAGCCTTTGTCATTATGGAAGTTAGTCTGTTGTCTAGATTTTTGTTACTCCAATGGATTGTAGCCTTATCATTATGGAAGGTAGTCTATTGTCGAGATTTTTGTTATTATAATGGATGGAAGCCTTGTCATTATGGAAGGTTGTCTATTGTCGGGATTTTTGTTACTATAATGGATGGTAGCCTTAACATTATGGAAGGTAGTCTGTCATTGTGATTTTTGTCACTCCAATGGATGGTAGCCTTGTCACTATGGAAGGTAGTCTGTTGTTCATATTTTTTTTCCTCCAATGGATGGTAGCCTTGTCATTATGGAAGGTAGTTTATTGTCGATATCTTTGTTACTCCAATGGATGGTAGCCTTGTCATTATGGAAGGTAGTATGTTGTCGATATCTTTGTTACTCCAATGGATGGTAGCCTTGTCATTATGGAACGTAGTCTGTTGCCGATGATTTTGTTACTCCAATGGATGGTATCGTTGTCATTATGGATGGTAGTTTTTTGTAGAGATTTCTATTATTCCAATGGATGGTAGCCTTGTCATTATGGAAGGTAGTCTGTTGTCGATATTTTTAATACTTCAATGGATGGTAGCCTTGTCATTATGGAAGGTAGTTTGTTATCGATATTTTTGTTACTCCAATGGATGCTAGCCTTGTCATTATGGAAGGTAGTCTGTCGTTGTGATTTATGTCACTCCAATGGATGGTAGCCTTGTCATTATGGAAGGTAGTCTGTTGTCGAGATTTTTGTTACTCCAATGGATGATAGCCTTGTCATTATGGAAGGTAGTCTATTGTCGAGATTTTTGTTACTCCAATGGATGGTAGCCTTGTCATAATGGAAGGTTGTCTATTGTCGAGATTTTTGTTACTCTAATGGATGGTAGCTTTGTCATTATCGAAGGTAGTCTGTATTTGAGATTTTTGTTACTCTAATGGATGGTAGCCTTGTCATTACAGAAGGTAGTCTGTTGTCGACATTTTTGTTACTCCAATGGATGCTAGCCTTGTCATTATGAAAGGTAGTCTGTCGTTGTGATTTATGTCACTCCAATGGATGGTAGCCTTGTCATTATGGAAGGTAGTCTGTTGTCAAGATTTTTGTTATTCCAATGGATGGTAGACTTGTCATTATGGAAGGTAGTCTGTTTTTGAGATTTTTGTTACTCCAATGGATGCTAGCCTTGTCATTATGGAAGGTAGTCTGTCGTTGTGATTTTTGTCACTCCAATGGATGGTAGCCTTGTCACTATGGAAGGTAGTTTGTTGTCGATATCTTTGTTACTCCAATGGATGGTAGCCTTGTAATTATGGAAGGTAGTATGTTGTCGATATCATTGATACTCCAATGGATGGTAGCCTTGTCATTATGGAAGGTAGTTTTTGTCGATATTTTTGTTACTCCAATGGATGGTATCGTTGTCATTATGGATGGTAGTCTATTGTTGAGATTTTTGTTATCCCAATTGATTGTAGCCTTCTCATTACGGAACGTAGTCTGATGTCAATGTTTTTGTTACTCCAATGGATGGTATCGTTGTCATTATGGATGGTAGTTTGTTGTAGAGATTATTGTTATTCCAATGGATGGTAGCCTTGTCATTATGGAAGGTAGTCTATTGTCGATATTGTTGTTACTCCAATGGATGCTAGCCTTGTCATTATGGAAGGTAGTCTGTGGTCGAGATTTTTGTTACTTAAATGGATGGTAGACACATCATTATGGAAGGTAGTTTGTTGTAGATATTTTTGTTACTTCAATGGATGCTAGCCTTTTAATTAGGGAAGGTAATCTATCGTTGTGATTTCTGTCACTCCAATGGATGGTAGCCTTGTCACTATGGAAGGTAGTCTGTTGTTCATATTTTGTTTACTCCAATGGATGGTAGCCTTGTCATTATGGAAGGTAGTCTATTGTCGAAATTTTTGTTAGTCCAATGGATGGAAGCCATGTCATTATGGAAGGTAGTCTGTTGTTCATATTTTTGTTACTCCAACGGATGGTAGCCTTGTCATTATGAAAGGTAGTCTATGGTCGAGATTTTTGTTACTCCAATGGATGGTAGCCTTGTCATTATGGAAGGTTGTCTATTGTCGAGATTTTTGTTACTCTAATGGATTGTAGCCTTGCATTATGGAAGGTAGTCTGTTGTCGAGATTTTTGTTACTCCAATCGATGCTATCCTTGTCATTCTAGAAGGTAGTTTGTCATTGTGATTTTTGTCACTCCAATGCATGGTAGCCTTGTCACTATGGAACGTAGTCTGTTGATCAGATTTTTGTTACTCCAATGGATGGTAGCCTTGTCATTATGGAAGGTAGTCTATTGTCGAGATTTTTGTTACTCCAATGGATGGTAGCCTTGTCATTATCGAAGGTAGTCTGTTTTTGAGATTTTTGTTACTCCAATGGATGCTAGCCTTGTCATTATGGAAGGTAGTCTGTCGTTGTGATTTTTGTCACTCCAATGGATGGTAGCCTTGTCACTATGGAAGGTAGTTTGTTGTCGATATCTTTGTTACTCCAATGGATGGTAGCCTTGTAATTATGGAAGGTAGTATGTTGTCGATATCATTGATACTCCAATGGATGGTAGCCTTGTCATTATGGAAGGTAGTTTTTTGTCGATATTTTTGTTACTCCAATGGATGGTATCGTTGTCATTATGGATGGTAGTCTATTGTTGAGATTTTTGTTATCCCAATTGATTGTAGCCTTCTCATTATGGAACGTAGTCTGATGTCAATGTTTTCGTTACTCCAATGGATGGTATCGTTGTCATTATGGATGGTAGTTTGTTGTAGAGATTATTGTTATTCCAATGGATGGTAGTCTTGTCATTATGGAAGGTAGTCTATTGTCGATATTTTTGTTACTCCAATGGATGCTAGCCTTGTCATTATGGAAGGTAGTCCGTGGTCGAGATTTTTGTTACTTCAATGGATGGTAGCCACATCATTATGGAAGGTAGTTTGTTGTAGAAATTTTTGTTACTCCAATGGATGGAAGCCATGTCATTATGGAAGGTAGTCTGTTGTTCATATTTTTGTTACTCTAACGGATGGTAGCCTTGTCATTATGAAAGGTACTCTATTGTCGATATTTTTGTTACTCCAATGGATGGTAGCCTTGTCATTATGGAAGGTTATCTATTGTCGAGATTTTTGTTACTCCAATAGATGGTAGCATTATCATTATGGAAGGTTGTCTGTTGTCGAGATTTTTGTTACTCCAATGGATGGTAGCCTTGTCATTATGGAAGGTAGTCTGTTTTCGAGATTTTTGTTACTCCAATGGATGGTAGCCTTGTCACTATGGAAGGTATGTTCATATTTTTGTTACTCCAATGGATGGTAGCCTTATCATTATCGAAGGTAGTTTGTTGTCGAGATTTTTGTTATTCCAATGGATGGTAGCCTTGTCATTATGGAAGGTAGTCTGTTGTCGATATTTTTGTTACACCAATGGATGGGAGCCTTGTCATTATGGAAGGTAGTCTGTTGTCGATATTTTTATTACTTCAATGGTTGGTAACCTTGTCATTATGGAAGGTAGTTTGTTGTCGATATTTTTGTTACTCCAATGGATGCTAGCCTTGTCATTATGGAAGGTAGTCTATCATTGTGATTTATGTCACTCCAATGGATGGTAGCCTTGTCAGTATGGAAGTTAGTCTGTTGTCGAGATTTTTGTTACTCCAATGGATGGTAGCCTTGTCATAATGGAAGGTTGTTTATTGTCGATATTTTTGTTACTATAATGGATGTTAGCCTTAACATTATGAAAGGTATTCTGTTATCGATATTTTTGTTACTCCAATGCATGGTAGCCTTTTCATTATGGAAGGTAGTCTGTTGTCTAGATTTTTGTTACTCCAATGGATTATAGCCTTGTCATTATGTAAGGTAGTCTATTGTCGAGATTTTTGTTATTCCAATGGATGGTAGCCTTGTCATCATGGAAGGTAGTCTGTTGTTGAGATTTTTGTTACTCCAATGGATTCTAGCCTTGTCATTATGGAAGGTAGTCTGTCATTGTGATTTCTGTCACTCCAATGGATGGTAGCCTTGTCACTATGGAAGGTAGTTTGTTGTTCATATTTTTGTTACTCCAATGGATGGTAGCCTTGTCATTATGGAAGGTAGTTTGTTATCGATATCTTTGTTACTCCAATGGATGGTAGCCTTGTCATTATGGAAGGTAGTATGTTGTCGATATCTTTGTTACTCCAATGGATGGTAGCCTTGTCATTATGGAAGGTAGTTTGTTGTCGATATTTTTGTTACTCTAATGGATGGTATCATTGTCACTATGGATGGTAGTCTATTGTTGAGATTTTTGTTATTGCAATTGATTGTAGCCTTCTTATTATGGAACGTAGTCTGTTGTCGATGTTTTTGTTACTCCAATGGATGGTATCATTGTCATTATGGATGGTAGTTTGATGTAGAGATTTCTGTTATTCCAATGGATGGTAGCCTTGTCATTATGGAAAGTAGTCTATTGTTGATATTTTTGTTACTCCAATGGATGCTAACCTTGTCATTATGGAAGGTAGTCCGTGGTCGATATTTTTGTTACTTCAATGGATGGTAGCCACGTCATTATGGAAGGTAGTTTGTTGTAGAGATTTTTGTTACTCCAATGGATGCTAGCCTTTTCAATAGGGAAGGTACTCTATCATTGTGATTTTTGTCACTCCAATGAATGGTAGCCTTGTCACTATGGAAGGTAGTTTGTTGTTCATATTTTTGTTACTCCAATGGATGGTAGCCTTGTCATTATGGAAGGTAGTTTGTTGTCGATATCTTTGTTACTCCAATGGATGGTAGCCTTGTCATTATGGAAGGTAGTATGTTGTCAATATCATTGTTACTCCAATGAATGGTTGCCTTGTCATTATGGAAGGTAGTTTTTTGTCGATATTCTTGTTACTCTAATGGATGGTATCGTTGTCATTATGGATGGTAGTCTATTATTGAGATTTTTGTTATTCCAATTGATTCTAGCCTTCTCATTATGGAACGTAGTCTGATGTCAATGTTTTTGTTACTCCAATGGATGGTATCGTTGTCATTATGGATGGTAGTTTGTTGTAGAGATTATTGTTATTCCAATGGATGGTAGCCTTGTCATTATGGAAGGTAGTCTATTGTCGATATTTTTGTTACTCCAATGGATGCTAGCCTTGTCATTATGGAAGGTAGTCCGTGGTCGAGATTTTTGTTACTTCAATGGATGGTAGCCACATCATTATGGAAGGTAGTTTGTTGTAGAAATTTTTGTTACTCCAATGGATGCTAGCCTTTTCATTAGGGAAGGTACTCTATCGTTGTGATTTCTGTCACTCCAATGGATGGTAGCCTTGTCACTATGGAAGGTAGTCTGTTGTTCATATTTTGTTTACTCCAATGGATGGTAGCCTTGTCATTATGGAAGGTAGTCTATTGTCGAAATTTTTGTTACTCCAATGGATGGAAGCCATGTCATTATGGAAGGTAGTCTGTTGTTCATATTTTTGTTACTCTAATGGATGGTAGCCTTGTCATTATGAAAGGTACTCTATTGTCGATATTTTTGTTACTCCAATGGATGGTAGCCTTGTCATTATGGAAGGTTGTCTATTGTCGAGATTTTTGTTACTCCAATAGATGGTAGCATTATCATTATGGAAGGTTGTCTGTTGTCGAGATTTTTGTTACTCCAATGGATGGTAGCCTTGTCATTATGGAAGGTAGTCTGTTTTTGAGATTTTTGTTACTCCAATGGATGGTAGCCTTGTCACTATGGAAGGTATGTTCATATTTTTGTTACTCCAATGGATGGTAGCCTTGTCATTATCGAAGGTAGTTTGTTGTCGAGATTTTTGTTATTCCAATGGATGGTAGCCTTGTCATTATGGAAGGTAGTCTGTTGTCGATATTTTTATTACACCAATGGATGGGAGCCTTGTCATTATGGAAGGTAGTCTGTTGTCGATATTTTTATTACTTCAATGGTTGGTAACCTTGCCATTATGGAAGGTAGTTTGTTGTCGATATTTTTGTTACTCCAATGGATGCTAGCCTTGTCATTATGGAAGGTAGTCTATCATTGTGATTTATGTCACTCCAATGGATGGTAGCCTTGTCAGTAAGGAAGGTAGTCTGTTGTCGAGATTTTTGTTACTCCAATGGATGGTAGCCTTGTCATAATGGAAGGTTGTTTATTGTCGATATTTTTGTTACTATAATGGATGTTAGCCTTAACATTATGAAAGGTATTCTGTTATCGATATTTTTGTTACTCCAATGCATGGTAGCCTTTTCATTATGGAAGGTAGTCTGTTGTCTAGATTTTTGTTACTCCAATGGATTATAGCCTTGTCATTATGTAAGGTAGTCTATTGTCGAGATTTTTGTTATTCCAATGGATGGTAGCCTTGTCATCATGGAAGGTAGTCTGTTGTTGAGATTTTTGTTACTCCAATGGATTCTAGCCTTGTCATTATGGAAGGTAGTCTGTCATTGTGATTTCTGTCACTCCAATGGATGGTAGCCTTGTCACTATGGAAGGTAGTTTGTTGTTCATATTTTTGTTACTCCAATGGATGGTAGCCTTGTCATTATGGAAGGTAGTTTGTTATCGATATCGTTGTTACTCCAATGGATGGTAGCCTTGTCATTATGGAAGGTAGTATGTTGTCGATATCTTTGTTACTCCAATGGATGGTAGCCTTGTCATTATGGAAGGTAGTTTGTTGTCGATATTTTTGTTACTCTAATGGATGGTATCATTGTCACTATGGATGGTAGTCTATTGTTGAGATTTTTGTTATTGCAATTGATTGTAGCCTTCTTATTATGGAACGTAGTCTGTTGTCGATGTTTTTGTTACTCCAATGGATGGTATCATTGTCATTATGGATGGTAGTTTGATGTAGAGATTTCTGTTATTCCAATGGATGGTAGCCTTGTCATTATGGAAAATAGTCTATTGTTGATATTTTTGTTACTCCAATGGATGCTAGCCTTGTCATTATGGAAGGTAGTCCGTGGTCGATATTTTTGTTACTTCAATGGATGGTAGCCACGTCATTATGGAAGGTAGTTTGTTGTAGAGATTTTTGTTACTCCAATGGATGCTAGCCTTTTCAATAGGGAAGGTACTCTATCATTGTGATTTTTGTCACTCCAATGAATGGTAGCCTTGTCACTATGGAAGGTAGTTTGTTGTTCATATTTTTGTTACTCCAATGGATGGTAGCCTTGTCATTATGGAAGGTAGTTTGTTGTCGATATCTTTGTTACTCCAATGGATGGTAGCCTTGTCATTATGGAAGGTAGTATGTTGTCGATATCATTGTTACTCCAATGGATGGTAGCCTTGTCATTATGGAAGGTAGTTTTTTGTCGATATTCTTGTTACTCTAATGGATGGTATCGTTGTCATTATGGATGGTAGTCTATTATTGAGATTTTTGTTATTCCAATTGATTGTAGCCTTCTCATTATGGAACGTAGTCTGATGTCAATGTTTTTGTTACTCCAATGGATGGTATCGTTGTCATTATGGATGGTAGTTTGTTGTAGAGATTATTGTTATTCCAATGGATGGTAGCCTTGTCATTATGGAAGGTAGTCTATTGTCGATATTTTTGTTACTCCAATGGATGCTAGCCTTGTCATTATGGAAGGTAGTCCGTGGTCGAGATTTTTGTTACTTCAATGGATGGTAGCCACATCATTATGGAAGGTAGTTTGTTGTAGAAATTTTTGTTACTCCAATGGATGCTAGCCTTTTCATTAGGGAAGGTAGTCTATCGTTGTGATTTCTGTCACTCCAATGGATGGTAGCCTTGTCACTATGGAAGGTAGTCTGTTGTTCATATTTTGTTTACTCCAATGAATGGTAGCCTTGTCATTATGGAAGGTAGTCTATTGTCGAAATTTTTGTTACTCCAATGGATGGAAGCCATGTCATTGTGGAAGGTAGTCTGTTGTTCATATTTTTGTTACTCTAACGGATGGTAGCCTTGTCATTATGAAAGGTACTCTATTGTCGATATTTTTGTTACTCCAATGGATGGTAGCCTTGTCATTATGGAAGGTTGTCTATTGTCGAGATTTTTGTTACTCCAATAGATGGTAGCATTATCATTATGGAAGGTTGTCTGTTGTCGAGATTTTTGTTACTCCAATGGATGGTAGCCTTGTCATTATGGAAGGTAGTCTGTTTTTGAGATTTTTGTTACTCCAATGGATGGTAGCCTTGTCACTATGGAAGGTATGTTCATATTTTTGTTACTCCAATGGATGGTAGCCTTGTCATTATCGAAGGTAGTTTGTTGTCGAGATTTTTGTTATTCCAATGGATGGTAGCCTTGTCATTATGGAAGGTAGTCTGTTGTCGATATTTTTATTACACCAATGGATGGGAGCCTTGTCATTATGGAAGGTAGTCTGTTGTCGATATTTTTATTACTTCAATGGTTGGTAACCTTGCCATTATGGAAGGTAGTTTGTTGTCGATATTTTTGTTACTCCAATGGATGCTAGCCTTGTCATTATGGAAGGTAGTCTATCATTGTGATTTATGTCACTCCAATGGATGGTAGCCTTGTCAGTAAGGAAGGTAGTCTGTTGTCGAGATTTTTGTTACTCCAATGGATGGTAGCCTTGTCATAATGGAAGGTTGTTTATTGTCGATATTTTTGTTACTATAATGGATGTTAGCCTTAACATTATGAAAGGTATTCTGTTATCGATATTTTTGTTACTCCAATGCATGGTAGCCTTTTCATTATGGAAGGTAGTCTGTTGTCTAGATTTTTGTTACTCCAATGGATTATAGCCTTGTCATTATGTAAGGTAGTCTATTGTCGAGATTTTTGTTATTCCAATGGATGGTAGCCTTGTCATCATGGAAGGTAGTCTGTTGTTGAGATTTTTGTTACTCCAATGGATTCTAGCCTTGTCATTATGGAAGGTAGTCTGTCATTGTGATTTCTGTCACTCCAATGGATGGTAGCCTTGTCACTATGGAAGGTAGTTTGTTGTTCATATTTTTGTTACTCCAATGGATGGTAGCCTTGTCATTATGGAAGGTAGTTTGTTATCGATATCTTTGTTACTCCAATGGATGGTAGCCTTGTCATTATGGAAGGTAGTATGTTGTCGATATCTTTGTTACTCCAATGGATGGTAGCCTTGTCATTATGGAAGGTAGTTTGTTGTCGATATTTTTGTTACTCTAATGGATGGTATCATTGTCACTATGGATGGTAGTCTATTGTTGAGATTTTTGTTATTGCAATTGATTGTAGCCTTCTTATTATGGAACGTAGTCTGTTGTCGATGTTTTTGTTACTCCAATGGATGGTATCATTGTCATTATGAATGGTAGTTTGATGTAGAGATTTCTGTTATTCCAATGGATGGTAGCCTTGTCATTATGGAAAGTAGTCTATTGTTGATATTTTTGTTACTCCAATGGATGCTAGCCTTGTCATTATGGAAGGTAGTCCGTGGTCGATATTTTTGTTACTTCAATGGATGGTAGCCACGTCATTATGGAAGGTAGTTTGTTGTAGATATTTTTGTTACTCCAATGGATGCTAGCCTTTTCAATAGGGAAGGTACTCTATCATTGTGATTTTTGTCACTCCAATGAATGGTAGCCTTGTCACTATGGAAGGTAGTATGTTGTTCATATTTTTGTTACTCCAATGGATGGTAGCCTTGTCATTATGGAAGGTAGTTTGTCGTCGATATCTTTATTACTCCAATGGATGGTAGCCTTGTCATTATGGAAGGTAGTATGTTGTCGATATCATTGTTACTCCAATGGATGGTAGCCTTGTCATTATGGAAGGTAGTTTTTTGTCGATATTCTTGTTACTCTAATGGATGGTATCGTTGTCATTATGGATGGTAGTCTATTATTGAGATTTTTGTTATTCCAATTGATTGTAGCCTTCTCATTATGGAACGTAGTCTGATGTCAATGTTTTTGTTACTCCAATGGATGGTATCGTTGTCATTATGGATGGTAGTTTGTTGTAGAGATTATTGTTATTCCAATGGATGGTAGCCTTGTCATTATGGAAGGTAGTCTATTGTCGATATTTTTGTTACTCCAATGGATGCTAGCCTTGTCATTATGGAAGGTAGTCCGTGGTCGAGATTTTTGTTACTTCAATGGATGGTAGCCACATCATTATGGAAGGTAGTTTGTTGTAGAAATTTTTGTTACTCCAATGGATGCTAGCCTTTTCATTAGGGAAGGTAGTCTATCGTTGTGATTTCTGTCACTCCAATGGATGGTAGCCTTGTCACTATGGAAGGTAGTCTGTTGTTCATATTTTGTTTACTCCAATGAATGGTAGCCTTGTCATTATTGAAGGTAGTCTATTGTCGAAATTTTTGTTACTCCAATGGATGGAAGCCATGTCATTGTGGAAGGTAGTCTGTTGTTCATATTTTTGTTACTCTAACGGATGGTAGCCTTGTCATTATGAAAGGTACTCTATTGTCGATATTTTTGTTACTCCAATGGATGGTAGCCTTGTCATTATGGAAGGTTGTCTATTGTCGAGATTTTTGTTACTCCAATAGATGGTAGCATTATCATTATGGAAGGTTGTCTGTTGTCGAGATTTTTGTTACTCCAATGGATGGTAGCCTTGTCATTATGGAAGGTAGTCTGTTTTTGAGATTTTTGTTACTCCAATAGATGGTAGCCTTGTCACTATGGAAGGTATGTTCATATTTTTGTTACTCCAATGGATGGTAGCCTTGTCATTATCGAAGGTAGTTTGTTGTCGAGATTTTTGTTATTCCAATGGATGGTAGCCTTGTCATTATGGAAGGTAGTCTGTTGTCGATATTTTTATTACACCAATGGATGGGAGCCTTGTCATTATGGAAGGTAGTCTGTTGTCGATATTTTTATTACTTCAATGGTTGGTAACCTTGCCATTATGGAAGGTAGTTTGTTGTCGATATCTTTGTTACTCCAATGGATGGTAGCCTTGTCATTATGGAAGGTAGTATGTTGTCGATATCTTTGTTACTCCAATGGATGGTAGCCTTGTCATTATTGAAGGTAGTTTGTTGTCGATATTTTTGTTACTCCAATGGATGGTATCATTGTCATTATGGATGGTAGTCTATTGTTGAGATTTTTGTTATTCCAATTGATTGTAGCCTTCTCATTATGGAACGTACTCTGTTGTCGATGTTTTTGTTACTCCAATGGATGGTATCATTGTCATTATGGATGGTAGTTTGTTGTAGAGATTTCTATTATTCCAATGGATGGTAGCCTTGTCATTATGGAAGGTAGTCTATTTTCGATGTTTTTGTTACTCTAATGGATGCTAGCCTTGTCATTATGGAAGGTAGTTCGTGGTCCATATTTTTGTTACTTCAATGGATGGTAGCCACGTCATTATGGAAGGTAGTTTGTTGTAGAGATTTTTGTTACTCCAATGGATGCTAGCCTTTTCATTAGGGAAGGTAGTCTATCATTGTGATTTCTGTCACTCCAATGGATGGTAGCCTTGTCACTATGGAAGGTAGTCTGTTGTTCATATTTTGTTTACTCCAATGGATGGTAGCCTTGTCATTATGGAAGGTAGTCTATTGTCGAAATTTGTGTTACTCCAATGGATGGAAGCCATGTCATTATGGAAGGTAGTCTGTTGTTCATATTTTTGTTACTCTAACGGATGGTAGCCTTGTCATTATGAAAGGTACTTTATTGTCGATATTTTTGTTACTCCAATGGATGGTAGCCTTGTCATTATGGAAGGTTGTCTATTGTCGAGATTTTTGTTACTCCAATAGATGGTAGCATTATCATTATGGAAGGTTGTCTATTGTCGAGATTTTTGTTACTCCAATGGATGGTAGCCTTGTCATTATGGAAGGTAGTCTGTTTTCGAGATTTTTGTTACTCCAATGGATGGTAGCCTTGTCACTATGGAAGGTATGTTCATATTTTTGTTACTCCAATGGATGGTAGCCTTGTCATTATCGAAGGTAGTTTGTTGTCGAGATTTTTGTTATTCCGATGGATGGTAGCCTTGTCATTATGGAAGGTAGTCTGTTGTCGATATTTTTGTTACACCAATGGATGGGAGCCTTGTCATTATGGAAGTTAGTCTATTGTCGATATTTTTATTACTTCAATGGTTGGTAACCTTGCCATTATGGAAGGTAGTTTGTTGTCGATATCTTTGTTACTCCAATGGATGGTAGCCTTGTCATTATGGAAGGTAGTATGTTGTCGATATCTTTGTTACTCCAATGGATGGTAGCCTTGTCATTATTGAAGGTAGTTTGTTGTCGATATTTTTGTTACTCCAATGGATGGTATCATTGTCATTATGGATGGTAGTCTATTGTTGAGATTTTTGTTATTCCAATTGATTGTAGCCTTCTCATTATGGAACGTACTCTGTTGTCGATGTTTTTGTTACTCCAATGGATGGTATCATTGTCATTATGGATGGTAGTTTGTTGTAGAGATTTCTATTATTCCAATGGATGGTAGCCATGTCATTATGGAAGGTAGTCTATTGTCGATGTTTTTGTTACTCTAATGGATGCTAGCCTTGTCATTATGGAAGGTAGTTCGTGGTCCATATTTTTGTTACTTCAATGGATGGTAGCCACGTCATTATGGAAGGTAGTTTGTTGTAGAGATTTTTGTTACTCCAATGGATGCTAGCCTTTTCATTAGGGAAGGTAGTCTATCATTGTGATTTCTGTCACTCCAATGGATGGTACCCTTGTCACTATGGAAGGTAGTCTGTTGTTCATATTTTTGATACTCCAATGGATGGTAGCCTTGTCATTATGGAAGGTAGTCTATTTTCGAAATTTTTGTTACTCCAATGGATGGAAGCCTTGTCATTATGGAAGGTAGTCTGTTGTTCATATTTTTGTTACTCCAATGGATGGTAGCCTTGTCATTATGGAAGGTAGCGTATTTTCGAGATTTTTGTTACTCCAATGGATGGTAGCCTTGTCATTATGGAAGGTTGTCTATTGTCGAGATTTTTGTTACTCCAATTGATTGTAGCCTTGCATTATGGAAGGTAGTCTGTTGTCGAGATTTTTGTTACTCCAATGGATGATATCCTTATCATTCTAGAAGGTAGTATGTCGTTGTGATTTCTGTCACTCCAATTGATGGTAGCCTTGTCATTATGGAAGGTAGTCTATTGCCGAGAATTTTGTTACTCCAATGGATGGTAGCCTTGTCATTATGGAAGGTAGTCTATTGTCGAGATTTTTGTTACTACAATGGATGGTAGCATTATCATTATGGAAGGTTGTCTGTTGTCGAGATTTTTGTTACTCCAATGGATGGTAGCCTTGTCATTATGGAAGTTAGTCTATTTTCGAGATTTTTGTTAATCCAATGTATGGTAGCCTTGTCACTGTGGAAGGTATGTTCATATTTTTGTTACTCCAATGGATGGTAGCTTTGTCATTATCGAAGGTAGTTTGTTGTCGAGATTTTTGTTATTCCAATGGATGGTAGCCTTGTCATTATGGAAGGTAGTCTGTTGTCTATATTTTTGTTACTCCAATGGATTGTAGCCTTGTCATTATGGAAGGTAGTCTATTGTCGAGATTTTTATTATTCCAGTGGATGGTAGCCTTGTCATTATGGAAGGTAGTATGTCGTTGTGATTTATGTCACTCCAATGGATGGTAGCCTTGTCACTATGGAAGATAGTATGTTGTTCATATTTTTGTTACTCCAATGGATGGTAGCCTTGTTATTATGGAAGGTAGTCTATTGTCGAGATTTTGGTTACTACAATGGATGGTAGCCTTGTCATTATGGAACATAGTCTATTGTAGATATTTTTGTTACTCCAATGCATGGTAGCCTTGTCATTATGGAAGGTATTCTGTTGTCGATATTTTTGTTACTCCAATGGATGGTAGCATTATCATTATGGAAGGTAGTCTGTTATCGATATATTTGTTACTCCAATGGATGGTAGCCTTGTCACTATGGAAGGTAGTCTGTTGTTCATATTTTTGTTACTCCAATGGATGGTAGTCTTGTCATTATGAAAGGTAGTTTGTTGTCGATATCTTTGTTACTCCAATGGATGGTAGCCTTGTCATTATGGAAGGTAGTATGTTGTCGATATCTTTGTTACTCAAATGGATGGTAGCCTTGTCATTATGGAAGGTAGTTTGTTGTCGATATTTTTTTTACTCCAATGGATGGTATCGTTGTCACTATGGACGGTAGTCTATTGTTGAGATTTTTGTTATTGCAATTGATTGTAGCCTTCTCATTATGGAACGTAGTCTGTTGTCGATGTTTTTGTTACTCCAATGGATGGTATCATTGTCATTCTGGATGGTAGTTTTTTGTAGAGATTTATGTTATTCCAATGGATGGTAGCCTTGTCGTTATAGAAGGTAGTCTATTGTCGATATTTCTGTTACTCCAATGGATGCTAGCCTTGTCATTATGGAAGGTAGTCCGTGGTCGATATTTTTGTTACTTCAATGGATGGTAGCCACGTCATTATCGAAGGTAGTTTGTTGTAGAGATTTTTGTTACTCCAATGGATGCTAGCCTTTTCCATAGGGAAGGTAGTCTATCGTTGTGATTTCTGTCACTCCAATGGATGGTAGCATTGTCACTATGCAAGGTAGTCTGTTGTTCATATTTTTGTTACTCCAATGGATGGTAGCCTTGTCATTATGGAAGGTAGTCTATTGTTCATATTTTTGTTATTCCAATGGATGATAGCCTTGTCATTATAGAAGGTAGTCTGTTGTTGAGATTTTTGTTACTCCAATGGATTCTAGCCTTGTCATTATGGAAGGTTGTTTATTGTCGAGATTTTTGTTACTCCAATGGATTGTAGCCTTGTCATTATGGAAGGTAGTCTATTGTCGAGATTTTTGTTACTCCAATGGATGCTAGCCTTGTAATTATGGAAGGTAGTATGTCGTTGTGATTTATGTCACTCCAATGGATGGTAGCCTTGTCACTATGGAAGATAGTATGTTGTTCATATTTTTGTTACTCCAATGGATGGTAGCCTTGTTATTATGGAAGGTAGTATATTGTCGAGATTTTGGTTACTACAATGTATTGTAGCCTTGTCAATATGGAACATAGTCTATTGTAGATATTTTTGTTACTCCAATGCATGGTAGCCTTGTCATTATGGAAGGTAGTTTGTTGTAGAGATTTTTGTTACTCCAATGGATGTTAGCCTTGTCACTACGGAAGGTCGTCTGTTGTTCATATTTTTGTTACTCCAATGGATGGTAGCCTTGTCATTATGGAAGGTAGTCTATTGTCGAGATTTTTTATACTCCAATGGATGGAAGCCTTGTCATTATGGAAGGTAGTTTGTTGTTCATATTTTTGTTACTCCAATGGATGGTAGCCTTGTCATTATGGAAGGTAGTGTATTGTTGAGAATTTTGTTACTCCAATGGATGGTAGCCTTGTAATTATGGAACGTAGTCTGTTGTCGATGTTTTTGTTACTCCAATGGATGGTAGACTTGTCATTATGGAAGGTAGTCTGTTGTCGACATTTTTGTTACTCCAATGGATGCTAGCCTTGTCATTATGGAAGGAATTTTGTCATTGTGATTTCTGTCAGTCCAATGGATGGTAGCCTTGTCACTATGGAAGGTAGTTTGTTGTTCATATTTTTGTTAGTCGAATGGATGGTAGCCTTGTCATTATGGAAGGTTCTCAATTGTCAAGATTTTTGTTACTACAATGGATGGTAGCCTTGTCATTATGGAAGGTAGTCTGTTTTCGAGATTTTTTTTACTCCATTGGATGGTAGCCTTGTCATTATGGAAGGTAGTCGGTTGTCGAGATTTTTGTTACTCCAATGGATGGTATCATTGTCATTATGGATGGTAGTCTGTTGTCGAGATTTTTGTTATTCCAATGGATTGTAGCCTTTCCATTATGGAACGTATTCTGTTGTCGATGTTTTTGTTACTCCAATGGAGGGTCCCCTTATCAGTATGGAAGGTAGTCTGTTGTTCATATTTTTGTTACTCCAATGGATGGTAGCCTTGTCATTATAAAAGGTAGTCTATTGTCGAGATTTTTGTTACTCCAATGGATGGTAGCCTAGTAATTATGGAAGGTAGTCTGTCGTGATTTCTATCACTCCAATGGATGGTAGCCTTGTCACTATGGAAGGTAGTATGTTGGTAATATTTTTGTTACTCCAATGGATGGTAGCCTTGTCATTATTGAAGGTAGTCTATTGTCGAGATTTTTGTTACTCCAATGGATGGTAGCATTATCATTATGGAAGGTTGTCTGTTGCCGAGATTTTTGTTACTCCAATGGATGGTAGCCTTGCCATTATGGAAGGTAGTTTGTTGTTCATATTTTTGTTACTTCAATGGATGGTAGCCTTGTCATTATGGAAGGTAATCTATTATCGAGATTTTTGTTACTCCAATGGATGGTAGCCTTGTCATTATGGAAGGTTGTCTATTGTCGAGATTTTATTTACTATAATGGATGGTAGCCTTAACATTATGGAAGGTATTTTGTTATCGATATGTTGGTTACTATAATGGATGGTAGCCTTGTCATTATGTAACATAGTCTATTGTAGGTTTTTTTGTTACTCCAATGCATGGTAGCCTTGTCACTATGGAAGGTAGTCTGTTAACTAGATTTTTGTTACTCCAATGGATGGTAGCCTTGTCATTTTGGAAGGTAGTCTGTTGTCGAGATTTTTGTTACTCCAATGGATGCTAGCCTTGTCATTCTATAAGGTAGTCAGGCATTGTGATTTCTGTCACTCCAATGGATGGTAGCCTTGTCACTATGGAAGGTAGTCTGTTGTTCAGATTTTTGTTACTCCAATGGATGGTATCCTTGTCATTATGGAAGGTAGTCTGTTTTCGAGATTTTTTTTACTCCAATGGATGGTAGCCTTGTCATTATGGAAGGTAGTTTGTTGTCGATATTTTTGTTATTCCAATGGATGGTAACCTTGTCATTATGGAAGGTACTCTGTTGTCGATAATTTTGTTACTCCAATGGATGGGAGCCTTGTCATTATGGAATGTGGTCTGTTGTCGATATTTTTGTTACTTCAATGGATGGTAGCCTTGTCATTATGGAAGGTAGTATGTCGTTGTGATTTATTTAACTCCAATGGATGGTAGCCTTGTCATTATGGAAGGTAGTCTCTTGTTCATATTTTTGTTACGCAAATGGATGGTAGCATTGTCATTATGGAAGGCAGTCTGTTGTCGAGTATTTGGTTACTACAATGGATGGTAGCCTTGTCATTATGGAAGGTAGTCTGTTTTCGAGATTTTTTTTACTCCATTGGATGGTAGCCTTGTCATTATGGAAGGTAGTCGGTTGTCGAGATTTTTGTTACTCCAATGGATGGTATCATTGTCATTATGGATGGTAGTCTGTTGTCGAGATTTTTGTTATTCCAATGGATTGTAGCCTTTCCATTATGGAACGTATTCTGTTGTCGATGTTTTTGTTACTCCAATGGAGGGTCGCCTTATCAGTATGGAAGGTAGTCTGTTGTTCATATTTTTGTTACTCCAATGGATGGTAGCCTTGTCATTATAAAAGGTAGTCTATTGTCGAGATTTTTGTTACTCCAATGGATGGTAGCCTAGTCATTATGGAAGGTAGTCTGTCGTGATTTCTATCACTCCAATGGATGGTAGCCTTGTCACTATGGAAGGTAGTATGTTGTTAATATTTTTGTTACTCCAATGGATGGTAGCCTTGTCATTATTGAAGGTAGTCTATTGTCGAGATTTTTGTTACTCCAATGGATGGTATCATTATCATTATGGAAGGTTGTATGTTGCCGAGATTTTTGTTACTCCAATGGATGGTAGCCTTGTCATTATGGAAGGTAGTTTGTTGTTCATATTTTTGTTACTTCAATGGATGGTAGCCTTGTCATTATGGAAGGTAATCTATTGTCGAGATTTTTGTTACTCCAATGGATGGTAGCCTTGTCATTATGGAAGGTTGTCTATTGTCGAGATTTTATTTACTATAATGGATGGTAGCCTTAACATTATGGAAGGTATTCTGTTATCGATATGTTGGTTACTATAATGGATGGTAGCCTTGTCATTATGTAACATAGTCTATTGTAGGTTTTTTTGTTACTCCAATGCATGGTAGCCTTGTCATTATGGAAGGTAGTCTGTTAACTAGATTTTTGTTACTCCAATGGATGGTAGCCTTGTCATTATGGAAGGTAGTCTGTTGTCGAGATTTTTGTTACTCCAATGGATGCTAGCCTTGTCATTCTATAAGGTAGTCAGGCATTGTGATTTCTGTCACTCCAATGGATGGTAGCCTTGTCACTATGGAAGGTAGTCTGTTGTTCAGATTTTTGTTACTCCAATGGATGGTATCCTTGTCATTATGGAAGGTAGTCTGTTTTCGAGATTTTTTTTACTCCAATGGATGGTAGCCTTGTCATTATGGAAGGTAGTTTGTTGTCGATATTTTTGTTATTCCAATGGATGGTAACCTTGTCATTATGGAAGGTACTCTGTTGTCCATATTTTTGTTACTCCAATGGATGGGAGCCTTGTCATTATGGAATGTGGTCTGTTGTCGATATTTTTGTTACTTCAATGGATGGTAGCCTTGTCATTATGGAAGGTAGTATGTCGTTGTGATTTATTTCACTCCAATGGATGGTAGCCTTGTCATTATGGAAGGTAGTCTCTTGTTCATATTTTTGTTACGCTAATGGATGGTAGCATTGTCATTATGGAAGGCAGTCTGTTGTCGAGTATTTGGTTACTACAATGGATGGTAGCCTTGTCATTATGGAACATAGTCTATTGTAGATATTTTTGATACTCCAATGTATTCTAGCCTTGTCATTATGGAAGGTAGTCTGTTGTCGAGATTTTTGTTACTCCAATGAATGGTATCATTGTCATTATGGATAGTAGTCTGTTGTCAAGATTTTTGTTATTCCAATGGATGGTAGCCTTGTCATTATGAAAGGTAGTCTGTTGTTGAGATTTTTGTTATTCCAATGGATGCTAGCCTTGTCATTATTGAAGGTAGTCTGTCGTTGTGATTTCTGTCACTCCAATGGATGGTAGCCGTGTCACTATGGAAGGTAGTCTGTTATTCATATTTTTGTTACTCCAATGGATGGTAGCCTTGTCATTATGGAAGGTAGTTTGTTGTCGATATCTTTGTTACTCCAATGGATGGTAGCCTTGTCATTGTGGAAGGTAGTATGTCGCCGATATCATTGTTACTCCAATGGATGGTAGCCTTGTCATTATGGAAGGTAGTTTGTTGTCGATATTTTTTTACTCCAATGGATGGTATCAATGTCATTATGGATGGTAGTCTATTATTGAGATTTTTGTTATTCCAATTGATTGTAGCCTTCTCATTATGGAACGTAGTCTGAGGTCGATGTTTTTGTTACTCCAATGGATGGTACAGTTGTCATTATGGATGGTAGTTTGTTACAGAGATTATTGTTATTCCAATGGATGGTAGCCTTGTCATTATGGAAGGTAGTCTATTGTCGATATTTTTGTTACTCCAATGGATGCTAGCCTTGTCATTATGGAAGGTAGTCCTTGGTCGAGATTTTTGTTACTTCAATGGATGGTAGCCACGTCATTATGGAAGGTAGTTTGTTGTAGAGATTTTTGTTACTCCAATGGATGTTAGCCTTGTCACTACGGAAGGTAGTCTGTTGTTCATATTTTTGTTACTCCAATGGATGGTAGCCTTGTCATTATGGAAGGTAGTCTATTGTCGAGATTTTTGATACTCCAATGGATGGAAGCCTTGTCATTATGGAAGGTAGTCTGTTGTTCATATTTTTGTTACTCCAATGGATGGTAGCCTTGTCATTATGGAAGGTAGTCTATTGTCGATATTTTTGTTACTCCAATGGATGGTAGCCTTGTCAGTATGGAAGGTTGTCTGTTGTCGAGATTTTTGTTACTATAATGGATGGAAGCCTTAACATTATGGAAGGTATTATGTTATCGATATTTTTGGTACTCCAATGCCTGGTAGCCTTGTCATTATGGAAGGTAGTCTGTTGTCTAGATTTTTGTTACTCTAATGGATTGTAGCCTTGTCATTATAGAAGGTAGTCTATTGTCGAGATTTTTGTTATTCCGTTGGATGGTAGCCTTGTCATTATGGAAGGTAGTATGTTGTTGAGATTTTTGTTACTCCAATGGATTCTAGCCTTGTCATCAATGAAGGTAGTCTGTCATTGTGATTTCTGTCACTCCAATGGATGGTAGCCTTGTCACTATGGAAGGTTGTCTGTTGTTCATATTTTTGTTACTCCAATGGACGGTAGCCTTGTCATTATGGAAGGTAGTTTGTTGTCGATATCTTTGTTACTCCAATGGATGGTAGCCTTGTCATTATGGAACATAGTCTATTGTAGATATCTTTGTTACTCCAACGTATGGTAGCCTTGTCATTATGGAAGGTAGTCTGTTGTCGAGATTTTTGTTACTCCAATGGATGGTAGCATTATCATTATGGAAGGTAGTCTGTTGTCGATATTCTTATTACTCCAATGGATGATAGCCTTGTAATTATGGAAGGTAGTATGTTGTCGATATCTTTGTTACTCCAATGGATTGTAGCCTTGTCATTATGGAAGGTAGTCTGTTGTCGAGATTTTTGTTACTCCAATGGATGGTATCATTGTCATTATGGATGGTAGTCTGTTGTCAAGATTTTTGTTATTCCAATGGATGGTAGCCTTGTCATTATGGAAGGTAGTTTGTTGTTGAGATTTTTGTTATTGTAATGGATGTTAGCCTTGTCATTATGGAAGGTAGTCTGTCGTTGTGATTTCTGTCACTCCAATGGATGGTAGCCTTGTCACTATGGATGGTAGTTTGTTGTTCATATTTTTGTTACTCCAATGGATGGTAGCCTTGTCATTACGGAAGGTAGTTTGTTGTCGATATCTTTGTTACTCCAATGGATGGTAGCCTTGTCATTATGGAAGGTAGTATGTCGTCGATATCATTGTTACTCCAATGGATGGTAGCCTTGTCATTATGGAAGGTAGTTTGTTGTCGATATTTTTTTACTCCAATGGATGGTATCGTTGTCATTATGGATGGTAGTCTATTGTTGAGATTTTTGTTATTCCAATTGATTGTAGCCTTCTCATTATGGAACGTAGTCTGATGTCGATGTTTTTGTTACTCCAATGGATGGTATCGTTGTCATTATGGATGGTAGTTTGTTGTAAAAATTATTGTTATTCCAATGGATCGTAGCCTTGTCATTATGGAAGGTAGTCTATTGTCGATATTTTTGTTACTCCAATGGATGCTAGCCTTGTCATTATGGAAGGTAGTCCTTGGTCGAGATTTTTGTTACTTCAATGGATGGTAGCCACGTCATTATGGAAGGTAGTTTGTTGTAGAGATTTTTGTTACTCTAATGGATGCTAGCCTTGTCATTAGGGAAGGTAGTCTATCGTTGTGATTTCTGTCACTCCAATGGATGGTAGCCTTGTCACTACGGAAGGTAGTTTGTTGTTCATATTTTTGTTACTTCAATGGATGGTAGCCTTGTCATTTTGGAAGGTAGTCTATTGTCGAGATTTTTGATACTCCAATGGATGGAAGCCTTGTCATTATGGAAGGTAGTCTGTTGTTCATATTTTTGTTACTCCAATGGATGGTAGCTTTGTCATTATGGAAGGTAGTCTATTGTCGATATTTTTGTTACTCCAATGGATGGTAGCCTTGTCAGTATGGAAGGTTGTCTGTTGTCGAGATTTTTGTTACTATAATGGATGGAAGCCTTAACATTATGGAAGGTATTATGTTATCGATATTTTTGGTACTCCAATGCATGGTAGCCTTGTCATTATGGAAGGTAGTTTGTTGTCTAGATTTTTGTTACTCCAATGGATTGTAGCCTTGTCATTATGGAAGGTAGTCTATTGTCGATATTTTTGCTATTCCATTGGATGGTAGCCTTGTCATTATGGAAGGTAGTATGTTGTTGAGATTTTTGTTACTCCAATGGATTCTAGCCTTGTCATCAATGAAGGTAGTCTGTCATTGTGATTTCTGTCACTCCAATGGATGGTAGCCTTGTCACTATGGAAGGTTGTCTGTTGTTCATATTTTTGTTACTCCAATGGACGGTAGCCTTGTCATTATGGAAGGTAGTTTGTTGTCGATATCTTTGTTACTCCAATGGATGGTAGCCTTGTCATTATGGAACATAGTCTATTGTAGATATCTTTGTTACTCCAATGTATGGTAGCCTTGTCATTATGGAAGGTAGTCTGTTGTCGAGATTTTTGTTACTCCAATGGATGGTAGCATTATCATTATGGAAGGTAGTCTGTTGTCGATATTCTTGTTACTCCAATGGATGATAGCCTTGTAATTATGGAAGGTAGTATGTTGTCGATATCTTTGTTACTCCAATGGATTGTAGCCTTGTCATTATGGAAGGTAGTCCTGTGTCGAGATTTTTGTTACTCCAATGGATGGTATCATTGTCATTATGGATGGTAGTCTGTTGTCAAGATTTTTGTTATTCCAATGGATGGTAGCCTTGTCATTATGGAAGGTAGTCTGTTGTTGAGATTTTTGTTATTCCAATGGATGCTAGCCTTGTCATTATGGAAGGTAGTCTGTCGTTGTGATTTCTGTCACTCCAATGGATGGTAGCCGTGTCACTATGGGAGGTAGTCTGTTGTTCATATTTTTGTTACTCCAATGGATGATAGCCTTGTCATTACGGAAGGTAGTTTGTTGTCGATATCTTTGTTACTCCAATGGATGGTAGCCTTGTCATTATGGAAGGTAGTTTGTTGTCGATATTTTTTTACTCCAATGGATGGTATCGTTGTCATTATGGATGGTAGTCTATTGTTGAGATTTTTGTTATTCCAATTGATTGTAGCCTTCTCATTATGGAACGTAGTCTGATGTCGATGTTTTTGTTACTCCAATGGATGGTATCGTTGTCATTATGGATGGTAGTTTGTTGTAGAGATTATTGTTATTCCAATGGATCGTAGCCTTGTCATTATGGAAGGTAGTCTATTGTCGATATTTTTGTTACTCCAATGGATGCTAGCCTTGTCATTATGGAAGGTAGTCCTTGGTCGAGATTTTTGTTACTTCAATGGATGGTAGCCACGTCATTATGGAAGGTAGTTTGTTGTAGAGATTTTTGTTACTCCAATGGATGCTAGCGTTGTCATTAGGGAAGGTAGTCTATCGTTGTGATTTCTGTCACTCCAATGGATGGTAGCCTTGTCACTACGGAAGGTAGTCTGTTGTTCATATTTTTGTTACTCCAATGGATGGTAGCCTTGTCATTATGGAAGGTAGTCTATTGTCGAGATTTTTGATACTCCAATGGACGGAAGCCTTGTCATTATGGAAGGTAGTTTGTTGTTCATATTTTTGTTACTCCAATGCATGGTAGCCTTGTCATTATGGAAGGTAGTCTATTGTCGATATTTTTGTTACTCCAATGGATGGTAGCCTTGTCATTATCGAAGGTTGTTTGTTGTCTAGATTTTTGATACTATAATGGATGGTAGCCTTAACATTATGGAAAGTATTATGTTATCGATATTTTTGGTACTCCAATGCCTGGTAGCCTTGTCATTATGGAAGGTAGTCTGTTGTCTAGATTTTTGTTACTCCAATGGATTGTAGCCTTGTCATTATAGAAGGTAGTCTATTGTCGAGATTTTTGTTATTCCGTTGGATGGTAGCCTTGTCATTATGGAAGGTAGTATGTTGTTGACATTTTTGTTACTCCAATGGATTCTAGCCTTGTCATCATGGAAGGTAGTCTGTCATTGTGATTTCTGTCACTCCAATGGATGGTAGCCTTGTCATTATGGAAGGTTGTCTGTTGTTCATATTTTTGTTACTCCAATGGACGATAGCCTTGTCGTTATGGAAGGTAGTTTGTTGTCGATATCTTTGTTACTCCAATGGATGGAAGCCTTGTCATTATGGAACATAGTCTATTGTAGATATTTTTGTTACTCCAATGTGTGGTAGCCTTGTCATTATGGAAGGTAGTCTGTTGTCGAGATTTTTGTTACTCCAATGGATGGTAGCATTATCATTATGGAAGGTAGTCTGTTGTCGAGATTTTTTTACTCCAATGGATGGTATCATTGTCATTATGGATGGTAGTCTGTTGTCAAGATTTTTGTTATTCCAATGGATGGTAGCCTTGTCATTATGGAAGGTAGTCTGTTGTTGAGATTTTTGTTATTCCAATGGATGCAAGCCTTGTCATTATGGAAGGTAGTCTATCGTTGTGATTTCTGTCACTCCAATGGATGGTAGCCGTGTCACTATGGAAGGTAGTCTGTTGTTCATATATTTGTTACTCCAATGGATGGTAGCCTTGTCATTATGGAAGGTAGTTTTTTGTCGATATCTTTGTTACTCCAATGGATGGTAGCCTTGTCATTATGGAAGGTAATATGTCGTCGATATCATTTTTACTCCAATGGATGGTAGCCTTGTCATTATGGAAGGTAGTTTGTTGTCGATATTCTTTTACTCCAATGGATGGTATCGTTGTCATTATGGATGGTAGTCTATTATTGAGATTTTTGTTATTCCAATTGATTGTAGCCTTCTCATTATGGAACGTAGTTTGATGTCGATGTTTTTGTTACTCCAATGGATGGTATCCTTGTCATTATGGATGGTAGTTTGTTGTAGAGATTATTGTTATTCCAATGAATGGTAGCCTTGTCATTATGGAAGGTAGTCTATTGTCGATATTTTTGTTACTCTAATGGATGCTAGCCTTGTCATTATGGAAGGTAGTCCTTGGTCGAGATTTTTGTTACTTCAATGGATGGTAGACACGTCATTATGGAAGGTAGTTTGTTGTAGAGATTTTTGTTACTCCAATGGATGCTAGCCTTGTCATTAGGGAAGGTAGTCTATCGTTGTGATTTCTGTCACTCCAATGGATGGTAGCCTTGTCACTACGGAAGGTAGTTTGTTGTTCATATTTTTGTTACTCCAATGGATGGTAGCCTTGTCATTATGGAAGGTAGTCTATTGTCGAGATTTTTGATACTCCAATGGATGGAAGCCATGTCATTATGGAAGGTAGTCTGTTGTTCATATTTTTGTTACTCCAATGGATGGTAGCCTTGTAATTATGGAAGGTAGTCTATTGTCGATATTTTTGTTACTCCAATGGATGATAGCCTTGTCATTATGGAAGGGTGTCTGTTGTCGAGATTTTTGTTACTATAATGGATGGTAGCCTTAACATTATTGAAGGTATTATGTTATCGATAATTTTGGTACTCCAATGCATGGTAGCCTTGTCATTATGGAAGGTAGTCTGTTGTCTAGATTTTTGTTACTCCAATGGATTGTAGCCTTGTCATTATGGAAGGTAGTCTATTGTCGAGATTTTTGTTATTCCATTGGATGGTAGCCTTGTCATTATGGAAGGTAGTATGTTTGTGAGATTTTTGTTACTTCAATGGATGGTAGCCACGTCATTATGGAAGGTAGTCTATCATTGTGATTTCTGTCACTCCAAAGGATGGTAGCCTTGTGACTATGGAAGGTAGTCTGTTGTTCATATTTTTGTTACTCCAATGGATGGTAGCCTTGTCATTATGGAAGGTAGTCTATTGTCGAAATTTTTGTTAATCCAATGGATGGAAGCCTTGTCATTATGGAAGGTAGTTTGTTGTTCATATTTTTGTTACTCCAATGCATGGTAGCCTTGTCATTATGGAAGGTAGTCTATTGTCGAGATTTTTGTTACTCCAATGGATGGTAGCCTTGTCATTATGGAAGGTTGTCTATTGTCGAGATTTTTGTTACTCCAATGGATTGTAGCCTTGTCATTATTTAAGGTAGTCTGTTGTGGAGATTTTTGATACTCCAATGGATGCTATCCTTGTCATTCTAGAAGGTAGTCTGTCGTTGTGATTTCTGTCACTCCAATGGATGGTAGCCTTGTCACTATGGAAGGTTGTCTGTTGTTCATATTTTTGTTACTCCAATGGATGGTAGCCTTGTCATTATGGAAGGTAGTATGTTGTCGATATCTTTGTTACTCCAATGGATGGTAGCCTTGTCATTATGGAAGGTAGTCTGTTGTCAATATTTTTGTTACTCCAATGGATGGTATCGTTATGATTATGGATGGTAATCTATTGTTGAGATTTTTGTTATTCCAATTGATTGTAGCCTTCTCATTATGGAACGTAGTCTGTTGTCGATGTTTTTGTTAGTCCAATGGATGGTATCGTTGTCATTATGGATGGTAGTTTGTTGTAGAGATTTCTGTTATTCCAATGGATTGTAGCCTTGTCATTATGGAAGGTAGTCTATTGTCGATATTTTTGTTACTCCAATGGATGCTAGCCTTGTCATTATGGAAGGTAGTCCATGGTCGATATTTTTGTTACTTCAATGGATGGTAGCCACGTCATTATGGAAGGTAGTCTATCATTGTGATTTCTTTCACTCCAATGGATGGTAGCCTTGTGACTATGGAAGGTAGTCTGTTGTTCATATTTTTGTTACTCCAATGGATGGTAGCCTTGTCATTATGGAAGGTAGTCTATTGTCGAAATTTTTGTTACTCCAATGGATGGAAGCCTTGTCATTATGGAAGGTAGTTTGTTGTTCATATTTTTGTTACTCCAATGCATGGTAGCCTTGTCATTATGGAAGGTAGTCTATTGTCGAGATTTTTGTTACTCCAATGGATGGTAGCCTTGTCATTATGGAAGGTTGTCTATTGTCGAGATTTTTGTTACTCCAATGGATTGTAGCCTTGTCATTATTTAAGGTAGTCTGTTGTCGAGATTTTTGTTACTCCAATGGATGGTATCGTTATGATTATGGATGGTAATCTATTGTTGAGATTTTTGTTATTCCAATTGATTGTAGCCTTCTCATTATGGAACGTAGTCTGTTGTCGATGTTTTTGTTAGTCCAATGGATGGTATCGTAGTCATTATGGATGGTAGTTTGTTGTAGAGATTTCTGTTATTCCAATGGATTGTAGCCTTGTCATTATGGAAGGTAGTCTATTGTCGATATTTTTGTTACTCCAATGGATGCTAGCCTTGTCATTATGGAAGGTAGTCCATGGTCGATATTTTTGTTACTTCAATGGATGGTAGCCACGTCATTATGGAAGGTAGTCTATCATTGTGATTTCTGTCACTCCAATGGATGGTAGCCTTGTGACTATGGAAGGTAGTCTGTTGCTCATATTTTTGTTACTCCAATGGATGGTAGCCTAGTCATTATGGAAGGTAGTCTATTGTCGAAATTTTAGTTACTCCAATGGATGGAAGCCTTGTCATTATGGAAGGTAGTTTGTTGTTCATATTTTTGTTACTCCAATGCATGGTAGCCTTGTCATTATGGAAGGTAGTCTATTGTCGAGATTTTTGTTACTCCAATGGATGGTAGCCTTGTCATTATGGAAGGTTGTCTATTGTCGAGATTTTTGTTACTCCAATGGATTGTAGCCTTGTCATTATTTAAGGTAGTCTGTTGTCGAGATTTTTGTTACTCCAATGGATGCTATCCTTGTCATTCTAGAAGGTAGTCTGTCGTTGTGATTTCTGTCACTCCAATGGATGGTAGCCTTGTCACTATGGAACGTAGTCTGCTGTTCAGATTTTTGTTACTCCAATGGATGGTAACCTTGTCATTATGGAAGGTAGTCTATTGTCGATATTTTTGTTACTCCAATGGATGGTTGCATTATCATTATGGAAGGTTGTCTGTTGTCGAGATTTTTGTTACTCCAATGGATTGTAGCCTTGTCATTATGGATGTAGTCAGTTTTCGAGATTTTTGTTACTCCAATGGATGCTAGCCTTGTCACTATGGAAGGTATGTTCATATTTTTGTGACTCCAATGGATTGTATCCTTGTCATTATGGAAGGTACTTTGTTGTCGAGATTTTTGTTATTCCAATGGATGCTAGCCTTGTCATTATGGAAGGTAGTCTATCGTTGTGATTTATGTCACTCCAATGGATGGTAGCCTTGTCACTATGGAAGGTAGTCTGTTGTCGAGATTTTTGTTACTCCAATGGATGATAGCCTTGTCATTATGGAAGTTAGTCTATTGTCGATATTTTTGTTACTCCAATGGATGGTAGCCTTGTCATAATGGAAGATTGTCCGTTTCCGAGATTTTTGTTACTCTAATGGATGGTAGCCTTGTCATTACAGAAGGTAGTTTGTTGTTGATATTTTTGTTACTCCAATGGATGCTAGCCTTGTCATTATGGAAGATAGTATGTTATCGATATCTTTGTTACTCTAATGGATTGTAGCCTTGTCATTATGGAAGGTAGTCTGTTGTTGAGATTTTTGTTACTCCAATGGATGCTATCCTTGTAATTATGGAAGGTAGTCTGTCATTGTGATTTATGTCACTCCAATGGATGGTAGCCTTGTCATTATGGAAGGTAGTCTGTATTCGAGATTTTTGTTACTCCAATGGATGGTAGCCTTGTCATTATGGAAGGTAGTCTGTATTCAAGATTTTTGTTACTCCAATGGATGGTAGCCTTGTCATTATGGAAGGTAGTCTATTGTCGATATTTTGGTTACTACAATGGATGGTAGCCTTAACATTATGGAAGGTATTCTGTTATCGATATTTTGGTTACTATAATGGATGGTAGCCTTGTCATTATGGAACATAGTCTATTGTAGATTTTTTTGTTACTCCAATGCATGGTAGCCTTGACATTATGGAAGGTAGTCTGTTAACTAGATTTTTGTAACTCCAATGGATCGTAGCCTTGTCACCATGGAAGGTAGTATGTTGTTCAGATCTTTGTTACTCCAATGGATGGTATCCTTGTCATTCTAGAAGGTAGTCTGTCATTGTGATTTTTGTCACTCAAATGGATGGTAGCCTTGTCATTATGGAAGGTAGTTTGTTGTCGATATTTTTGTTATTCCAATGGTTGGTAACCTTGTTATTATGGAAGGTACTCTGTTGTCGATATTTTTGTTACTCCAATGGATGGGAGCCTTGTCATTATGGAAGGTGGTCTGTTGTCGATATTTTTGTTACTTCAATGGATGGTAGCCTTGTCATTACGGAAGGTAGTTTGTTTCCGAGATTTTTTTTACTCCAATGGATGGTAGCCTTCTCATTATGGAAGGTAGTTTGTTGTCGAGATATTTGTTATTCTAATGGATGGTAACCTTGTCATTATGGAAGGTAGTCTGTTGTCGATATTTTTGTTACTCCAATGGATGGGAGCCTTGTCATTATGGAAGGCGGTCTGTTGTCGATATTTTTGTTACTTCAATGGATGGTAGCCTTATAATTATGGAACATAGTCTATTGTAGATATTTTTGTTACTCCAATGTATGGTAGCCTTGTTATTATGGAAGGTAGTCTGTTGTCGAGATTTTTGTTACTCCAATGGATGGTAGCATTATCATTATGGAAGGTAGTCTGTTGTCGATATTCTTGTTACTCCAATGAATGGTAGCCTTGTAATTATGGAAGGTAGTATGTTATCGATATCTTTGTTACTCCAATGGATTGTAGCCTTGTCATTATGGAAGGTAGTCTGTTGTCGAGATTTTTGTTACTCCAATGGATGGTATCATTGTCATTATGGATGGTAGTCTGTTGTCAAGATTTTTGTTATTCCAATGGATGGTAGCCTTGTCATTATGGAAGGTAGTCTGTTGTTGAGATTTTTGTTATTCCAATGGATGCTAGCCTTGTCATTATGGAAGGTCGTCTGTCGTTGTGATTTCTGTCACTCCAATGCATGGTAGCCGTGTCACAATGGAAGGTAGTTTGTTGTTCATATTTTTTGTTACTCCAATCGATGGTAGCCTTGTCATTATGGAAGGTAGTTTGTTGTCGATATCTTTGTTACTCCAATGGATGGTAGCCTTGTCATTATGGAAGATAGTATGTTAACGATATCTTTGTTACTCTAATGGATTATAGCCTTGTCATTATGGAAGGTAGTCTGTTGTCGAGATTTTTGTTACTCCAATGGATGTTAGCCTTGTAATTATGGAAGGTAGTCTGTCATTGTGATTTATGTCACTCCAATGGATGGTAGCCTTGTCATTATGGAAGGTAGTCTGTATTCGAGATTTTTGTTACTCCAATGGATGGTAGCCTTGTCATTATGGAAGGTAGTCTGTATTCAAGATTTTTGTTACTCCAATGGATGGTAGCCTTGTCATTATGGAAGGTAGTCTATTGTCGATATTTTGGTTACTACAATGGATGGTAGCCTTAACATTATTGAAGGTATTCTGTTATCGATATTTTGGTTACTATAATGGATGGTAGCCTTGTCATTATGGAACATAGTCTATTGTAGATTTTTTTGTTACTCCAGTGCATGGTAGCATTGTCATTATGGAAGGTAGTCTGTTAACTAGATTTTTGTAACTCCAATGGATGGTAGCCTTGTCACTATGGAAGGTAGTATGTTGTTCAGATTTTTGTTACTCCAATGGATGGTATCCTTGTCATTCTAGAAGGTAGTCTGTCATTGTGATTTTTGTCACTCAAATGGATGGTAGCCTTGTCATTATGGAAGGTAGTTTGTTGTCGATATTTTTGTTATTCCAATGGATGGTAACCTTGTCATTATGGAAGGTACTCTGTTGTTGATATTTTTGTTACTCCAATGGATGAGAGCCTTGTCATTATGGAAGGTGGTCTGTTGTCGATATTTTTGTTACTTCAATGGATGGTAGCCTTGTCATTACGGAAGGTAGTTTGTTTTCGAGATTTTTTTTACTCCAATGGATGGTAGCCTTCTCATTATGGAAGGTAGTTTGTTGTCGAGATATTTGTTATTCTAATGGATGGTAACCTTGTCATTATGGAAGGTAGTCTGTTGTCGATATTTTTGTTACTCCAATGGATGGGAGCCTTGTCATTATGGAAGGCGGTCTGTTGTCGATATTTTTGTTACTTCAATTGATGGTAGCCTTGTCATTATGGAACATAGTCTATTGTAGATATTTTTGTTACTCCAATGTATGGTAGCCTTGTTATTATGGAAGGTAGTCTGGTGTCGAGATTTTTGTTACTCCAATGGATGGTAGCATTATCATTATGGAAGGTAGTCTGTTGTCGATATTCTTGTTACTCCAATGAATGGTAGCCTTGTAATTATGGAAGGTAGTATGTTATCGATATCTTTGTTACTCCAATGGATTGTAGCCTTGTCATTATGGAAGGTAGTCTGTTGTCGAGATTTTTGTTACTCCAATGGATGGTAGCCTTGTCATTATGGAAGGTAGTCTGTATTCAAGATTTTTGTTACTCCAATGGATGGTAGCCTTGTCATTATGGAAGGTAGTCTATTGTCGATATTTTGGTTACTACAATGGATGGTAGCCTTAACATTATTGAAGGTATTCTGTTATCGATATTTTGGTTACTATAATGGATGGTAGCCTTGTCATTATGGAACATAGTCTATTGTAGATTTTTTTGTTACTCCAGTGCATGGTAGCATTGTCATTATGGAAGGTAGTCTGTTAACTAGATTTTTGTAACTCCAATGGATGGTAGCCTTGTCACTATGGAAGGTAGTATGTTGTTCAGATTTTTGTTACTCCAATGGATGGTATCCTTGTCATTCTAGAAGGTAGTCTGTCATTGTGATTTTTGTCACTCAAATGGATGGTAGCCTTGTCATTATGGAAGGTGGTTTATTGTCGATATTTTTGTTATTCCAATGGATGGTAACCTTGTCATTATGGAAGGTACTCTGTTGTTGATATTTTTGTTACTCCAATGGATGAGAGCCTTATCATTATGGAAGGTGGTCTGTTGTCGAGATTTTTGTTATTCTAATGGATGGTAGCCTTGTCATTATGGAAGGTAGTCTGTTGTCGATATTTTTGTTACTCCAATGGATGGGAGCCTTGTCATTATGGAAGGCGGTCTGTTGTCGATATTTTTGTTACTTCAATGGATGGTAACCTTGTCATTATGGAAGGTAGTCTGTTGTCGATATTTTTGTTACTCCAATGGATGGGAGCCTTGTCATTATGGAAGGCGGTCTGTTGTCGATATTTTTGTTACTTCAATGGATGGTAGCATTATCATTATGGAACATAGTCTATTGTAGATATTTTTGTTACTCCAATGTATGGTAGCCTTGTTATTATGGAAGGTAGTCTGTTGTCGAGATTTTTGTTACTCCAATGGATGGTAGCATTATCATTATGGAAGGTAGTCTGTTGTCGATATTCTTGTTACTCCAATGAATGGTAGCCTTGTAATTATGGAAGGTAGTATGTTATCGATATCTTTGTTACTCCAATGGATTGTAGCCTTGTCATTATGGAAGGTAGTCTGTTGTCGAGATTTTTGTTACTCCAATGGATGGTATCATTGTCATTATGGATGGTAGTCTGTTGTCAAGATTTTTGTTATTCCAATGGATGGTAGCCTTGTCATTAAGGAAGGTAGTCTGTTGTTGAGATTTTTGTTATTCCAATGGATGCTAGCCTTGTCATTATGGAAGGTAGTCTGTCGTTGTGATTTCTGTCACTCCAATGGATGGTAGCCGTGTCACTATGGAAGGTAGTTTGTTGTTCATATTTTTTGTTACTCCAATGGATGGTAGCCTTGTTATTATGGAAGGTAGTTTGTTGTCGATATCTTTGTTACTCCAATGGATGGTAGCCTTGTCATTATGGAAGGTAGTATGTCGTCGATATCATTGTTACTCCAATGGATGGTAGCCTTGTCATTATGGAAGGTAGTTTGTTGTCGATATTTTTTTAGTCCAATGGATGGTATCGTTCTCATTATGGATGGTGGTCTATTGTTGAGATTTTTGTTATTCCAATTGATTGTAGCCTTCTCATTATGGAACGTAGTCTGATGTCGATGTTTTTGTTACTCCAATGGATGGTATCATTGTAATTATGGTTGGTAGTTTGTTGTAGAGATTATTGATATTCCAATGGATGGTAGCCTTGTCATTATGGAAGGTAGTCTATTGTCGATATTTTTGTTACTCCAATGGATGCTAGCCTTGTCATTATGGAAGGTAGTCCGTGGTCGAGATTTTTGTTACTTCAATGGATGGTAGCCACGTCATTATGGAAGGTAGTTTGTTGTAGAGATTTTTGTTACTCCAATGGATGCTAGCCTTGTCATTATGGAAGGTAGTTTGTTGTTCATATTTTTGTTACTTCAATGGATGGTAGCCTTGTCATTAACGAAGGTAATCTATTGTCGAGATTTTTGTTACTCCAATGGATGGTAGCCTTGTCATTATGGAAGGTTGTATATTGTCGAGATTTTATTTACAATAATGGACGGTAGCCTAAACATTATGGAAGGTATTCTGTTATCGATATTTTGGTTACTATAATGGATGGTAGCCTTGTCATTATGGAACATAGTCTATTGTAGATTTTTTTGTTACTCCAATGCATGGTAGTCTTGTCATTATGGAAGGTAGTTTGTTAACTAGATTTTTGTTACTCCAATGGATGGTAGCCTTGTCATTATGGAAGGTAGTCTGTTGTCGAGATTTTTGTTACTCCAATGGATGCTATCCTTGTCATTCTAGAAGGTAGTCTGTCGTTGTGATTTCTGTCACTCCAATGGATGGTAGCCTTGTCACTATGGAACGTAGTCTGTTGTTTAGATTTTTGTTACTCCAATGGATGGTAGCCTTGTCATTATGGAAGGTAGTCTATTGTCGATATTTTTGTTACTCGAATGGATGGTAGCCTTGTCATTATGGAAGGTTGTCTGTTTTCGAGATTTTTGTTACTCCAATGGATGGTAACCTTGTCATTATGGAAGGTACTCTGTTGTCGATATTTTTGTTACTCCAATGGATGCTAGCCTTGTCACTATGGAAGGTGGTCTGTTGTCGATATTTTTGTTACTTCAATGGATGGTAGCCTTGTCATTATGGAAGGTAGTTTGTTGTCGAGATTTTTGTTATTCCAATGGATGCTAGCTTTGTCATTATGGAAGGTAGTCTGTCGTTGTGATTTATGTCACTCCAATGGATGGTAGCCTTGTCACTATGGAAGGTAGTCTGTTGTCGAGATTTTTGTTACTCCAATGGATGATAGCCTTGTCATTATGGAAGTTAGTCTATTGTCGATATTTTTGTTACTCCAATGGATGGTAGCCTTGTCATAATGGATGGTTGTCTGTTGTCGAAATTTTTGTTACTCTAATGGATGGTAGATTTATCATTATCGAAGGTAGTCTGTATTCGAGATTTTTGTTACTCTAATGGATGGTAGCGTTGTCATTACAGAAGGTAGTCTATCGTTGTGATTTCTGTCACTCCAATGGATGGTAGCCTTGTCACTACAAAAGGTAGTCTGTTGTTCATATTTTTGTTATTCCAATGGATGGTAGCCTTGTCATTATGGAAGGTAGTCTATTGTCGAGATTTTTGATATTCCAATGGATGGAAGCCTTGTCATTATGGAAGGTAGTCTGTTGTTCATATTTTTGTTACTCCAATGGATGGTAGCCTTGTCATTATGGAAGGTAGTCTATTGTCGAGATTTTAGTTACTCCAATGGATGGAAGCCTTGTCATTATGGAAGCTTGTCTGTTGTCGAGATTTTTTTTATTATAATGGATGGTAGCCTTAACATTATGGAAGGTATTATGTTATCGATATTTTTGGTACTCCAATGCATGGTAGCCTTGTCATTATGGAAGGTAGTCTGTTGTCTAGATTTTTGTTACTCCAATGGATTCTAGCCTTGTCATTATGGGAGGTAGTCTATTGTCGAGATTTTTGTTATTCCAATGGATGGTAGCCTTGTCATTATGGAAGGTAGTATGTTGTTGAGATTTTTGTTACTCCAATGGATTCTAGCCTTGTCATCATGGAAGGTAGTCTGTCATTGTGATTTCTGTCACTCCAATGGATGGTAGCCTTGTCACTATGGAAGGTTGTCTGTTGTTCATATTTTTGTTACTCCAATGGACCGTAGACTTGTCATTATGGAAGGTAGTTTGTTGTCGATATCTTTGTTACTTTAATGGATGGTAGCCTTGTCATTATGGAAGGTAGTATGTTGTCGATATCTTTGTTACTCCAATGGATGGTAGCCTTGTCATTATGGAAGGTAGTTTGTTGTCGATATTTTTGTTACTCCAATGGATGGTATCGTTGTGTTTATGGATGGTAGTCTATTGTTGAGATTTTTGTTATTCCAATTGATTGTAGCCTTCTCATTATGGAACGTAGTCTGTTGTCAATGTTATTGTTAGTCCAATGGATGGTATCGTTGTCATTATGGATGGTAGTTTGTTGTAGAGATTTCTGTTATTCCAATGGATTGTAGCCTTGTCATTATGGAAGGTAGTCTACTGTCGAATATTTTTGTTACTCCAATGGATGTTAGCCTTGTCATTATGGAAGGTAGTCCGTGGTCGATATTTTTGTTACTTCAATGGATGGTAGCCACGTCATTATGAAAGGTAGTTTGTTATAGAGATTTTTGTTACTCCAATGGATGCTAGCCTTTTCATTAGGAAAGGTATCTATCGTTGTGATTTCTTTCACTCCAATGGATGGTAGCCTTGTGACTATGGAAGGTAGTCTGTTGTTCATATTTTTGTTACTCGACTGGATGGTAGCCTTGTCATTATGGAAGGTAGTCTATTGTCGATATTTTTGATACTCCCATGGATGGAAGCCTTGTCATTATGGAAGGTAGTCTGTTGTTCATATTTTTGTTACTCCAATGGATGGTAGCCTTGTCATTATGGAAGGTAGTCTATTGTCGAGATTTTTGTTACTCCAATGGATGGTAGCCTTGTCATTATGGGAGGTTGTCTGTTGTCGAGATTTTTGTTACTATAATGGATGGTAGCCTTAACATTATGGAAGGTATTATGTTATCGATATTTTTGGTACTCCAATGCATGGTAGCCTTGTCATTATGGAAGGTAGTTTGTTGTCTAGATTTTTGTTACTCCAATGGATTGTAGCCTTGTCATTATGGAAGGTAGTCTATTGTCGAGATTTTTGTTATTCCAATGGATGGTAGCTTTGTCATTATGGAAGGTAGTATGTTGTTGAGATTTTTGTTACTCCAATGGATTCTACCCTTGTCATCATGGAAGGTAGTCTGTCACTATGAAAGGTATTATGTTGTTCATATTTTTGTTACTCCAATGGATGGTAGCCTTGTCACTATGGAAGGTATTATGTTGTTCATATTTTTGTTACTCCAATGGATGGTAGCCTTGTCATTATGGAAGGAAGTTTGTTGTCGATATCTTTGTTACTCCAATGGATGGTAGCCTTGTCATTATGGAAGGTAGTATGTTGTCGATATCTTTGTTACTCCAATGGATGGTAGCCTTATCATTATGGAAGGTAGTTTGTTGTCGATATTTTTGTTACTCCAATGGATGGTATCGTTATCATTATGGATGGTAGTCTATTGTTGAGATTTTTGTTATTCCAATTGATTGTAGCCTTCTCATTATGGAACTTAGTCTGTTGTCGATGTTTTTGTTAGTCCAATGGATGGTATCGTTGTCATTATTGATGGTAGTTTGTTGTAGATATTTCGGTTATTCCAATGGATTATAACCTTGTCATTATGGAAGGTAGTCTATTGTCGATATTTTTGTTACTCCAATGGATGCTAGCCTTGTCATTATGGAAGGTAGTCTGTGGTTGATATTTTTGTTACTTCAATGGATGGTAGCCACGTCATTATGGAAGGTAGTTTGTTGTAGAGATTTTTGTTACTCCAATGGATGCTAGCCTTTTCATTAGGGAAGGTAGTCTATCGTTGTGATTTATGTCACTCCAATGGATGGTAGCCTTGTGACTATGGAAGGTAGTCTGTTGTTCATATTTTTGTTACTCCAATTGATGGTAGCCTTGTCATTATGGAAGGTAGTCTATTGTCGAAATTTTTGTTACTCCAATGGATGGAAGCCTTGTCATTATGGAAGGTAGTCTGTTGTTCATATTTTTGTTACTCCAACGGATGGTAGCCTTGTCATTATGGAAGGTAGTCTATTGTCGAGATTTTTGTTACTCCAATGGATGGTATCGTTGTCATTATGGATGGTAGTCTGTTGTCGAGAATTTTGTTACTCCAATGGATGGTAGCCTTGTCATTATGGAACGTAGTCTGTTGTCGATGTTTTTTTTATTCCAATGGATGGTAGCCTTGTCATTATGGAAGGTAGTTTGTTGTCAAGATTTTTGTTATTCTAATGGATGGTAGCCTTGTCATTATGGAAGGTAGTCTGTTGTTGAGATTTTTGTTACTCCAATGGATGATAGCCTTGTCATTATGGAAGGTAGTCTGTCGTTGTGATTTCTGTCACTCCAATGGATGCTAGCCGTGTCACTATGGAAGGTAGTCTATTGTTCATATTTTTTTTATTCCAATGGATGGTAGCCTTGTCGTTATGGAAGGTAGTTTGTTGTCGATATCTTTGTTACTCCAATGGATGGTAGCCTTGTCATTATGGAAGGTAGTATGTCGTCGATATCATTGTTACTCCAATGGATGGTAGCCTTGTCATTATGGAAGGTAGTTTGTTGTCGATATTTTTTTAGTCCAATGGATGGTATCGTTCTCATTATGGATGGAAGTCTATTTTTGAGATTTTTGTTATTCCAATTGATTGTAGCCTTCTCATTATGGAACGTAGTCTGATGTCGATGTTTTTGTTACTCCAATGGATGGTATCGTTGTAATTATGGTTGGTAGTTTGTTGTAGAGATTATTGATATTCCAATGGATGGTAGCCTTGTCATTATGGAAGGTAGTCTATTGTCGATATTTTTGTTACTCCAATGGATGCTAGCCTTGTCATTATGGAAGGTAGTCCGTGGTCGAGATTTTTGTTACTTTAATGGATGGTAGCCACGTCATTATGGAAGGTAGTTTGTTGTAGAGATTTTTGTTACTCCAATGGATGCTAGCCTTGTCATTATGTAAGGTAGTTTGTTGTTCATATTTTTGTTACTTCAATGGATGGTAGCCTTGTCATTATGGAAGGTAATCTATTGTCGAGATTTTTGTTACTCCAATGGATGGTAGCCTTGTCATTATGGAAGGTTGTCTATTGTCGAGATTTTATTTACAATAATGGATGGTAGCCTTAACATTATGGAAGGTATTATGTTATCGATATTTTGGTTACTATAATGGATGGTAGCCTTGTCATTATGGAACATAGTCTATTGTAGATTTTTTTGTTACTCCAATGCATGGTAGCCTTGTCATTATGGAAGGTAGTTTGTTAACTAGATTTTTGTTACTCCAATGGATGGTAGCCTTGTCATTATGGAAGGGAGTCTGTTGTCGAGATTTTTGTTACTCCAATGGATGCTAGCCTTGTCATTCTAGAAGGTAGTTAGTCATTGTGATTTCTGTCACTCCAATGGATGGTAGCCTTGTCACTATGGAAGGTAGTCTGTTGTTCAGATTTTTGTTACTCCAATGGAACGTATCCTTGTCATTATGGAAGGTAGTCTGTTTTCGAGATTTTTTTTACTCCAATGGATGGTAGCCTTGTCATTATGGAAGGTAGTTTGTTGTCGATATTTATGTTATTCCAATGGATGGTAACCTTGTCATTATGGAAGGTACTCTGTTGTCGATATTTTTGTTACTCCAATGGATGGGAGCCTTGTCATTATGGAAGGTGGTCTGTTGTCGATATTTTTGTTACTTCAATGGATGGTAGCCTTGTCATTATGGAAGGTAGTATGTCGTTGTGATTTATTTCACTCCAATGGATGGTAGCCTTGTCATTATGGAACATAGTCTATTGTAGATATTTTTGTTACTCCAATGTATGGTAGCCTTGTCATTATGGAAGGTATTCTATTGTCGAGATTTTTGTTACTCCAATGGATGGTACCATTATCACTATGGAAGGTAGTCTGTTGTCGATATTCTTGTTACTCCAATGGATGGTAGCCTTGTAATTATGGAAGGTAGTATGTTATCGATATATTTGTTACTCCAATGGATTGTAGCCTTGTCATTATGGAAGGTAGTCTGTTGTCGAGATTTTTGTTACTCCAATGGATGGTATCATTGTCATTATGGATGGTAGTCTGTTGTCAAGATTTTTGTTATTCCAATGGATGGTAGCCTTGTCATTATGGAAGGTAGTCTGTTGTTGAGATTTTTGTTATTCCAATGGATGCTAGCCTTGTGATTATGGTAGGTAGTCTGTCGTTGTGATTTCTGTCACTCCAATGGATGGTAGCCGTGTCACTATGGAAGGTAGTTTGTTGTTCATATTTTTTGTTACTCCAATGGATCGTAGCCTTGTCATTATGGAAGGTAGTTTGTTGTCGATATCTTTGTTACTCCAATGGATGGTAGCCTTGTCATTATGGAAGGTAGTATGTCGTCGATATCATTGTTACTCCAATGGATGGTAGCCTTGTCATTATGGAAGGTAGTTTGTTATCGATATTTTTTTACTCCAATGGATGGTATCGTTGTCATTATGGATGGTAGTCTATTGTTGAGATTTTTGTTATTCCAATTGATTGTAGCCTTCTCATTATGGAACGTAGTCTGATGTCGATGTTTTTGTTACTCTAATGGATGGTATCGTTGTCATTATGGATGGTAGTTTGTTGTAGAGATTATTGTTATTCCAATGGATGCTAGCCTTGTCATTATGGAAGGTAGTCTATTGTCGATATTTTTGTTACTCCAATGTATGCTAGCCTTGTCATTATGGAAGGTAGTCCTTGGTCGTGATTTTTGTTACTTCAATGGATGGTAGCCATGTAATTATGGAAGGTAGTTTGTTGTAGAGATTTTTGTTACTCCAATGGATGCTAGCCTTGTCATTAGGGAAGGTAGTCTATCGTTGTGATTTCTGTCACTCCAATGGATGGTAGCCTTGTCACTACAAAAGGTAGTCTGTTGTTCATATTTTTGTTACTCCAATGGATGGTAGCCTTGTCATTATGGAAGGTAGTCTATTGTCGAGATTTTTGATATTCCAATGGATGGAAGCCTTGTCATTATGGAAGGTAGTCTGTTGTTCATATTTTTGTTACTCCAATGGATGGTAGCCTTGTCATTATGGAAGGTAGTCTATTGTCGAGATTTTAGTTACTCCAATGGATGGAAGCCTTGTCATTATGGAAGCTTGTCTGTTGTCGAGATTTTTTTTATTATAATGGATGGTAGCCTTAACATTATGGAAGGTATTATGTTATCGATATTTTTGGTACTCCAATGCATGGTAGCCTTGTCATTATGGAAGGTAGTCTGTTGTCTAGATTTTTGTTACTCCAATGGATTCTAGCCTTGTCATTATGGAAGGTAGTCTATTGTCGAGATTTTTGTTATTCCAATGGATGGTAGCCTTGTCATTATGGAAGGTAGTATGTTGTTGAGATTTTTGTTACTCCAATGGATTCTAGCCTTGTCATCATGGAAGGTAGTCTGTCATTGTGATTTCTGTCACTCCAATGGATGGTAGCCTTGTCACTATGGAAGGTTGTCTGTTGTTCATATTTTTGTTACTCCAATGGACCGTAGACTTGTCATTATGGAAGGTAGTTTGTTGTCGATATCTTTGTTACTTTAATGGATGGTAGCCTTGTCATTATGGAAGGTAGTATGTTGTCGATATCTTTGTTACTCCAATGGATGGTAGCCTTGTCATTATGGAAGGTAGTTTGTTGTCGATATTTTTGTTACTCCAATGGATGGTATCGTTGTGTTTATGGATGGTAGTCTATTGTTGAGATTTTTGTTATTCCAATTGATTGTAGCCTTCTCATTATGGAACGTAGTCTGTTGTCAATGTTATTGTTAGTCCAATGGATGGTATCGTTGTCATTATGGATGGTAGTTTGTTGTAGAGATTTCTGTTATTCCAATGGATTGTAGCCTTGTCATTATGGAAGGTAGTCTACTGTCGAATATTTTTGTTACTCCAATGGATGTTAGCCTTGTCATTATGGAAGGTAGTCCGTGGTCGATATTTTTGTTACTTCAATGGATGGTAGCCACGTCATTATGAAAGGTAGTTTGTTATAGAGATTTTTGTTACTCCAATGGATGCTAGCCTTTTCATTAGGAAAGGTATCTATCGTTGTGATTTCTTTCACTCCAATGGATGGTAGCCTTGTGACTATGGAAGGTAGTCTGTTGTTCATATTTTTGTTACTCGACTGGATGGTAGCCTTGTCATTATGGAAGGTAGTCTATTGTCGATATTTTTGATACTCCCATGGATGGAAGCCTTGTCATTATGGAAGGTAGTCTGTTGTTCATATTTTTGTTACTCCAATGGATGGTAGCCTTGTCATTATGGAAGGTAGTCTATTGTCGAGATTTTTGTTACTCCAATGGATGGTAGCCTTGTCATTATGGAAGGTTGTCTGTTGTCGAGATTTTTGTTACTATAATGGATGGTAGCCTTAACATTATGGAAGGTATTATGTTATCGATATTTTTGGTACTCCAATGCATGGTAGCCTTGTCATTATGGAAGGTAGTTTGTTGTCTAGATTTTTGTTACTCCAATGGATTGTAGCCTTGTCATTATGGAAGGTAGTCTATTGTCGAGATTTTTGTTATTCCAATGGATGGTAGCTTTGTCATTATGGAAGGTAGTATGTTGTTGAGATTTTTGTTACTCCAATGGATTCTACCCTTGTCATCATGGAAGGTAGTCTGTCACTATGAAAGGTATTATGTTGTTCATATTTTTGTTACTCCAATGGATGGTAGCCTTGTCACTATGGAAGGTATTATGTTGTTCATATTTTTGTTACTCCAATGGATGGTAGCCTTGTCATTATGGAAGGAAGTTTGTTGTCGATATCTTTGTTACTCCAATGGATGGTAGCCTTGTCATTATGGAAGGTAGTATGTTGTCGATATCTTTGTTACTCCAATGGATGGTAGCCTTGTCATTATGGAAGGTAGTTTGTTGTCGATATTTTTGTTACTCCAATGGATGGTATCGTTATCATTATGGATGGTAGTCTATTGTTGAGATTTTTGTTATTCCAATTGATTGTAGCCTTCTCATTATGGAACTTAGTCTGTTGTCGATGTTTTTGTTAGTCCAATGGATGGTATCGTTGTCATTATTGATGGTAGTTTGTTGTAGATATTTCGGTTATTCCAATGGATTATAACCTTGTCATTATGGAAGGTAGTCTATTGTCGATATTTTTGTTACTCCAATGGATGCTAGCCTTGTCATTATGGAAGGTAGTCTGTGGTCGATATTTTTGTTACTTCAATGGATGGTAGCCACGTCATTATGGAAGGTAGTTTGTTGTAGAGATTTTTGTTACTCCAATGGATGCTAGCCTTTTCATTAGGGAAGGTAGTCTATCGTTGTGATTTATGTCACTCCAATGGATGGTAGCCTTGTGACTATGGAAGGTAGTCTGTTGTTCATATTTTTGTTACTCCAATTGATGGTAGCCTTGTCATTATGGAAGGTAGTCTATTGTCGAAATTTTTGTTACTCCAATGGATGGAAGCCTTGTCATTATGGAAGGTAGTCTGTTGTTCATATTTTTGTTACTCCAACGGATGGTAGCCTTGTCATTATGGAAGGTAGTCTATTGTCGAGATTTTTGTTACTCCAATGGATGGTAGCCTTGTCATTATGGAAAGTTGTCTATTGTCGAGATTTTTGTTACTCCAATGGATTTTAGCCTTGTCCTTATTGAAGGTAGTCTGTTGTCGAGATTTTTGTTACTCCAATGGATGCTATCCTTGTCATTCTAGAAGGTAGTCTGTCGTTGTGAAATCTATCACTCCAATGGATGGTAGCCTTGTCACTATGGAACGTAGTATGTTGTTCAGATTTTTGTTACTCCAATGGATGGTAGCCTTGTCATTATGGAAGGTAGTCTATTGTCGAGATTTTTGTTACTCCAATGGATGGTAGCATTATCATTATGGAAGGTTGTCTCTTGTCGAGATTTTCGTTACTCCAATGGATGGTAGCCTTGTCATTATGGAATGTAGTCTGTTTTCGAGATTTTTGTTACTCCAATGGATGGTAGCCTTGTCACTATGGAAGGTATGTTCATATTTTTGTTACTCCAATGGATGGTAGCCTTGTCATTATGGAAGGTAGTTTATTGTCGAGATTTTTGTTATTCCAATGGATGCTAGCCTTGTCATTATGGAAGGTAGTCTGTCGTTGTGATTTATGTCACTCCAATGGATGGTAGCCTTGTCACTATGGAAGGTAGTCTATTGTCGAGATTTTTGTTACTCCAATGGATGATAGCCTTGTCATTCTGGAAGGTAGTCTATTGTCGATATTTTTGTTACTCCAATGGATGATAGACTTGTCATAATGGAAGGTTGTCTATTGTCGAGATTTTTGTTACTCTAATGGATGGTAGCCTTGTCATTATGGAAGGTAGTCTTTATTCAAGATATTTGTTTCTCAAATGGATGGTAGCCTTGTCATTATGGAATGTAGTCTATATTCAAGATTCTTGTTACTCCAATGGATGGTAGCCTTGTCATTATGGAAGGTAGTCTATTGTCGAGATTTTGGTTACTACAATGGATGGTAGCCTTGTCATTATGGAAGGTTGTCTGTTGTCGAGATTTTTGATACTCTAATGGATGGTAGCTTTGTCATTATCGAAGGTAGTCTGTATTCGAGATTTTTGTTACTCTAATGGATGGTAGTCTTGTCATTATGGAAGGTAGTTTGTTGTCCATATTTTTGTTACTCCAATGGATGTTAGCCTTGTCATTATGGAAGGTAGTATGTTGTCGATATCTTAGTTACTCTAATGGATTGTAGCCTTGTCATTATGGAAGGGAGTCAGTTGTCGAGATTTTTGTTACTCCAATGGATGCTAGCCTTGTCATTATGGAAGGTAGTATGTCATTGTGATTTCTGTCACTCCAATGGATGGTAGCCTTGTCACTATTGAAGATAGTTTGTTGATCATATATTTATTACTCCAATGGATGGTAGCCTTGTCATTATGGAAGGTAGTCTATTGTCGAGATTTTGCTTACTACAATGGATGGTAGCCTTGTCATTATGGAACATAGTCTATTGTAGATATTTTTGTTACTCCAATGGATGGTAGCCTTGTCATTATGGAAGGTATTCTGTTGTCGATATTTTTGTTACTCCAATGGATGGTAGCATTATCATTATGGAAGGTAGTCTGTTGTCGATATTTTTGTTACTCCAATGGATGGTAGCCTTGTCATTATGGAAGGTAGTATGTTGTCGATATCATTGTTACTCCAATGGATTGTAGCCTTGTCATTATGGAAGGTAGTCTGTTGTCGAGATTTTTGTTACTCCAATGGATGGTATCGTTTTCATTATGGATGGTAGTCTGTTGTTGAGAATTTTGTTACTCCAATGGATGGTAGCCTTGTCATTATGGAACGTGGTCTATTGTCGATGTTTTTGTTACTCCAATGGATGTTAGCCTTGTCATTATGGAAGGTAGTATGTTGTCGAGATTTTTGTTATTCAAATGGATGGTAGCCTTGTCATTATGGAAGGGAGTCAGTTGTCTAGATTTTTGTTACTCCAATGGATGCTAGCCTTGTCATTATGGAAGGTATTTTGTCGTTGTGACTTCTGTCAGTCCAATGGATGGTAGCCTTGTCACTATGGAAGGTAGTTTGTTGTTCATATTTTTGTTAATCGAATGGATGGTAGCCTTGTCATTATGGAAGGTTGTCAGTTGTCGAGATTTTTGGTACTCCAATGGATGGTAGCCTTCTCATTATGGAAGGTAGTCTGTTTTCGAGATTTTTGTTACTCCATTGGATGGTAGCCTTGTCATTATGGAAGGTAGTCTGTTGTCGAGATTTTTATTACTCCAATTGATGGTATAATTGTCATTATGGATGGTAGTCTGTTGTCGAGATTTTTGTTATTCCAATGGATTGTAGCCTTGCCATTATGGAACGTATTCTGTTGTCGATGTTTTTGTTACTCCAATGGATGGTAGCCTTGTCATTATGGAAGTTAGTCTATTGTCGAGATTTTTGTTACTCCAGTGGATCGTAGTCTTGTTAATATGGAAGGTAGTTTGTTGTTGAGATTTTTGTTATTCCAATGAATGGTAGCCTTGTCATTATGGAAGGTAGTCTGTTGTGGATATTTTAGTTACTCCAATGGATGGGAGCCTTGTCTTTATGGAAGGTAGTCTGTTGTCCAGATTTTTGTTACTTCAATGGATGGGAGCCTTGTCATTATGGAAGGTAGTTTGTTGTCCAGATTTTTGTTACTCCAATTGATGCTAGCCTTGTCACTATGGAAGGTAGTCTGTTGTTCATATTTTTGTTACTCCAACGGATGATAGCCTTGTCATTTTGGAAGGTAGTCTATTGTCGAGATTTTTGTTACTCCAATGGATGGTAGCCTTATCATTATGGAAGGTTGTCTATTGTCGAGATTTTTGTTACTCTAATGGATGGTAGCTTTGTCATTTTCGAAGGTAGTCTGTATTCGAGATTTTTGTTACTCTAATGGATGGTAGCCTTGTCATTATGGAAGGTAGTTTGTTGTCGATATTTTTGTTACTCCAATGGATGCTAGCCTTGTCATTATGGAAGGTAGTATGTTACCGATATCTTTGTTACTCTAATGGATGCTAGCCTTGTCATTATGGAAGGTAGTCTGTCGTTGTGATTTCTGACACTCCAATGGATGCTCGCCTTGTCAGTATGGAAGGTAGTCTGTTGTTTATATTTTTGTTACTCTAATGGATGGTAGCCTTGTCATTATAAAAGGTAGTCTATTGTCAAGATTTTGGTTACTCCAATGGATGGTAGCCTTGTCATTATGGAAGGTAGTCTGTCATGATTTATGTCACTCCAATGGATGGTAGCCTTGTCACTATGGAAGGTAGTCTGTTGTTCAGATTTTTGTTACTCCAATGGATGGTAGCCTTGTCATTATTGAAGGTAGTCTATTGTCGAGATTTTTGTTACTCCATTGGATGGTAGCATTATCATTATGGAAGGTTGTCTTTTGTCGAGATTTTTGTTACTCCAATGGATGGTAGCCTTGTCATTATGGAAGGTAGTTTGTTTTCGATATTTTTGTTACTCTAATGGATGGTAGCCTTTTCACTATGGAAGGTATGTTCATATTTTTGTTACTCCAATGGATCGTAGCCTTGTTAATATGGAAGGTAGTTTGTTGTTGAGATTTTTGTTATTCCAATGAATGGTAGCCTTGTCATTATGGAAGTTAGTCTGTTGTGGATATTTTTCATACTCCAATGGATGTGAGCCTTGTCTTTATGGAAGGTAGTCTGTTGTCCAGATTTTTGTTACTTCAATGGATGGTAGCCTTGTCATTATGGAAGGTAGTTTGTTGTCGAGATTTTTGTTACTCCAATTGATTCTAGCCTTGTCACTATGGAAGGTAGTCTGTTGTTTATATTTTTGTTACTCCAACGGATGATAGCCTTGTCATTATGGAAGGTAGTCTATTGTCGAGATTTTTGTTACTCCAATGGATGGTAGCCTTATCATTATGGAAGGTTGTCTGTTGTCGAGATTTTTGTTACTCTAATGGATGGTAGCTTTGTCATTATCGAAGGTAGTCTGTATTCGAGATACTTCTTACTCTAATGGATGGTAGCCTTTTCATTATGGAAAATAGTTTGTTCTCGATATTTTTGTTACTCCAATGGATGCTAGCCTTGTCATTATGGAAGGTACTCTGTTGTTGTGATTTCTGACACTCCAATGGATGGTCGCCTTGTCATTATGGAAGGTAGTATGTGGTCGAAATTTTTGTTACTTCAATGGATGGTAGCCACGTCATTATGGAAGGTAGTTTGTTGTAGAGATTTTTGTTACTCCAATGGATGCTAGCCTTTTCATTAGGGAAGGTAGTCTATCGTTGTGATTTCTGTCACTCCAATGGATGGTAGCCTTGTGACTATGGAAGGTAGTCTGTTGTTCATATTTTTGTTACTCCAATGGATGGTAGCCTTGTCATTATGGAAGGTAGTCTATTGTCGAAATTTTTGTTACTCCAATGGATGGAAGCCTTGTCATTATGGAAGGCAGTCTTTTGTTCATATTTTTGTTACTCCAACGGATGGTAGCCTTGTCATTATGGAAGGTAGTCTATTGTTGAGATTTTTGTTACTCCAATGGATGGTAGCCTTGTCATTATGGAAATTTGTCTATTGTCGAGATTTTTGTTACTCCAATGCATTGTAGCCTTGTCATTATTGAAGGTAGTTTGTTGTCGAGATGTTTGTTACTCCAATGGATGCTATCCTTGTCATTCTAGAAGGTAGTCTATTGTTCAGATTTTTGTTACTCCGATGGATGGTAGCCTTGTCATTATGGAAGGTAGTCTGTGTTCGAGATTTTTCTTACTCCAATGGATGGTAGCCTTGTCACTATGGAAGGTATGTTCATATTTTTGTTACTCCAATGGATGGTAGCCTTGTCATTATGGAAGGTAGTTTATTGTCGAGATTTTTGTTATTCCAATGGATGCTAGCCTTGTCATTATGGAAGGTAGTCTGTCGTTGTGATTTATGTCACTCCAATGGATGGTAGCCTTGTCACTATGGAAGGTAGTCTGTTGTCGAGATTTTTGTTACTCCAATGGATGATAGCCTTGTCATTCTGGAAGGTAGTCTATTGTCGAAATTTTTGTTACTCCAATGGAAGATAGCCTTGTCATAATGGAAGGTTGTCTATTGTCGAGATTTTTGTTACTCTAATGGATGGTAGCCTTGTCATTATGGAAGGTAGTCTTTATTCGAAATTTTTGTTACTCCAATGGATGGTAGCCTTGTCATTATGGAAGGTAGTCTGTATTCAAGATTTTTGTTACTCCAATGGATGGTAGCCTTGTCACTATGGAAGGTAGTCTATTGTCGAGATTTTGGTTACTACAATGGATGGTAGCCTTGTCATTATGGAAGGTTGTCTGTTGTCGAGATTTTTGATACTCTAATGGATGGTAGCTTTGTCATTATCGAAGGTAGTCTGTATTCGAGATTTTTGTTACTCTAATTGATGGTAGCCTTGTCATTATGGAAGGTAGTTTGTTGTCCATATTTTTGTTACTCCAATGGATGTTAGCCTTGTCATTATGGAAGGTAGTATGTTGTCGATATCTTAGTTACTCTAATGGATTGTAGCCTTGTCATTATGGAAGGGAGTCTGTTGTCGAGATTTTTGTTACTCCAATGGATGCTAGCCTTGTCATTATGGAAGGTAGTATGTCATTGTGATTTCTGTCACTCCAATAGATGGTAGCCTTGTCACTATGGAAGATAGTTTGTTGTTCATATATTTATTACTCCAATGGATGGTAGCCTTGTCATTATGGAAGGTAGTCTATTGTCGAGATTTTGCTAACAACAATGGATGGTAGCCTTGTCATTATGGAACATAGTCTATTGTAGATATTTTTGTTACTCCAATGCATGGTAGCCTTGTCATTATGGAAGGTATTCTGTTGTCGATATTTTTGTTACTCCAATGGATGGTAGCATTATCTTTATGGAAGGTAGTCTGTTGTCGATATTTTTGTAACTCCAATGGATGGTAGCCTTGTCATTGTTGAAGGTAGTTTGTTGTCGAGATTTTTGTTACTCCAATGGATGGTATCATTTTCATTATGGATGGTAGTCTGTTGTTGAGAATTTTGTTACTCCAATGGATGGTAGCCTTTTCATTATGGAACGTGGTTTGTTGTCGATGTTTTTGTTACACCAATGGATGGTAGACTTGTCATTATGGAATGTAGTCTGTTGTCGAGATTTTTGTTATTCAAATGGATGGTAGCCTTGTCATTATGGAAGGTAGTCTGTTGTCTAGATTTTTGTTACTCCAATGGATGATAGCCTTGTCATTATGGAAGGTATTCTGTCGTTGTGACTTCTGTCAGTCCAATGGATGGTAGCCTTGTCACTATGGAAGGTAGTTTGTTGTTCATATTTTTGTTAATCGAATGGATGGTAGCCTTGTCATTATGGAAGGTTGTCAGTTGTCGAGATTTTTGTTACTCCAATGGATGGTAGCCTTCTCATTATGGAAGGTAGTCTGTTTTCGAGATTTTTGTCACTCCATTGGATGGTAGCCTTGTCATTATTGAAGGTAGTCTGTTGTCGAGATTTTTGTTACTACAATGGATGGTATCATTTTCATTATGGATGGTAGTCTGTTGTCGAGATTTTTGTTATTCCAATGGATTGTAGCCTTGCCATTATGGAACGTATTCTGTTGTCGATGTTTTTGTTACTCCAATGGATGGTAGCCTTGTCATTATGGAAGGTAGTCTATTGTCGAGATTTTTGTTACTCCAGTGGATCGTAGCCTTGTTAATATGGAAGGTAGTTTGTTGTTGAGATTTTTGTTATTCCAATGAATGGTAGCCTTGTCATTATGGAAGGTAGTCTGTTGTGGATATTTTTGTTACTCCAATGGATGGGAGACGTGTCTTTATGGAAGGTAGTCTGTTGTCCATATTTTTGTTACTTCAATGGATGGTAGCCTTGTCATTATGGAAGGTAGTCTGTATTCAAGATTTTTGTTACTCCAATGGATGGTAGCCTTGTCACTATGGAAGGTAGTCTATTGTCGAGATTTTGGTTACTACAATGGATGGTAGCCTTGTCATTATGGAAGGTTGTCTGTTGTCGAGATTTTTGATACTCTAATGGATGGTAGCTTTGTCATTATCGAAGGTAGTCTGTATTCGAGATTTTTGTTACTCTAATGGATGGTAGCCTTGTCATTATGGAAGGTAGTTTGTTGTCCATATTTTTGTTACTCCAATGGATGTTAGCCTTGTCATTATGGAAGGTAGTATGTTGTCGATATCTTAGTTACTCTAATGGATTGTAGCCTTGTCATTATGGAAGGGAGTCTGTTGTCGAGATTTTTGTTACTCCAATGGATGCTAGCCTTGTCATTATGGAAGGTAGTATGTCATTGTGATTTCTGTCACTCCAATAGATGGTAGCCTTTTCACTATGGAAGATAGTTTGTTGTTCATATATTTATTACTCCAATGGATGGTAGCCTTGTCATTATGGAAGGTAGTCTATTGTCGAGATTTTGCTAACAACAATGGATGGTAGCCTTGTCATTATGGAACATAGTCTATTGTAGATATTTTTGTTACTCCAATGCATGGTAGCCTTGTCATTATGGAAGGTATTCTGTTTTCGATATTTTTGTTACTCCAATGGATGGTAGCATTATCTTTATGGAAGGTAGTCTGTTGTCGATATTTTTGTTACTCCAATGGATGGTAGCCTTGTCATTGTGGAAGGTAGTTTGTTGTCGAGATTTTTGTTACTCCAATGGATGGTATCGTTTTCATTATGGATGGTAGTTTGTTGTTGAGAATTTTGTTACTCCAATGGATGGTAGCCTTGTCATTATGGAACGTGGTTTGTTGTCGATGTTTTTGTTACACCAATGGATGGTAGACTTGTCATTATGGAAGGTAGTCTGTTGTCGAGATTTTTGTTATTCAAATGGATGGTAGCCTTGTCATTATGGAAGGTAGTCTGTTGTCTAGATTTTTGTTACTCCAATGGATGATAGCCTTGTCATTATGGAAGGTATTCTGTCGTTGTGACTTCTGTCAGTCCAATGGATGGTAGCCTTGTCACTATGGAAGGTAGTTTGTTGTTCATATTTTTGTTAATCGAATGGATGGTAGCCTTGTCATTATGGAAGGTAGTCTGTTTTCGAGATTTTTGTCACTCCATTGGATGGTAGCCTTGTCATTATTGAAGGTAGTCTGTTGTCGAGATTTTTGTTACTACAATGGATGGTATCATTTTCATTATGGATGGTAGTCTGTTGTCGAGATTTTTGTTATTCCAATGGATTGTAGCCTTGCCATTATGGAACGTATTCTGTTGTCGATGTTTTTGTTACTCCAATGGATGGTAACCTTGTCATTATGGAAGGTAGTCTATTGTCGAGATTTTTGTTACTCCAGTGGATCGTAGCCTTGTTAATATGGAAGGTATTTTGTTGTTGAGATTTTTGTTATTCCAATGAATGGTAGCCTTGTCATTATGGAAGGTAGTCTGTTGTGGATATTTTTGTTACTCCAATGGATGGGAGCCGTGTCTTTATGGAAGGTAGTCTGTTGTCCATATTTTTGTTACTTCAATGGATGGTAGCCTTGTCATTATAGAAGGTAGTTTGTTGTTCATATTTTTGTTACTCCAATTGATGCTAGCCTTGTCACTATGGAAGGTAGTCTGTTGTTCATATTTTTGTTACTCCAACGGATGATAGCCTTGTCATTATGGAAGGTAGTCTATTGTCGAGATTTTTGTTACTCCAATGGATGGTAGCCTTATCATTATGGAAGGTTCTCTGTTGTCGAGATTTTTGTTACTCTAATGGATGGTAGCTTTGTCATTTTCGAAGGTAGTCTGTATTCGAGATTTTTGTTACTCTAATGGATGGTAGCATTGTCATTATGGAAGGTAGTTTGTTGTCGATATTTTTGTTACTCCAATGGATGCTAGCCTTGTCATTATGGAAGGTAGTATGTTGCCGATATCTTTGTTACTCTAATGGATGCTAGCCTTGTCATTATGGAAGGTAGTCTGTCGTTGTGATTTCTGACACTCCAATGGATGCTCGCCTTGTCAGTATGGAAGGTAGTATGTTGTTTATATTTTTGTTACTCTAATGGATGGTAGCCTTGTCATTATAAAAGGTAGTCGATTGTCAAGATTTTTGTTACTCCAATGGATGGTAGCCTTGTCATTATGGAAGGTAGTCTGTCGTGATTTCTGTCACTCCAATGGATGGTAGCCTTGTCACTATGGAAGGTAGTCTGTTGTTCAGATTTTTGTTACTCCAATGGATGGTAGCCTTGTCATTATTGAAGGTAGTCTATTGTCGAGATTTTTGTTACTCCATTGGATGGTAGCATTATCATTATGGAAGGTTGTCTTTTGTCGAGATTTTTGTTACTCCAATGGATGGTAGCCTTGTCATTATGGAAGGTAGTTTGTTTTCGATATTTTTGTTACTCTAATGGATGGTAGCCTTTTCACTATGGAAGGTATGTTCATATTTTTGTTACTCCAATGGATGGTAGCCTTGTTAATATGGAAGGTAGTTTGTTGTTGAGATTTTTGTTATTCCAATGAATGGTAGCCTTGGCATTATGGAAGGTAGTCTTTTGTGGATATTTTTCATACTCCAATGGATGTGAGCCTTGTCTTTATGGAAGGTAGTTTGTTGTCCAGATTTTTGTTACTTCAATGGATGGTAGCCTTGTCATTATGGAAGGTAGTTTGTTGTCGAGATTTTTGTTACTCCAATTGATGCTAGCCTTGTCACTATGGAAGGTAGTCTGTTGTTCATATTTTTGTTACTCCAACGGATGATAGCCTTATTATTATGGAAGGTAGTCTATTGTCTAAATTTTTGTTACTCCAATGGATGGTAGCCTTATCATTATGGAAGGTTGTCTGTTGTCGAGACTTTTGTTACTCTAATGGATGGTAGCTTTGTCATTATCGAAGGTAGTCTGTATTTGAGATTTTTCTTACTCTAATGGATGGTAGCCTTGTCATTATGGAAGGTAGTTTGTTGTCGATATTTTTGTTACTCCAATGGATGCTATCCTTGTCATTATGGAAGGTAGTATGTTGTCGATATCTTTGTTACTCTAATGGATGCTAGCCTTGTCATTATGGAAGGTATTTTGTCGTTGTGATTTCTGTTAGTCCAATGGATGGTAGCCTTGTCACTATGGAAGGTAGTTTGTTGTTCATATTTTTATTAGTCGAATGGATGGTAGCCTTGTCATTATGGAAGGTTTTCTGTTGTCGATGTTTTTGTTACTCCAATGGATGGTAGCCTTGTCATTATGGAAGGTAGTTTGTTGTCGATATTTTTGTTACTCCAATGGATGCTTGCCTTGTCATTATGGAAGGTAGTTTATCGTTGTGATTTATGTCACTCCAATGGATGGTCACCTTGTCAGTATGGAAGGTAGTCTGTTGTTCATATTTTTGTTACTCCAATGGAGGGTAGCCTTGTCATTATAAAAGGTAGTCTATTGTCGAGATTTTTGTTACTCCAATTGATGGTAGCCTAGTCATTATGGAAGGAAGTCTGTCGTGATTTCTGTCACTCCAATGGATGGTAGCCTTGTCACTATGGAAGGTAGTCTATTGTTCATATTTTTGTTACTCCAACCGATGGTAGCCTTGTCATTATGGAAGGTAGTCTATTGTCGATATTTTTGTTACTCCAATGGATGGTAGCCTTGTCATTATGGAAAGTTGTCTATTGTCGAGATTTTTGTTACTCCAATGGATTGTAGCCTTGTCATTATTGAAGGTAGTCTGTTGTCGAGATTTTTGTTACTCCAATGGATGCTATCCTTGTCATTCGAGAAGGTACTCTGTCGTTGTGATATCTATCACTCCAATGGATGGTAGCCTTGTCACTATGGAACGTAGTATGTTGTTCAAATTTTTGTTACTCCAATGGATGGTAGCCTTGTCATTATGGAAGGTAGTCTATTGTCGAGATTTTTGTTACTCCAATGGATGGTAGCATTATCATTATGGAAGGTTGTCTGTTGTCGAGATTTTTGTTACTCCAATGGATGGTAGCCTTGTCATTATGGAAGGTAGTCTGTTTTCGAGATTTTTGTTACTCCAATGGATGGTAGCCTTGTCACTATGGAAGGTATGTTCATATTTTTGTTACTCCAATGAATGTTAGCCTTGTCATTATGAAAGGTAGTTTATTGTCGAGATTTTTGTTATTCCAATGGATGCTAGCCTTGTCATTATGGAAGGTAGTCTTTCGTTGTGATTAATGTCACTCCAATGGATGGTAGCCTTGTCATTATCGAAGGTAGTCTGTATTCGAGATTTTTGTTACTCTAATGGATGGTAAGCTTGTCATTATGGAAGGTAGTCTGTTGTCGAGATTTTTGTTACTCCAATGGATGCTAGCCTTGTCAATATGGAAGGTAGTCTGTCATTGTGATTTATGTCACTCCAATGGATGGTAGCCTTGTCATTATGGAAGGTAGTCTTTATTCGAGATTTTTGTTACTCCAATGGATGGTAGCCTTGTCATTATGGAAGGTAGTCTGTATTCGAGATTTTTGTTACTGCAATGGATGGTAGCCTTGTCATTATGGAAGGTAGTCTATTGTCGAGATTTTGGTTACTACAATGGATGGTAGCCTTGTCATTATGGAAGGTTGTCTGTTGTCGAGATTTTTGTTACTCCAATGGATGGTAGCCTTGTCATTATGGAAGGTAGTCTGTTTTCGAGATTTTTGTTACTCCATTGGATGGTAGCCTTGTCATTATGGAAGGTAGTCTATTGTTGAGATTTTTGTTACTCCAATGGATGGTATCGTTGTCATTATGGATGGTAGTCTGTTGTCGAGATTTTTGTTATTCCAATGGATTGTAGCCTTGCCATTATGGAACGTATTCTGTTGTCGATGTTTTTGTTACTCCAATGGATGGTAGCCTTGTCATTATGGAAGGTAGTTTATTGTCGAGATTTTTGTTATTCCAATGGATGGTAGCCTTGTCATTATGGAAGGTAGTTTGTTGTCGATATTTTTGTTACTCCAATGGATGCTTGCCTTGTCATTATGGAAGGTAGTTTATCGTTGTGATTTATGTCACTCCAATGGATGGTCACCTTATCAGTATGGAAGGTAGTATGTTGTTCATATTTTTGTTACTCCAATGGATGGTAGCCTTGTCATTATAAAAGGTAGTTTATTGTCGAGATTTTTGTTACTCCAATTGATGGTAGCCTAGTAAATATGGAAGGTAGTCTGTCGTGATTTCTGTCACTCCAATCAATGGTAGCCTTGTCACTATGGAAGGTAGTCTATTGTTCATATTTTTGTTACTCCAACGGATGGTAGCCTTGTCATTATGGAAGGTAGTCTATTGTCGAGATTTTTGTTACTCCAATGGATGGTAGCCTTGTCATTATGGAAAGTTGTCTATTGTCGAGATTTTTGTTACTCCAATGGATTGTAGCCTTGTCATTATTGAAGGTAGTCTGTTGTCGAGATTTTTGTTACTCCAATGGATGCTATCCTTGTCATTCGAGAAGGTACTCTGTCGTTGTGATATCTATCACTCCAATGGATGGTAGCCTTGTCACTATGGAACGTAGTATGTTGTTCAAATTTTTGTTACTCCAATGGATGGTAGCCTTGTCATTATGGAAGGTAGTCTATTGTCGAGATTTTTGTTACTCCAATGGATGGTAGCATTATCATTATGGAAGGTTGTCTGTTGTCGAGATTTTTGTTACTCCAATGGATGGTAGCCTTGTCATTATGGAAGGTAGTCTGTTTTCGAGATTTTTGTTACTCCAATGGATGGTAGCCTTGTCACTATGGAAGGTATGTTCATATTTTTGTTACTCCAATGAATGTTAGCCTTGTCATTATGAAAGGTAGTTTATTGTCGAGATTTTTGTTATTCCAATGGATGCTAGCCTTGTCATTATGGAAGGTAGTCTTTCGTTGTGATTAATGTCACTCCAATGGATGGTAGCCTTGTCATTATCGAAGGTAGTCTGTATTCGAGATTTTTGTTACTCTAATGGATGGTAAGCTTGTCATTATGGAAGGTAGTCTGTTGTCGAGATTTTTGTTACTCCAATGGATGCTAACCTTGTCAATATGGAAGGTAGTCTGTCATTGTGATTTATGTCACTCCAATGGATGGTAGCCTTGTCATTATGGAAGGTAGTCTTTATTCGAGATTTTTGTTACTCCAATGGATGGTAGCCTTGTCATTATGGAAGGTAGTCTGTATTCGAGATTTTTGTTACTGCAATGGATGGTAGCCTTGTCATTATGGAAGGTAGTCTATTGTCGAGATTTTGGTTACTACAATGGATGGTAGCCTTGTCATTATGGAAGGTTGTCTGTTGTCGAGATTTTTGTTACTCCAATGGATGGTAGCCTTGTCATTATGGAAGGTAGTCTGTTTTCGAGATTTTTGTTACTCCATTGGATGGTAGCCTTGTCATTATGGAAGGTAGTCTATTGTTGAGATTTTTGTTACTCCAATGGATGGTATCGTTGTCATTATGGATGGTAGTCTGTTGTCGAGATTTTTGTTATTCCAATGGATTGTAGCCTTGCCATTATGGAACGTATTCTGTTGTCGATGTTTTTGTTACTCCAATGGATGGTAGCCTTGTCATTATGGAAGGTAGTTTATTGTCGAGATTTTTGTTATTCCAATGGATGGTAGCCTTGTCATTATGGAAGGTAGTTTGTTGTCGATATTTTTGTTACTCCAATGGATGCTTGCCTTGTCATTATGGAAGGTAGTTTATCGTTGTGATTTATGTCACTCCAATGGATGGTCACCTTATCAGTATGGAAGGTAGTATGTTGTTCATATTTTTGTTACTCCAATGGATGGTAGCCTTGTCATTATAAAAGGTAGTTTATTGTCGAGATTTTTGTTACTCCAATTGATGGTAGCCTAGTAAATATGGAAGGTAGTCTGTCGTGATTTCTGTCACTCCAATCAATGGTAGCCTTGTCACTATGGAAGGTAGTCTATTGTTCATATTTTTGTTACTCCAACGGATGGTAGCCTTGTCATTATGGAAGGTAGTCTATTGTCGAGATTTTTGTTACTCCAATGGATGGTAGCCTTGTCATTATGGAAAGTTGTCTATTGTCGAGATTTTTGTTACTCCAATGGATTGTAGCCTTGTCATTATTGAAGGTAGTCTGTTGTCGAGATTTTTGTTACTCCAATGGATGCTATCCTTGTCATTCGAGAAGGTAGTCTGTCGTTGTGATATCTATCACTCCAATGGATGGTAGACTTTACACTATGGAACGTAGTATGTTGTTCAGATTTTTGTTACTCCAATGGATGGTTGCCTTGTCATTATGGAAGGTAGTCTATTGTCGAGATTTTTGTTACTCCAATGGATGTTAGCATTATCATTATGGAAGGTTGTCTGTTGTCGAGATTTTTGTTACTCCAATGGATGGTAGCCTTGTCATTATGGAAGGTAGTCTGTTTTCGAGATTTTTGTTACTCCAATGGATGGTAGCCTTGTCACTATGGAAGGTAGTCTATTGTTGAGATTTTTGTTACTCCAATGGATGGTATCGTTGTCATTATGGATAGTAGTCTGTTGTCGAGATTTTTGTTATTCCAATGGATTGTAGCCTTGCCATTATGGAACGTTTTCTGTTGTCGATGTTTTTGTTACTCCAATGGATGGTAGCCTTGTCATTATGGAAGGTAGTTTATTGTCGAGATTTTTGTTATTCCAATGGATGGTAGCCTTGTCATTATGGAAGGTAGTTTGTTGTCGATATTTTTGTTACTCCAATGGATGCTTGCCTTGTCATTATGGAAGGTAGTTTATCGTTGTGATTTATGTCACTCCAATGGATGGTCACCTTATCAGTATGGAAGGTAGTATGTTGTTCATATTTTTGTTACTCCAATGGATGGTAGCCTTGTCATTATAAAAGGTAGTTTATTGTCGAGATTTTTGTTACTCCAATTGATGGTAGCCTAGTAAATATGGAAGGTAGTCTGTCGTGATTTCTGTCACTCCAATCAATGGTAGCCTTGTCACTATGGAAGGTAGTCTATTGTTCATATTTTTGTTACTCCAACGGATGGTAGCCTTGTCATTATGGAAGGTAGTCTATTGTCGAGATTTTTGTTACTCCAATGGATGGTAGCCTTGTCATTATGGAAAGTTGTCTATTGTCGAGATTTTTGTTACTCCAATGGATTGTAGCCTTGTCATTATTGAAGGTAGTCTGTTGTCGAGATTTTTGTTACTCCAATGGATGCTATCCTTGTCATTCGAGAAGGTAGTCTGTCGTTGTGATATCTATCACTCCAATGGATGGTAGACTTTACACTATGGAACGTAGTATGTTGTTCAGATTTTTGTTACTCCAATGGATGGTTGCCTTGTCATTATGGAAGGTAGTCTATTGTCGAGATTTTTGTTACTCCAATGGATGTTAGCATTATCATTATGGAAGGTTGTCTGTTGTCGAGATTTTTGTTACTCCAATGGATGGTAGCCTTGTCATTATGGAAGGTAGTCTGTTTTCGAGATTTTTGTTACTCCAATGGATGGTAGCCTTGTCACTATGGAAGGTATGTTCATATTTTTGTTACTCCAATGGATGGTAGCCTTGTCATTATGAAAGGTAGTTTATTGTCGAGATTTTTGTTATTCCAATGGATGCTAGCCTTGTCATTATGAAAGGTAGTCTGTCGTTGTGATATATGTCACTCCAATGGATGGTAGCCTTGTCACTATGGAAGGTAGTCTGTTGTCGAGATTTTTGTTACTCCAATGGATGATAGCCTTGTCATTATGGAAGGTAGTCTATTATCGATATTTTTGTTACTCCAATGGATGATAGCCTTGTCATAATGGAAGGTTATCTGTTGTCGAGATTTTTGTTACTCTAATGGATGGTAGCTTTGTCATTGTCGAAGGTAGTCTGTATTCGAGATTTTTGTTACTCTAATGGATGGTAGCCTTGTCATTATGGAAGGTAGTCTGTTGTCGAGATTTTTGTTACTCCAATGGATGCTAGCCTTGTCATTATGGAAGGTAGTCTGTCGTTGTGATTTATGTCACTCCAATGGATGGTAGCCTTGTCATTATGGAAGGTAGTCTTTATTTGAGATTTTTGTTACTCCAATGGATGGTAGCCTTGTCATTATGGAAGGTAGTCTGTATTCGAGATTTTTGTTACTGCAATGGATGGTAGCCTTGTCATTATGGAAGGTAGTCTATTGTCGAGATTTTGGTTACTACAATGGATGGTAGCCTTGTCATTATGGAAGGTTGTCTGTTGTCGAGATTTTTGATACTCTAATGGAAGGTAGCTTTGTCATTATCGAAGGTAGTCTGTATTCGAGATTTTTGTTACTCTAATGGATGGTAGCCTAGTCATTATGGAAGGTAGTTTGTTGTCCATATTTTTGTTACTCCAATGGATGTTAGCCTTGTCATTATGGAAGGTAGTATGTTGTCGATATCTTAGTTACTCTAATGGATTGTAGCCTTGTCATTATGGAAGGGAGTCTGTTGTCGAGATTTTTGTTACTCCAATGGATGCTAGCCTTGTCATTATGGAAGGTAGTATGTCATTGTGATTTCTGTCACTCCAATGGATGGTAGCCTTGTCATTATGGAAGGTAGTCTATTGTCGAGAGTTTGGTTACTACAATGGATGGTAGCCTTGTCATTATGGAACATAGTCTATTGTAGATATTTTTGTTACTCCAATGCATGGTAGCCTTGTCATTATGGAAGATATTCTGTTGTCGATATTTTTGTTACTCCAATGGATGGTAGCATTATCATTATGGAAGGTAGTCTGTTGTCGATATTTTTGTTACTCTAATGGATGGTAGACTTGTCATTATGGAAGGTAGTATGTTGTCGATATCTTTGTTACTCCAATGGATTGTAGCCTTGTCATTATTGAAGGTAGTTTGTTGTCGAGATTTTTGTTACTCCAATGGATAGTATCGTTTTCATTATGGATGGTAGTCTGTTGTTGAGAATTTTGTTACTCCAATGGATGGTAGCCTTGTCATTATGGAACATGGTCTGTTGTCGATGTTTTTGTTACTCCAATGGATGGTAGACTTGTCATTATGGAAGGTAGTCTGTTGTCGAGATTTTTGTTATTTCAATGGATGGTAGCCTTGTCATTATGGAAGGTAGTCTGTTGTCTATATTTTTGTTATTCCAATGGATGATAGCCTTGTCATTATGGAAGGTATTATGTCGTTGTGACTTATGTCAGTCCAATGGATGGTAGCCTTGTCACTATGGAAGGTAGTTTGTTGTTCATATTTTTGTTAATCAAATGGATGGTAGCCTTGTCATTATGGAAGGTTGTTAGTTGTCGAGATTTTTGTTACTCCAATGGATGGTAGCCTTCTCATTATGGAAGGTAGTCTGTTTTGGAGATTTTTGTTACTCCATTGGATGTTATCCTTGTCATTATGGAAGGTAGTCTGTTGTCGAGATTTTTGTTACTCCAATGGATGGTATCATTGTCATTATGGATGGTAGTCTGTTGTCGAGATTTTTGGTATTCCAATGGATTGTAGCCTTTCCATTATGGAACGTATTCTGTTGTCGATGTTTTTGTTACTCCAATGGATGGTAGCCTTGTCATTATGGAAGGTAGTCTATTGTCGAGATTTTTGTTACTCCAGTGGATCGTAGCCTTGTAAATATGGAAGGTAGTTTGTTGTTGAGATTTTTGTTATTCCAATGAATGGTAGCCTTGTCATTATGGAAGGTAGTCTGTTGTGGATATTTTTGTTACTCCAATGGATGGGAGCCTTGTCTTTATGGAAGGTAGTCTGTTGTCCAGATTTTTGTTACTTCAATGGATGGTAGCCTTGTCATTATGGAAGGTAGTTTGTTGTCGAGATTTTTGTTACTCCAATTGATGCTAGCCTTGTCACTATGAAAGGTAGTCTGTTGGTCATATTTTTGTTACTCCAACGGATGATAGCCTTGTCATTATGGAAGGTAGTCTATTGTCGAGATTTTTGTTACTCCAATGGATGGTAGCCTTATCATTATGAAAGGTTGTCTGTTTTCGAGATTTTTTTTACTCTAATGGATGGTAGCTTTGTCATTATCGAAGGTAGTCTGTATTCGAGATTTTTGTTACTCCAATGGATGGTAGCCTTGTCATTATGGAAGGTAGTTTGTTGTCGATATTTTTGTTACTCCAATGGATGCTAGCCTTGTAATTATGGAAGGTAGTATGTTGTCGATATCTTTCTTACTCTAATGGATGCTAGCCTTGTCATTATGGAAGGTAGTCTGTCGTTGTGATTTCTGACACTCCAATGGATGCTCGCCTTGTCAGTATGGAAGGTAGTCTTTTGTTTATATTTTTGTTACTCCAATGGATGGTAGCCTTGTCATTATAAAAGGTAGTCTATTGTCGAGATTTTTGTTACTCCAATGGATGGTAGCCTTGTCATTATGGAAGGTAGTCTGTCGTGATTTCTGTCACTCCAATGGATGGTAGCCTTGTCACTATGGAAGGTAGTCTGTTGTTCAGATTTTTGTTACTCCAATGGATGGTAGCCTTGTCATTATTGAAGGTAGTCTATTGTCGAGATTTTTTTTACTCCATTGGATGGTAGCATTATCATTATGGAAGGTTGTCTTTTGTCGAGATTTTTGTTACTCCAATGGATGGTAGCCTTGTCATTATGGAAGGTAGTTTGTTTTCGATATTTTTGTTACTCTAATAGATGGTAGCCTTGTCACTATGGAAGGTATGTTCATATTTTTGTTACTCCAATGTATCGTAGCCTTATTAATATGGAAGGTAGTTTGTTGTTGAGATTTTTTTTATTCCAATGAATGGTAGCCTTGTCATTATCGAAGGTAGTCTGTTGTGGATATTTTTCATACTCCAATGGATGGGAGCCTTGTCATTATGGAAGGTAGTTTGTTGTCGAGATTTTTGTTACTCCAATTGATGCTAGCCTTGTCACTATGGAAGGTAGTATGTTGTTCATATTTTTGTCACTCCAACAGATGATAGCCTTGTCATTATGGAAGGTAGTCTATTGTCGAGATTTTTATTATTCCAATGGATGGTAGCCTTATCATTATGGAAGGTTGTCTGTTGTCGAGATTTTTGTTACTCTAATGGATGGTAGCTTTGTCATTATCGAAGGTAGTTTGTTTTTGAGATTTTTGTTACTCCATTGGATGGTAGCCTTGTCATTATGGAAGGTAGTCTGTTGTTGAGATTTTTGTTACTCCAATGGATGGTATCATTGTCATTATGGATGGTAGTCTGTTGTCGAGATTTTGGTTATTCCAATGGATTGTAGCCTTGCCATTATGGAACGTATTCTGTTGTCGATGTTTTTGTTACTCCAATGGATGGTAGCCTTGTCATTATGGAAGGTAGTTTATTGTCGAGATTTTTGTTATTCTAATGGATGGTAGCCTTGTCATTATGGAAGGTAGTTTATTTTCAATATTTTTGTTACTCCAATGGATGCTTGCCTTGTCATTATGGAAGGTAGTTTATCGTTGTGATTTATGTCACTCCAATGGATGGTCAGCTTGTCAGTATGGAAGGTAGTTTGTTGTTCATATTTTTGTTACTCCACTGGATGGTAGCCTTGTAATTATAAAAGGTAGTCTATTGTCGAGATTTTTTTTACTCCAATTGATGGTAGCCTAGTCATTATGGAAGGTAGTCTGTCGTGATTTCTGTCACTCCAATGGATGGTAGCCTTGTCACTATGGAAGGTAGTATGTTGTTCAGATTTTTGGTACTCCAATGGATGGTAGCCTTGTCATTATTGAAGGTAGTCTATTGTCGAGATTTTTGTTACTCCAATGGATGGTAGCATTATCATTATGGAAGGTTGTCTGTTGTCGAGATTTTTGTTACTCCAATGGATGGTAGCCTTGTTATTATGGAAGGTAGTTTGTTTTCGATATTTTTGTTACTCTAATGGATGGTAGCCTTGTCACTATGGATGGTAGCCTTGTCATTATGGAAGGTAGTTTGTTGTCGATATTTTTGTTACTCCAATGGATGCTAGCCTTGTCATTATGGAAGGTAGTCTGTTGTCGAGATTTTTGTTACTCCAATGGATGTTAGCCTTGTCATTATGGAAGGTAGTCTGTCGTTGTGATTTATGTCACTCCAATGGATGGTAGCCTTGTCACTATGGAAGGTAGTCTGTTGTTCATATTTTTGTTACTCTAATCGATGGTAGCCTTGTCATTATGGAAGGTAGACTATTATCGATATTTTGGTTACTACAATGGATGGTAGCCTTGTCATTATGGAACATAGTCTATTGTAGATATTTTTGTTACTCCAATGCATCTTAGCCTTGTCATTATGGAAGGTAGTCTGTTTTCGAGATTTTTGTTACTCCAATGGATGGTAGCATTATCATTATGGAAGGTAGTCTGTTGTCGATATTTTTGTTACTACAATGGATGGTAGCCTTGTCATTATGGAAGGTAGTTTGTCATTGTGATTTCTGTCACTCCAATGGATGGTAGCTTGTCACTATGGAACGTAGTCTGTTGTTCATATTTTTGTTACTCCAATGGATGGTAGCCTGGTCATTACGGAAAGTAGTATGTTGTCGAGATTTTTGTTACTCCAAAGGATGGTAGCGTTATCATTATGGAAGGTTGTCTGTTATCGATATTTTTGTTACTCCAATGGATGGTAGCCTTGTCATTATGGAAGGTAGTGTGTTTTCGAGATTTTTGTTACTCCAATGGATGGTAGCCTTGTCACTATGGAAGGTATGTTCATATTTTTGTTACTCCAATGGATGGTAGCCTTGTCATTATGGAAGGTAGTATGTTGTCGATATCTTTGTTACTCCAATGGATGGAAGCCTTGTCATTATGGAAGGTAGTTTGTTGTCGAGATTTTTGTTATTCCAATGGATGGTAGCCTTGTCATTATGGAAGGTAGTCTGTCATTGTGATTTCTGTTACTCCAATGGATGGTAGCCTTGTCACTATGGAAGGTAGTCTGTTGTTCATATTTTTGTTACTCCAATGGATGGTAGCCTTGTCATTATGGAAGGTAGTCTATTGTCGATATATTTGTTACTCCAATGGATGGTAGCATTATCATTATGGAAGGTTGTCTGTTGTCGAGATTTTTGTTACTCCAATGGATGGTAGCCTTGTCATTCTGGAAGGTAGTCTGTTTTCGAGATTTTTGTTACTACAATGGATGGTAGCCTTGGCATTAAGGAAGGTAGTCTGTTGTCGAGATTTTTGTTACTCCAATGGATGGTAGCCTTGTCATTATCGAAGGTAGTCTGTATTCGAGATTTTTGTTACTCTAATGGATGGTAGCCTTGTCATTATGGAAGGTAGTTTGTTGTCGTTATTTTATTTACTCCAATGGATGCTAGCCTTGTCATTATGGAAGGTAGTATGTTGTCGATATCTTTGTTACTCTAATGGATTGTAGCCTTGTCATTATGGAAGGTAGTCTGTTGTCGAGACTTTTGTTACTCCAATGGATGCTACCCTTGTCATTATGGAAGGTAGTCTGTCGTTGTGATTTATGTCACTCCACTGGATGGTAGCCTTGTCACTATGGAAGGTAGTCTGTTGTTCATATTTTTGTTACTCTAATGAATGGTAGCCTTGTCATTATGGAAGGTAGACTATTGTCGAGATTTTGGTTACTACAATGGATGGTAGCCTTGTCATTATGGAACATAGTCTATTGTAGATATTTTTGTTACTCCAATGCATCATAGCCTTGTCATTATGGAAGGTAGTCTGTTGTCGAGATTTTTGTTACTCCAATGGATGGTAGCATTATCATTATGGAAGGTAGTCTGTTGTCGATATTTTTGTTACTCCAATGGATGGTAGCCTTTTCATTATGGAAGGTAGTCTGTCGTTGTGATTTCTGTCACTCCAATGGATGGTAGCCTTGTCACTATGGAACGTAGTCTGTTTTTCAGATTTTTGTTACTCAAATGGATGGTAGCCTTGTCATTATGGAAAGTAGTATGTTGTCGAGATTTTTGTTACTCCAATGGATGGTAGCCTTGTCATTATTGAAGGTAGTCTGTTTTCGAGATTTTTGTTACTCCAATGGATGGTACCCTTGTCACTATGGAAGGTATGTTCATATTATTGTTACTCCAATGGATGGTAGCCTTGTCATTATGGAAGGTAGTTTGTTGTCGAGATTTTTGTTATTCCAATGGATGGTAGCCTTGTCATTATGGAAGGTAGTCTGTCGTTGTGATTTCTGTCACTCCAATGGATGGTAGCCTTGTCACTATGGAAGGTAGTTTGTTGTTCATATTTTTGTTACTCCAATGGATGGTAGCCTTGTCATTATGGAAGGTAGTCTATTGTCGATATATTTGTTACTCCAATGGATGGTAGCATTATCATTATGGAAGGTTGTCTGTTGTCGAGATTTTTGTTATTCCAATGGATGGTAGCCTTGTCATTATGGAAGGTAGTCTGTCGTTGTGATTTCTGTCACACCAATGGATGGTAGCCTTGTCACTATGGAAGGTAGTCTGTTGTTCATATTTTTGTTACTCCAATGGATGGTAGCCTTGTCATTATGGAAGGTTGTCTGTTGTCGAGATTTTTGTTACTCCAATGGATGGTAGCCTTGTCATTCTAGAAGGTAGTCTGTTTTCAAGATTTTTGTTACTACAATGGATGGTAGCCTTGGCATTAAGGAACGTAGTCTGTTGTCGATATTTTTGTTATTCCAATGGATTGTAGCCTTGTCATTATCGAAGGTAGTTTGTATTCGAGATTTTTGTTACTCTAATGGATGGTAGCCTTGTCATTATGGAAGGTAGTTTGTTGTCGATATTTTTGTTACTCCAATGGATGCTAGCCTTGTCATTATGGAAGGTAGTATGTTGTCGATATATTTGTTACTCTAATGGATGGTAGCCTTGGCATTAAGGAAGGTAGTCTATTGTCGAGATTATTGTTACTCCAATGGATGTTAGCCTTGTCATTTTGGAAGTTAGTTTGTCGTTGTGATTTATGTCACTCCAATGGATGGTAGCCTTGTCACTACGGAAGGTAGTCTGTTGTTCATATTTTTGTTACTCTAATGGATGGTAGCCTTGTCATTATGGAAGGTAGACTATAGTTGAGATTTTGGTTACTACAATGGATGGTAGCCTTGTCATTATGGAACATAGTCTATTGTAGATATTTTTGTTACTCCAATGCATCGTAGCCTTGTCATTATGGAAGGTAGTCTATTGTCGAGATTTTTGTTACTCCAATGGATGGTAGCATTATCATTATGGAAGGTAGTCTGTTGTTGATATTTTTGTTACTCCCACTATGCCAGAAATAACCTACGAAAGCGCTTTTTTTGGGCTTTAAAAGCGCTTAAAAGCGCTCTCGTAGGTGGCGCTGCTAAAGGTTTTAGCAGCGCTTTTTGTTCAGAAAAAAGCGCTCTCGTAGGCCTACCTATGAAAGCGCTTTTTTCTTAAAACCGCTTTCATAGGTAGGCCTACGAGAGCGCTTTTTTCTGAAAAAGCGCTTTCATAGGTGTATTCAGAATGCGTATAAAGTAGGCCTATAAGAGCGCTTTTTGTTCAGAAAAAAGCGCTCTCGTAGGCCTACCTATGAAAGCGCTTTTAAGAAAAAAGCGCTTTCATAGGTAGGCCTACGAGAGCGCTTTTTTCTTAAAAGCGCTTTCATAGGTTTTCTACTGAAAAATCTAAAATTTAAAAAATTTCTAAACCTGCATTTTTTTGCAGCAAACCTGTAATTCTTAAACCGGTATTTTACAATCTAATCTAGAAATACCAATATATATTAGTTTTAATCCAAATACCAAATTTAATTCAAATACCAAATATTATATATATATACAAATACCATTATAATCAATTCATATCCAAAATATATATTCACCATTGTAATTCAATATTAACATGTTTTTAAACGTAACAAAATACACCCTAAGAAATCAGCTATATAACACTAAGTAAATCAATCCTAATCTACATATATATCCAAGGTCCTGATCCTGCAATATGAACATAATAACACGGTCAGTGTTGTATACACAAAACAATATATTCATAATTAACCAATTTTCACACAACAATGTAATCGTACCTTATTATAAGATTCTTAGCTCAATAAAATATTGGCACAACTCCTCTTTGAGTTCTTCCAATTGACGTGGCGAGTAATATGGACAATTGTATTGATCAAAATACTACATTACAAAACAAAATATATGCATGATTTAGGTTAATGTAATAAATTATATGCAAAATCCGATAAGTAATAAAACAAAGTATAAATCCATACCGTGATTGGAATCTCGATTTCATTCATTTGAATGATTTCTTTGATAAACATCAAAACGAAGTATCCGCAATCTATGCCGTTTTGTTGTTGAGGGCACTACATAGAAAAACAAATAAGATTATACACATCTATTGATTTATCAAGTAGCATAAATATTATAAGCAAAATTGTTGAAATTTATATACCTGTACTTTGATCCAATTAATGTTGTTTGATCTAGACCGTGGTACTCGTGCTCCCCTTTGACATCGGAATACTTGTATTGAACTGATGACAAAATTAAAATATTTATTTAGAACAATGACATTGAAATAATTAAATATATAAACACAAACGAATATTTAGAATAATGTCACTTACGTATCAATCACTAGCTTCATTTCCGGATAATTTGTCCAATCACCGTCAACCGAATTCACGTAATAGACCATTTCTTTTATGGGATTGATTGCAAGCAATAACCAGTGACATCTATAAATTAAAGCAACAATTTAGAAGAGAATTTTAATGTAAAAAATACAAATATTAAAAGGAGCTTAGAATGAAAATCTAACCCTGTATTATAAGGCAAAAGATACAAGCTCTCTATACTGGAAGTTGTCCTGAATCTTTCGACCAAGTGTTCTCTTACTGAATCAGGTTCCCTAGAAATTGTTGCTCCGCTAACACGGGAGGAAGACACGAAACGGAATCTATTTGACAATTGATTCCCGCGCATCAATTTTTCAAATAACATCCTTAAATAAAAACATAATTAATATTAGACTATTTCAATTAAATGTTTAAAAAAATGTTCAACCAATTAAATAATATATTGATCGGGTTACCGGATGTACGAGTGCATCACACTGATGCCTAACTCTCGATGATGAAAGATTTGTTCCATGTCCTCTAATCCAATTGTTTCGGTACATGGAAAACCAAAGACAATTTCATCCACATCGATTTGACGAATTCCATCATTCATCAAATCTGATGTGCCAACTAGTGTCTCCAGACACTGTCGATACCTAGGCACAAATTTATGGACATGAACCTTCTTCTTAGGTGGAACCCTACTAACTTTCTGGCTCACCTGCTGTGACTGATCTTGAGAAGGTACCTTAAAAATCATATAGAATTATGTAAGATACAAAGTTATGCAGTTTTTTATTCCGATCATAAATGAAACACTTTAAAAGTACCTGTCTTTGCGATGCAATAGACTCGCCGCGCTGCAAAATCCCTTTATCCTTAGATGCGGGTTTTGCAGGAGTCTAAAATTACCATTATAAAATTCAGGTCAGAACTGTCAGTTGAATACTTAAAGATTCATAATGGTTTTCAACATACCTGATCATCTATGCAGATGAGGTCTGATGGCCATGCCACAAAAGATCCTACTGCATCTCGCAGCAATGTGGTCTCCGCAACAATGTCAGGTACCGGTAGCAATGCATTCATATCTAAAACAACATCAACCGATACCTTCATGTGGCCATCCGGGAGCGGTCTATGGTGAATTAAATCTCCCGAGGTGTTGTGCACTTTTCCCTTGCCAACTACCCGATAAGTCGGAGACGCTAGATACAACTGACAACATGAAATGCCCTAAACCAATAATAACCGTTAGACTTCCTTTAATGTTGACAATAATAACCGTTATAATTATACTTTCTCTAAATATAATGGATTATCATCTTAATTACCTCGGGAAAATTTTGTTGACGGTTGATACTAGCCTTGTCACTAGTTTCTTTCAACTGTGAACTGCTCCTTTCGTCCATATACACCTCTTTGTCCCTCTGCAGTTCACGGACTTGTGCTTGTAAATCCTGCAATGTTTGCATCACTTCCGCATTGCTAGGATTTCTTTTTCTTGGATTGTTATACAGAGAGGTAGGTGTCACACCATGGCCTTTACCCCTCACTCGTCCCGGATACTCAGCAACACATACTGCTCGACTGAGTACGCTCCTGATATTCGAGTCATCACCCGAGGATACCGATTGCGATATAGTCTCCTGTAATTCATTTAAATATCGATAATTAAAGACACAACGTTAATTATATATTAATTAAAGACATAATGGTATACTTACACACTCATCATAAATATGTTGCAGATCGGGGTTAACAACTTTATCTCTGCCAACACGAGCTTCCTTCCACAGCACATGTGCAGGTAGTGATGTTTCGTCACTCTGCGTCTCCTCCAACTACGCATTGTTACAAATAATAAAATCATCAATACACATTGTTACAAATTAATAATACACATTGAGATAATTAATAAGATCGTAGAATTGAGATTTACTTACAATTTTTTCCTGTAAGCGTGCATATCCCAAACGACCTTTTTTATATGGATATGCGGTTTTTGACGCTCTATCCCGATTTACAGCACTCACTTTCTTGAAACTATCGTCTTTTCTTTGGCCCACAAAAGCAACCCATTCTTCGGGTGTAATGAAGCTCTCATATTTTTTTGGTCGTTCAGGTTCCTCTTCAACAAAATTTCCTTCATCGTCTTTAAGAAACTTATTTGTCAAAAAATTTCTCCACCCTCTATGTCTTTTTCCGGCCAAGGCCATTATATACTTTTTGCGGGCATCTTCAATGTTAAACGACCTCTACAAAAAAACATATGCATAGAGGGTGTTAGTATATGTAATTTAAAAACAATATTTTCGTCAAAATAAAGCAAATAACAACAACCACATATGATACCTTTATCTCGGTCCAAATTCTTTCTTTAGCATCCAACTCTCCTTTTTTCCAGCTAGTAGTGGTGATCGGAATGTGCATACGAACAAGCGTACCGATGTAGCTTGTCAGCTTTGCAGAATTAGGCCAGATTAGTTGGTCATCATTATTCCAATCTACATTATAAATAATACCTCTATCTCTATCACGAATGATTCCCCGCATGATAGTTATGCCTCGTGTGATGTCCTTATCTGAAGTGTCTTGTGGAACATTATCTTGTGGAACATCTCCTTGTGGAACATTTTCTGAATTATCTTGTGGAACATCTCCTTGTGGAACATCGTGATACATTTTCTGTCAAAACGCAAAGTATACACGGAATGAATCCGTATCAAGAAAATGCAACATACAAAAGACAATTTAAGACAAATTCATCACAATATATACCAGTAATTTGAGGAAGAAAGTTACCTCTCAGATGTTTCGAACTCTAAGAAACGCGAAGAATGAGCGTCGTACGTCGAACTAGGCCGGGAAACGCTGCAATTTCATAGAATGTTATTCAATATTTCGGATCGATTGTCGAAAGATATATACTATTTTAACATAAAGGTTCACAATAAATGTCACATATATATTTTCAATGTTTGGGAAAGCTATGACAATAATACAACACAAATATTAGAAATAGTGAATTCACAAAGTCAACATAAGGTTGATGCGATGAACTGATACTATTAAATAAATGCTTCACACGATTCACCATATTTTTAGTAACAAGTTCATATATCACATTGCATTGTTATCATAACACAAGTTAATCGGAAGTTGCTAACGGAAGCAAGAAAATTAAGCATTAACATTCACGAAAGATTCAATTAAATGCGGAAAAATGTCAAACGGAAAATTAAGGCGAAATATGTACATGGAACCAAGTCCGGACAACATATTTTATTCACAAAAACGCACATAAAATTAGTTCTGAAATCAATTGAAATGGTACTGGTGTTTGACAATTACCAAAACAAACTATTCTAAACGATTAGAAATAATTAATTGAACAATTTTCATGGTCTTCTAATACCGGACAACCTTATACCTGAATAAAGAGTGGCTTGAAAAACCTCAACAAAAACGGTGTAACTCAATCGCATTAATCCACAAACGTAACAAAATGCAAGAATAGGCATCAAACAATTTTAAAGTTCAATTGACAAGGTATTCAAGAGTTCCAGTATAATTCGACATCCAAAAGTTATCAACAAAATTTATCCGGATTCAACATCAAATTCACCAATTCACCATGATTTGATACCAACAGCCATGAACTAACATGAATCTAACATTTATACTCTAGACTCTTGTTCTAAAACAAAGATACTCATCAATCAACCTATTCCTCTTTTCATCCTTTTTACACTGTTCAAGAAATCAAGACTTACGCATATTCAATAATTCAAATATATCATGAATTTTCAAGAACAAAGTTCAACACAGTTCAAGAATCATATAATTGTTTAACAAGTCAACTTCAAGAATCACACCCCAATATTCAATTCAATGTCAAATTTACTCATGAAATTAAAACTTTGTTCTATTCAACAATCCAAAGTTTAACCTAACTCATGAACATCCAACATAATTTCATTCCTAATTATCATCATCACCTTATAAACAAATGTTTCTAAGTTTTTAGTTGAACATAATTGATTTCAATCTCCGATAGAAGAAAATACACCAGCACGGTTTTAACCGACCAAACTAAAACTACTCATGCATATGTTGTATCACATCCATTTATACAAACCAACACTTTCAGAATACACCAGCACTTTCAGAATTCAAAACAAGTAAATTATGGCATTATACTCAAAACACAGAAAATAAATATTCATGATAAAACTTCAACAGCCTTTAACAAAAATGTAGGTTAAGCTTGTTCAAGATGTAGGTTTTTGTATAAGATGAACAGATAATGGAACAGATAATGGAAGAAGATAATGGAAGAAGAAGAAACTTACCAAGATGGAGAAGACGGAACGAACGGCGGCGACGACTGAAGAAGACGGAACGAACGGCGATGATGACGAAGACGGAAAAAATGAAGAAGACGAAGAAATGAAGAAGACAGAACGAACGAACTTACCAAGTGAGGGAAAATATCAGATTTAGGGATTTTTAATTTAATTATAAAAAAACCTACGAAAGCGCTTTTAAAAGCGCTTTCGTATGCCCCCTATATGAGAGCGCTTCTGAGGTAAAAAGCGCTTTCGTATGCCCCCCATATAAGAGCGCTTTAGAAAGCGCTTTCGTAGGTCCCCCTTTCAGAGCGCTTTTCAAAAGCGCTTTTATAGGGCCACCTATAAGAGCGCTTTTCAAAAGCGCTTTCGTAGGTTAGATATTTCAAATACCTATGAAAGCGCTTTCTGAAAAGCGCTTTCGTAGGAAACCCTATAAAAGCGCTTTTTTTAAGCGAATTTTTTTTAAAGGCTACGAAAGCGCTTTCTCTTAAAAGCGCTTTCGTAGATGCGCTGCCAAAAATTGTTTTTTTTGTAGTGTCCAATGGATGGTAGCCTTGTCATTATGGAAGGTAGTCTGTCGTTGTGATTTCGGTCACTCCAATGGATGGTAGCCTTGTCACTATGGAACATAGTCTGTTGTTCAGATTTTTGTTACTCCAATGGATGGTAGCCTTGTCATTATGGAATGTAGTCTGTTGTCGAGATTTTTGTTAATCCAATGGATGGTAGCATTATCATTATGGAAGGTTGTCTGTTATCGAGATTTTTGTTACTCCAGTGGATGGTAGCCTTGTCACTATGGAAGGTATGTTCATATTTTTGTTACTCCAATGGATGGTAGCCTTGTCATTATGGAAGGTAGTTTGTTGTCGAGATTTTTGTTATTCCAATGGATGGTAGCCTTGTCATTATGGAAGGTAGTATGTCGTTGTGATTTTTGTCACTCCAATGGATGGTAGCCTTGTCATTATGGAAGGTAGTCTGTTGTTCATATTTTTGTTACTCCAATGGATGGTAGCCTTGTCATTATGGAAGGTAGTCTATTGTCGATATATTTGTTACTCCAATGGATGGTAGCATTATCATTATGGAAGGTTGTCTATTGTCGAGATTTTTGTTACTCCAATGGATGGTAGCCTTGTCATTTTGGAAGGTAGTCTGTTTTCGAGATTTTTGTTTCTACAATGGATGGTAGCCTTGGCATTAAGGAAGGTAGTCTGTTGTCGAGATTTTTGTTACTCCAATGGATGGTATCATTGTCATTATGAATGGTAGTCTGTTGTCGAGATTTTTGTTATTCCAATGGATTGTAGCCTTGTCATTATGGATTGTATTCTATTGTCGATGTTTTTGTTACTCCAATGGATAGTAGCCTTGTTATTATGGAAGGTAGTCTGTTGTCTAGATTTTTGTTATTCCAAATAATGGTAGCCTTGTCATTATGGAAGGTAGTCTGTTGTCGAGTTTTTTGTTACTCCAATGGATGCTAGCCTTGTCATTATGGAAGGTAGTATGTCGTTGTGATTTTTGTTACTCCAATGAATAGTATCCTTGTTATTATGAAAGGTAGTCTATTGTCTAGATTTTTGTTACTCCAATGGATGCTAGCCTTGTCATTATGGAAGGTAGTCTGTCGTAGTGATTTATGTCACTCCAATGGATGGTAGCCTTGTCACTATGGAAGGTAGTCTTTTGTTCATTTTTTTGTTACTCCAATGGATGATAGCCTTGTCATTATGGAAGGTAGTCTGTTGTCCAGATTTTTGTTACTTCAATGGATGGTAGCCTTGCCATTATGGAAAGTAGTTTGTTGTCGAGATTTTTGTTACTCCAATGGATGCTAGCCTTGTCATTACGGAAGGTAGTTTGTCGTTGTTATTTATGTCACTCTAAGGGATGGTTGCCTTGTCACTATGGAAGGTAGTCTGTTGTTCATATTTTCGTTACTCCAATGGATGATAGACTTGTCATTATGAAAGGTAGTCTATTGTCCAGATTTTTTTACTCCAATGGATGGTAGCCCTGTCATTATGGAAGGTTGTCTATTGTCGAGATTTTTGTTACTCTAATGGATGGTAGATTTGTCATTATCGAATGTAGTCTGTATTCGAGATTTTTGTTACTCTAATGGATGGTATCCTTGTCATTATGGAAGGTAGTTTGTTGTCGATAGTTTTGATACTCCAATGGATGCTAGCCTTGTCATTATGGAAGGTAGTATGTTGTCGATATCTTTGTTACTCTAATGGATTGTAGCCTTGTCATTATGGAAGGTAGTCTGTTGTCGAGATTTTTCTTACTCCAATGGATGTTAGGCTTGTCATTATGGAAGGTAGTCTGTCGTTGTGATTTATGTCACTCCAATGGATGGTAGCCTTGTCACTATGGAAGGTAGTATGTTGTTCATATTTTTGTTACTCTAATGGACGGTAGCCTTGTCATTATGGAAGGTAGACTATTGTCGAGATTTTGGTTACTACAATGGATGGTTGCCTTGTCATTATGGAACAAAGTCTACTGCAGATATTTTTGTTACTCCAATGCATCGTAGCCTTGTCATTATGGAAGGTATTATGTTGTAGAGATTTTTGTTTCTCCAATGGATGGTAGCATTATCATTATGGAAGGTAGTCTGTTGTCGATATTTTTGTTACTCCAATGGATGGTAGACTTGTCATTATGGAAGGTAGTCTGTCGTTGTGATTTCTATCACTCCAATGGATGGTAGCCTTGTCACTACGGAACGTAGTTTGTTGTTCAGATTTTTGTTACTCCAATGGATGGTAGCATTATCCTCATGGAAGGTTGTCTGTTATCGAGATTTTCGTTACTCCAATGGATGGTAGCCTTGTCATTATGGAAGGTAGTCTGTTTTCTAGATTTTTGTTAGTCCAATGGATGGTAGCCTTGTCACTATGGAATGTATGTTCATATTTTTGTTACTCCAATGGATGGTAGCCTTCTCATTATGGAAGGTAGTTTGTTGTCGAGATTTTTGTTATTCCAATGGATGGTAGCCTTGTCATTATGGAAGGTAGTCTGTCGTTGTGATTTCTATCACTCCGATGGATGGTAACCTTGTCACTATGGAAGGTAGTCTGTTGTTCATATTTTTGTTACTCCATTGGATGATAGACTTGTCATTATGGAAGGTAGTCTGTTGTCGATATATTTGTTACTCCAATGGATGGTAGCATTATCATTATGGATGGTAGTCAGTTGTCGATATTTTTGTTATTCCAATGGATTGTAGCCTTGTCATTCTGGAAGGTAGTCTGTTTTCGAGATTTTTGTTACTACAATGGATGGTAGCCTTGGCATTAAGGAAGGTAGTCTGTTGTCGAGATTTTTGTTACTCCAATGGATGGTATCATTGTCATTATAGATGGTAGTCAGTTGTCGAGATTTTTGTTATTCCAATGGATTGTAGCCTTCTCATTATGGAACGTATTCTGTTGTCGATGTTTTTGTTACTCCAATGGATAGTAGCCTTGTTATTATGGAAGATAGTCTGTTGTCTAGATTTTTGTTAATCCAATGAATGGTAGCCTTGTCATTATGGAAGGTAGTCTGTTGTCGAGATTTTTGTTACTCCAATGGATGGTATCATTGTCATTATGGATGGTAGTCTGTTGTCGAGAATTTTGTTACTCCAATGGATGGTAGCCTTGTCATTTTGGAACTTGGTTTGTTGTCGATGTTTTTGTTACTCCAATGGATGGTAGCCTTGTCATTATGGAAGGTAGTTTGTTGTCGAGATTTTTGTTATTCCTATGGATGGTAGCCTTGTTATTATGGAAGGTAGTGTGTTGTTAAGATTTTTGTTACTCCAATGGATGCTAGCCTTGTCATTATGGAAGGTAGTCTGTCGTTGTGATTTTTGTCACTCCAATGGATGGTAGCCTTGTCACTATGGAAGGTAGTCTGTTGTTCATATTTTTGTTACTCCAATGGATGTTAGCTTTGTCATTCTGGAAGGTAGTCTGTTTTCGAGATTTTTATTACTACAATGGATGGTAGCCTTGTCATTATGGAAAGTAGTTTGTTGTCGAGAATTTTGTTACTCCAATGGTTGGTATCGTTGTCATTATGGATGGTAGTCTGTTGTCGAGATTTTTGTTCTTCCAATGGATTGTAGCCTTGTCATTATGGAACGTATTTTGTTGTCTATGTTTTTGTTACTCCAATGGATAGTAGCCTTGTTATTATGGAAGGTAGTATATTGTCTAGATGTTTGTTATTCCAATGAATGGTAGCCTTGTCATTATGGAAGGTAGTCTGTTGTCTAGATTTTTTTTACTCCAATGGACGCTAGCGGTGTCATTATGGAAGGTAGTATGTTGTTGTGATTTTTGTCACTCCAATTGATGGTAGCCTTGTCACTATGGAAGGTAGTCTGTTGTTCATATTTTTGTTACTCCAATGGATGGTAGCCTTGTAATTATAGAAGGTAGTCTATTTGTCGAGATTTTTGTTACTCCAATGGATGGTAGCATTATCGTTATGGAAGGTTGTCTGTTGTCGAGATTTTTGTTACTCCAATGGATGGTAGTCTTGTCATTATTAAAGGTAGTCTGTTTTCGAGATTTTTGTTACTCTAATTGATGGTAGCCTTGTCATTATGGAAGGTAGTCTGTTTTCGAGATTTTTGTTACTCCAATGGATGGTAGCCTTGTCATTATGGAAGGAAGTTTGTTGTTCATATTTTTGTTACTCCAATGAATGGTAGCCTTCTCATTATGGTAGGTAGTATGTCGTTGTGATTTTTGTCACTTAAATGGATGGTAGCCTTGCCATTACGGAAGCTAGTTTGTTGTTCATATTTTTGTTACTGCAATGGATTGTAGCCTTGTCATTATGGAAGGTATTCTATTGTCGATATTTTTGTTACTCCAATGGATGGTAGCCTTATCATTATGGAAGGTTGTCATTTGTCGAGATTTTTGTTACTCAATTGGATTGTAGCCTTGTCATTATGGAAGGTAGTCTATTTTCAAGATTTTTGTTACTACCATGGATGATAGCCTTGTTATTATGGAAGGTAGTATGTTGTCGATATCTTTGTTACTACAATGGATTATAGCCTTGTCATTATGGAAGGTAGTCTGTTGTCGAGATTTTTGTTACTCCAATGGATGGTATCGTTGTCATTATGGATGGTAGTCTGTTGTCGAGAATTTTGTTACTCCAATGGATGGTAGCCTTGTCATTTTGGAACTTGGTATGTTGTCGATGTTTTTGTTACTCCAATGGATGGTAGCCTTCTCATTATGGAAGGTAGTCTGTTGTCGAGATTTTTGTTATTCCTATGGATGGTAGCCTTGTTATTATGGAAGGTAGTGTGTTGTTAAGATTTTTGTTACTCCAATGGATGCTAGCGGTGTCATTATGGAAGGTAGTATGTCGTTGTGATTTCTATCACTCCAATGGATGATAGCCTTGTCACTATGGAATGTAGTCTGTTGTTCATATTTTTGTTACTCCAATGGATGGTAGCCTTGTCATTATAGAAGGTAGTCTATTGTCGAGATTTTTGTTACTCCAATGGATCGTAGCATTATCATTATGGAAGGTTGTCTCTTGTCAAGATTTTTGTTACTCCAATGGATGGTAGTCTTGTCATTATAAAAGGTAGTCTGTTTTCGAGATTTTTGTTACTCCAGTGGATGGTAGCATTGTCATTGTGGAAGGTAGTCTATTTGCGAGATTTTTGTTACTCCAATGGATGGTAGCCTTGTCATTATGGAAGGAAGTTTGTTGTTCATATTTTTGTTACTCCAATGGATGGTAGCCTTCTCATTATGGTAGGTATTATGTCGTTGTGATTTCTGTCACTCAAATGGATGGTAGCCTTGTCATTATGGAAGCTAGTTTTTTGTTACTTTAATGGATGGTAGTCTTGTCATTATGGAAGGTAGTTTGTTGTCGAGATTTTTGTTACTCCAATGGATGGTAGCCTTATCATTATGGAAGGTTATCTGTTGTCGAGATTTTTGTTACTCCAATGGATTGTAGCCTTGTCATTATGGAAGGTAGTCTATTTTCAAGAATTTGTTACTACAATGGATGGTATCCTTTGTATTATGGAAGGTAGTTTGTTGTCCAGATTTTTGTTACTCCAATGGATGGTATCTTTGTCATTATGGATGGTTGTCTATTGTCGAGATTTTTGTTATTCCAATGGATTGTAGCCTTTTCATTATGGAACGTATTCTGTTGTTGATGTTTTTGTTACTCCAATGGATGGTAGCCTTGTCATTTTGGAACTTGGTCTGTTGTCGATGTTTTTGTTACTCCAATGGATGGTAGCCTTGTCATTATGGAAGGTAGTCTGTTGTCAAGATTTTTGTTATTCCAATGGATGCTAGCCTTGTAATTATGGAAGGTAGTCTGTCGTTGTGATTTCTGTCACTCCAATGGATTGTAGCCTTGTCACTATGGAAGGTAGTCTGTTGTTCATATTTTTTTTACTCCAATGGATGATAGCCTTGTCATTATGGAAGGTAGTCTATTATCGATATATTTGTTACTCCAATGGATGGTAGCATTATCATTATGGAAGGTTGTCTGTTGTCGAGATTTTTGTTACTCCAATGGATGGTAGCTTTGTCATTCTGGAAGGTAGTCTGTTTTCGAGATTTTTGTTACTACAATGGATGGTAGCCTTAGCATTATGGAAGGTAGTTTGTTGTCGAGATTTATGTTACTCTAATGGATGGTATCGTTGTCATTATGGATGATAGTCTATTGTCGAGATTTTTGTTATTCCAATGGATTGTAGCCTTGTCATTATGGAACGTATTTTGTTGTCGATGTTTTTGTTACTCCAATGGATAGTAGGCTTGTTATTATGGAAGTTAGTCTATTGTCTATATTTTTGTTATTCCAATGAATGGTAGCCTTGTCATTATGGAAGGTAGTCTGTTGTCGAGATTTTTGTTACTCCAATGGATGCTAGCGGTGTCATTATGGAAGGTAGTATGTCGTTGTGATTTCTGTCACTCCAATGGATGGTAGCCTTGTCACTATGGAAGGTAGTCTGTTGTTCATATTTTTGTTACTCCAATGGATGGTAGCCTTGTCATTATAGAAGGTAGGCTATTGTCGAGATTTTTGTTACTCCAATGGATCGTAGCATTATCATTATGGAAGGTTGTCTGTTGTCGAGATTTATTTTTACTCCAATGGATGGTAGTCTTGTCATTATGGAAGGTAGTCTGTTTTCGAGATTTTTGTTACTCCAGTGGATGGTAGCCTTGTGATTGTGGAAGGTAGTCTGTTTTCGAGATTTTTGTTACTCCAATGGATGGTAGCCTTGTCATTATGGAAGGAAGTTTGTTGTTCATATTTTTGTTACTCCAATGGATGGTAGCCTTCTCATTATGGTAGGTATTATGTCGTTGTGATTTCTATCACTCAAATGGATGGTAGCCTTGTCATTATGGAAGGTAGTTTGTTGTTTATATTTTTGTTACTCCAATTGATGGTAGCCTTGTCATTATGGAAGGTAGTCTATTGTCGAGAGTTTTGTTACTCCAATGGATGGTAGCCTTATCATTATGGAAGGTTGTCTATTGTCGAGATTTTTTTTACTCCAATGGATTGTAGCCTTGTCATTATGGAAGGTAGTCTATTTTAAAGATTTTTGTTACTACAATGGATGGTAGCCTTGTTATTATGGAAGGTAGTATGTTGTCGATATCTTTGTTACTCCAATGGATTGTAGCCTTGTCATTATGGAAGGTAATCTGTTGTCGAGATTTTTGTTACTCCAATGGATGGTATCGCTGTCATTATGGATGGTAGTCTACTGTCGAGAATTTTGTTACTCCAATGGATGGTAGCCTTGTCATTTTGGAACTTGGTCTGTTGTCGATGTTTTTGTTACTCCAATGGATGGTAGCCTTGTCATTCTGGAAGGTAGTCTGTTGTCTAGATTTTTGTTATTCCAATGGATGGTAGCCTTGTCATTATGGAAGGTAGTGTGTTGTTAAGATTTTTGTTACTCCAATGGATGCTAGCCTTGTAATTATGGAAGGTAGTCTGTCGTTGTGATTTCTGTCACTCCAATGGATGGTAGCCTTGTCACTATGGAAGGTAGTTTGTTGTTCATATTTTTTTACTCCAATGGATGGTAGCCTAGTCATTATGGAAGGTAGTCTGTTGTCGAGATTTTTGTTACTCCAATGGATGGTAGCATTATCATAATGGAAGGTTGTTTGTTGTCGAGATTTTTGTTACTCCAATGGATGGTAGCTTTGTCATTCTGGAAGGTAGTCTGTTTTCGAGATTTTTGATACTACAATGGGTGGTAGCCTTGGCATTATGGAAGGTAGTCTATTGTCGAGATTTTTGTTACTCCAATGGATGGTAGCGTTGTCATTATGGATGGTAGTCTTTTGTCGAGAATTTTGTTACTCCAATTGATGGTAGTCTTGTCATTTTAGAACTTGGTCTGTTGTCGATGTTTTTGTTACTTCAATGGATGGTATCCTTGTCATTATGGAAGGTAGTCTGTTGTCGAGATTTTTGTTATTCCAATGGATGGTAGCCTTGTCATTATGGAAGGTAGTGTGTTGTTAAGATTTTTGTTACTCCAATGGATGCTAGCCTTGTCATTATGGATGGTAGTCTGTCGTTGTGATTTCTGTCACTCCAATGGATGGTAGCCTTGTCACTATGGAAGTTAGTCTGTTGTTCATATTTTTTTTACTCTAATGGATGGTAGCCTTGTCATTATGGAAGGTAGTCTATTGTCAATATATTTGTTACTCCAATGGATGGTAGCATTATCATTATGGAAGGTTGTCTGTTGTCGAGATTTTTGTTACTCTAATGGATGGTAGCTTTGTCATTCTGGAAGGTAGTATATTTTCGAGATTTTTGTTACTCCAATGGATGGTATCGTTGTCATTATGGATGGTAGTCTGTTGTCGAGATTTTTGTTATTCCAATGGATTGTAGCCTTGTCATTATCGAAAGTATTTTGTTGTCGATGTTTTTGTTACTCCAATGGATAGTAGCCTTGTTATTATGGAAGGTAGTCTATTGTCTAGATTTTTGTTATTCCAATGAATGGTAGCCTTGTCATATTAGAAGGTAGTCTGTTGTCGAGATTTTTTTTACTCCAATGGATGCTAGCGGTGTCATTATGGAAGGTAGTATGTCGTTGTGATTTTTGTCACTCCAATGGATGGTAGCCTTGTCACTATGGAAGGTAGTCTGTTGTTCATATTTTTTTTACTCCAATGGATGGTAGCCTTGTCATTATAGAAGGTAGTCTATTGTCGAGATTTTTGTTACTCCAATGGATGGTAGCATTATCATTATGGAAAGTTGTCTGTTGTCGAGATTTTTGTTACTCCAATGGATGGTAGTCTTGTCATTATGGAAGGTAGTCTGTTTTCGAGATTTTTGTTACTCCAATGGATGGTAGCCTTGTCATTATGGAAGGTAGTCTGTTTTCGAGATTTTTGTTACTCCAATGGATGGTAGCCTTGTCATTATGGAAGGAAGTTTGTTGTTCATATTTTTGTTACTCCAATGGATGGTAGCCTTCTCATTATGGTAGGTAATATGTCGTTGTGATTTCTATTACTCCAATGGATGGTAGCATTATCATTATGGAAAGTTGTCTGTTGTTGAGATTTTTGTTACTCCAATGGATGGTAGTCTTGTCATTATGGAAGGTAGTCTGTTTTCGAGATTTTTGTTACTCTAATGGATGGTAGCCTTATCATTATGGAAGGTTATCTGTTGTCGAGATTTTTGTTACTCCAATGGATTGTAGCCTTGTCATTATGGAAGGTAGTCTATTTTCAAGATTTTTGTTACTGCAATGGATGGTATCCTTGGTATTATTGAAGGTAGTTTGTTGTCGAGATTTTTGTTACTCCAATGGATGGTATCGTTGTCATTATGGATGGTTGTCTATTGTCGAGATTTTTGTTATTCCAATGGATTGTAGCCTTTTCATTATGGAACGTATTCTGTTTTCGATGTTTTTGTTTGCTCCAATGGATAGTATCCTTGTTATTATGGACGGTGGTTTGTTGTCTAGATTTTTGTTATTCCAATGAATGGTAGCATTATCATTATGGAAGGTTGTCTGTTGTCGAGATTTTTGTTACTCTAATGGATGGTAGCTTTGTCATTCTGGAAGGTAGTAAGTTTTCGAGATTTTTTTTACTCCAATGGATGGTAGCTTTGTCATTATGGAAGGTAGTTTGTTGTCGAGATTTTTGTTACTGCAATGGATGGTAGCTTGGTCTTTATGGAAGGTAGTCTTTTGTCAATATTTTTGTTACTCCAATGGATGGTAGCCTTGTCTTTAAGAAAGATAGTCTGTTGTCGATATTTTTGTTACTCCTATGAATGGTAGCCTTGTCATTATGGAAGGTAGTCTATTGTCGAGATCTTTGTTACTCAATGGATGGTAGCCTTGTCATTATGGAAGGTAGTCTGTGGTAGAGATTTTTGTTACTCTAATGGATGGTAGCCTTGTCATTATGGAAGGAAGTCTTTTGTCAAGATTTTTGTTACTCCAATGGATTGTAGCCTTGTCATTATGGATCATGGTCTATTGTTAAGATTTTTTTTACTCCAATGGATGGTATCCTTGTAATTTTGGAAGGTAGTCTGTTGTCGAGATTTTTGTTACTCCAATGGATGGTAGCCTTGTCATTATGGAAGGTAATCTGCTATCGATATTTTTCTTACTCTAATGGATGGTAGCCTTGTCTTTATGGAAGGTAGTCTGTTGTCGAGATTTTTTTTACTCCAATGGATGCTAGCCTTGTCACTATGTAAGGTAGTATATTGTCAAAAATTTTTTTACTCCAATGGATGGTAGCCTTGTCATATTGAAGGTAGTTTGTTGTTGAGATTTTTTTTACTGCAATGGATGGTAGCCTTGTCATTATGGAAGGTAGTCTGTTGTCGATATCTTTGTTACTCAATGGATAGTAGCCTTGTCATTATGGAAGGTAGTCTGTTGTCTAGATTTTTTTTACTCCAATGGATGGTAGCCTTGTTGTTATGGAAGGTAGTTTGTTGTCGACATTTTTGTTATTCTAATGGATGGTAGCCTTGACATTATGGAACGTAGTCTGTTGTCGAGATTTTTGTTACTTCAATGGATGGTAGGCTTGTCATTATGGAAAGTAGTCTGTTGTCGATATTTTTGTTACTCCAATGGATGGTAGCCTTGTCATTATGGAAGGTAGTTTGTTGTTTAGATTTTTGTTACTCCAATGGATGGTAGCCTTTTCATTATGAAAGGTAGTCTATTGTTGAGATTTTTGTTATTCCATTGGATAATAGCCTTGTCATTATGGAAGGTAGTCTGTTGTCTAGATTTTTTTTACTCCAATGGATGCTAGCCTTGTCATTATGGAAGGTAGTGTGCTGTCGAGATTTTTGTTACTGCAATGGATTGTAGCTTTGTCTTTATGGAAGGTAGTCTTTTTTCAATATTTTTGTTACTCCAATGGATGGTAGCCTTGTCTTTATGGAAGGTAGTCTATTGTTGATATTTTTGTTACTCCTATGGATGGTAGCCTTGTCATTATGGAAGGTATTCTGTTGTCGAGATCTTTGTTACTCAATGGATGGTAGCCTTGTCATTATGGAAGGTAGTCTGTGGTAGAGATTTTTGTTACTATAATGGATGGTAGCCTTGTCATTATGGAAGGAAGTCTTTTGTCGAGATTTTTGTTACTCCAATGGATGGTAGCCTTGTCATTATGGACCATGGTCTATTGTCGAGATCTTTGTTACTCAATGGATGGTAGCCTTGTCATTATGGAAGGTTGTCTATGGTAAGGATTTTTGTTACTCTAATGGATGGTAGCCTTGTCATTATGGAAGGAAGTCTTTTGTCGAGATTTTTCTTACTCCAAGGGATGATAGCCTTGTCATTATGGAAGCAAGTCTTTTGTCGAGATTTTTGTTACTCCAATGGATGGTAGCCTTGTCATTATGGATCATGGTCTATTGTCAAAATTTTTGTTACTCCAATGGATGGTATCCTTATAATTTGGAAGGTAGTCTGTTGTCGAGATTTTTTTTACTCCAATGGATGGTAGCCTTTTCATATGTAAGGTAGTCTGTTGTCGAGATTTTTTACTCCAATGGATGGTATCCTTGTCATTATGGAAGGTAGTCTGTTTTTGATATCTTTGTTACTCAATGGATGGTAGCCTTGTTATTATGGAAGGTAGTCTGTTGTCGATATCTTTGTTACTCAATGGATGCTAGCCTTGTCATTATGGAAGGTAGTCTTTTGTCGAGATTTTTTTTACTACAATGGATGGTAGCCTTGTCTTTATGGAAGGTATTCTGTTGTCGATATTTTTGTTACTCCAATGGATGGTAGCCTTGTCTTTATGGAGGGTAGTTTGTTGTCGATATTTTTATTACTCCTATGGATGGTAGCCTTGTCATTATGGAAGGTAGTCTATTGTCGAGATCTTTATTACTCAATGGATGGTAGCCTTCTCATTATGGAAGGTAGTCTGTGGTAGAGATTTTTGTTACTCTAATGGATGGTAGCCTTGTCATTATGGAAGGAAGTCTTTTGTCGAGATTTTTGTTACTCCAATGGATGGTAGCCTTTTCATTATGGACCGTGGTCTATTGTCGAGATTTTTGTTACTCCAATGGATGGTATCCTTGTAATTATGGAAGGTAGTCTATTGTCTAGATTTTTGTTACTCCAATGGATGGTAGCCTTGTCATTATGGAAGGTAGTCTGCTATCGATATTTTTGTTACTCCAATGGATGGTAGCCTTGTCATTATGGAAGGTAGTCTATTGTCGAGATTTTTTTTACTCTAATGGATGCTAGCCTTGTCATTATGGAAGGTAGTATATTGTCAAGATTTTTTTTACACCAATGGATGGTAGCCTTGTCATATGGAAGGTAGTTTATTGTCGAGATTTTTTTTACTGCAATGGATGGTAGCCTTGTCATTATGGAAGGTAGTCTATTGTCGATATCTTTGTTACTCAATGGATGGTAGCCTTGTCATTATGGAAGGTAGTTTGTTGTCGAGATTTTTTTTACTCCAATGGATGGTAGCCTTGTCATTATGGAAGGTAATCTGTTGTCGGGATTTTTGTTACTCTAATGGATGGTAGCCTTGATATTATGGAATGTAGTCTGTTGTCGAGATTTTTGTTACTTCAATGGATGGTAGGCTTTTCATTATGGAACGTAGTCTGTTGTCAATATTTTTGTAACTCCAATGGATGGTAGCCTTGTCATTATGGAAGGTAGTTTGTTGTTTATATTTTTTTACTCCAATGGATGGTAGCCTTGTCATTATGGAAGGTAGTATGTTGTCGATAATTTTGTTACTCCAATGGATGGTATCCTTGTCATTATGGAAGGTAGTCTGTTGTCGAGAATTTTTTTACTCCAATGGATGCTAGCCTTGTCATTATGGAAGGTAGTATACTATCAAGATTTGTTTTACTCCAATGGATGGTAGCCTTGTCATATGGAAGGTAGTTTGTTGTCGAGATTTTTTTTACTGCAATGGATGGTAGCCTTGTCATTATGGAAGGTAGTCTGTTGTCGATATCTTTGTTACTCAATGGATAGTAGCCTTGTCATTATTGAAGGGAGTTTGTTGTCAAGATTTTTTTTACTCCAATGGATGGTAGCCTTGTCATTATGGAAGGTAGTCTGTTGTCGACATTTTTGTTACTCTAATGGATGGTAGACTTGACATTATGGAACATAGTTTGTTATCGAGATTTTTGTTACTTCAATGGATGGTAGGCTTGTCATTATGGAAAGTAGTCTGTTGTGGATATTTTTGTTACTCCAATGGATGGTAGCCTTGTCATTATGGAAGGTAGTTTGCTGTTCAGATTTTTGTTACTCCAATGGATGGTAGCCTTGTCATTATGAAAGGTAGTTTGTTGTCGAGATTTTTGTTACTCTAATGGATGGTAGCCTTGTCGTTATGGAAGGTAGTCTGCTGTCGATATTTTTGTTACTCCAATGGATGGTAGCCTTCTCTTTATGGAAGGTAGTCTGTTGTCGATATTTTTGTTACTCCTATGGATGGTAGCCTTTTCATTATGGAAGGTAGTCTATTGTCGAGATCTTTGTTACTTAATGGATGGTAGCCTTATCATTATAGAATGCAGTCTGTGGTAGAGATTTTTGTTACTCTAATGGATGATAGCCTTATCATTATGGAAGGAAGTCTATTATCGAGATTTTTGTTACTCCAATGGATGGTAGCCTTGTCATTATGGACCGATGTCTATTGTCGAGATTTTTGTTACACCAATGGATGGTATCCTTGTAATTATGGAAGGAAGTCTTTTGTCGAGATTTTTGTTACTCCACTGGATGATAGCCTTGTCATTATGGACCGTGGGCTATTGTCGATATTTTTGTTACTCAAATGAATGGTATCCTTGTAATTATGGAAGGTAGTCTGTTGTCGAGATTTTTGTTACTCCAATGGATGGTAGCCTTGTCATATGGAAGGTAGTTTGTTATCGAGATTTTTTTTACTGCAATGGATGGTAGCCTTGTCATTATGGAAGGTAGTTTGTTGTCGATATCTTTGTTACTCAATGGATGGTAGCCTTGTCATTATGGAAGGTAGTCTGTTGTCGAGATTTTTTTTACTCCAATGGATGGTAGCCTTGTCATTATGGAAGGTAGTTTGTTGTCGATATCTTTGTTACTCAATGGATGGTAGCCTTGTCATTATGGAAGGTAGTCTGTTGTCGAGATTTTTGTTACTGCAATGGATGGTAGCTTTGTCATTATGGAAGGTAGTCTATTGTCGAGTTCTTTGTTACTCAATGGATGGTAGCCTTGTCATTATGGAAGGTAGTCTGTGGTAGAGACTTTTGTTACTCTAATGGATGGTAGCCTTGTCATTATGGAAGGAAGTCTTTTGTCGAGATTTTTTATTACTCCAATGGATGGTAGCCTTGTCATTATGGACCATGGTCTATTGTCGAGATTTTTTTTACTCCAATGGATGGTATCCTTGTAATTATGGAAGATAGTCTGTTGTCGAGATTTTTGTTACTCCAATGGATGGTGGCCTTGTCATTATGGAAGGTAGTTTGTTGTCGATATCTTTGTTACTCAATGGATAGTAGCCTTGTCATTATGGAAGGTAGTCTGTTGTCGAGATTTTTTTTACTGTAATGGATGGTAGCCTTCTCATTATGGAAGGTAGTTTGTTGTCGATATCTTTGTTACTCAATGGATAATAGCCTTGTCATTATGGAAGGTAGTCTGTTGTTGAGATTTTTTTTACTCCAATGTATGGTATCCTTGTCATTATGGAAGGTAGTGCCTTGTCGACATTTTTGTTACTCTAATGGATGGTAGCCTTGACATTATGGAACGTAGTATGTTGTCGAGATTTTTGTTACTTCAATGGATGGTAGGCTTGTCATTATGGAAAGTAGTTTGTTGTCGATATTTTTGTTACTCCAATGGATGGTAGCCTTGTCATTATGGAAGGTAGTTTGTTGTTCAGATTTTTGTTACACCAATGGATGGAAGCCTTGTCATTATGAAAGGTAGTTTATTGTCAAGATTTTTGTTATCCATTGGTTAGTAACCTTGTTATTATGGAAGGTAGTCTGTTGTCGAGATTTTTGTTATCCCAATGGATGGTAACCTTGACATTATGGAAGGTAGTAGGTTGTCGAGATTTTTTTTACTCCAATGGATGGTAGCTTTGTCATTATGGAAGGTAGTTTGTTGTCGAGATTTTTGTTACTGCAATGGATGGTAGCTTTGTCTTTATGGAAGGTAGTCTTTTGTCAATATTTTTGTTACTCCAATGGATGGTAGCCTTGTCTTTAAGAAAGATAGTCTGTTGTCGATATTTTTGTTACTCCTATGGATGGTAGCCTTGTCATTATGGAAGGTAGTCTATTGTCGAGATCTTTGTTACTCAATGGATGGTAGCCTTGTCATTATGGAAGGTAGTCTGTGGTAGAGATTTTTGTTACTCTAATGGATGGTAGCCTTGTCATTATGGAAGGAAGTCTTTTGTCGAGATTTTTATTACTCCAATGGATTATATCCTTGTAATTTTGGAAGGTAGTCTGTTGTCGAGATTTTTGTTACTCCAATGGATGGTAGCCTTGTCATTATGGAAGGTAATCTGCTATCGATATTTTTCTTACTCTAATGGATGGTAGCCTTGTCTTTATGGAAGGTAGTCTTTTGTCGAGATTTTTTTTACTCCAATGGATGCTAGCCTTGTCACTATGTAAGGTAGTCTATTGTCAAGATTTTTTTTACTCCAATGGATGGTAGCCTTGTCATATTGAAGGTAGTTTGTTGTCGAGATTTTTTTTACTGCAATGGATGGTAGCCTTGTTATTATGGAAGGTAGTCTGTTGTCGACATTTTTGTTATTCTAATGGATGGTAGCCTTGTCATTATGGAAGGTAGTCTATTGTCGAGATTTTTTTTACTCTAATGGATGCTAGCCTTGTCATTATGGAAGGTAGTATATTGTCAAGATTTTTTTTACACCAATGGATGGTAGCCTTGTCATATGGAAGGTAGTTTATTGTCGAGATTTTTTTTACTGCAATGGATGGTAGCCTTGTCATTATGGAAGGTAGTCTATTGTCGATATCTTTGTTACTCAATGGTTGGTAGCCTTGTCATTATGGAAGGTAGTTTGTTGTCGAGATTTTTTTTACTCCAATGGATGGTAGCCTTGTCATTATGGAAGGTAATCTGTTGTCGGGATTTTTGTTACTCTAATGGATGGTAGCCTTGATATTATGGAATGTAGTCTGTTGTCGAGATTTTTGTTACTTCAATGGATGGTAGGCTTTTCATTATGGAACGTAGTCTGTTGTCAATATTTTTGTAACTCCAATGGATGGTAGCCTTGTCATTATGGAAGGTAGTTTGTTGTTTATATTTTTTTACTCCAATGGATGGTAGCCTTGTCATTATGGAAGGTAGTATGTTGTCGATAATTTTGTTACTCCAATGGATGGTATCCTTGTCATTATGGAAGGTAGTCTGTTGTCGAGAATTTTTTTACTCCAATGGATGCTAGCCTTGTCATTATGGAAGGTAGTATACTATCAAGATTTGTTTTACTCCAATGGATGGTAGCCTTGTCATATGGAAGGTAGTTTGTTGTCGAGATTTTTTTTACTGCAATGGATGGTAGCCTTGTCATTATGAAAGGTAGTCTGTTGTCGATATCTTTGTTACTCAATGGATAGTAGCCTTGTCATTATTGAAGGGAGTTTGTTGTCGAGATTTTTTTTACTCCAATGGATGGTAGCCTTGTCATTATGGAAGGTAGTCTGTTGTCGACATTTTTGTTACTCTAATGGATGGTAGACTTGACATTATGGAACATAGTTTGTTATCGAGATTTTTGTTACTTCAATGGATGGTAGGCTTGTCATTATGGAAAGTAGTCTGTTGTGGATATTTTTGTTACTCCAATGGATGGTAGCCTTGTAATTATGGAAGGTAGTTTGCTGTTCAGATTTTTGTTACTCCAATGGATGGTAGCCTTGTCATTATGAAAGGTAGTTTGTTGTCGAGATTTTTGTTACTACAATGGATGGTAGCCTTGTCGTTATGGAAGGTAGTCTGCTGTTGATATATTTGTTACTCCAATGGATGGTAGCCTTCTCTTTATGGAAGGTAGTCTGTTGTCGATATTTTTGTTACTCCTATGGATGGTAGCCTTGTCATTATGGAAGGTAGTCTATTGTCGAGATCTTTGTTACTTAATGGATGGTAGCCTTGTCATTATAGAATGCAGTCTGTGGTAGAGATTTTTGTTACTCTAATGGATGATAGCCTTATCATTATGGAAGGAAGTCTATTGTCGAGATTTTTGTTACTCCAATGGATGGTAGCCTTGTCATTATGGACCGATGTCTATTGTCGAGATTTTTGTTACACCAATGGATGGTATCCTTGTAATTATGGAAGGAAGTATTTTGTCGAGATTTTTGTTACTCCACTGGATGATAGCCTTGTCATTATGGACCGTGGGCTATTGTCGATATTTTTGTTACTCAAATGAATGGTATCCTTGTAATTATGGAAGGTAGTCTGTTGTCGAGATTTTTGTTACTCCAATGGATGGTAGCCTTGTCATATGGAAGGTAGTTTGTTATCGAGATTTTTTTTACTGCAATGGATGGTAGCCTTGTCATTATGGAAGGTAGTTTGTTGTCGATATCTTTGTTACTCAATGGATGGTAGCCTTGTCATTATGGAAGGTAGTCTGTTGTCGAGATTTTTTTTACTCCAATGGATGGTAGCCTTGTCATTATGGAAGGTAGTTTGTTGTCGATATCTTTGTTACTCAATGGATGGTAGCCTTGTCATTATGGAAGGTAGTCTGTTGTCGAGATTTTTGTTACTGCAATGGATGGTAGCTTTGTCATTATGGAAGGTAGTCTATTGTCGAGTTCTTTGTTACTCAATGGATGGTAGCCTTGTCATTATGGAAGGTAGTCTGTGGTAGAGACTTTTGTTACTCTAATGGATGGTAGCCTTGTCATTATGGAAGGAAGTCTTTTGTCGAGATTTTTTATTACTCCAATGGATGGTAGCCTTGTCATTATGGACCATGGTCTATTGTCGAGATTTTTTTTACTCCAATGGATGGTATCCTTGTAATTATGGAAGATAGTCTGTTGTCGAGATTTTTGTTACTCCAATGGATGGTGGCCTTGTCATTATGGAAGGTAGTTTGTTGTCGATATCTTTGTTACTCAATGGATAGTAGCCTTGTCATTATGGAAGGTAGTCTGTTGTCGAGATTTTTTTTACTGTAATGGATGGTAGCCTTCTCATTATGGAAGGTAGTTTGTTGTCGATATCTTTGTTACTCAATGGATAATAGCCTTGTCATTATGGAAGGTAGTCTGTTGTTGAGATTTTTTTTACTCCAATGTATGGTATCCTTGTCATTATGGAAGGTAGTGCCTTGTCGACATTTTTGTTACTCTAATGGATGGTAGCCTTGACATTATGGAACGTAGTCTGTTGTCGAGATTTTTGTTACTTCAATGGATGGTAGGCTTGTCATTATGGAAAGTAGTTTGTTGTCGATATTTTTGTTACTCCAATGGATGGTAGCCTTGTCATTATGGAAGGTAGTTTGTTGTTCAGATTTTTGTTACACCAATGGATGGAAGCCTTGTCATTATGAAAGGTAGTTTATTGTCAAGATTTTTGTTATCCATTGGTTAGTAACCTTGTTATTATGGAAGGTAATCTGTTGTCGAGATTTTTGTTATCCCAATGGATGGTAACCTTGACATTATGGAAGGTAGTAGGTTGTCGTGATTTTTTTTACTCCAATGGATGGTAGCTTTGTCATTATGGAAGGTAGTTTGTTGTCGAGATTTTTGTTACTGCAATGGATGGTAGCTTTGTCTTTATGGAAGGTAGTCTTTTGTCAATATTTTTGTTACTCCAATGGATGGTAGCCTTGTCTTTAAGAAAGATAGTCTGTTGTCGATATTTTTGTTACTCCTATGGATGGTAGCCTTGTCATAATGGAAGGTAGTCTATTGTCGAGATCTTTGTTACTCAATGGATGGTAGCCTTGTCATTATGGAAGGTAGTCTGTGGTAGAGATTTTTGTTACTCTAATGGATGGTAGCCTTGTCATTATGGAAGGAAGTCTTTTGTCGAGATTTTTGTTACTCCAATGGATTATATCCTTGTAATTTTGGAAGGTAGTCTGTTGTCGAGATTTTTGTTACTCCAATGGATGGTAGCCTTGTCATTATGGAAGGTAATCTGCTATCGATATTTTTCTTACTCTAATGGATGGTAGCCTTGTCTTTATGGAAGGTAGTCTTTTGTCGAGATTTTTTTTACTCCAATGGATGCTAGCCTTGTCACTATGTAAGGTAGTCTATTGTCAAGATTTTTTTTACTCCAATGGATGGTAGCCTTGTCATATTGAAGGTAGTTTGTTGTCGAGATTTTTTTTACTGCAATGGATGGTAGCCTTGTTATTATGGAAGGTAGTCTGTTGTCGACATTTTTGTTATTCTAATGGATGGTAGCCTTAACATTATGGAACGTAGTCTGTTGTCGAGATTTTTGTTACTTCAATGGATGGTAGGCTTGTCATTATGGAAAGTAGTCTGTTGTCAATATTTTTGTTACTCCAATGGATGGTAGCCTTGTCATTATGGAAGGTAGTTTGTTGTCGATATCTTTGTTACTCAATGGATGGTAGCCTTGTCATTATGGAAGGTAGTCTGTTGTCGAGATTTTTTTTACTCCAATGGATGGTAGCCTTGTCATTATGGAAGGTAGTTTGTTGTCGATATCTTTGTTACTCAATGGATGGTAGCCTTGTCATTATGGAAGGTAGTCTGTTGTCGAGATTTTTGTTACTGCAATGGATGGTAGTTTGTCATTATGGAAGGTAGTCTATTGTCGAGATCTTTGTTACTCAATGGATGGTAGCCTTGTCATTATGGAAGGTAGTCTGTGGTAGAGACTTTTGTTACTCTAATGGATGGTAGCCTTGTCATTATGGAAGGAAGTCTTTTGTCGAGATTTTTGTTACTCCAATGGATGGTAGCCTTGTCATTATGGACCATGGTCTATTGTCGAGATTTTTTTTACTCCAATGGATGGTATCCTTGTAATTATGGAAGATAGTCTGTTGTCGAGATTTTTGTTACTCTAATGGATGGTGGCCTTGTCATTATGGAAGGTAGTTTGTTGTCGATATCTTTGTTACTCAATGGATAGTAGCCTTGTCATTATGGAAGGTAGTCTGTTGTCGAGATTTTTTTTACTGTAATGGATGGTAGCCTTCTCATTATGGAAGGTAGTTTGTTGTCGATATCTTTGTTACTCAATGGATAATAGCCTTGTCATTATGGAAGGTAGTCTGTTGTTGAGATTTTTTTTACTCCAATGTATGGTATCCTTGTCATTATGGAAGGTAGTCCCTTGTCGACATTTTTGTTACTCTAATGGATGGTAGCCTTGACATTATCGAACGTAGTCTGTTGTCGAGATTTTTGTTACTTCAATGGATGGTAGGCTTGTCATTATGGAAAGTAGTTTGTTGTCGATATTTTTGTTACTCCAATGGATGGTAGCCTTGTCATTATGGAAGGTAGTTGGTTGTTCTGATTTTTGTTACACCAATGGATGGTAGCCTTGTCATTATGAAAGGTAGTTTATTGTCAAGATTTTTGTTATCCATTGGTTAGTAGCCTTGTTATTATGGAAGGCAGTCTGTTGTCGAGATTTTTGTTATCCCAATGGATGGTAACCTTGACATTATGGAAGGTAGTAGGTTGTCGAGATTTTTTTTACTCCAATGGATGGTAGCTTTGTCATTATGGAAGGTAGTTTGTTGTCGAGATTTTTCTTACTGCAATGGATGGTAGCTTTGTCTTTATGGAAGGTAGTATTTTGTCAATATTTTTGTTACTCCAATGGATGGTAGCCTTGTCTTTAAGAAAGATAGTCTGTTGTTGATATTTTTGTTACTCCTATGGATGGTAGCCTTGTCATTATGGAAGGTAGTCTATTGTCGAGATCTTTGTTACTCAATGGATGGTAGCCTTGTCATTATGGAAGGTAGTCTGTGGTAGAGATTTTTGTTACTCTAATGGATGGTAGCCTTGTCATTATGGAAGGAAGTCTTTTATCGAGATTTTTGTTACTCCAATGGATTATATCCTTGTAATTTTGGAAGGTAGTCTGTTGTCGAGATTTTTGTTACTCCAATGGATGGTAGCCTTGTCATTATGGAAGGTAATCTGCTATCGATATTTTTCTTACTCTAATGGATGGTAGCCTTGTCTTTATGGAAGGTAGTCTATTGTTGAGATTTTTTTTACTCCAATGGATGCTAGCCTTGTCACTATGTAAGGTAGTATATTGTCAAGATTTTTTTTACTCCAATGGATGGTAGCCTTGTCATATTGAAGGTAGTTTGTTGTCGAGATTTTTTTTACTGCAATGGATGGTAGCCTTGTCATTATGGAAGGTAGTCTGTTGTCTAGATTTTTTTTACTCCAATGGATGGTAGCCTTGTTATTATGGAAGGTAGTCTGTTGTCGACATTATTGTTATTCTAATGGATGGTAGCCTTGACATTATGGAACGTAGTCTGTTGTCGAGATTTTTGTTACTTCAATGGATGGTAGGCTTGTCATTATGGAAAGTAGTCTGTTGTCAATATTTTTGTTACTCCAATGGATGGTACCCTTGTCATTATGGAAGGTAGTTTGTTGTTCAGATTTTTGTTACTCCAATGGATGGTAGCCTTTTCATTATGAAAGGTAGTCTATTGTTGAGATTTTTGTTATTCCATTGGATAGTAGCCTTGTCATTATGGAAGGTAGTCTGTTTTCTAGATTTTTTTTACTCCAATGGATGCTAGCCTTGTCATTATGGAAGGTAGTGTGCTGTCGAGATTTTTGTTACTGCAATGGATGGTAGCTTTGTCTTTATGGAAGGTAGTCTTTTTTCAATATTTTTGTTACTCCAATGGATGGTAGCCTTGTCTTTATGGAAGGTAGTCTATTGTTGATATTTTTGTTACTCCTAGGGATGGTAGCCTTGTCATTATGGAAGGTAGTCTGTTGTCGAGATCTTTGTTACTCAATGGATGGTAGCCTTGTCATTATGGAAGGTAGTCTGTGGTAGAGATTTTTGTTACTATAATGGATGGTAGCCTTGTCATTATGGAAGGAAGTCTTTTGTCGAGATTTTTGTTACTCCAATGGATGGTAGCCTTGTCATTATGGATCATGGTCTATTGTCGAGATCTTTGTTACTCAATGGATGGTAGCCTTGTCATTATGGAAGGTTGTCTGTGGTAGAGATTTTTGTTACTCTAATGGATGGTAGCCTTGTCATTATGGAAGGAAGTCTTTTGTTGAGATTTTTGTTACTCCAAGGGATGATAGCCTTGTCATTATGGAAGCAAGTCTTTTGTCGAGATTTTTGTTACTCCAATGGATGGTAGCCTTGTCATTATGGATCGTGGTCTATTGTCAAGATTTTTGTTACTCCAATGGATGGTATCCTTATAATTATGGAAGGTAGTCTGTTGTCGAGATTTTTTTTACTCCAATGGATGGTAGCCTTTTCATATGTAAGGTAGTCTCTTGTCGAGATTTTTTAGTCCAATGGATGGTATCCTTGTCAATATGGAAGGTAGTCTGTTTTTGATATCTTTGTTACTCAATGGATGGTAGCCTTGTTATTATGGAAGGTAGTCTGTTGTCGATATCTTTGTTACTCAATGGATGCTAGCCTTGTCATTATGGAAGGTAGTCTTTTGTCGAGATTTTTTTTACTACAATGGATGGTAGCATTGTCTTTATGGAAGGTATTCTGTTGTCGATATTTTTGTTACTCCAATGGATGGTAGCCTTGTCTTTATGGAGGGTAGTCTGTTGTCGATATTTTTATTACTCCTATGGATTGTAGCCTTGTCATTATGGAAGGTAGTCTATTGTCGAGATCTTTATTACTCAATGGATGGTAGCCCGTGTTGATCCCCTGTTTCAGGCAAAAAGTTGATTTTCCAGCCGCATTTCAACACGGGCCATGTTGATTCACACGGGTGCCCGTGTTGACCCCTAAACTTGATTTTTTCTGGGCTTCTTTTCTCTAATATTGTGCGCCACGAGTTCATATCTTTCCATTGCCACACCTGGACCAGAAACACTACCAACCAGAGCATAAAAGGGACATTTTTATAACACTCATTCATTAAAACTATGCGACAACTAAACACAATTGAAAATAAGAAAACTTACTTTAAAAACGCATGCAAATGCCACTTAATGTTACCAAGGCTATGAATTCTTGTCAGAAAAAGGTGCGAAACTTACTAGAAATGGTGACCGATCACAACCCCACACTTATCTCATTGCTTGTCCTCAAGTGATGTATTGGGACGAAACAAAGGTCACCACGAGCTTCTTTTTCTCCGCAACACAATCAGGTTATTCGCAAAACATCTTCACTTATCAATCGAGCTTATGGTATTCTTCGTCAATCTATTCACCACATTATCACTTCCGATCACTTGTTCACCTGCAAGCTTATTTCACAATCTCACAAGATCTCTCCGGGTTAATGTGTTTACACTCACAGTACCAAGGCATGCATATTACTTTTAACTTTGAAAACATTCTCGAATCACTACACACAACTATTGCACACACATTCAAGAGGACTTTGGGATAAAATATGGTTTGGGTTCAGTGTGGTCAACAAGGAATGGGATAACAAAGGGTTTAGGTGCTCGGCATTCATGTTGTTTCACAAAACTACTATTATTGGCTTGAATCGTAAAAATGGGGTTAAGACCTCCGACTTCTTGTTTTTAGCTTTTAGATTCATTTATATGGTCTTTCGGACAAGTGGGCAAGAATTTCTACAATTTTTCGTTTGTTTTTCAAACTTTCTTTATGGATTATTCACAATTTTTCTTGTCTCTTTTTTTTCTTGCCCTTTTCTCAATGATTCACAACCCCATACTTAGATTCTTTCATACATTTTACGAGACTAACTTTAATGCCGAGCTATAGAATGAATGGTGAAAATGTGGGTGGTAACAAAAACAAAAATGAACAATCACAAACATTACGGCTCAAGGGGGTCTACTATGGATAGGATGCATATAGGATGGCTAAAAAGGCTCGGGGTTACAGAAAAAACAATTGCCTCAGTGTGTGCTGTCGTAGTGTGTTTGTGTTATGAGAACATATGCAAAATCAAAGTGAATAGTGCCATACCTGACTGAACTCTCATGTAGATTTGTGAATTTGGCTCTGAAGTCTCACCGGGTGGGTTAAGCTTACATGCTCCGAGGTGCTCTTGGTGCCATGTGGTTTCCTTTTATCTGAAGTCTACCATAGTATTCTCTTGGTTTCGTGTTAATGCTTTGCGTCCTACCTTTTCCTCTTGATTTTTGCAACTACCGTGGTGCCTGCGAAGATCAAGTATGGGGTGTGTTGTTCAACCACTAGCTATTCGTTTGCTCCTCTTCCGATTTCCATCAAAAACTTGGTAACATCATGACAGCACTGCACCATACTACTTTAAACAAAACCACTTAAAACAAACAAACGTAAACCAAATAATCCAAACAAACTAAACTATAAATTCAAAAACAAAAAGCAATAACATAAAATAAAACCTCCCCCACATCTGAACCAAACATTGTCCTCAATGTTTGAACTCACATGTGACGGAGAGTACCCGGCTCACTGATACGGCGCTGGAGGAGGAGGATTTTGTGGAAATTGCAACATCAGACGTCGCATCATGTCCTGGACATCGTCCACCACAGCTCCTTGTCGAAATAGCTCCTCGCTTTGTCTTGATTGCTCAGCACGGAGAGAAGTAATCTCAGTTTGTACCCACCCCCATTGATCAGAATTCATGGAGGACGATCCAGCATATTGCTGGCTGGACTGCTGAGGAGGTGGGATAGGATGCGCTGCTTCTGGAGCATCATCCTCCGATTCGTCACCTGAAAAAGAATGATCATGTGGAGGACTTTCCCTGGCAGTTGTACCTGTAGCTGCATATAGCCAGTTAGCAGGATTTGCAACAGAAATAAAAGTTGGTGCGGGAAGTGCCATAATATGCTGATCATGACAAATCAGCGAGTAGTACCCCGACTTAACCACGATCATCCTCTGATTGACAAGAGTTGCCATGTCAATCTTTTTACCTGTTAGCGAGGGCTCCTCAATCAGAAGCTGACCGTAGTTCAGATGGTCAGCTAGTTGGGTGATCATACCACCCACCGATATCTCCCCAGAAGTTGCATTCCCAACTTGTTTTAGGTGATTAGCAGCAAAGGCCGCTACATTCACACGTCCTACCTCAGTCATATTTTGCAACAAAAATAGCTCTCTTTTTGCACATACCCCAGTGCTATCTCCCCGCCCAAATAGAGTATAAGCCAAACCTTTTTGTGCATAACGGAAACAGGGGTTATGGATGCCCGAGGCTTTGCCCTGCTAGGATTATAGCCAGAGGTACCTGTTATCGCCTCCCAAAATTCACCAGCATGAAAAGTTTCGGGTGGGTGCCCCGGTCCAGAGGAGGGTAAGTTAAGGGCCGCCCCGACCTCCGCCACAGACAAGGAATGCTGGTTACCAAACATGCAAAATTCCAGATTACCATAAAACTCCAATTCGGAGCCATTCCACCTGCGTCTTAATTGAAAGTCAACAGAACTTAAGAATTCAAAAGTTAGTCCTTCATAAGTAGGTGCTTCAAATAACATAAAGGGAAGCATCCCAATATTTTGAAACATACGAAATACCTCATCTCTAAGGCCTAACTTGTTGAGCGTATCTTCACAGATATAACGAGGGGGAAGTAATTTCCGCTTAATCAAAACATTATACCTTTCTTTGTGTTCTGGTTTCGTGAAGGTAATGCCGTGAGCATTCTCATCCGAATTCTGACTTCTCTCGGCGGCGCTACTCAGAGCGCGACGTGGTTTCTGCCTGGGCTGAGATGATTCCGCGAAATCATCTCGCTTGGAGTAGCGTTGGGTTGGTCTCTTAGGAGGCATGGTATAATTCTGCACAGAAAATGAATACAAAACACAAACAACACAACAAATAGAAAAATTCGAAAATTCAAATTGCACAAAATTAAAAACTGAAACGGTGAAAGTGTAGAGGATGAGGAGTAGAGCACTTTTTATGAAAGCACGAGGGTGTTTTAGTGAGTGGGTGATGGAGAAAAAGTGAGTTTTTAAGAGATGGAGGCTAGGTTTCTATGGAGAAAAGAGTGATGAATGAGAGAGAGAAGAGAATAAAGAAGAAGAAGTGTTACAAAACAGGTGGGGGCCACAGAATAAAAGGCATTAAAAATTAAAAAAAAACTGACCAGGACGATCAACACGGCCGTGTTGATTCACACGGGCGCCCGTGTTGATGTTCTGTTAAAAACAACACGGGCCGTGTTGATTCACACGGGCGCCCGTGTTGATGCCCCTGTACGTTTTTTCAAAAAAATTTATTTTTCTTCTTGTTTCTCAAACAACACGGGCCGTGTTGATTCACACGGGTGCCCGTGTTGATGGTCCTGAATGCCCAATTTTGGATTTTCCTAGTGCGTTTCGACCACCGTTTCATCTACCGATCCACATCCTAAACACCTGAAATTGAACAAAACAAAATAAAAGAAAATGCATTAGAAAATATGAGCGTGGGTTGCCTCCCACGAAGCGCTTCGTTTAACGTCGCCTGGCTCGACGGTCCACAACTCATCCGGCGAGACGCAAATAATCGATCACTCCTGCTCCTACTCCAGTATATTAAGGCTTCAACCTTTGTCCATTCACTTTGAAGACGTCCCCATTGTTTGGATTCTTAATCTCTACCGCTCCGTGAGGGAATACCGTTTGTACCACAAACGGACCAGACCACCGGGATTTCAACTTTCCAGGAAAAAGTTTAAGCCTGGAGTTAAACAGGAGCACTAACTGTCCTTCCCACAGATCCTTCTTGATGATACGTTGATCATGCCACTTCTTTGTTTGCTCTTTGTACATCTTTGCATTTTCATAAGCTTGGTCTCGAAATTCCTCTAACTCATGAAGTTGAAGAATACGAGACTCACCGGCTTTCACAATATCATAATTGAGGAATTTAGAAGCCCAAAATGCCTTGTGTTCTAGCTCGAGTGGTAGATGGCAAGCTTTACCATAAACCAACTGATAGGGTGACATGCCTATGGGTGTTTTAAATGTCGTTCTATATGCCCATAATGCATCTTCAAGCTTAAGAGCCCAATCTTTTCTTGAGGAACTTACCGTCTTTTCGAGGATCTGTTTTATCTGCCTGTTTGATACTTCGACCTGACCACTAGTCTGAGGGTGGTAAGGTGTTGCAATCTTATGCTTCACATTATACTTCTTCAGCAGATTTTCCATCAACTTATTCAGAAAATGAGTTCCTTCATCACTTATCAATGTTCTTGGTACACCGAACCTTGAAAATATGTTGTTTTTGAGGAAGTTCACTACCACCTTAGCATCATTCGTAGGAAGAGCCACACCTTCAACCCACTTAGAGACGTAGTCCACCGCTACAAGAATGTAGTTCTTCCCAAAAGATGGTGGGAACGGACCCATGAAATCAATGCCCCACACATCAAACAATTCCACTTCAAGGATACCCTTCTGAGGCATCTGATTTCTTTTTGAAATATTCCCTGTCCTCTGACACCTATCGCATTCTTTCACGATGCTTTGAGCGTCTTTGAACAATGTAGGCCAGTATAATCCAGATTGTAAGACCTTTGCCGTTGTTCTGTCTCCACTAAAATGCCCTCCATATTCAGAGTCATGGCATGCCTTTAACACATCTCTTTGTTCCTCCTCTGGTACACATCTTCTGATCAAGCCATCAATTCCCTTCTTGTATAAGAATGGATCATCCCACAAGTAGAACCTGCAATCATGTAAAAACTTTTTCTTTCTGTTATAGTCAAAATCATCAGGGATAATACCACCTACCAGATAGTTTGCATAGTCGGCAAACCAAGGCACGCCAATAACAGCGAGGATGTGTTCATCTGCGAACTCGTCCCTTATTGGGCGCTTATCTTCCGTTTCTTCAATAGGTGACATTCGAGACAAGTGATCAGCTACAGTGTTTTCAGACCCTTTCTTGTCACGAATTTCCACATCAAACTCCTGAAGGAGCAAGATCCACCTTAACAATCTTGGTTTAGAATCCTGTTTAGCAAAAAGATACTTCAAGGCAGCATGGTCAGTATAAACAATGACTCAAGAGCCCAACAAATATTGCCTGAATTTATCAAAGGCATAAACAACCGCTAACAACTCTTTCTCGGTAGTTGCATAATTCATCTGTGCAGGGTTCAACACATGACTAGCATAGTAAATGACATGTAATAATTTTTCTCTACGCTGTCCTAGAACCGCCCCTATGGCAATATCACTTGCATCACACATGATCTCAAAAGGTAGAGACCAATCAGGGGCTACTACAATTGGTGCCGATATTAATTCTTGCTTTATTTTGCCAAAAGCTACGGCACATTCGTCATCAAAATTGAAAGTTTTGTCCTTAACTAAAAGTGTAGTTAAAGGCTTTGCTATTTTAGAGAAATCTCTTATGAACCTGCGGTAGAAACCCGCATGCCCTAAGAAACTTCGGATACCTTTTTCATTCATGGGAGGAGGCAATTTTGCTATGACTTCAATCTTGGCTTGGTCAACTTCTATTCCCTTATGAGAGATTTTGTGACCCAAAACTATACCTTCTCGCACCATGAAGTGACACTTCTCCCAGTTGAGGATTAGGTTTGTTTGTTGGCACCTTTCTAACACAAGAGCAAGGTTAGTTAAACAATTATCAAAAGACTTACCAAATACCGAGAAGTCATCCATGAAAACTTCCATATGCTTCTCAAGCATATCCGCAAAAATAGATTGCATGCATCTTTGAAATGTGGCAGGGGCGTTACATAACCCGAATGGCATTCTTCTGTAAGCAAAAATACCAAACGATCATGTAAACATGGTCTTTTCTTGATCTTCAGGTGCGACAGCTATCTGATTGTACCCTGAGTAACCATCGAGAAAACAATAGTACTCATGACCCGCTAACCTTTCTAACATCTAGTCAATAAAAGGCAACAGGAAGTGATCTTTTCTTGTTTCCAGATTCAGTCTACGGTAATCAATACAAACTCTCCACCCTATAACTGTCCTCGTAGGAATCAACTCACTCTTTTCATTCTTAATCACTATAGTCCCACCTTTCTTCGGAACCACATGAACTGGACTCACCCATGAACTGTCAGATATTGGATAAATCATCCCTGCGTCCAAAAGTTTCACCACCTCCTTTCTTACTACTTCCTTCATTGCTGGATTGAGTCTTCGTTGAGGTTGGACAACTGGTTTGTGAGCATCTTCCATTAGGATTTTGTGCATGCAAATAGTTGGACTTATTCCTTTCAAGTCTTCTATCGACCATCCGAGAGCACTCTTGTGCTTTTTAAGAACTTTGACAAGCTTATCTTGTTGAAGGAATTCAAGGTGAGAACTTATGATAGCCGGGAACTTACTCTCTGTGTCTAAAAAAACATATTTAAGGTTTTCCAGTAATTGTTTGAGTTCAGCCCCTTTCTTTGGTTCATCTTCACTTCCTTCCACTAATGGTTTCCTTAGCTCTTCCCATCGGTTGTGGCGAGAATTTGTGATAAAGGATGTTGTTTCCATCATGGCTAAAACTTCACTATCTTTTGCATCAACTATTTCCTCTTCTTTAAAGATTGATAAACTCAAAACTCTCTCCAACGGTAATTTTTGTATTGCCAAAGAGTTTCCTTCATCACAAATTTGATCGATTACCTCAATGTGCTGACTTGTGGCAATGTCGTCTTTGTACTTCATGGTGTTTCTCACAACAATCTTCAGTTCTTCATCATAAACTTTCAAGGTCATAGTACCTTCCTCTATGTCAATCAAGCATCTCCCGGTCTCTAAAAATGGTCTCCCCAATATGATTGGTATCTCCTCATCTTCGGGCATTTCTAGAATAACGAAATCTACATGGAACACAAACTTGTCTATTTTCACCAGTACATCTTCTACTACTCCGTAAGGTCTTTTCACCGATTGATCTGCAAACTGAAGCGTCATTCGTGTATCTTGTACTTTACCTATTCCCAATCTTTTGTAGATGGATAACGGCATAAAACTCACACTTGCTCCTAAATCAATCAGAGCTTTCTTGAATGACCTATCACCGATAGTGCATGGAATAGTTACAGAACCTCGATCTGTCTTTTTAACCGGAATCTTCATACCCTGCAAAATAGCACTACATGTTTCAGTTAGAATAATAGGATCATTGGCGATGATCCGCTTCTTTGAAATAATATCCTTCATGAACTTTGCATAAGTTGGCATTTGCTCAAGTGCTTCTAAGAAGGGAATGTTCAACTCAAGTTTCTTGAACATTTCCAAGAACTTCTCAAAATTCTTCTCATGTTGTTCTTTCTTCCTATTTCTTGTTGGAAAGGGAAGCTTGACCGCCGGTTTAGGTGTAGCTATTTTCTCTTTTACCACCCTTTCTTCCTCCTTGGCCTCTTGACTAACAACCTCATTTTCTTTTATCTCTACATCCACAGCAATCAACATATCTTCTTCATCAGAATTCTTCTCAGGTTTATCATTGGATTTACTGCTTCTGGTAGTCACGGCGTTCACATGATTATTGTCTCATGGGTTGGTAACCGTGCTACTAGGTAGAGAACCCGGTTGTTGAGAGTTAGTCATTTGTTGTGCAATTTGACTCACTTGTATTTCCAGATTTTTGATAGAAGCCCCTGTATTCCTCATGTTGCTTCTGGTTTCTTCCTCGAATTGAGAATTTTGAGCAGCCATTTTTTCAATTGCTATTTCCCAGTCTGCCTTCTTCGGAGTTTGTTGTTGACCTTGAGGTTGGAACTGTTGTGGGTGGTGTTGAAATTGCTGTTGGTATTGTTGTTGTGGTTGTGGAGGTCTATATTGTTGTGGTTGCGCTGGAGCTTGAAACTGGTTTGGTCCTTGCTTTTGGAAGTTTCCTTGCTGATCCTTCCATGCGAAATTAGGATGATTTTTCCACCCTGGATTGTATGTATTGGCGTATGGATTATTTTGCCTCAACATATGAATTTGTTCAACCTGTTTTTGCGTTGCCACACAATGCATAGCAAAATGCGGCCCACCACATATTTCACACAATACTGAAGTGCTTGGCTCAACCTGTGCCACTTTTTGTTCACTAATATTCATATTCTTTAACCTTCTTTCAACTTCAATTGCAATCTGCTCCTCCATTTTAACCACTTGGTCTGCCAGCTTCAAATCAATTTTTCCTTCCGGTTGGCTTATTGCCCGATCATATAACTCGATGTGTTCGTTCGCGGCAATAGCTTCTATGATCCTCTTGATACCAGTGGCTGTTGAGAAATTAGTTGAGCCACCGGCTGCAGTGTCGATCAATTGTTTTGTTTTAACTCGTAGACCATTAACAAAAGTCTGCATTTGTTCGGTTGGATCCATGTTATGAGTAGGACAAGCAACCAAACACCTCTTGAATCTTTTATATGCATCTCCTAGCATTTCCCCTTCTTTCTGCTTGAAATTAACGATATCGTATCTTTTACGAATGAAAACCGAAGCTGGGAAGTACTCATTAAGAAAAGTGGTTTCCATTTGTTCCCATGTTGTGATACTTCCAGCTGGAAGTGAGTAAAACCACTCTTCTGCATCTTCGGATAACGTGAAAGGGAACATCACAAGTCTCTTTGCTTCTTCGGAATGGCCTTCTATCTTCAAGGATGTTGTTGTGGTTAGGAATCTCTGTAGATGCTTATTCGCATCTTCATTGATTCTCCCAGCAAAAGGCTTGCTTTCTAACTGTCGGATGGTGGAGGGATGCAGTTGGAAGTGTGCCACGTTAACCGGTTGATTCACTATGGTCATTCTTCCAGGCGGTGCATTTGCCCTTCCATAATCCCCCAAAAGTCTCTCTGGAGGAGTTGGATCAGCTACCATAATTTCAGATTCGGATTCTGATTGTTCGGATGAAATCAAAAGTATTTCTTCGTCTTCTGATTCTGAAACTACCGGTGATTTTTCTTTTGCAGCCAGTCTTTTCCGCTTAACTTCTTGTAGTCGTGCTTTCAAGAATCTTTCTGGTTCTGCGTCAAAAAGAAGTTCAGCTGATGTCTTACCTCGCATACAAGATTAGACGATGATTAGTTGGGAGTAAAATAATTAAATAAAATACGCAGAATATAATTTTAATTGCAGAGCAATAAAATTTTAGTTGACTATATAATAACTTATATTTTGGCAATCCCCGGCAACGGCGCCAAAAACTTGATCGTGATTTTAGCAAGTGTACTATTTTCACCAATGTAGTTTTAAAGGGTTTTACCCCGAATATCGATCACGAGGATTGCGTAGGAAATACGAGTTATTACACAAAGTCAATTAAACAAAAGCGCATATGGTGTTGTTTCTAACAAATAACGAAATAGAATAATAACTAGGAATAAGCTGAAATTTAGACTGAACTTTTGATTTTATGAAGATAATGCTAAGGTAGGGTGTGTGCTTCAATCTCTAACTCCTCTGGATCAAGATCTCATTACCAAGTTTATAGAATTCAATTATTTATTCTCAAGAATTGTTTTCCTAAGTCCTTAGTGAAAACCCTTTGGTTTAAAATCCTATTACCTAAGTCCTTAGAGAAATAGGAGAAAACCAATTCATTTAATTATCAAGAATTTCTAAATAACCATATTATATCCCTAATCCTAGGTGATAATCATAGAGTTCAATTGTACAAAAACCTTAACAATCGTAGTCCCACAAATTGTTAACCACACAACAATCCTTATTGATCAGATAAAGAAAGCATTATAAACATCATACAATTGAATTGAAATACTACAAACTTTTAAATTAATGAAATACCAAATCCAGAGTTGTTACAGATCAAATCAGGGACACCCCCCTAGCATTTGGGGGTTTAGCCTCTCATAATATTCAAGGAAAACAAAGATAAAAGTTTAGACATTACAAAATAATGGGAGAACTCAGATCTTCAATGGTGTCCACCGTTGAATCTCTTCTTCTTCCACAACCTTGCTTCCGTCTTCTTTTTCGTTGCAATTCTATTTTACGATCTCCAAAAAGTTCGGTTTATCTTGCCCTAAAATTGTCTTTATATTCTCCCTTCATTCCAGTCCAAGTGGTTTGCCAAAAATACCCTTGATGAGCCCCTTTGAGAGAGAAAATCAAAAAACACAAATTCACTGCGCGCTCATCAACACGGGCCGTGTTGATTCACACGGGTGCCCGTGTTGATCCCCTGTTTCAGGCAAAAAGCTGCGTTTCTGGGAACAATTCAACACAGGCCGTGTTGATTCACACGGGTGCCCATGTTGATCCCCTGTTTCAGGAAAAAAGTTGATTTTCCAGCCACATTTCAACACGGGCCGTGTTGATTCACACGGGTGCCCGTGTTGACCTCTAAACTAGGTTTTTTCCGGGCTTCTTTTCTCCAATATTGTGCGCCACGAGTTCATATCTTTCCATTGCCACACCTGGACCAGAAACACTACCAACCAGAGCATAAAAGGGACATTTTTATAACACTCATTTATTAAAACTATGCGACAACTAAACACAATTGAAAATAAGAAAACTTACTTTAAAAACGCATGCAAATGCCACTTAATGTTACCAAGGCTATGGATTCTTGTCAGAAAAAGGTGCGAAACTTACTAGAAATGGTGACCGATCACAACCCCACACTTATCTCATTGCTTGTCCTCAAGTGATGTATTGACCGATCACTTGTCATTATGGAAGGTAGTATACTGTCAAGATTTGTTTTACTCCAATTGATGGTAGCCTTGTCATATGGAAGGTAGTTTGTTGTCGAGATTTTTTTTACTGCAATTGATGGTAGCCTTGTCATTATGGAAGGTAGTCTGTTGTCGATATCTTTGTTACTCAATGGATAGTAGCCTTGTCATTATTGAAGGGAGTTTGTTGTCGAGATTTTTTTTACTCCAATGGATGGTAGGCTTGTCATTATGGAAGGTAGTCTGTTGTCGACATTTTTGTTACTCTAATGGATGGTAGCCTTGACATTATGGAACATAGTTTGTTGTCGAGATTTTTGTTACTTCAATGGATGGTAGGCTTGTCATTATGGAAAGTAGTCTGTTGTGGATATTTTTGTTACTCCAATGGATGGTAGCCTTGTCATTATGGAAGGTAGTTTGCTGTTCAGATTTTTGTTACTCCAATGGATGGTAGCCTTGTCATTATGAAAGGTAGTTTGTTGTCGAGATTTTTGTTACTACAATGGATGGTAGCCTTGTCGTTATGGAAGGTAGTCTGCTGTCGATATTTTTGTTACTCCTATGGATGGTAGCCTTGTCATTATGGAAGGTAGTCTATTGTCGAGATCTTTGTTACTCAATGGATAGTAGCCTTGTCATTATAGAATGTAGTCTGTGGTAGAGATTTTTGTTACTCTAATGGATGGTAGCCTTATCATTATGGAAGGAAGTCTATTGTCGAGATTTTTGTTACTCCAATGGATGGTAGCCTTGTCATTTTGGACCGATGTCTATTGTCGATATTTTTGTTACACCAATGGATGGTATCCTTGTAATTATGGAAGGAAGTCTTTTGTCGAGATTTTTGTTACTCCACTGGATGATAGCCTTGTCATTATGGACCGTGGGCTATTGTCGAGATTTTTGTTACTCCAATGGATGGTATCCTTTTAATTATGGAAGGTAGTGTGTTGTCGAGATTTTTGTTACTCCAATGGATGGTAGCCTTGTCATATGGAAGGTAGTTTGTTATCGAGATTTTTTTTACTACAATGGATGGTAGCCTTGTCATTATGGAAGGTAGTTTGTTGTCGATATCTTTGTTACTCAATGGATGGTAGCCCTGTCATTATGGAAGGTAGTCTGTTGTCGAGATTTTTTTTACTCCAATGGATGGTAGCCTTGTCATTATGGAAGGTAGTTTGTTGTCGATATCTTTGTTACTCAATGGATGGTAGCCTTGTCATTATGGAAGGTAGTCTGTTGTCGAGATTTTTTTTACTCCAATGGATGGTAGCCTTGTCATTATGGAAGGTAGTCTGTTGTCGAGATTTTTTTTACTCCAATGGATGGTAGCCTTGTCATTATGAAAGGTAGTTTGTTGTCGAGATTTTTGTTACTACAATGGATGGTAGCCTTGTCGTTATGGAAGGTAGTCTGCTGTCGATATTTTTGTTACTCTAATGGATGGTAGCCTTCTCTTTATGGAAGGTAGTATGTTGTCGATATTTTTGTTACTCATATGGATGGTAGCCTTGTCATTATGGAAGGTAGTCTATTGTCGAGATCTTTGTTACTCAATGGATGGCAGCCTTATCATTATAGAACTTAGTCTGTGGTAGAGATTTTTGTTACTCTAATGGATGGTAGCCTTATCATTATGGAAGGAAGTCTATTGTCGAGATTTTTGTTACTCCAATGGATGGTAGCCTTGAAATTATGGACCGTGTTCTATTTTCGAGATTTTTGTTACTCCAATGGATGGTATCCTTGTAATTATGGAAGGAAGCCTTTTGTCGAGATTTTTGTTACTCCAATGGATGGTATCCTTGTAATTATGGAAGGTAGTTTGTTGTCGAGATTTTTGTTACTCCATTGGATGGTAGCCTTGTCATATGGAAGGTAGTTTGTTATCGAGATTTTTTTTTACTGCAATGGATGGTAGCCTTGTCATTATGGAAGGTAGTCTGCTGTCGATATCTTTGTTACTCAATAGATGGTAGCCTTGTCATTATGGAAGGTAGTCTGTTGTCAATATTTTTGTTACTCCTATGGATGGTAGCCTTGTCATTATGGAAGGTAGTCTATTGTCGAGATCTTTGTTACTCAATGGATGGCAGCCTTGTCATTATGGAAGGTAGTCTGTGGTAGAGATTTTTGTTAATCTAATGGATGGTAGCCTTATCATTATGGAAGGAAGTCTATTGTCGAGATTTTTGTTACTCCAATGGATGGTAGCCTTGTCATTATGGACCGTGGTCTATTGTCGAGATTTTTGTTACTCCAATGGATGGTACCTTGTAATTATGGAAGGAAGTCTTTTGTCGAGATTTTTGTTACTCCACTGGATGATAGCCTTGTCATTATGGACCGTGGGCTATTGTCGAGATTTTTGTTACTCCAATGGATGGTATCCTTGTAATTATGGAAGGTAGTCTGTTGTCGAGATTTTTGTTACTCCAATGGATGGTAGCCTTGTCATATGGAAGGTAGTTTGTTATCGAGATTTTTTTTACTGCAATGGATGGTAGCCTTGTCATTATGGAAGGTAGTTTGTTGTCGATATCTTTGTTACTCAATGGATGGTAGCCTTGTCATTATGGAAGGTAGTCTGTTGTCGAGATTTTTTTTACTCCAATGGATGGTAGCCTTGTCATTATGGAAGGTAGTCTGTTGTGGAGATTGTTGTTACTCTAATGGATGGTAGCCTTGACATTATGGAACATAGTCTATTGTCGGGATTTTTGTTACTTAAATGGATGTTAGGCTTTTCATTATGGAACGTAGTCTGTTGTCTATATTTTTGTTACTCCAATGGATGGTAGCCTTGTCATTATGAAAGGTAGTCTATTGTCGAGATTTTTGTTATTCCATTGGATAGTAGCCTTGTTATTATGGAAGGTAGTCTGTTGTCAAGATTTTTGTTATCCCAATGGATGGTAAACTTGTCATTATGGAAGGTAGTCTGTTGTCGAGATTTTTTTTACTCCAATGGATGGTAGCCTTGTCATTATGGAAGGTAGTCTGCTGTCGAGATTTTTGTTACTGCAATGGATGGTAGCTTTGTCTTTATGGAAGGTAGTCTTTTGTCAATATTTTTGTTACACCAATGGATGGTAGCCTTGTCTATACGGAAGGTAGTCTGTTGTCGATATTTTTGTTACTCCTATGGATGGTAGCCTTGTCATTATGGAAGGTAGTCTATTGTCGAGATCTTTGTTACTCAATGGATGGTAGCCTTGTCATTATGGAAGGTAGTCTGTGGTAGAGATTTTTGTTACTCCAATGGATGGTAGCCTTGTCATTATGGACCGTGGTCTATTGTCGAGATTTTTGTTACTCCAATGGATGGTATCCTTGTAATTATGGAAGGTAGTCTGTTGTCGAGATTTTTGTTACTCTAATGGATGGTAGCCTTGTCATTATGGAAGGTAGTTTGCTGTTCAGATTTTTGTTACTCCAATGGATGGTAGCCTTGTCATTATGAAAGGTAGTTTGTTGTCGAGATTTTTGTTACTACAATGGATGGTAGCCTTGTCGTTATGGAAGGTAGCCTGATGTCGATATTTTTGTTACTCCAATGGATGCTAGCCTTCTCTTTATGGAAGGTAGTCTGTTGTCGATATTTTTTTTACTACTATAGATGGTAGCCTTGTCATTATGGAAGGTAGTCTATTGTCGAGATCTTTGTTACTCAATGGATGGCAGCCTTTTCATTTTGGAATGTAGTCTGTGGTAGAGATTTTTGTTACTCTAATGGATGGAAGCCTTATCATTATGGAAGGAAGTCTATTGTCGAGATTTTTGTTACTCCAATGGATGGTAGCCTTGTCATTATGGACCGATGTCTATTGTCGATATTTTTGTTACACCAATGGATGGTATCCTTGTAATTATGGAAGGAAGTCTTTTGTCGAGATTTTTGTTACTCCACTGGATGATAGCCTTGTCATTATGGACCGTGGGCTATTGTCGAGATTTTTGTTACTCCAATGGATGGCATCCTTGTAATTATGGAAGGTAGTCTGTTGTCGAGATTTTTGTTACTCCAATGGATGGTAGCCTTGTCATATGGAAGGTAGTTTGTTATCGAGATTTTTATTACTGCAATGGATGGTAGCCTTGTCATTATGGAAGGTAGTTTGTTGCCGATATCTTTGTTACTCAATGGATGGTAGCCTTGTCATTATGGAAGGTAGTCTGTTGTCGAGATTTTTTTTACTCCAATGGATGGTAGCCTTGTCATTATGGAAGGTAGTTTGTTGTCGATATCTTTGTTACTCAATGGATGGTAGCCTTGTCATTATGGAAGCTACTCTGTTGTCGAGATTTTTTTTACTCCAATGGATGGTAGCCTTGTCATTATGGAAGGTAGTCTGTTGTCGAGATTTTTTTTACTCCAATGGATCGTAGCCTTGTCATTATGAAAGGTAGTTTGTTGTCCAGATTTTTGTTACTACAATGGATGGTAGCCTTGTCGTTATGGAAGGTAGTCTGCTGTCGATATTTTTGTTACTCATATGGATGGTAGCCTTGTCATTATGGAAGGTAGTCTATTGTCGAGATCTTTGTTACTCAATGGATGGTAGCCTTGAAATTATGGACCGTGGTCTATTGTCGAGATTTTTGTTACTCCAATGGATGGTATCCTTGTAATTATGGAAGGAAGTCTTTTGTCGAGATTTTTGTTACTCCAATGGATGGTATCCTTGTAATTATGGAAGGTAGTCTGTTGTCTAGATTTTTGTTACTCCATTGGATGGTAGCCTTGTCATATGGAAGGTAGTTTGTTATCGAGATTTTTTTTTTACTGCAATGGATGGTAGCCTTGTCATTATGGAAGGTAGTTTGTTGTCGATATCTTTGTTACTCAATAGATGGTAGCCTTGTCATTATGGAAGGTAGTCTGTTGTCGAGATTTTTTTTACTCCAATGGATGGTAGCTTTGTAATTATGGTAGGTAGTCTGTTGTGGAGATTTTTGTTACTCTAATGGATGGTAGCCTTGACATTATGGAACATAGTCTATTGTCGAGATTTTTGTTACTTCAATGGATGGTAGGCTTTTCATTATGGAAGGAAGTTTGCTGTTCAGATTTTTGTTACTCCAATGGATGGTAGCCTTGTCATTATGAAAGGTAGTTTGTTGTCGAGATTTTTGTTACTACAATGGATGGTAGCCTTGTCGTTATGGAAGGTAGTCTGCTGTCGATATTTTTGTTACTGCAATGGATGGTAGCCTTCTCTTTATGGAAGGTAGTCTGTTGTCAATATTTTTGTTACTCCTATGGATGGTAGCCTTGTCATTATGGAAGGTAGTCTATTGTCGAGATCTTTGTTACTCAATGGATGGCAGCCTTGTCATTATGGAAGGTAGTCTGTGGTAGGGATTTTTGTTACTCTAATGGATGGTAGCCTTATCATTATGGAAGGAAGTCTATTGTCGAGATTTTTGTTACTCCAATGGATGGTAGCCTTTTCATTATGGACCGTGGTCTATTGTCGAGATTTTTGTTACTCCAATGGATGGTACCTTGTAATTATGGAAGGAAGTCTTTTGTCGAGATTTTTGTTACTCCACTGGATGATAGCCTTGTCATTATGGACCGTGGGCTATTGTCGAGATTTTTGTTACTCCAATGGATGGTATCCTTGTAATTATGGAAGGTAGTCTGTTGTCGATATTTTTGTTACTCCAATGGATGGTAGCCTTGTCATATGGAAGGTAGTTTGTTATCGAGATTTTTTTTACTGCAATGGATGGTAGCCTTGTCATTATGGAAGGTAGTTTGTTGTCGATATCTTTGTTACTCAATGGATGGTAGCCTTGTCATTATGGAAGGTAGTCTGTTGTCGAGATTTTTTTTACTCAAATGGATGGTAGCCTTGTCATTATGGAAGGTAGTTTGTTGTCGATATCTTTGTTACTCAATGGATGGTAGCCTTGTCATTATGGAAGGTAGTCTGTTGTCGAGATTTTTTTTACTCCAATGGATGGTAGCCTTGTCATTATGGAAGGTAGTCTGTTGTCGAGATTTTTTTTACTCCAATGGATCGTAGCCTTGTCATTATGAAAGGTAGTTTGTTGTCGAGATTTTTGTTACTACAATGGATGGTAGCCTTGTCGTTATGGAAGGTAGTCTGCTGTCGATATTTTTGTTACTCATATGGATGGTAGCCTTGTCATTATGGAAGGTAGTTTGTTGTCGATATCTTTGTTACTCAATAGATGGTAGCCTTGTCATTATGGAAGGTAGTCTGTTGTCGAGATTTTTTTTACTCCAATGGATGGTAGCTTTGTAATTATGGAAGGTAGTCTGTTGTGGAGATTTTTGTTACTCTAATGGATGGTAGCCTTGACATTATGGAACATAGTCTATTGTCGAGATTTTTGTTACTTCAATGGATGGTAGGCTTTTCATTATGGAAGGAAGTTTGCTGTTCAGATTTTTGTTACTCCAATGGATGGTAGCCTTGTCATTATGAAAGGTAGTTTGTTGTCGAGATTTTTGTTACTACAATGGATGGTAGCCTTGTCGTTATGGAAGGTAGTCTGCTGTCGATATTTTTGTTACTGCAATGGATGGTAGCCTTCTCTTTATGGAAGGTAGTCTGTTGTCAATATTTTTGTTACTCCTATGGATGGTAGCCTTGTCATTATGGAAGGTAGTCTATTGTCGAGATCTTTGTTACTTAATGGATGGCAGCCTTGTCATTATGGAAGGTAGTCTGTGGTAGGGATTTTTGTTACTCTAATGGATGGTAGCCTTATCATTATGGAAGGAAGTCTATTGTCGAGATTTTTGTTACTCCAATGGATGGTAGCCTTTTCATTATGGACCGTGGTCTATTGTCGAGATTTTTGTTACTCCAATGGATGGTACCTTGTAATTATGGAAGGAAGTCTTTTGTCGAGATTTTTGTTACTCCACTGGATGATAGCCTTGTCATTATGGACCGTGGGCTATTGTCGAGATTTTTGTTACTCCAATGGATGGTATCCGTGTAATTATGGAAGGTAGTCTGTTGTCGATATTTTTGTTACTCCAATGGATGGTAGCCTTGTCATATGGAAGGTAGTTTGTTATCGAGATTTTTTTTACTGCAATGGATGGTAGCCTTGTCATTATGGAAGGTAGTTTGTTGTCGATATCTTTGTTACTCAATGGATGGTAGCCTTGTCATTATGGAAGGTAGTCTGTTGTCGAGATTTTTTTTACTCAAATGGATGGTAGCCTTGTCATTATGGAAGGTAGTTTGTTGTCGATATCTTTGTTACTCAATGGATGGTAGCCTTGTCATTATGGAAGGTAGTCTGTTGTCGAGATTTTTTTTACTCCAATGGATGGTAGCCTTGTCATTATGGAAGGTAGTCTGTTGTCGAGATTTTTTTTACTCCAATGGATCGTAGCCTTGTCATTATGAAAGGTAGTTTGTTGTCGAGATTTTTGTTACTACAATGGATGGTAGCCTTGTCGTTATGGAAGGTAGTCTGCTGTCGATATTTTTGTTACTCATATGGATGGTAGCCTTGTCATTATGGAAGGTAGTCTATTGTCGAGATCTTTGTTACTCAATGGATGGTAGCCTTGAAATTATGGACCGTGGTCTATTGTCGAGATTTTTGTTACTCCAATGGATGGTATCCTTGTAATTATGGAAGGAAGTCTTTTGTCGAGATTTGTGTTACTCCAATGGATGGTATCCTTATAATTATGGAAGGTAGTCTGTTGTCGAGATTTTTGTTACTCCATTGGATGGTAGCCTTGTCATATGGAAGGTAGTTTGTTATCGAGATTTTTTTTTTACTGCAATGGATGGTAGCCTTGTCATTATGGAAGGTAGTTTGTTGTCGATATCTTTGTTACTCAATAGATGGTAGCCTTGTCATTATGGAAGGTAGTCTGTTGTCGAGATTTTTTTTACTCCAATGGATGGTAGCTTTGTAATTATGGAAGGTAGTCTGTTGTGGAGATTTTTGTTACTCTAATGGATGGTAGCCTTGACATTATGGAACATAGTCTATTGTCGAGATTTTTGTTACTTCAATGGATGGTAGGCTTTTCATTATGGAAGGAAGTTTGCTGTTCAGATTTTTGTTACTCCAATGGATGGTAGCCTTGTCATTATGAAAGGTAGTTTGTTGTCGAGATTTTTGTTACTACAATGGATGGTAGCCTTGTCGTTATGGAAGGTAGTCTGCTGTCGATATTTTTGTTACTGCAATGGATGGTAGCCTTCTCTTTATGGAAGGTAGTCTGTTGTCAATATTTTTGTTACTCCTATGGATGGTAGCCTTGTCATTATGGAAGGTAGTCTATTGTCGAGATCTTTGTTACTCAATGGATGGCAGCCTTGTCATTATGGAAGGTAGTCTGTGGTAGGGATTTTTGTTACTCTAATGGATGGTAGCCTTATCATTATGGAAGGAAGTCTATTGTCGAGATTTTTGTTACTCCAATGGATGGTAGCCTTTTCATTATGGACCGTGGTCTATTGTCGAGATTTTTGTTACTCCAATGGATGGTACCTTGTAATAATGGAAGGAAGTCTTTTGTCGAGATTTTTGTTACTCCACTGGATGATAGCCTTGTCATTATGGACCGTGGGCTATTGTCGAGATTTTTGTTACTCCAATGGATGGTATCCTTGTAATTATGGAAGGTAGTCTGTTGTCGAGATTTTTGTTACTCCAATGGATGGTAGCCTTGTCATATGGAAGGTAGTTTGTTATCGAGATTTTTTTTACTGCAATGGATGGTAGCCTTGTCATTATGGAAGGTAGTTTGTTGTCGATATCTTTGTTACTCAATGGATGGTAGCCTTGTCATTATGGAAGGTAGTCTGTTGTCGAGATTTTTTTTACTCAAATGGATGGTAGCCTTGTCATTATGGAAGGTAGTTTGTTGTCGATATCTTTGTTACTCAATGGATGGTAGCCTTGACATTATGGAAGGTAGTCTGTTGTCGAGATTTTTTTTACTCCAATGGATGGTAGCCTTGTCATTATGGAAGGTAGTCTGTTGTCGAGATTTTTTTTACTCCAATGGATCGTAGCCTTGTCATTATGAAAGGTAGTTTGTTGTCGAGATTTTTGTTACTACAATGGATGGTAGCCTTATCGTTATGGAAGGTAGTCTGCTGTCGATATTTTTGTTACTCATATGGATGGTAGCCTTGTCAGTATGGAAGGTAGTCTATTGTCGAGATCTTTGTTACTCAATGGATGGTAGCCTTGAAATTATGGACCGTGGTTTATTGTCGAGATTTTTGTTACTCCAATGGATGGTATCCTTGTAATTATGGAAGGAAGTCTTTTGTCGAGATTTGTGTTACTCCAATGGATGGTATCCTTATAATTATGGAAGGTAGTCTGTTGTCGAGATTTTTGTTACTCCATTGGATGGTAGCCTTGTCATATGGAAGGTAGTTTGTTATCGAGATTTTTTTTTTACTGCAATGGATGGTAGCCTTGTCATTATGGAAGGTAGTTTGTTGTCGATATCTTTGTTACTCAATAGATGGTAGCCTTGTCATTATGGAAGGTAGTCTGTTGTCGAGATTTTTTTTACTCCAATGGATGGTAGCTTTGTAATTATGGAAGGTAGTCTGTTGTGGAGATTTTTGTTACTCTAATGGATGGTAGCCTTGACATTATGGAACATAGTCTATTGTCGAGATTTTTGTTACTTCAATGGATGGTAGGCTTTTCATTATGGAAGGAAGTTTGCTGTTCAGATTTTTGTTACTCCAATGGATGGTAGCCTTGTCATTATGAAAGGTAGTTTGTTGTCGAGATTTTTGTTACTACAATGGATGGTAGCCTTGTCGTTTTGGAAGGTAGTCTACTGTCGATATTTTTGTTACTGCAATGGATGGTAGCCTTCTCTTTATGGAAGGTAGTCTGTTGTCAATATTTTTGTTACTCCTATGGATGGTAGCCTTGTCATTATGGAAGGTAGTCTATTGTCGAGATCTTTGTTACTCAATGGATGGCAGCCTTGTCATTATGGAAGGTAGTCTGTGGTAGGGATTTTTGTTACTCTAATGGATGGTAGCCTTATCATTATGGAAGGAAGTCTATTGTCGAGATTTTTGTTACTCCAATGGATGGTAGCCTTGTCATTATGGACCGTGGTCTATTGTCGAGATTTTTGTTACTCCAATGGATGGTACCTTGTAATTATGGAAGGAAGTCTTTTGTCGAGATTTTTGTTACTCCACTGGATGATAGCCTTGTCATTATGGACCGTGGGCTATTGTCGAGATTTTTGTTACTCCAATGGATGGTATCCTTGTAATTATGGAAGGTAGTCTGTTGTCGAGATTTTTGTTACTCCAATGGATGGTAGCCTTGTCATATGGAAGGTAGTTTGTTATCGAGATTTTTTTTACTGCAATGGATGGTAGCCTTGTCATTATGGAAGGTAGTTTGTTGTCGATATCTTTGTTACTCAATGGATGGTAGCCTTGTCATTATGGAAGGTAGTCTGTTGTCGAGATTTTTTTTACTCCAATGGATGGTAGCCTTGTCATTATGGAAGGTAGTCTGTTGTGGAGATTGTTGTTACTCTAATGGATGGTAGCCTTGACATTATGGAACATAGTCTATTGTCGAGATTTTTGTTACTTAAATGGATGTTAGGCTTTTCATTATGGAACGTAGTCTGTTGTCTATATTTTTGTTACTCCAAAGGATGGTAGCCTTGTCATTATGGAAGGTAGTTTGTTGTTCATATTTTTGTTACTCCAATGGATGGTAGCCTTGTCATTATGAAAGGTAGTCTATTGTCGAGATTTTTGTTATTCCATTGGATAGTAGCCTTGTTATTATGGAAGGTAGTCTGTTGTCAAGATTTTTGTTATCCCAATGGATGGTAACCTTGTCATTATGGAAGGTAGTCTGTTGTCGAGATTTTTTTTACTCCAATGGATGGTAGCCTTGTCATTATGGAAGGTAGTCTGCTGTCGAGATTTTTGTTACTGCAATGGATGGTAGCTTTGTCTTTATGGAAGGTAGTCTTTTATCAATATTTTTGTTACACCAATGGATGGTAGCCTTGTCTATACGGAAGGTAGTCTGTTGTCGATATTTTTGTTACTCCTATGGATGGTAGCCTTGTCATTATGGAAGGTAGTCTATTGTCGAGATCTTTGTTACTCAATGGATGGTAGCCTTGTCATTATGGAAGGTAGTCTGTGGTAGAGATTTTTGTTACTCCAATGGATGGTAGCCTTGTCATTATGGACCGTGGTCTATTGTCGAGATTTTTGTTACTCCAATGGATGGTATCCTTGTAATTATGGAAGGTAGTCTGTTGTCGAGATTTTTGTTACTCTAATGGATGGTAGCCTTGTCATTATGGAAGGTAGTTCGCTGTTCAGATTTTTGTTACTCCAATGGATGGTAGCCTTGTCATTATGAAAGGTAGTTTGTTGTCGAGATTTTTGTTACTACAATGGATGGTAGCCTTGTCGTTATGGAAGGTAGCCTGATGTCGATATTTTTGTTACTCCAATGGATGTTAGCCTTCTCTTTATGGAAGGTAGTCTGTTGTCGATATTTTTGTTACTACTATAGATGGTAGCCTTGTCATTATGGAAGGTAGTCTATTGTCGAGATCTTTGTTACTCAATGGATGGCAGCCTTGTCATTATGGAATGTAGTCTGTGGTAGAGATTTTTGTTACTCTAATGGATGGTAGCCTTATCATTATGGAAGGAAGTCTATTGTCCAGATTTTTGTTACTCCAATGGATGGTAGCCTTGTCATTATGGACCGTGGTCTATTGTCAAGATTTTTGTTACTCCAATGGATGGTATCCTTGTAATTATGGAAGGAAGTCTTTTGTCGAGATTTTTGTTACTCCACTGGATGATAGCCTTGTCATTATGGACCGTGGGCTATTGTCGAGATTTTTGTTACTCCAATGGATGGTATCCTTGTAATTATGGAAGGTAGTCTGTTGTCGAGATTTTTGTTACTCCAATGGATGGTAGCCTTGTCATATGGAAGGTAGTTTGTTATCGACATTTTTTTTACTGCAATGGATGGTAGCCTTGTCATTATGGAAGGCAGTTTGTTGTCGATATCTTTGTTACTCAATGGATGGTAGCCTTGTCATTATGGAAGGTATTCTGTTGTCGAGATTTTTTTTACTCCAATGGATGGTAGCCTTGTCATTATGGAAGGTAGTCTGTTGTGGAGATTTTTGTTACTCTAATGGATGGTAGCCTTGACATTATGGAACATAGTCTATTGTCGAGATTTTTGTTACTTAAATGGATGTTAGGCTTTTCATTATGGAACGTAGTCTGTTGTCTATATTTTTGTTACTCCAATGGATGGTAGCCTTGTCATTATGGAAGGTAGTTTCTTGTTCATATTTTTGTTACTACAATGGATGGTAGCCTTGTCATTATGAAAGGTAGTCTATTGTCGAGATTTTTGTCATTCCATTGGATAGTAGCCTTGTTATTATGGAAGGTAGTCTATTGTCAAGATTTTTGTTATCCCAATGGATGGTAACCTTGTCATTATGGAAGGTAGTCTGTTGTCGAGATTTCTTTTACTCCAATGGCTGGTAGCCTTGTCATTATGGAAGGTAGTCTGCTGTCGAGATTTTTGTTACTGCAATGGATGGTAGCTTTGTCTTTATGGAAGGTAGTCTTTTGTCCATATTTTTGTTACTCCAATGGATGGTAGCCTTGTCTTTATGGAAGGTAGTCTGTTGTCGATATTTTTGTTACTCCTATGGATGGTAGCCTTGTCATTATGGAAGGTAGTCTATTGTCGAGATCTTTGTTACTCAATGGATGGTAGCCTTGTCATTATGGAAGGTAGTCTGTGGTAGAGATTTTTGTTACTCCAATGGATGGTAGCCTTGTCATTATGGACCGTGGTCTATTGTCGAGATTTTTGTTACTCCAATGGATGGTATCCTTGTAATTATGGAAGGTAGTATGTTGTCGAGATTTTTGTTACTCCAATGGATGGTAGCCTTGTCATTATGGAAGGTAGTCTGCTGTCGATATTTTTGTTACTCCAATGGATGGTATACTTGTAATTATGGAAGGTAGTCTGTTGTCAAGATATTTTTTACTCCAATGGATGGTAGCCTTTTCATATGTAAGGTAGTCTCTATTCGAGATTTTTTACTCCAATGGATGGTATCCTTGTCATTATGGAATGTAGTCTATTTTTGATATCTTTGTTACTCAATGGATGGTAGCCTTGTTATTATGGAAGGTAGTCTGTTGTCGATATCTTTGTTACTCAATGTATGGTAGCCTTGTCATTATGGAAGGTAGTCTGTTGTTGAAATTTTTGTTACTACAATAGATGGTAGCCTTGTCATTATGGAAGGTAGTCTGCTGTCGATATTTTTATAACTCCAATGGATGATAGCCTTTTCATTATGGAAGGTAGTCTATTGTCGAGATTTTTGTTACTATAATGGATGGTAGCCTTGTCTTTATGGAACGTAATCTGTTGTCGATATTTTTGTTACTCCAATGGATGGTAGCCTTGTCATTATGGAAGGTAGTATGTCTTTGAGATTTTTGTTACACCAATGGATTGTAGACTTTTCATTATGGAAAGTAGTCTGTTGTCGATATTTTTGTTACTCCAATGGATGGTAGCCTTGTCATAATGAAAGGTAGTCTATTGTCGATATTTTTGTTATTCCATTGGATAGTAGCCTTGTCATTATGGAAGGTAGTATGTTTCGAGATTTTTGTTACTCCAATGGATGGTAGCCTTGTCATTATGGAAGGTAGTCTGTTGAGGAAATTTTTGTTACTGCAATGGATGGTAGCCTTGTCTTTATGGAAGGTAGTCTGTTGTGGATATTTTTGTTACTCCAATGGATGGTAGCCTTGTCATTATGAAAGGTAGTCTATTGACGAGATTTTTGTTATTCCATTGGATAGTAGCCTTGTTATTAGGGAAGGTAGTCTGTTGTCGAGGTTTTTGTTATCCCAATGGATGGTAACCTTGTCATTATGGAAGGTAGTCTGTGGTCGAGATTTTTTTTACTCCAATGGATGGTAGCCTTGTCATTATGGAAGGTAGTCTGCTGTCGAGATTTTTGTTACTGCAATGGATGGTAGCTTTGACTTTATGGAAGGTAGTCTTTTGTCGATATTTTTGTTACTCCTATGGATGGTAGCCTTGTCATTATGGAAGGTAGTATGTGGTAGAGATTTTTGTTACTCTAATGGATGGTAGCCTTGTCATTATGGAAGGAAGTCATTTGTCTAGATTTTTGTTACTCCAATGGATGGTAGCCTTGTCATTATGGACCGTGGTCTATTGTCAAGATTTTTGTTACTCTAATGGATGGTAGCCTTATCATTATGGAAGGAAGTCTTTTGTCGAGATTTTTGTTACTCCAATGGATGGTAGTCTTGTCATTATGGACTGTTGTCTATTGTCGAGATTTTTGTTACTCCAATGGATGGTATCCTTGTAATTATGGAAGGAAGTCTTTTGTCTAGATTTTTGTTACTCCAATGGATGGTAGCCTTGTCTTTATGGTAGGTAGTCTGTTGTCGATATTTTTGTTACTCCTATGGATGGTAGCCTTTTCATTATGGAAGGTAGTCTATTGTCGAGATCTTTGTTACTCAATGGATGGTAGCCTTGTCATTATGGAAGGTAGTCTGTGGTAGAGATTTTTGTTACTCTAATGGATGGTAGCCTTGTCATTATGGAAGGAAGTCTTTTGTCGAGATTTTTGTTACTCCAATGGATGGTAGCCTTGTCATTATGGACCGTGGTCTATTGTCAAGATTTTTGTTACTCCAATGGATGGTATCCTTGTAATTATGGAAGGTAGTGTGTTGTCGAGATTTTTTTTACTCCAATGGATGGTAGCCTTGTCATATGTAAGGTAGTCTATTGTCGAGATTTTTTACTCCAATGGAAGGTATCCTTGTCATTATGGAAGGTAGTCTGTTTTTGATATCTTTGTTACTCAATGGATGGTAGCCTTGTTATTATGGAAGGTAGTCTGTTGTCGACATCTTTGTTACTCAATGGATGCAAACCTTGTCATTATGGAAGGTAGTCTGTTGTCGATATTTTTGTTACTACAAAGGATGGTAGCCTTGTCGTTATGAAAGGAAGTTTGCTGTCGATATTTTTGTTACTCCAATGGATGGTAGCCTTGTCTTTATGGAAGGTAGTCTGTTGTCGATATTTTTGTTATTCCAATGGATGGTAGCCTTGTCATTATGGAAGGTAGTATGTGGTTGACATTTTTGTTACACCAATGGATTGTAGCCTTTTCATTATGGAAAGTAGTCTATTGTCGATATTTTTGTTACTCCAATGGATGGTAGCCTTGTCATAATGAAAGGTAGTCTATTGTCGAGATTTTTGTTATTCCATTGGATAGTAGCCTTGTCATTATGGAAGGTAGTCTGTTGTCGAGATTTTGGTTATCCCAATGGATGGTAACCTTGTCATTATGAAAGTTAGTATGTTTCGAGATTTTTTTAACTCCAATGGATGGTAGCCTTGTCATTATGGAAGGTAGTCTGTTGAGGATATTTTTGTTACTACAATGGATGGTAACCTTGTCTTTATGGAAGGTAGTCTGTTGTGGATATTTTTGTTACTCCAATGGATGGTAGCCTTGTCATTATGGAAGGTAGTTTGCTATTAAGATTTTTGTTACTCCAATGGATGGTAGCCTTGTCATTATGAAACGTAGTCGATTCTCGAGATTTTTGTTATTCCATTGGATAGTAGCCTTGTTATTAGGGAAGGTAGTCTATTGTCGAGATTTTTATTATCCCAATGGATGGTAACCTTGTCATTATGGAAGGTAGTATGTGGTCGAGATTTTTTTTACTCCAATGGATGGTAGCCTTGTCATTATGGAAGGTAGTCTGCTGTCGAGATTTTTGTTACTACAATGGATGGTAGCTTTGCCTTTATGGAAGGTAGTCTTTTGTCAATATTTTTGTTACCCCAATGGATGGTAGCCTTGTCTTTATGGTAGGTAGTCTGTTGTCGATATTTTTGTTACTCCTATGGATGGTAGCCTTTTCATTAAGGAAGGTAGTCTATTGTCGAGATCTTTGTTACTCAATGGATGGTAGCCTTGTCATTATGGAAGGTAGTCTGTGGTAGAGATTTTTGTTACTCTAATGGATGGTAGCCTTGTCATTATGGAAGGAAGTCTTTTGTCGAGATTTTTGTTACTCCAATGGATGGTAGCCTTGTCATTATGGACCGTGGTCTATTGTCAAGATTTTTGTTACTCCAATGGATGGTATCCTTGTAATTATGGAAGGTAGTGTGTTGTCGAGATTTTTTTTACTCCAATGGATGGTAGCCTTGTCATATGTAAGGTAGTCTGTTGTCGAGATTTTTTACTCCAATGGAAGGTATCCTTGTCATTATGGAAGGTAGTCTGTTTTTGATATCTTTGTTACTCAATGGATGGTAGCCTTGTTATTATGGAAGGTAGTCTGTTGTCGACATCTTTGTTACTCAATGGATGCAAACCTTGTCATTATGGAAGGTAGTCTGTTGTCGATATTTTTGTTACTACAATGGATGGTAGCCTTGTCGTTATGAAAGGTAGTCTGCTGTCGATATTTTTGTTACTCCAATGGATGGTAGCCTTGTCTTTATGGAAGGTAGTCTGTTGTCGATATTTTTGTTATTCCAATGGATGGTGGCCTTGTCATTATGGAAGGTAGTATGTCGTTGAGATTATTGTTACACCAATGGATTGTAGCCTTTTCATTATGGAAAGTAGTCTATTGTCGATATTTTTGTTACTCCAATGGATGGTAGCCTTGTCATAATGAAAGGTAGTCTATTGTCGAGATTTTTGTTATTCCATTGGATAGTAGCCTTGTCATTATGGAAGGTAGTCTGTTATCGAGATTTTGGTTATCCCAATGAATGGTAACCTTGTCATTATGAAAGGTAGTATGTTTCGAGATTTTTTTTACTCCAATGGATGGTAGCCTTGTCATTATGGAAGGTAGTCTGTTGAGGAGATTTTTGTTACTACAATTGATGGTAACCTTGTCTTTATGGAAGGTAGTCTGTTGTGGATACTTTTGTTACTCCAATGGATGGTAGCCTTGTCATTATGGAAGATAGTTCTCTATTAAGATTATTGTTACTCCAATGGATGGTAGCCTTGTCATTATGAAAGGTAGTCTATTGTCGAGATTTTTGTTATTCCATTGGATGGTAACCTTGTCATTATGGAAGGTAGTCTGTGGTCGAGATTTTTTTTACTCCAATGGATGGTAGCCTTGTCATTATGGAAGGTAGTCTGCTGTCGAGATTTTTGTTACTGCAATGGATGGTAGCTTTGCCTTTATGGAAGGTAGTCTTTTGTCAATATTTTTGTTACCCCAATGGATGGTAGCCTTGTCTTTATGGTAGGTAGTCTGTTGTCGATATTTTTGTTACTCCTATGTATGGTAGCCTTTTCATTATGGAAGGTAGTCTATTGTCGAGATCTTTGTTACTCAATGGATGGTAGCCTTGTCATTATGGAAGGTAGTCTGTGGTAGAGATTTTTGTTACTCTAATGGATGGTAGCCTTGTCATTATGGATGGAAGTCTTTTGTCGAGATTTTTTTTACTCCAATGGATGGTAGCCTTGTCATTATGGACCGTGGTCTATTGTCAAGATTTTTGTTACTCCAATGGATGGTATCCTTGTAATTATGGAAGGTAGTGTGTTGTCGAGATTTTTTTTACTCCAATGGATGGTAGCCTTGTCATATGTAAGGTAGTCTGTTGTCGAGATTTTTTACTCCAATGGAAGGTATCCTTGTCATTATGGAAGGTAGTCTGTTTTTGATATCTTTGTTACTCAATGGATGGTAGCCTTGTTATTATGGAAGGTAGTCTGTTGTCGACATCTTTGTTACTCAATGGATGCAAACCATGTCATTATGGAAGGTAGTCTGTTGTCGATATTTTTGTTACTACAATGGATGGTAGCCTTGTCGTTATGAAAGGTAGTCTGCTGTCGATATTTTTGTTACTCCAATGGATGGTAGCCTTGTCTTTATGGAAGGTAGTCTGTTGTCGATATTTTTGTTACTCATATGGATGGTAGCCTTGTCATTATGGAAGGTAGTCTATTGTCGAGATCTTTGTTACCTAATGGATGGCAACCTTGTCATTATGGAAGGCAGTCTGTGGTAGAGATTTTTGTTACTCTAATCGATGGTAGCCTTATCATTATGAAAGGAAGTCTTTTGTCGAGATTTTTGTTACTCCAATGGATGGTAGCCTTGTCATTATGGACCATGGTCTATTGTCGAGATTTTTGTTACTCCAATGGATGGTATCCTTGTAATTATGGAATGTAATCTTTTGTCGAGATTTTTGTTACTCTAATGGATGGTAGCCTTGTCATTATGGACCGTGGTCTATTGTCGAGATTTTTGTTACTCCAATGGATGGTATCCTTGTAATTATGGAAGGTAGTCTGTTGTCGAGATTTTTGTTACTCCAATGGATGGTAGCCTTGTCATATGGAAGGTAGTTTGTTGTCGAGATTTTTTTTACTGCAATGGATGGTAGCCTTGTCATTATGGAAGGTAGTTTGTTGTCGATATCTTTGTTACTCAATTGATGGTAGCCTTGTCATTATGGAAGGTAGTCTGTTGTCGAGATTTTTTTACTCCAATGGATGGTAGCCTTGTCATTAGGGAAGGTAGTCTGTTGTGGAGATTTTTGTTAGTCTAATGGATGGTAGCCTTGACATTATGGAACATACTCTGTTGTCGAGATTTTTGTTACTTCAATGGATGGTAGGCTTTTCATTATGGAACGTAGTCTGTTGTCTATATTTTTGTTACTCCAATGGATGGTAGCCTTGTCATTATGGAAGTTAGTTTCTTGTTCAGATTTTTGTTACTCCAATGGATGGTAACCTTATCATTATGAAAGGTAGTCTATTGTCGAGATTTTTGTTATTCCATTGGATAGTAGCCTTGTTATTATGGAAGGTAGTCTGTTGTCGAGATTTTTGTTATCCCAATGGATGGTAACCTTGTCATTATGGAAGGTAGTCTGTTGTCGAGATTTTTTTTACTCAAATGGATGGTAGCCTTGTCATAATGGAAGGTAGTCTGTTGTCGAGATTTTTGTTACTGCAATGGATGGTAACTTTGTCTTTATGGAAGGTAGTCTTTTGTAAATATTTTTGTTACTCCAATGGATGGTAGCCTTGTCTTTATGGAAGGTAGTCTGTTGTCGATTTTTTTGTTACTCCTATAGATGGTAGCCTTATCATTATGGAAGGTAGTCTATTGTCGAGATCTTTGTTACTCAATGGATGGTAGCCTTGTCATTATGGAAGGTAGTCTGTGGTAGAGATTTTTGTTACTCTAATGGATGGTAGCCTTGTCATTATGGAAGGAAGTCTTTTGTCGAGATTTTTTTAACTCCAATGGATGGTAGCCTTGTCATTATGGACCGTGGTCTATTGTAGAGATTTTTGTTACTCCAATGGATGGTATCCTTGTAATTATGGAAGGTAGTCTGTTGTCAAGATTTTTGTTACTCCAATGGATGGTAGCCTTGTCATTATGGAAGGTAGTCTGTTGTCGATATTTTTGTTACTCCAATGGATGGTATACTTGTAATTATGGAAGGTAGTCTGTTGTCAAGATATTTTTTACTCCAATGGATGGTAGCCTTGTCATAATGAAAGGTAGTCTATTGTCGATATTTTTGTTATTCCATTGGATAGTAGCCTTGTCATTATGGAAGATAGTCTGTTGTCGAGATTTTTGTTATCCCAATGGATGGTAACCTTTTCATTATGGAAGGTAGTATGTTTCGAGAGTTTTTTTACTCCAATGGATGGTAGCCTTGTCATTCTGGAAGGTAGTCTGTTGAGGAGATTTTTGTTACTGCAATGGATGGTAGCCTTGTCTTTATGGAAGGTAGTCTGTAGTCGATATTTTTGTTAGTCTAATGGATGGTAGCCTTGTCTTTATGGAAGTTAGTCTATTGTCGATATTTTTGGTACTCCTATGGATGGTAGCCTTGTCATTATGGAAGGTAGTCTGTTGTCGAGATCTTTGTTACTCAATGGATGGCAGCCTTGTCATTATGCAAGGTAGTCTGTTGTAGAGATTTTTGTTACTGTAATGAATGGTTGCCTTTTCATTATGAAAGGAAGTCTATTATCGATATTTTTGTTACTCCAATGGATGGTAGCCTTGTCATTATGGACCATGGTCTATTGTCGAGATTTTTGTTACTACAATGGGTGGTAGCCTTGTAATTATGGAAGGTAGTCTATTGTCAAGATTTTTGTTATTCCATTGGATAATAGCCTTGTTATTATGGAAGGTAGTCTGTTGTCGAGATTTTTGTTATCCCAATGGATGGTAACCTTGTCATTATGGAAGGTAGTTTGTTGTCGAGATTTTTTTTACTCCAATGGATGGTAGCTTTGTCATTATGGAAGGTAGTCTGTTGTCGAGATTTTTGTTACTGTAATGGATGGTAGATTTGTATTTATGGATGGTAGTCTTTTGTCAATATTTTTGTTACTCCAATGGATGGTAGCCTTGTCTTTATGGAAGGTAGTCTGTTGTCGATATTTTTGTTACTCCTATGGATGGTAGCCTTGTCATTATGGAAGGTAGTCTATTGTCGAGATCTTTGTTACTCAATGGATGGTAGCCTTGTCATTATGGAAGGTAGTCTGTTGTCGAGATCTTTGTTACTCAATGGATGGCAGCCTTGTCATTATGCAAGGTAGTCTGTTGTAGAGATTTTTGTTACTGTAATGAATGGTTGCCTTTTCATTATGAAAGGAAGTCTATTATCGATATTTTTGTTACTCCAATGGATGGTAGCCTTGTCATTATGGACCATGGTCTATTGTCGAGATTTTTGTTACTACAATGGGTGGTAGCCTTGTAATTATGGAAGGTAGTCTATTGTCAAGATTTTTGTTATTCCATTGGATAATAGCCTTGTTATTATGGAAGGTAGTCTGTTGTCGAGATTTTTGTTATCCCAATGGATGGTAACCTTGTCATTATGGAAGGTAGTTTGTTGTCGAGATTTTTTTTACTCCAATGGATGGTAGCTTTGTCATTATGGAAGGTAGTCTGTTGTCGAGATTTTTGTTACTGTAATGGATGGTAGATTTGTATTTATGGATGGTAGTCTTTTGTCAATATTTTTGTTACTCCAATGGATGGTAGCCTTGTCTTTATGGAAGGTAGTCTGTTGTCGATATTTTTGTTACTCCTATGGATGGTAGCCTTGTCATTATGGAAGGTAGTCTATTGTCGAGATCTTTGTTACTCAATGGATGGTAGCCTTGTCATTATGGAAGGTAGTCTGTTGTCGAGATCTTTGTTACTCAATGGATGGCAGCCTTGTCATTATGCAAGGTAGTCTGTTGTAGAGATTTTTGTTACTGTAATGAATGGTTGCCTTTTCATTATGAAAGGAAGTCTATTATCGATATTTTTGTTACTCCAATGGATGGTAGCCTTGTCATTATGGACCATGGTCTATTGTCGAAATTTTTGTTACTACAATGGGTGGTAGCCTTGTAATTATGGAAGGTAGTCTATTGTCAAGATTTTTGTTATTCCATTGGATAATAGCCTTGTTATTATGGAAGGTAGTCTGTTGTCGAGATTTTTGTTATCCCAATGGATGGTAACCTTGTCATTATGGAAGGTAGTTTGTTGTCGAGATTTTTTTTACTCCAATGGATGGTAGCTTTGTCATTATGGAAGGTAGTCTGTTGTCGAGATTTTTTTACTGCAATGGATGGTAGATTTGTATTTATGGATGGTAGTCTTTTGTCAATATTTTTGTTACTCCAATGGATGGTAGCCTTGTCTTTATGGAAGGTAGTCTGTTGTCGATATTTTTGTTACTCCTATGGATGGTAGCCTTGTCATTATGGAAGGTAGTCTATGGTCGAGATCTTAGTTACTCAATGGATGGTAGCCTTGTCATTATGGAAGGTAGTCTGTGGTAGAGATTTTTGTTAATCTAATGGATGGTAGCCATGTCATTATGGAAGGAAGTCTTTTATCGAGATTTTTGTTACTCCAATGGATGGTAGCCTTGTCATTATGGACCATGGTTTATTGTCGAGATTTTTTTTACTCCAATGGATGGTATCCTTGTAATTATGGTAGGTAGTCTATTGTCGAGATTTTTGTTACTCCAATGGATGGTAGCCTTGTCATTATGGAAGGTAGTCTAATGTCAATATCTTTCTTACTCAATGGATAGTAGCCTTGTCATTATGGAAGGTAGTCTGTTGTCGAGATTTTTTTTACTGCAATGGATGGTAGCCTTGTCATTATGGAAGGTATTTTGTTTTCGATATCTTTGTTACTCAATGGATAGTAGCCTTGTGATTATGGAAGGTAGTCTATTGTTGAGATTTCTTTTACTCCAATGGATGGTATCCTTGTCATTATGGAAGGTAGTCTGTTGTCGACATTTTTGTTACTCTAATGGATGGTAGCCTTGACATTATGGAACGTTGTCTGTTGTCGAGATTTCTATTACTTCAATGGATGGTAGGCTTGTCATTATGTAAAGTAGTCTGTTGTCGATATTTTTGTTACTCCAATGGATGGTAGCCTTGTCATTATGGAGGGTAGTTTGTTGTTCATATTTTTGTTACTCCAATGGATGGTAGCCTTGTCATTATGAAAGGTAGTCTATTGTCTAGATTTTTGTTATTCCATTGGATAGTAGCCTTGTTATTATGGAAGGTAGTTTGTTGTCGAGATTTTAATTATCCCAATGGATGGTAACCTTGTCATTATGGAAGGTAGTTTGTTGTCGAGATTTTTTTTACTCCAATGGATGGTAGCTTTGTCATTATGGAAGGTAGTCTGTTGTCTAGATTTTTGTTACTGCAATGGATGCTAGCTTTGTCTTTATGGAAGGTAGTCTTTTGTCAATATTTTTGTTACTCCAATGGATGGTAGCCTTGTCTTTATGGAAGGTAGTCTATTGTCAATATTTTTGTTATTCCATTGGATAGTAGCCTTGTTATTATGGAAGGTAGTCTGTTGTCGAGATTTTTGTTATCCCAATGGATCTTAACCTTATCATTATGGAAGGTAGTCTGTTGTCGAGATTTTTTTAACTCTAATGGATGGTAGCTTTGTCATTATGGAAGGTAGTCTGTTGTCGAGATTTTTGTTACTACAATGGATGGTAACTTTGTCTTTATGGAAGGTAGTCTTTTGTCAATATTTTTATTACTCCAATGGATGGTAGCCTTGACTTTATGGAATGTAGTTTGTTGTCAATATTTTTGTTACTCCTATGGATGGTAGCCTTGTCATTATGGAAGGTAGTCTATTGTCGAGATCTTTGTTACTCAATGGATGGTAGCCTTGTCATTATGGAAGGTAGTCTGTGGTAGACATTTTTGTTACTCTAATGGATGGTAGCCTTGTCATTAAGGAAGGAAGTCTTTTGTCGAGATTTTTGTTACTCCTATGGATGGTAGCCTTGTCATTATGGACCATGGTCTATTGTCGAGATTTTTTTTACTCCAATGGATGGTAGCCTTGTCATTATGGAAGGTAGTTTGTTGTCGATTTCTTTGTTACTCAATGGATAGTTACCTTATCATTATGGAAGGTAGTCTGTTGTTGAGATTTTATTTACTCCAATGGATGGTAGCCTTGTCATTATGGAAGGTAGTTTGTTGTCGACATTTTTGTTACTCTAATGGATGGTAGCCTTGACATTATGGAACGTAGTCTGTTGTCGAGATTTTTGTTACTTCAATGGATGGTAGGCTTGTCATTATGGAAAGTAGTTTGTTGTCGATATTTTTGTTACTCCAATGGATGGTAGCCTTGTCATTAGGGAAGGTAGTTTGTTGTTCATATTTTTGTTACTACAATGGATGGTAACCTTGTCATTATGAAAGGTAGTCTATTGTCGAGATTTTTTTTTATCCCAATGGATGGTAAACTTGTCATTATGGAAGGTAGTCTGTTGTCGAGATTTTTTTTACTCCAATGGATGGTAGCTTTGTCATTATGGAAGGTAGTCTGTTGTCGAGATTTTTGTTACTGCAATGGATGGTAGCCTTGTCATTATGGAAGGTAGTCTTTTGTCAATATTTTTGTTACTCCATTGGATGGTAGCCTTGTCTTTATGGAAGGTAGTCTGTTGTCGATATTTTTGTTACTCCTATGGATGGTAGCCTTGTCATTATGGAAGGTAGTCTATTGTCGAGATCTTTGTTACTCAATGGATGGTAGCCTTGTCATTATGGAAGGTAGTCTACTGTCGATATTTTTGTTACTCCAATGGATGGTAGCCTTGTCATTATGGAAGGTAGTCTGTTGTCGAGATTTTTTTTACTCCAATGGATGCAAGCCTTGTCATTATGGAAGGTAGTATATTGTCAAGATTATTTTTACTCCAATGGTTGGTAGCCTTGTCATATGGAAGGTAGTTTGTCGTCGAGATTTTTTTTACTGCAGTGGATGGTAGCCTTGTCATTATGGAAGGTAGTTTGTTGTCGATATCTTTGTTACTCAATGGATAGTAGCCTTGTCATTATAGAAGGTAGTTTGTTGTCGAGATTTTTTTAACTCCAATGGATGGTAGCCTTGTCATTATGGAAGGAAGTCTGTTGTCGACATTTTTGTTACTCTAATGGATGGTAGCCTTGACATTATGGAACATAGTCTGTTGTCGAGATTATTGTTACTTCAATGGATGGTAGGCTTGGCATTATGAAAAGTAGTCTGTTGTAAATATTTTTGTTACTCCAATGGATGATAGTCTTGTCATTATGGAAGGTAGTTTGTTGTTCAGATTTTTGTTACTCCAAGGGATGGTAGCCTTGTCATTATGAAAGGTAGTCTATTGTCGAGATTTTTGTTCTTCCATTGGATAATAGCCTTGTTATTATGGAAGGTATTCTGTTGTCGAGATTTTTGTTATCCCAATGGATGGTAAACTTGTCATTATGGAAGGTAGTCTGTTGTCGAGATTTTTTTTACTCCAATGGATGGTAGCTTTGTCATTATGGAAGGTAGTCTGTTGTCGAGATTTTTGTTACTGCAATGGATTGTAGCTTTTTCTTTATGGAAGGTAGTCTTTTGTCAATATCTTTGTTACTCCAATGGATGGTAGCCTTGTCTTTATGGAAGGTAGTCTGTTGTCGTTATTTTTGTTACTCTTATGGATGGTATCCTTGTCATTATGGAAGGTAGTCTATTGTCGAGATCTTTGTTACTCAATGGATGGTAGCCTTGTCATTATGGAAGGTAGTCTGTGGTAGAGATTTTTGTTACTCTAATGGATGGTAGCCTTGTCATTATGGAAGGAAGCCTTTTGTTGAGATTTTTGTTAGTCCAATAGATAGTAGCCTTGTCATTATGGACCATGGTCTATTGTCGAGATTTTTGTTACTCCAATGGATGGTATCCTTGTAATTATGGAAGGTAGTCTGTTGTCGAGATTTTTGTTACTCCAATGGATGGTAGACTTGTCATATGGAAGGTAGTGTGTTATCGATATTTTTTTTACTACAATGGATGGTAGCCTTGTCATTATGGAAGGTAGTCTGTTGTTGATATCTTTGTTACTCAATGGATAGTAGCCTTGTCATTATGGAAGGGAGTTTGTTGTCGAGATTTTTTTTACTCCAATGGATGGTAGCCTTGTCATTATGGAAGGTAGTCTGTTGTCGACATTTTTGTTACTCTAATGGATGGTAGCCTTGACATTATGGAACGTAGTCTGTTGTCGATATTTTCGTTACTCCAATGGATGGTAGCGTTATCATTATGGAAGGTTGTTTGTTGTACGGATCTTTGTTACTCCAATGGATGGTAGGCTCGTTATTATGGAAGGTAGTCTGTTGTGGATATTTTTTTTTACTTCAATGGATGGTAGCCTTGTCTTTTTGGAAGGTAGTTTACTGTCGAGATTTTTGTAACTTCAATGGATGGTAGCTTTGTCTTTATGGAAGGTACTCTTTTGTCAATATTTTTGTTACTCCAATGGATGGTAGCCTTGTCTTTATGGTAGGTAGTCTGTTGTCGATATTTTTGTTACTCCTATGGATGGTAGCCTTGTCATTATGGAAGGTAGTCTATTGTCGAGACCTTTGTTACTCAATGGATGGTAGCCTTGTCATTATGGAAGGTACTATGTGGTAGAGATTTTTGTTACTCTAATGGATGGTAGCCTTGTCATTATGGAAGGTAGTATGTTGTCGAGATTTTTGATACTCCATTGGATGGTATCCTTGTCATTATGGAAGGTAGTCTGTTTTTGATATCTTTGTTACTCAATGGATGGTAGCCTTGTTATTATGGAAGGTAGTCTGTTGTCGATATCTTTGTTACTCAATGGATGCTAGCCTTGTCATTATTGAAGGTAGTCTGTTGTCGAGATTTTTGTTACTACAATGGATGGTAGCCTTGTCATTATGGAAGGTAGTCTATTGTCGAGATCTTTGTTACTTAATGGATGGTAGCCTTGTCATTATGGAAGGTAGTCTTTGGTAGAGAATTTTGTTACTCTAATCAATGGTAGCCTTGTCATTATGGAAGGAAGTCTTTTGTCGAGATTTTAGTTACTCCAATGGATGGTATCCTTGTAATTATGGAAGGTAGTCTGTTGTCGAGATTTTTGTTACTCCAATGGATGGTAGCCTTGACATTATGGAAGGTAGTCTTCTGTCGATACTTTTTTTACTTCAATGGATGCTATCCTTGTCATAATGGAAGGTAGTATATTGTCAAGATTTTTTTTACTCCAATGGATCGTAGCCTTGTCATATGGAAGGTTGTTTGTTGTCGAGATTTTTTTTACTGTAATGGATGGTAGCCTTGTCATTATGGAAGGTAGTTTGTTGTCGATATCTTTATTACTCAATGGATGGTAGCCTTGTCATTATGGAAGGTAGTCTGTTGTTGAGATTTTTTTTTACTCTAATGGATGGTAGCCTTGTCATTATGGAAGGTAGTCTGTTGTCGAGATTTTTGTTACACTAATGGATGGTAGCCTTGACATTATGGAACATAGTCTGTTGTCGAGATTTTTGTTACTCCAATGGATGGTAGGCTTGTCATTATGGAACGTAGTCTGTTGTCGATATTTTTGTTACTCCAATGGATGGTAGCCTTGTCATTATGGAAGGTAGTTTGTTGTTCAGATTTTTGTTACTCTAATGGATGGTAGCCTTGTCTTTATGGAAGGTAGTCTGTTGTCGATATTTTTGTTACTCCTATGGATGGTAGCCTTGTCATTATGGAAGGTAGTCTATTGTCGAGATCTTTGTTACTCAATGGATGGTAGCCTTGTCATTATGGAAGGTAGTCTATGGTAGAGATTTTTGTTACTCTAATGGATGGTAGCCTTGTCATTATGGAAGGAAGTCTTTTGTCGAGATTTTTGTTACTCCAATGGATGGTAGCCTTGTCATTATGGACCGTGGTCTATTGTCAAGATTTTTGTTACTCCAATGGATGGTATACTTGTAATTATGGAAGGTAGTCTGTTGTCAAGATTTTTTTTACTCCAATGGATGGTAGCCTTGTCATATGTAAGGTAGTCTATTGTCGAGATTTTTTACTCCAATGGATGGTATCCTTGTCATTATGGAAGGTAGTCTGTTTTTGATATCTTTGTTACTCAATGGATGGTAGCCTTGTTATTATGGAAGGTAGTCTGTTGTTGACATCTTTGTTACTCAATGGATGTTAGCCTTGTCATTATGGAAGGTAGTCTGTTGTCGAGATTTGTGTTACTACAATGGATGGTAGCCTTGTCATTATGGAAGGTAGTCTGTTGTCGATATTTTTGTTACTCCAATGGATGGTAGCCTTTTTATTATGGAAGGTAGTCTATTGTCGACATTTTTGTTACTGTAATGGATGGTAGACTTGTCTTTATGGAACATAGTATGTTGTCGAAATTTTGGTTACTCCAATGGATGGTAGCCTTGTTATTATGGAAAGTAGTATGTCGTTGATATTTTTGTAACACCAATGGATTGTAGACTTGTCATTATGGAAAGTAATTTGTTCTTCATATTTTTGTTGCTCCAATGGATGGTAACCTTGTCATAATGAAAGGTAGTCTATTGTCGAGATTTTTGTTATTCCATTGGATAGTAGCCTTGTCATTATGGAAGGTAGTCTGTTGTCCAGATTTTTGTTATCCCAATGAATGGTAACCTTGCCATTATGGAAGGTAGTATGTTTCAAGATTTTTTTTACTCCAATGGATGGTAGCCTTGTCATTATGGAAGGTAGTCTGTTGAGGAGATTTTTGTTGCTGCAATGGATGGTAGCCTTGTCTTTATGGAAGGTAGTCTGTTTTCGATATTTTTGTTACTCCAATGGATGGTAGCCTTGTCATTATGGACCATGGTCTATTGACGAGATTTTTGTTACTCCAATGGATGGTAGCCTTGTCATTATGGAAGGTAGTCTGTTGTCGAGATTTTTGTTACTCTAATGGATGGTAGACTTGACATTATTGAAAGTAGTCTGGTTTCGAGATTTTTTTTACCGCAATGGATGGTAGGCGTGTCATTATGGAACGTAGTTTGTTGTCGAAATTTTTTTTAAACCAATGAATGATAGCCTTATCATTATGGATAGTAGTTTGTTGTCTAGATTTTTGTTACTGCAATGAATGATAGCCTTGTCATTATGGAAGGTAGTCTATTGTAGAGATTTTTGTTATTCTAATGGATGGTAGCCTTGTCATTATGGAAGGAAGTTTGTTTTATAGATATTTGTAACTCCAATGGATGGTAGCCTTGTCATTATGGAAGGTAGTCTTTTGTTCAAATTTTTGTTACACCAATGGATGGTAGCCTTGTCGTTATGGATGGTAGTCTTTTGTCGATATTTTTGTTACTCCAATGGATGATAGCCTTGTCATTAGGGAAGGTAGTCTGTTGTAGATATTTTTGTTACTCCAATGGATGGTAGCCTTGTCATTATGGAAGGAAGTCTGTTGTATAGATATTTGTAACTCCAATGGATGTTAGCCTTGTCATTATGGAAGGTAGTCTGTTGTCGAGATTTTTGTTACTGCAATGGATGGTAGACTTGACATTATGGAAAGTAGTTTGTTGTCGAAATTTTTATTACACCAATGGATGGTAGCCTTGTCGTTATGGATGGTAGACTGTTGTCTAAATTTTTGTTACTCCAATGGATGATAGCCTTGTCATTATAGAAGGTAGTCTGTTGTAGAGATTTTTGTTACTCCAATGGATGGTAGCCTTGTCATTATAGAAGGAAGTCTATGGTATATATATTTGTAACTCCAATGGATGGTAGCCTTGTCATTATGGAAAGTAGTCTGTTGTCGAGATTTTTGTTACTGCAATGGATGGTAGCTTTGTCTTTATGGAAGGTAGTCTATTGTCGATATTTTTGTTACTCATATTGATGGTATCCTTGTCATTATGGAAGGTAGTCTATTGTCGAGATCTTTGTTACTCCAATGGATTGTATCCTTATAATTATTGAAGGTAGTCTATTGTCGATATTTTTGTTAATCCAATGGATGGTAGCCTTATCATTATGGAAGGTAATCTGCTGTCGGTATTTCTTTTACTCCAATGGATGGTAGCCTTGTCATATGGAAGGTAGTCTGTTGTCAAGATTTTTTTTACTCCAATGGATGGTAGCCTTGTCATTATGGAAGGTAGTCTGCTGTCGAGATATTTGTTACTGCAATGGATGGTAGCTTTGTCTTTATGGAAGGTAGTCTATTGTCAATATTTTTTTTACTGCAATGGAGGGTAGCCTTGTCTTTATGGAAGGTAGTCAGTTGTCGATATTTTTGGTACTCCTATGGATGGTAGCCTTGTCATTATGGAAGGTAGTCTATTGTCGAGATCTTTGTTACTCAATGGATGGTAGCCTTGTCATTATGGAAGGTAGTCTATGGTAGAGATTTTTGTTACTCTAATGGATGGTAGCCTTGTCATTATGGAAGGAAGACTTTTTTAGAGATTTTTGTTACTCCAATGGATGGTAGCGTTGTCATTATGGACCGTGGTCTATTGTCATGATTTTTGTTACTCCAATGGATGGTATACTTGTAATTATGGAAGGTAGTCTGTTGTCGAGATTTTTTTTACTCCAATGGATGGTAGCCCTGTCATTATGGAAGGTAGTCTATTGTGGAGATTTTTGTTACTCTAATGGATGGTAGACTTGACATTATGGAAAGTAGTCTGGTTTCGAGATTTTTGTTACCGCAATGGATGGTAGGCGTGTCATTATCGAACGTAGTTTGCTATCGATATTTTTGTTACACCAATGGATGGTAGCCTTGTCGTTTTGGAAGGTAGTCAGTTGTCTAGATTTTTGGTACTCCAATGGATGATACCCTTGTCATTATGGAAGGTAGTTTGTTGTATATATATTTGTAACTTCAATGGATGGTAGCCTTGTCATTATAGAAGGTAGTCTGTTGCCGAGATTTTTGTTACTGCAATGGATGGTAGCCTTGTCTTTATGGAAGGTAGTCTATTGTCGATATTTTTGTTACTCATTTTGATGGTAGCCTTGTCATTATGGAAGGTAGTCTATTGTTGAGATCTTTGTTACTCAACGGATGGTAGCCTTGTCATTATGGAAGGTAGTCTGTTGTAGAGATTTTTGTTACTCTAATGGATGGTAGCCTTGTCATTATGGAACAGAGTCTTTTTTCGACATTTTTGTTACTCCAATGCATGGTAGCCTTGTCATTATGGATTGTGGTCTATTGTTGATATTTTTGTTACTCTAATGGATGGTAGCCTTGTCTTTATGGAAGTTAGTCTATTGTCGATATTTTTGGTACTCCTTGAAGGAAAATTGCGATAAAAAACGCAGCAGAATATAGAATTTTCCTTTAGAGATCCTTACGAATGAGCATGGTCAGTGATAGAAATATTTACCTCTTGTGGCGATTCAGACCTTTGATGTCGTGATCACGAGCGTTGATGAAGAACAACGCCTCTACTCAGTCCACACGAATAGATCGCTTCCGGTCACAGTGCTAGCTGATCACGAACGGAAACCTTGAGTGAGAGAGAGAATCAAAAACGAAATTGCATGAAGTGAAATTGCTTAATCACAAGCGATCTATTTATAGAATCACTCGTGTGGGCTACAAGCTAAAAGCCCAATTAAGGCTATAAGCTAAAAGCCCAATTAAGCTTATGGACATCATACCTTAGGATGTACCATATATCACTTATCCACGTGGTACCTTACCACTTTCCGTATTACACTTAAGTGCACCGTACCTTACGGTGTTCCTTATTTATTCTATCTCTCATCAACCTGTCCTTATGTGTGTTACCCTGTAGGTTTTCGCGATGTTGGCAATTATATTAAATCACACATTTAATATAATAAACAGTGAGCGGTATCTAGCAACACATCACTGTTACCCAAGTCACAAAAATGTCATGTGATCTGACCAAACCTTTTCCGTGATAATATTTGTGTTGTACAATTACCCTTTTGCCCTCATGTCTATATTGAACACAAGGCATACACTGTGTCACCCTTGTCCAGTTCAATATTGGGCCCTTAGACATTTATCCTGTTATGCAGGATGAGCAAATTCCATCTAGGTCACTCGTGTCCCTTAGCATGCTTTGTGAAGTACCCATCAACCGTCTTTATAGTCATCCAGTTACGAATGACGTTTGATCAGCAATAAAGTACTTGACTCTACATCTAGGGTCCATAGTGGTTTTAGGTCGAAGGGTGGTATACACCATTATCATCATGAGAATAACTTATGACACTTTGCATAACATTCTATGTAGTATTCTCATAGCGGGTCAATCCAGTATAAATATTACTCCTAATATTCATACCTATGTCAAGACTTGATAACTCCTTATCTATGATCCATGAGATGTGATCATCAATTTATCTTCATAATAATCTTAATGCTTTAATGTTATCCCACTTCACATTAAAGCTTAACTACGGATTCTTTAAGAATAGTTTCTTATGTTTAATGGGATCTCATGATTAAGTCACACTTAACATTTCATTAAACCAATAAACCATTGTAGGGCTTACACCAACACTCCTATGGATGGTAACCTTGTCATTATGGAAGGTAGTCTGTTGTCGAGATCTTTGTTACTCAATGTATGGTAGCCTTGTCATTATGGAAGGTAGTCTGTTGTAGAGATTTTTGTTACTCTAATTGATGGTAGCCTTGTCATTATTGAAGGAAGTCTTTTTTCGAGATTTTTGTTACTCCAATAGATGGTAGCCTTGTCATTATGGACTGTGGTCTATTGTCGAGATTTTTTTTACTCCAATGGATGGTAGCCTTGTCTTTATGGAAGTTAGTCTATTGTCGATATTTTTGGTACTCCTATGGATGGTAGCCTTGTAATTATGGAAGGTAGTCTGTTGGCGAGATCTTTGTTACTCAATGGATGGCAGCCTTGTCATTATGCAAGGTAGTCTATTGTAGATATTTTTGTTACTATAATGGATGGTAGCCTTGTTATTATGAAAGGAAGTCTTTTGTCGATATTTTTGTTACTCCAATGGATAGTAGCCTTGTCATTATGGACCGTGGTCTATTGTCGAGATTTTTGTTACTGCAATGGGTGGTAGCCTTGTAATTATGGAAGGTAGTCTGTTGTCAAGATTTTTATTACTCCAATGGATGGTAGCCTTTTCATTATGGAAGGTAGTCTGTTGTCGACATTTTTGTTACTCTAATGGATGGTAGCCTTGTCTTTATGGAACCTAGTCTGTTGTCGATATCTTTGTTACCCAATGCATGGTAGCCTTGTCATTATGGAAGGTAGTCTGTTGTTGATATTTTTGTTACTCTAATGGATGGTGGCCTTGTCTTTATGGAACGTAGTCTATTATCGAGATTTTTGTTACACCAATGGATTGTAACCTTGTCATTATGGAAAGTAGTTTATTCTTCATATTTTTGTTACTCCAATGGATGGTAGCCTTGTCATAATGAAAGGAAGTCTATTGTCGAGATTTTTGTTATTCCATTGGATAGTAGACTTGTCATTATGGAAGGTAGTCTGTTGTCCAGATTTTTTTTATCCCAATGAATGGGAACCTTGCCATTATGGAAGGTAGTATGTTTCAAGATTTTTTTTACTCCAATGGATGGTAGCCTTCTCATTATGGAAGGTAGTCTGTTGTCGATATTTTTGTTACTCCAATGGATGGTAGCCATGTCTTTATAGAAGTTAGTCTATTGTCGATATTTTTGGTACTCCTATGGATTGTAGCCTTGTCATTATGGAAGGTAGTCTTTTGTCGAGATCTTTGTTACTTAATAGATGGCAGCCTTGTCATTTTGCAAGATAGTCTGTTATAGATATTTTTGTTACTGTAATGGATGTTTGCCTTTTCATTATGAAAGGAAGTCTATTGTCGATATTTTTGTTACTCTAATGGGTGGTAGCCTTGTAATTATGGAAGGTAGTCTGTTGTCAAGATTTTTGTTACTCCAATGGAATGTAGCCTTGTCATTATGGAAGGTATTCTATTGTCGAGATTTTTGTTACTCAATGGATGGTAGAATTGACATTATGGAAAGTAGTTTGGTTTCGAGATTTTTATTACCGCAATGGATGGTAGGCGTGTCATTATGGAACGTAGTTTGTTGTCGATATTTTTGTTACACCAATGGATGGTAGCCTGGTCGTTATGGAAAGTAGTCTGTTGTCTATATTTTTGTTACTCCAATGGATGATAGCCTTGTCATTATGGAAGGTAGTCTGTTGTAGAGATTTTTGTTACTCCAATGGATGGTAGACTTGTCATTATGGAAGGATGTCTTTTGTCGATATTTTTTATACTCCGATGGATGGTAGCCTTGTCATTATGGACCGTGGTCTATTGTTGAGATTTTTGTTACTGCAATGGGTGGTAGCCTTGTAAATATAGAAGGTAGTCTGTTGTCAAGATTTTCGTTACTCCAATGGATGGTAGCCTTGTCATTATGGAAGGTAGTCTATTGTCGAGATTTTTGTTACTCTAATGGATGGTAGACTTGACATTATGGAAAGTAGTTTGGTTTCAAGATTTTTGTTACCGCAATGGATGGTAGGCGTGTCATTATGAAACGTAGTTTGTTGTCGAAATTTTTGTTACACCAATGGATGGTAGCCTTGTCGTTATGGATGGTAGTCTGTTGTCTAAATTTTTGTTACTCCAATGGATGATAGCCTTGTCATTATGGAAGGTAGTCTGTTGTAGATATTTTTGTTACTCCAATGGATGGTAGCCTTGTCATTATGGAAGGAAGTCTGTTGTATATATATTTGTAACTCCAATGGATGGTAGCCTTGTCATTATGGAAGGTAGTCTGTTGTCGAGATTTTTGTTACTGCAACGGATGGTAGCTTTGTCTTAATGGAAGGTAGTCTATTATCGATAATTTTGTTACTCTAATGGATGGTAGCCTTGTCTTTATGGAAGGTCGTCTATTGTTGATATTTTTGTTACTCATATGGATGGTATCCTTGTCATTATGGAAGGTAGTATATTGTCGAGATCTTTGTTACTCCAATGGATGGTATCCTTATAATTATTGAAGGTAGTCTATTGTCGATATTTTTGTTAATCCAATGGATGGTAGCCTTATCATTATGGAAGGTAGTCTGTTGTCGGTATTTTTGTTACTCCAATGGATGGTAGCCTTGTCATTATGGAAGGTAGTCTATTGTCGAGATTTTTTTTACTCCAATGGATGGTAGACTTGTCATTATGGAAGGTAGTCTGCTGTCGAGATATTTGTTACTGCAATGGATGGTAGCTTTGTCTTTATGGAAGGTAGTCTTTTGTCAATATTTTTTTTACTCCAATGGATGGTAGCCTTGTCTTTATGGAAGGTAGTTTGTTGTCGATATTTTTGTTACTCCAATGGATAGTAGCCTTGTCATTATAGAAGGTAGTCTGTTGTCGAGATTTTTGTTACTGCAATGGATGGTAGCCTTGTCTTTATGGAAGGTAGTCTATTGTCGATATTTTTGTTACTCATATGGATGGTAGCCTTGTCATTATGGAAGGTCGTCTATTGTTGAGATCTTTGTTACTCAATGGATGGTAGCCTTGTCATTATGGAAGGTAGTCTGTTGTAGAGATTTTTGTTACTCTAATGGATGGTAGCCTTGTAATTATGGAAGGAAGTCTTTTTTCGAGATTTTTGTTACTCCAATGCATGGTAGCCTTGTCATTATGGACTGTGGTCTATTGTCGATATTTTTGTTACTCCAATGGATGGTAGCCTTGACTTTATGGAAGTTAGTCTATTGTCGATATTTTTGGTACTCCTATGGATGGTAGCCTTGTCATTATGGAAGGTAGTCTGTTGTCGAGATCTTTGTTACTCAATGGATGGAAGCCTTGTCATTATGCAAGGTAGTCTGTTGGAGAGATTTTTGTTACTGTAATGGATTGTAGCCTTGTTATTATGAAAGGAAGTCTTTTGTCGATATTTTTGTTACTCCAATGGATAGTAGCCTTGTCATTATGGACCGTGGTCTATTGTCGAGATTTTTGTTACTGCAATGGGTGGTACCCTTGTAATTACGGAAGGTAGTCTGTTGTCAAGATTTTTGTTACTCCAATGGATGGTAGCCTTGTCATTATTGAAGGTAGTCTATTTTCGAGATTTTTGTTACTCTAATGGATGGTAGACTTAAAATTATGGAAATAAGTCAGGTTTCGAGATTTTTGTTACCACAATGGATATAGGCGTGTCATTATGGAACGTAGTTTGTTGTTGTTATGGAAGGTAGACTGTTATCTAGATTTTTGTTACTCCAATGGAAGATAGCCTTGTCATTATAGAAGGTAGTCTATTGTATAGATTTTTGTTACTCCAATGGATGGTAGCCTTGTCATTATGGAAGGAAGTCTGTTGTATAGATATTTGTAACTCCAATGGATGGGAGCCTTGTCATTATGGAAGGTAGTCTGTTGTCGAAATTTTTGTTATCCCAATGGATGGTAACCTTGTCATTGTGGAAGGTAGTCTGTTGTCGAGATTTTTTTTACTCCAATGGATGGTAGCCTTGTCATAATGGAAGGTAGTCTACTGTCGAGATTTTTGTTACTGCAATGGATGGTAGAATTGTCTATATGGAAGGTAGTTTTTTGTCAATATTTTTGTTACTCCAATGGATGGTAGCTTTGTCTTTATGGAAGGTAGTCTGTTATCGATATTTTTGTTACTCCTATGGATGGTAGCCTTGTCATTTTGGAAGGTAGTCTATTGTCGAGATCTTTGTTACTCAATGGATGGTAGCCTTGTCATTATGGAAGGTAGTCTGTGGTAGAGATTATTGTTACTCTAATGGATGATAGCCTTGTCATTATGGAAGGAAGTCTTTTGACGAGATTTTTGTTACTCCAATGGATGGTAGCCTTGTCATTGTGGTTTGTGGTCTATTGTCAAGATTTTTGTTACTCCAATGGATGGTATCCTTGTAATTATGGAAGGTAGTCTGTTGTCGAGATTTTTTTTACTCCAATGGATGGTAGCCTTGTCATATGTAAGGTAGTCTGTTGTCGAGATTTTTTACTCCAATGGATGGTATCCTTGTCATTATGGAAGGTAGTCTGTTTTTGATATCTTTGTTACTCAATGGATGGTAGCGTAGTTATTATGGAAGGTAGTCTGTTGTCGATATCTTTGTTATTCAATGGATGCTAGCCTTGTCATTATGGAAGGTAGTCTGTTGTCGAGATTTTTTTACTACAATGGATGGTAGCCTTGTGATTATGGATGGTAGTCTACTATCGATATTTTTGTTACTAAAATGGATGGTAGACTTGTCTTTATGGAAGGTAGTCTGTTGTCGATATTTTTGTTACTCCTATGGATGGTAGCCTTGTCATTATGGAAGGTAGTTTATTGTCGAGATCTTTGTCACTCAATGGATGGTAGCCTTGTCATTATGGAAGGTAGTCTGTGGTAAAGATTTTTGGTAATCTAATGAATGGTAGCCTTGTCATTATGGAAGGAAGTCTTTTGTCGAGATTTTTGTTATTCAAATGGATGGTAGCCTTGTCATTATGGAAGGTAGTCTATTGTCGAGATTTTTGTTACTCCAATGGATGGTAGACTTAAAATTATGGAAGGTAGTCTGTTGTAGAGATTTTTGTTACTCCAATGGATGGTAGCCTTGTCATTATGGAAGGAAGTCTGTTGTATAGATATTTGTAACTCCAATGGATGGTAGCCTTGTCATTATGGAAGGTAGTATTTGTCGAGATTTTTGTTACTGCAATGGATGGTAGCCTTGTCATTATGGAAGGAAGTATGTTGTATAGATTTTTGTAACTCCAATGGATGGTAGCCTTGTCATTATAGAAGGTAGTTCGTTGTCGAGATCATTGTTACTGCAATGGATGGTAGCCTTGTCTTAATGGAAGGTAGTCTATTGTCGATATTTTTGGTACTCCTATGGATGGTAGCCTTGTCATTATGGAAGGTAGTTTGCTGTCGATATTTTTGTTACTCCAATTGATGGTAGCCTTGTCATTATGGAAGGTAGTCTGTTGTCGAGATTTTTTTTACTCCAATGGATGGTAGCCTTGTCATTATGGAAGGTAGTCTGTTGTCGATATCTTTGTTACTCAATGGATGGTAGCCTTGTCATATGGAAGGTAGTCTGTTGTCGATATCTTTGTTACTTAATGGATGGTAGCCTTGTCATTATGGTAGGTAGTCTGTTGTCGATATCTTTGTTACTCAATGGATGGTAGCCTTGTCATTATGGTAGGTAGTCTGTTGTCGATATCTTTGTTACTCAATGGATGGTAGCCTTGTCATTATGGAAGCTAGTTTGTTGTCGATATTTTTGTTACTCCAATGGATGGTAGCCTTGTCATTATGGAAGTTAGTCTGTTATCGAGATTTTTGTTACTCTAATGGATGGTAGCCTTGTCTTTATGGAACATAGTTTATTGTCGACATTTTTGTTACTCCAATGGATGGTAGCCTTGTCATTATGGAACGTAGTGTGTTGTTGATATTTTTGTTACTCCAATGGATGGTAGCCTTTTCATTATTAAAGATAGTCTATTGTCGAGATTTTTGTTACTCCAAATGATGCTAGCCTTGTCGTTATGGAAGTTAGTTTGTTGTCGAGATTTTTTTTACTCCAATGGATGGTAGCCTTGTCATATGTAAGGTAGTCTTTTGTCGAGATTTTTTTTACTCCAATGGGTGGTATCTTTATCATTATGGAAGGTAGTCTGTTGTCGATATCTTTGTCACTCAATGGATTGTAGCCTTGTTATTATGGAAGGTACTCTGTTGTCGAGATCTTTGTTACCCAATGGATGCTAGCCTTGTCATTATTGAAGGTAGTCTATTATCGATATTTTTGTTACTCCAATGGATGGTAGCCATGTCATTATGGAAGGTAGTCTGCTGTTGATATTTTTGTTACTCCAATTGATTGTAGCCTTGTCATTATGGAAGGTAGTCTATTGTCGAGATTTTTGTTACTCTAATGGATGATAGCCTTGTCATTATGGAAGGTAGTATGTCGTTGAGATTTTTGTTACTCCAATGGATTGTATCCTTGTCATTATGGAGGGTAGTCTGTTGTTCATATTTTCGTTACTCCAATGGATGGTAGCCTTGTCATTATGAAAGGTAGTCTATTGTCGAGATGTTTTTTACTCCAATGGATGGTAGCCTTGTCATTATGGAAGGTAGTCTGTTATCGATATTTTTGTTACTCCAATGGATGGTAGCCTTGTCATTATGGAAGGTAGTCTGTTGTCGAAATTTTTGTTTCTCCAATGGATGGTAGCCTTGTCATTATGGAAGGTAGTATGTCGTTGAGATTTTTGTTACGCCAATGGATTGTATCCTTGTCATTATGGAAGGTAGTCTGTTGTTCAAATTTTTGTTATTGTAATGGACTGTAGCCTTGTCTTTATGGAAGGTAGTCTATTGTCTATATTTTTGGTACTCCTATGGATGGTATCCTTGTCATTATGGAAGGTACTCTGTTGTCGAGATCTTTGTTACTCAATGGATGGAAGCCTTGTCATTATGCAAGGTAGTATGTTGTAGAGATTTTTGTTACTGTAATGAATGGTATCCTTGTCTTTATGGAAGGAAGTCTTTTGTCGATATTTTTGTTACTCCAATGGATGATAGCCTTGTCATTATGGAAGGTAGTATTTTGTAGAGATTTTTGTTACTCCAATGGATGGTAGCCTTGTCATTATGGAAGGAAGTCTGTTGTATAGATTTTTGTAACTCCAATGGATGGTAGCCTTGCCATTATGGAAGGTAGTCCGTTGTCGATATTTTTGTTACTGCAATGGATGGTAGGCGTGTCATTATGGAACTTAGTTTGTTGTCGATATTTTTGTTACTCCAATGGATGGTTGCCTTGTCGTTATGGAAGGTAGTCTGTTGTCTAGATTTTTGTTACTCCAATGGATGGTAGCCTTGTCTTTATGGAAGGTAGTCTATTGTCTATAATTTTGGTACTCCTATGGATGGTAGCCTTGTCATTATGGAAGGTACTCTGTTGTCGAGATCTTTGTTACTCAATGGATGGAAGCCTTGTCATTATGCAAGGTAGTATGTTGTAGAGATTTTTGTTACTGTAATGAATGGTATCCTTGTCGTTATGGAAGGAAGTCTTTTGTCGATATTTTTGTTACTCCAATGGATGATAACCTTGTCATTATTGAAGGTAGTATTTTGTAGAGATTTTTGTTACTCCAATGGATGGTAGCCTTGTCATTATGGAAGGAAGTCTGTTGTATAGATTTTTGTAACTCCAATGGATGGTAGCCTTGCCATTATGGAAGGTAGTCCGTTGTCGATATTTTTGTTACTGCAATGGATGGTAGCTTTGTCTTAATGGAAGGTAGTCTGTTGTCGATATTTTTGTTCCTCCAATGGATGGTAGCCTTGTCATTATGGAAGGCAGTTTGTTGTATAGTTTTTTGTAACTCCAATGGATGGTAGCCTGGTCATTATGGAAGGTAGTGTGTTGTCGATATATTTTTTAATGCAATGGAGTGTAGCTTTGTCTTTATGGAAGGTAGTATGTTGTCGAGATATATGTTACTCTAATGGATTGTAGCCTCGTCATTATGGAAGGTAGTCTATTGTTCATATTTTTGTTACTCCAATGGATGGTAGCCTTGTTATTATGAAAGGTAGTCTATTGTCGAAATTTTTGTTATTTTACTGGATAGTAGCCTTGTCATTATGGAAGGTAGTCTGTTGTCGAGATTTTTGTTATCCCAATGGATTGTAACCTTGTCATTATGGAAGGTAGTCTGTTTCAAGATTTTTTTTACTCCAATGGATGGTAGCCTTGTCATTATGGAAGGTAGGCTATTGAGGAGATTTTTGTTATTGCAATGAATGGTAGCCTTTTCTTTATGGAAGGTAGTCTGTTGTCGATATTTTTGTTACTCCAATGGATGGCAGCCTTGTCTTTATTGAAGGTAGTCTGTTGTCGATATTTTTGGTACTCCTATGGATCGTAGCCAAGTCATTATGGAAGGTAGTATGTCGTTGAGATTTTTGTTACTCCAATGGATTTTAGCATTATCTTTATGGAAGGTAGTATGTTATCGATATTTTTGTTACTCCAATGGAAGGTAGACTTGACATTATGGAAAGTAGTCTGGTTTCGAGATTTTTGTTACCGCAATGGATGGTAGTCGTGTCATTATGCATCATAGTTTGTTGTCGATATTTTTGTTACTCCAATGGATGGTAGCCTTGTCGTTATGGAAGGTAGTATGTTGAGGAGATTTTTGTTACTCCAATGGATGATAGCCTTGTCATTATGGAAGGTAGTCTGTTGTAGAGATTTTTGTTACTCCAATGGATGGTAGCCTTGTCATTATGGAAGGAAGTTTGTTGTATATATTTTTGTTACTCCAATGGATTGTATCCTTGTCATTATAGAAGGTAGTCTGTTGTCGATCTTTTTGTTACTCCAATGGATGGTAGTCATGACATTATGGAAAGTAGTCTGGTTTCGAAATTTTTGTTACCGCAATGGATGGTAGGCGTGTCATTATGCAACATAGTTTGTTGTCGATATTTTTGTTACTCCAATGGATGGTAGCCTTGTCGTTATGGAAGGTAGTTTCTTGTCTAGATTTTTGTTACTCCAATAGATGATAGCCTTGTCATTATGGAAGGTAGTCTATTGTATAGATTTTTGTAACTCCAATGGATGGTAGCCTTGTCATTATTGAAGGTAGTCCGTTGTAGAGATTTTTGTCACTGCAATGGATGGTAGCTTTGTCTTAATGGAAGGTAGTTTGTTGTCGATATTTTTGTTACTCCAATGGATGGTAGCCTTGTCTTTATGGAAGTTAGTTTTTTATCGATATTTTTGGTACTCCTATGGATGGTAGCCTTGTCATTATGGAAGGTTGTCTATTGTCGAGATCTTTGTTACTCCAATGGATGGAAGCCTTGTCATTATGCAAGGTAGTCTGTTGTAGAGATTTTTGTTACTGTAATGAATGGTAGCCTTGTCATTATGGAAGGAAGTCTTTTGTCGTTATTTTTGTTACTCCAATGGATGGTAGCCTTGTAATTATGGAAGGTAGTCTATTGTCGAGATTTTTGTTACTCTAATGGATGGTAGACTTGACATTATGGAAAGTAGTCTGGTTTCGAGATTTTTGTTACCACAATGGATGGTAGGCGTCTCATTACGGAACGTAGTTTGTTGTCGATATTTTTTTTACTCCAATGGATGGTAGCCTTGTCGTTATGGAAGGTAGTCTGTTCTCTAGATTTTTGTTACTCCAATGGATGATAGCCTTGTCATTATGGAAGGTAGTCTGTTGTAGAGATTTTTGTTACTCCAATGGATGGTAGCCTTGTCATTATGGAAGGAAGTCTGTTGTATATATTTTTGTAACTCCAATGGATGGTAGCCTTTTCATTATGTAAGGTAGTCTGTTGTCGAGATTTTTCTTACTGTAATGAATGGTACCTTTGTCTTAATGGAAGGTACTTTGTTGTCGATATTTTTGTTACTCCAATGGATGGTAGCCTTGTCTTTATGGAAGGTAGTCTATTGTCGATATTTTTGTTACTCCTATGAATGGTAGCCTTGTCATTATGGAAGGTAGTATGTCGTTGAGATTTTTGTTACTCCAATGGATTTTAGCATTGTCTTTATGGAAGGTAGTCTGTTATCGATATTTTTGTTACTCCAATGGATGGTAGACTTGACATTATGGAAAGTTGTCTGGTTTCGAGATTTTTGTTACTGCAATGGATGGTAGTCGTGTCATTATGCATCATAGTTTGTTGTCGATATTTTTGTTACTCCAATGGATGGTAGCCTTGTCATTATGAAAGGTAGTCTGTTGTAGAGATTTTTGATACTCTAATGGATGATAGCCTTGTCATTATAGAAGGAAGTCTTTTGTCGAGATATTTGATAGTCCAATGGATGGTAGCCTTGTCATTATGGACTGTGGTCTATTGTTGAGATTTTTGTTACTCCAATGGATGGTAACCTTATAATTATGGAAGGTAGTCTGTTTCATGATTTTTTTTTACTCCAATGGATGGTAGCCTTGTCATTATGGAAGGTAGTCTATTGAGGAGATTTTTGTTATTGCAATGGATGGTAGCCTTTTCTTTATGGAAGGTAGTCTGTTGTCGATATTTTTGTTACTCCAATGGATGGCAGCCTTGTCTTTATTGAAGGTAGTCTGTTGTCGATATTTTTGGTACTCCTATGGATGGTAGCCAAGTCATTATGGAAGGTAGTATGTCGTTGAGATTTTTGTTACTCCAATGGATTTTAACATTGTCTTTATGGAAGGTAGTTTGTTATCGATATTTTTGTTACTCCAATAGATGGTAGACTTGACATTATGGAAAGTAGTCTGGTTTCGAGATTTTTGTTACTGCAATGGATGGTAGTCGTGTCATTATGCATCATAGTTTGTTGTCGATATTTTTGTTACTCCAATGGATGGTAGCCTTGTCGTTATGGAAGGTAGTCTGTTGAGGAGATTTTTGATACTCTAATGGATGGTAGCCTTGTCATTATGGAAGGAAGTCTTTTGTCGAGATATTTGTTAGTCCAATGGATGGTAGCCTTGTCATTATGGACTGTGGTCTATTGTCGATATTTTTGTTACTCCAATGGATGGTAACCTTGTAATTATGGAAAGTAGTCTGTTGTCGAGATTTTTGTTACTCCAATGGATGGTAGCCTTGTCATTTTGGAAGGTAGTCTGCTGTCGATATTTTTGTTACTCCAATGGATGGTAGCCTTGTCATTATGGAAGGTAGTTTATTGTCGAGATTTTTTTTACTGCAATGGATGGTAGCCTTGTCATTATGGAAGGTAGTCTATTGTCGATATCTTTGTTACTCAATGGATGGTAGCCTTGTCATTATGGAAGGTAGTCTGTTCTCTAGATTTTTGTTACTCCAATGGATGATAGTCTTGTCATTATGGAAGGTAGTCTTTTGTAGAGATTTTTGTTACTCCAATGGATGGTAGCCTTGTCATTATGGAAGGAAGTCTGTTGTATATATTTTTGTAACTCCAATGGATGGTAGCCTTGTCATTATGTAAGGTAGTCTGTTGTCGAGATTTTTCTTACTGTAATGGATGGTACCTTTGTCTTAATGGAAGGTACTTTGTTGTTGATATTTTTGTTACTCCAATGGATGGTAGCCTTTACTTTATGGAAGTTAGTCTATTGCCGATATTTTTGTTACTCCTATGAATGGTAGCCTTGTAATTATGGAAGGTAGTTTATTATCGAGATCTTGGTTACTCAATGGATGGTAGCCTTGTCATTATGAAAGATAGTCTGTCGTAGAGATTTTTGATACTCTAATGGATGGTAGCCTTGTCATTATGGAAGGAAGTCTTTTGTCGAGATATTTGATAGTCCAATGGATGGTAGCCTTGTCATTATGGACTGTGGTCTATTGTCGAGATTTTTGTTACTCCAATGGATGGTAACCTTATAATTATGGAAGGTAGTCTGTTTCATGATTTTTTTTTACTCCAATGGATGGTAGCCTTGTCATTATGGAAGGTAGTCTATTGAGGAGATTTTTGTTATTGCAATGGATGGTAGCCTTTTCTTTATGGAAGGTAGTATGTTGTCGATATTTTTGTTACTCCAATGGATGGCAGCCTTGTCTTTATTGAAGGTAGTCTGTTGTCGATATTTTTGGTACTCCTATGGATGGTAGCCAAGTCATTATGGAAGGTAGTATGTCGTTGAGATTTTTGTTACTCCAATGGATTTTAACATTGTCTTTATGGAAGGTAGTTTGTTATCGATATTTTTGTTACTCCAATAGATGGTAGACTTGACATTATGGAAAGTAGTCTGGTTTCGAGATTTTTGTTACTGCAATGGATGGTAGTTGTGTCATTATGCATCATAGTTTGTTGTCGATATTTTTGTTACTCCAATGGATGGTAGCCTTGTCGTTATGGAAGGTAGTCTGTTGAGGAGATTTTTGATACACTAATGGATGGTAGCCTTGTCATTATAGAAGGAAGTCTTTTGTCGAGATATTTGTTAGTCCAACGGATGGTAGCCTTGTCATTATGGACTGTGGTCTATTGTCGAGATTTTTGTTACTCCAATGGATGGTAACCATGTAATTATGGAAGGTAGTCTGTTGTCGAGATTTTTGTTACTCCAATGGATGGTAGCCTTGTCATTTTGGAAGGTAGTCTGCTGTCGATATTTTTGTTACTCCAATGGATGGTAGCCTTGTCATTATGGAAGGTAGTTTATTGTCGAGATTTTTTTTACTGCAATGGATGGTAGCCTTGTCATTATAGAAGGTAGTCTATTGTCGATATCTTTGTTACTCAATGGATGGTAGCCTTGTCATTATGGAAGGTAGTCTGTTGTTGATATCTTTGTTACTCAATGGATGGTAGCCTTGTCATTATGGCAGGTAGTCTGTTGTTGATATCTTTGTTACCCAATGGATGCTAGCCTTGTCAATATGGAAGGTAGTCTGCTGTCGAGATTTTTGTTACTCTAATGGATGGTGGCCTTGTCTTTATGTAACATAGTCTATTGTCGACATTTTTGTAACTCCAATGGATGGTAGCCTTGTCATTATGGAACGTAGTGTGTTGTTGATATTTTTGTTACTCCAATGGATGGTAGACTTTTCATTTTTGAAGATAGTCTATTGTCGAGATTTTTGTTACTCCAATGGATGGTAGCTGTTGTTGAGACTTTTTTTACTCCAATGGATGGTAGCCTTGTCATATGTAAGTTAGTCTGTTGTCGAGATTTTTTTTACTCCAATGGATGATATCCTTGTCATTATGGAAAGTAGTCTGTTGTCGATATCTTTGTTACTCAATGGATGGTTGCCTTGTCATTATGGAAGGTAGTCTGTTGTAGATATCTTTGTTACTCAATGGATGGTAGCCTTGTCATTATGGAAGGTAGTCTATTGTCGATATCTTTGTTACTCAATGGATGCTAGCCTTGTCATTATGGAAGGTAGTCTGTTGTCAAGATTTTTGTTACTCCAATGGATGGTAGCCTTGTAATTATGGAAGGTAGTCTATTGTAGATATTTTTGTTACTCCAATGGATGGTAGCCTTGTCATTATGGAAGGAAGTCTGTTGTATAGTTTTTTGTAACACCAATGGATGGTAGCCTTGTCATTATGGAAGGTAGTGTAATATCGAGATTTTTGTTACTCTAAAGGATGGTAGCCTTTTCATTATGGAAGGTAGTCTGCTGTCGAGATTTTTGTTACTCCAATGGATGGTAGCCTTGTCACTATGGAACGTAGTGTGTTGTTGATATTTTTGTTACTCCAATGGATGGTAGCCTTGTCATTATGGAAGGTAGTTTGTTGTCAATATTTTTGTTACCCCAATGGATTTTAGCCTTGTCATTATGGAAGGTAGTCTGTTATAGAGATTTTTGTTACTCCAATGTATGGTAGCCATGTCATTATGGAAGGTAGTCTGTTGTCGAGATTTTTGTTACTGCAATGGATGGTAGCTTTGTCTTTATAGAAGGTTGTCTCTTGTCGATATTTTTGTTACTCCAATGGATGGTAGCCTTGTCTTTATGGAAGGAAGTCTATTGTCGATATTTTTGTTACTCATATGGATGGTGGCCTTGTCATTATTGAAGGTAGTCTATTTCTGAGATCTTTGTTACTCAATGGATGGTAGCCTTGTCATTATGGAAGGTAGTCTGTTGTAGAGATTTTTGTTACTCTAATGGATGGTAGCCTTGCCATTATGGAAGGAAGTCTTTTGTCGAGATTTTTGTTACTCCAATGGATGGTAGCCTTGTCATTATGGAAGGTAGTCTATTGTCGAGATTTCTTTTACTACAATGGATGGAAGCCTTGTCATTATGGAAGGTACTCTGTTGTCGAGATTTTTTTTACTGCAATGGATGGTAGCCTTGTCATTATGGAAGGTAGTATGTTGTCGATATCTTTGTTACTCAATGGATGGTAGCCTTGTCATTATGGAAGGTAGTCTGTTGTCGATATCTTTGTTACTCAATGGATGGTAGCCTTGTCATTATGGCAGGTAGTCTGTTGTTGATATCTTTGTTACCCAATGGATGCTAGCCTTGTCAATATGGAAGGTAGTCTGCTGTCGAGATTTTTGTTACTCTAATGGATGGTGGCCTTGTCTTTATGTAACATAGTCTATTGTCAACATTTTTGTAACTCCAATGGATGGTAGCCTTGTCATTATGGAACGTAGTGTGTTGTTGATATTTTTGTTACTCCAATGGATGGTAGACTTTTCATTTTTGAAGGTAGTCTATTGTCGAGATTTTTGTTACTCCAATGGATGGTAGCTGTTGTTGAGACTTTTTTTACTCCAATGGATGGTAGCCTTGTCATATGTAAGTTAGTCTGTTGTCGAGATTTTTTTTACTCCAATGGATGATATCCTTGTCATTATGGAAAGTAGTCTGTTGTCGATATCTTTGTTACTCAATGGATGCTTGCCTTGTCATTATGGAAGGTAGTCTGTTGTAGATATCTTTGTTACTCAATGGATGGTAGCCTTGTCATTATGGAAGGTAGTCTATTGTCGATATCTTTGTTACTCAATGGATGCTAGCCTTGTCATTATGGAAGGTAGTCTGTTGTCAAGATTTTTGTTACTCCAATGGATGGTAGCCTTGTAATTATGGAAGGTAGTCTATTATAGATATTTTTGTTACTCCAATGGATGGTAGCCTTGTCATTATGGAAGGTAGTCTATTGTCGAGATTTTTGTTACTCTAATGGATGGTAGCCTTGTCTTTATGGGACATAGTTTGTTGACGATATTTTTGTTACTCCAATGGATGGTAGCCTTGTCATTATGGAAGGAAGTCTGTTGTATAGTTTTTTGTAACACCAATGGATGGTAGCCTTGTCATTATGGAAGGTAGTGTAATATCGAGATTTTTGTTACTCTAAAGGATGGTAGCCTTTTCATTATGGAAGGTAGTCTGTTGTCGAGATTTTTGTTACTCCAATGGATGGTAGCCTTGTCACTATGGAACGTAGTGTGTTGTTGATATTTTTGTTACTCCAATGGATGGTAGCCTTGTCATTATGGAAGGTAGTTTGTTGTCAATATTTTTGTTACCCCAATGGATTTTAGCCTTGTCATTATGGAAGGTAGTCTGTTATAGAGATTTTTGTTACTCCAATGTATGGTAGCCATGTCATTATGGAAGGTAGTCTGTTGTCGAGATTTTTGTTACTGCAATGGATGGTACCTTTGTCTTTATAGAAGGTTGTCTCTTGTCGATATTTTTGTTACTCCAATGGATGGTAGCCTTGTCTTTATGGAAGGAAGTCTATTGTCGATATTTTTGTTACTCATATGGATGGTGGCCTTGTCATTATGGAAGGTAGTCTATTTCTGAGATCTTTGTTACTCAATGGATGGTAGCCTTGTCATTATGGATGGTAGTCTGTTGTAGAGATTTTTGTTACTCTAATGGATGGTAGCCTTGCCATTATGGAAGGAAGTCTTTTGTCGAGATTTTTGTTACTCCAATGGATGGTAGCCTTGTCATTATGGAAGGTAGTCTATTGTCGAGATTTCTTTTACTACAATGGATGGAAGCCTTGTCATTATGGAAGGTACTCTGTTGTCGAGATTTTTTTTACTGCAATGGATGGTAGCCTTGTCATTATGGAAGGTAGTATGTTGTCGATATCTTTGTTACTCAATGGATGGTAGCCTTGTCATTATGGCAGGTAGTCTGTTGTCGATATCTTTGTTACTCAATGGATGGTAGCCTTGTCATTATGCCAAGTAGTCTATTGTCGATATCTTTGTTACCCTATGGATGGTAGCCTTGTCATTATGGAAGGTAGTCTTTTGTCGAGATTTTTGTTATTCTAATGGATGTTGGCCTTGTCTTTATGGAACGTAGTCTATTGTCGAGATTTTTGTTACTCCAATGGATGGTAGCCTTGTCATTATGGAACGTAATGTGTTGTTGATATTTTTGTTACTCCAATGGATGGTAGCCTTTTCATTTTTGAAGATAGTCTATTGTCGAGATTTTTGTTACTCCAATGGATGGTAGCCTAGTCATTATGGATGGTAGTCTGTTGTGGAGACTTTCTTTACTCCAATGGATGGTAGCCTTGTCATATGTAAGGTAGTCTGTTGTCGAGAATTTTTTTACTACAATGGATGGTATCCTTGTCATTATGCAAGGTAGTCGGTTGTCGATATTTTTGTTGTACCAATGGATGGTAACCTTGTCATTATGGAAGGTAGTCTATTATCGATATTTTTGTTACCCCAATGGATGATAGCCTTGTCATTATGGAAGGTAGTCTGTTATCGATATTTTTGTTACTACAATAGATGGTAGCCATGTCATTATGGAAGGTAGTTTGTTGTCTAGATTTTTTTTACTCCAATGGATGATAGCCTTGTCATTATGGAAGGTAGTCTATTGTAGAGATATTTGTTACTCCAATGGATGGTAGCCTTGCCTTTATGGAAGGTAGTCTATTGTCGATATTTTTGTTACTCATATGCATGGTAGCCTTATAATTATGGAAGGTAGTCTATTTTCGAGATCTTTATTATGGAAGGTAGTCTGTTGTAGAGATTTTTGTTACTCTAATGGATGGTAGCCTTACCCTAATGGAAGGTAGTCTTTTGTCGAGATTTTTGTTACTCCAATGGATGGTAGCCTAGTCATTATGGACCGTGGTCTATTGTCGACATTTTTTTAACTCCAATGGATGGTATCCTTGTAATTATGGAAGGTAGTCTATTGTCGAGATTTTTGTTACTCCAATGGATGGTAGCCTTATCATTATGGAAGGTAGTCTGCTGTCGATATTTTTGTTACTCCAATGGAATGTAGCCTTGTCGTTATGGAAGGTAGTCTATTGTTGAGATTTTTTTTATTCCAAAAGATTGTAGCCTTGTCATTATGGAAGGTAGTCTATTGTCAATATTTTTTTACTCCAACGGATGGTAGCCTTGTCATATGGAAGGTAGTCTGTTGTCGAGATTTTTTTTACTGCAGTGGATGGTAGCCTTGTCATTATGGAAGGAAGTCTGTTGTCGAGATTTTTTTTACTACAATGGATAGTAGCCTTGTCATTGTGGAAGGTAGTCTGATGTCGATATTTTTGTTACTCCAATGGATGATAGCCTTGTCATTATGGAAGGTAGTCTGTTGTTGAGATTTTTGTTATTCTAATGGATTGTAGCCTTGTCATTATGGAAGGTAATTTTTTGTCGAGATTTTTGTTACTCTAAGGGATGGTAGCCTTGTAATTATGGAAGGTAGTATGTTTTCGATATCTTTGTTACTCCAATGGATGGTAGCCTCTTCATTATGGAAGGTAGTCTGTTGTCGAGATTTTTGTTACTCTAAGGGATGGTAGCCTTGTCCATATGGAAGGTAGTCTGTTGTCGAGATATTTGTTATTCCAATGGATGGTAGCCTTGCCATTATGGAAGGAAGTCTTTTGTCGAGATTTTTGTTACTCCAATGGATGGTAGCCTTGTCATTATGGAATGTAGTCGGTTGTCGATATCTTTGTTACTCTAATGGATGGCAGCCTTGTCTTTATGGAACGTAGTCTGTTGTCGATATTTTTGTTACTCCAATGGATGGTAGCCTTGTCATTATGGAAGGTAGTCTATTGTAGATATTTTTGTTACTCCAATGGATGGTAGCTGTTGTCGAGACTTTTTTTACTCCAATGGATGGTAGCCTTGTCATATGTAAGGTAGTCTGTTGTCGAGATTTTTTTTACTCCAATGGATGATATCCTTGTCATTATGGAAAGTAGTCTGTTGTCGATATCTTTGTTACTTAATGGATGGTTGCCTTGTCATTATGGAAGGTAGTCTGTTGTCGATATCTTTGTTGCTCAATGGATGGTAGCCTTGTCATTATGGAAGGTAGTCTATTGTCGATATCCTTGTTACTCAATGGATGCTAGCCTTGTCATTATGGAAGGTAGTCTATTGTCAAGATTTTTTTTACTCCAATGGATGGTAGCCTTGTCATTATGGAAGGTAGTCTATTGTAGATATTTTTGTTACTCCAATGGATGGTAGCCTTGTCATTATGGAAGGTAGTCTATTGTCGATATTTTTGTTACTCTAATGGATGGTAGCCTTGTCTTTATGGGACGTAGTTTGTTGACGATATTTTTGTTACTCTAATGGATGGTAGCCTTGTCATTATGGAAGGAAGTTTGTTGTATAGTTTTTTGTAACACCAATGGATGGTAGCCTTGTCATTATGGAAGGTAGTGTAATATCGAGATTTTTTTTACTCTAAAGGATGGTAGCCTTTTCTTTATGGAAGGTAGTCTGTTGTCGAGATTTTTGTTACTCCAATGGATGGTAGCCTTGTCACTATGGAACGTAGTGTGTTGTTGATATTTTTGTTACTCCAATGGATGGTAGCCTTGTCATTATGGAAGGTAGTTTGTTGTCGATATTTTTGTTACCCCAATGGATGTTAGCCTTGTCCTTATGGAAGGTAGTCTGTTATAGAGATTTTTGTTACTCCAATGTATGGCAGCCATGTCATTATGGAAGGTAGTCTGTTGTTGAGATTTTTGTTACTGAAATGGATGGTAGCTTTGTCTTTATAGAAGGTTGTCTCTTGTCGATATTTTTATTACTCCAATGGATGGTAGCCTTGTCTTTATGGAAGGTAGTCTATTGTCGATATTTTTGTAACTCATATGGATGGTGGCCTTGTCATTATGGAAGGTAGTCTATTTCTGAGATCTTTGTTACTCAATGGATGGTAGCCTTGTCATTATGGAAGGTAGTCTGTTGTAGAGATTTTTGTTACTCTAATGGATGGTAGCCTTGCCATTATGGAAGGAAGTCTTTTGTCGAGATTTTTGTTACTCCAATGGATGGTAGCCTTGTCATTATGGAAGGTAGTCTGTTGTCGAGATATTTGTTACTACAATGGATTGTAGCCTTGTCGTTATGGAAGATAGTCTGTTGTCGATATCTTTGTTACTCCAATGGATGGTAGCCTAGTCATTATGGAAGGTAGTTTCTGTACGAGATTTTAGTTACTCCAATGGATGGTAGCCTTGTCATTATGGAAGGTAGTCTGTTGTCGAGATTTTTGTTACTCCAATGGATGGTAGCCTTGTCATTATAGAAGGTAATACATTGTCATGATTTTTGTCACTATAATGGATGGTAGCCTTGTCATTATGGAAGGTAGTCTATTGTCGAGATTTTTGTTACTATAATGGATTGTATCCTTGTCGTTGTGGAACGTAGTCTGTTATCAATATCTTTGTTACTCTAATGGATGGTAGCCTAGTCATTATGGAAGGTAGTTTGTGTATGAGATTTTAGTTACTCCAATGGATGGTAGCCTTGTCATTATGGAAGGTAGTTTGTTGTCGAGATTTTTTATACTTCAATGGATTGTAGCCTTGTCATTATGGTAGTCTATTGTCAATATTTTTTTTACTCCAACAGATGGTAGCCTTGTCATATGGAAGGTAGTCTGTTGTCGAGATTTTTTTTACTGCAGTGGATGGTAGCCTTGTCATTATGGAAGGTAGTTTATTGTCTATATCTTTGTTACTCAATGGATGGTAGCCTTGTCATTATGGAAGGTAGTCTGTTGTCGATATCTTTGTTACTCAATGGATGGTAGCCTTGTCATTATGGAAGGAAGTCTGTTGTCGAGATTTTTTTTACTACAATGGATAGTAGCCTTGTCATTGTGGAAGGTAGTCTGATTTCGATATTTTTGTTACTCCAATGGATGATAGCCTTGTCATTATGGAAGGTAGTTTGTTGTCGAGATTTTTGTTACTCTAATGGATTGTAGCCTTGTCATTATGGAAGGTAATCAGTTGTTCAGATTTTTATTACTCCAATGGATGAAAGCCTTGTCATTATGAAAGGTAGTCTATTGTCGAGATTTTTGTTATTCCAATATGGTAGCCTTGTCATTATGGATGGTAGTCTACTGTCGAGACTTTTTTTACTCCAATGGATGGTAGCCTTGTCATATGTAAGGTAGTCTGTTGTCGAGATTTTTTTTACTCCAATGGATGGTATCCTTGTCATTATGGAATGTAGTCGGTTGTCGATATCTTTGTTACTCAATGGATGGTAGCCTTGTCATTATGGAAGGTAGTCTGATGTCGATATCTTTTTTACTCAATGCATGCTAGCCTTGTCATTATGGAAGGTAGTCTATTGTCAACATTTTTGTTACTCTAATGGATGGTAGCCTTGTCATTATGGAAGGTAGTTTATTGTCGAAATTTTTGTTACTCCAATGGATGGTAGCCTTGTCATTATGGAAGGTAGTTTGTTGTCGATATTTTTGTTACTCTAATGGATGGCAGCCTTGTCTTTATGGAACGTAGTCTGTTGTCGATATTTTTGTTACTCCAATGGATGGTAGCTGTTGTCGAGACTTTTTTTACTCCAATGGATGGTAGCCTTGTCATATGTAAGGTAGTCTGTTGTCGAGATTTTTTTTACTCCAATGGATGATATCCTTGTCATTATGGAAAGTAGTCTGTTGTCGATATCTTTGTTACTCAATGGATGGTTGCCTTGTCATTATGGAAGGTAGTCTGTTGTCGATATCTTTGTTGCTCAATGGATGGTAGCCTTGTCATTATGGAAGGTAGTCTATTGTCGATATCCTTGTTACTCAATGGATGCTAGCCTTGTCATTATGGAAGGTAGTCTATTGTCAAGATTTTTTTTACTCCAATGGATGGTAGCCTTGTCATTATGGAAGGTAGTCTATTGTAGATATTTTTGTTACTCCAATGGATGGTAGCCTTGTCATTATGGAAGGTAGTCTATTGTCGATATTTTTGTTACTCTAATGGATGGTAGCCTTGTCTTTATGGGACGTAGTTTGTTGACGATATTTTTGTTACTCTAATGGATGGTAGCCTTGTCATGATGGAAGGAAGTCTGTTGTATAGTTTTTTGTAACACCAATGGATGGTAGCCTTGTCATTATGGAAGGTAGTGTAATATCGAGATTTTTTTTACTCTAAAGGATGGTAGCCTTTTCTTTATGGAAGGTAGTCTGTTGTCGAGATTTTTGTTACTCCAATGGATGGTAGCCTTGTCACTATGGAACGTAGTGTGTTGTTGATATTTTTGTTACTCCAATGGATGGTAGCCTTGTCATTATGGAAGGTAGTTTGTTGTCGATATTTTTGTTACCCCAATGGATGTTAGCCTTGTCATTATGGAAGGTAGTCTGTTATAGAGATTTTTGTTACTCCAATGTATGGTAGCCATGTCATTATGGAAGGTAGTCTGTTGTTGAGATTTTTGTTACTGCAATGGATTGTAGCTTTGTCTTTATAGAAGGTTGTCTCTTGTCGATATTTTAATTACTCCAATGGATGGTAGCCTTGTCTTTATGGAAGGTATTCTATTGTCGATATTTTTGTAACTCATATGGATGGTGGCCTTGTCATTATGGAAGGTAGTCTATTTCTGAGATCTTTGTTACTCAATGGATGGTAGCCTTGTCATTATGGAAGGTAGTCTGTTGTAGAGATTTTTGTTACTCTAATGGATGGTAGCCTTGCCATTATGGAAGGAAGTCTTTTGTCGAGATTTTTGTTACTCCAATGGATGGTAGCCTTGTCATTATGGAAGGTAGTCTGTTGTCGAAATTTCTTTTACTACAATGGATGGAAGCCTTGTCATTATGGAAGGTACTCTGTTGTCGAGGTTTTTTTTACTGTAATGGATGGTAGCCTTGTCATTATGGAAGGTAGTATGTTGTCGATATCTTTGTTACTCAATGGATGGTAGCCTTGTCATTATGGCAGATAGTCTGTTGTCGATATCTTTGTTACTCAATGGATGGTAGCCTTGTCATTATGCCAGGTAGTCTGTTGTCCATATCTTTGTTACCCAATGGATGGTAGCCATGTCATTATGGAAGGTAGTATGTTGTCGTGATTTTTGTTACTCTAATGGATGGTGGCCTTGTCTTTATGGAACGTAGTCTATTGTCGAGATTTTTGTTACTCCAATGGATGGTAGCCTTGTCATTATGGAACATAGTGTGTTGTTGACATTTTTGTTACTCCAATGGATGGTAGCCTTTTCATTTTTGAAGATAGTCTATTGTCGAGATTTTTGTTACTCCAATGGATGGTAGCCTTGTCATTATGTATGGTAGTCTGTTGTCGATACTTTTTTTACTCCAATGGATGGTAGCCTTGTTATATGTAAGGGAGTCTGTTGTCGAGATTTTTTTTACTCCAATGGATGGTATCCTTGTCATTATGCAAGGTAGTCTGTTGTCGATATTTTTGTTATACCAATGGATGGTAACCTTGTCATTATGGAAGGTAGTCTATTGTCGATATTTTTGTTACCCCAATGGATGTTAGCCTTGTCATTATGGAAGGTATTCTGTTGTCGATATTTTTGTTACTCCAATGGACGGTAGCCTTGTCATTATGGAAGGTAGTTTGTTGTCTAGATTTTTGTTACTCCAATGGATGATAGCCTTGTCATTATGGAAGGTAGTCTATTGTAGAGATTTTTGTTACTCCAATGGATGTTAGCCTTATCATTATGGAAGGTAGTCTGTTGTCGAGATTTTTGTTACTGCAACGGATGGTAGCTTTGTCTTTATAGAAGGTAGTTTGTTATTGATATTTTTGTTACTCCAATGGATGGTAGCCTTGCCTTTATGGAAGGTAGTCTATTGTCGATATTTTTGTTAGTCATATGGATGTTAGCCTTGTAATTATGGAAGCTAGTCTATTTTCGAGATCTTTATTACTCAATGGATGGTAGCCTTGTCATTATGGAAGGTAGTCTGTTGTAGAGATTTTTGTTACTCTAATGGATGGTAGCCTTACCATTATGGAAGGAAGTCTTTTATCGAGATTTTTGTTAATCCAATGGATGGTAGCCTAGTCATTATGGACCGTGGTCTATTGTCGACATTTTTTTTACTCCAATGGATGGTATCCTTATCATTATGGAAGGTAGTTTGCTATCGATATTTTTGTTACTCCAATGGATTGTAGCCTTGCCATTATGGAAGGTAGTCTGTTGTCGAGATTTTTTTTATTCGAATGGATTGTAGCCTTGTCATTATGGAAGGTAGTCTATTGACAAGTTTTTTTTACTACAACGGATGGTAGCCTTGTCATATGGAAGGTAGTCTGTTGTCGAGATTTTTTTTACTGTAGTGGATGGTAGCCTTGTCATTATGGAAGGTTGTCTGTTGTCAATATCTTTGTTACTCAATGGATGGTAGCCTTGTCACTATGGAACGTAGTGTGTTTTTGATATTTTTGTTACTCCAATGGATGGTAGCCTTGTTATTATGGAAGGTAGTTTGTTGTCGAGATTTTTTTTACTACAAAGGATGGTAGCCTTGTCATTGTGGAAGGTAGTGTGCTGTCGATATTTTTGTTACTCCAATGGATGATAGCCTTGTCATTATGGAAGGTAGTCTGTTGTCGAGATTTTTGTTACTGCAATGGATGGTAGCTTTGTCTTTATAGAAGGTAGTCTGTTGTCGATATTTTTGTTACTCCAATGGATGGTAGCCTTGTCTTTATAGAAGGTAGTCTATTGTCGATATTTTTGTTACTCATATGGATGGTGGCCTTGTCATTATGGAAGGTAGTCTATTTCCGAGATCTTTGTTACTCAATTTATGGTAGCCTTGTCATTGTGGAAGGTAGTCTGTTGTAGAGATTTTTGTTACTCTAATGGATGGTAGCCTTGCCATTATGGAAGGATGTCTTTTGTCGAGATTTTTATTACTCCAATGGATGGTAGCCTTGTCATTATGGAAGGTAGTCTGTGGTCGAGATTTTTATTACTACAATGGATGGAAGCCTTATCATTATGGAAGGTACTCTGTTGTCGAGAGTTTTTTTACTACAATGGATGGTAGCCTTGTCATTATGGAAGGTAGTATGTTGTCGATATCTTTGTTACTCAATGGATGGTAGCCTTGTCATTATGCCAAGTAGTCTATTGTCGATATCTTTGTTACCCTATGGATGGTAGCCTTGTCATTATGGAAGGTAGTCTTTTGTCAAGATTTTTGTTACTCTAATGGATGTTGGCCTTGTCTTTATGGAACGTAGTCTATTGTCGAGATTTTTGCTACTCCAATGGATGGTAGCCTTGCCATTATGGAATGTAATGTGTTGTTGATATTTTTGTTACTCCAATGGATGGTAGCCGTTTAATTTTTGAAGATAGTCTATTGTCGAGATTTTTGTTACTCCAATGGATGGTAGCCTAGTCATTATGGATGGTAGTCTGTTGCGGAGACTTTTTTTACTCCAATGGATGGTAGCCTTGTCATATGTAAGGTAGTCTGTTGTCGAGATTTTTTTTACTACAATGGATGGTATCCTTGTCATTATGCAAGGTAGTCTGTTGTTGATATTTTTGTTGTACCAATGGATGGTAACCTTGTCATTATGGAAGGTAGTCTATTATCGATATTTTTGTTACCCCAATGGATGTTAGCCTTGTCATTATGGAAGGTACTCTGTTGTCGATATTTTTGTTACTCCAATGGATGGTAGCCATGTCATTATGGAAGGTAGTTTGTTGTCTAGATTTTTGTTACTCCAATGGATGATAGCCTTCTCATTATGGAAGGTAGTCTATTGTAGATATTTTTGTTACTCCAATGGATGGTAGCCTTGCCTTTATAGAAGGTAGTCTATTGTCGATATTTTTGTTACTCATATGGATGGTAGCCTTATAATTATGGAAGGTAGTCTATTTTCGAGATCTTTATTATGGAAGGTAGTCTGTTGTAGAGATTTTTGTTATTCTAATGGATGGTAGCCTTACCATAATCGAAGGTAGTCTTTTGTCGAGATTTTTGTTACTCCAATGGATGGTAGCCTAGTCATTATGGACCGTGGTCTATTGTCGACATTTTTTTAACTCCAATGGATGGTATCCTTGTAATTATGGAAGGTAGTCTATTGTCGAGATTTTTGTTACTCCAATGGATGGTAGCCTTATCATTATGGAAGGTAGTCTGCTGTCGATATTTTTGTTACTCCAATGGAATGTAGCCTTGTCGTTATGGAAGGTAGTCTATTGTTGAGATTTTTTTTATTCCATTAGATTGTAGCCTTGTCATTATGGAAGGTAGTCTATTGTCAATATTTTTTTTATTCCAACGGATGGTAGCCTTGTCATATGGAAGGTAGTCTGTTGTCGAGATTTTTTTTACTGCAGTGGATGGTAGCCTTGTCATTATGGAAGGAAGTCTGTTGTCGAGATTTTTTTTACTACAATGGATAGTAGCCTTGTCATTGTGGAAGGTAGTCTGATGTCGATATTTTTGGTACTCCAATGGATGATAGCCTTGTCATTATGGAAGGTAGTCTGTTGTCGAGATTTTTGTTACTCTAATGGATTGTAGCCTTGTCATTATGGAAGGTAATCTGTTGTCGAGATTTTTGTTACTCTAAGGGATGGTAGCCTTGTAATTATGGAAGGTAGTATGTTTTCGATATCTTTGTTACTCCAATGGATGGTAGCCTCTTCATTATGGAAGGTAGTCTGTTGTCGAGATTTTTGTTACTCTAAGGGATGGTAGCCTTGTCCATATGGAAGGTAGTCTGTTGTCGAGATTTTTGTTATTCCAATGGATGATAGTGTTGTCATTATAGAAGGTAGTATATTTTCGAGATTTTTGTCACTACAATAGATGGTATCCTTGTCATTATGGAAGGTCGTCTGTTGTCGAGATATTTGTTACTACAATGGATTGTAGCCTTGTCGTTATGGAAGATAGTGTGTTGTCGATATCTTTGTTACTCCAATGGATGGTAGCCTAGTCATTATGGAAGGTAGTTTGTGTACGAGATTTTAGTTACTCTAATTGTAGGTAGCCTTGTCATTATGGAAGGTAGTCTGTTGTCGAGATTTTTGTTACTCCAATGGATGGTAGCCTTGTCATTATAGAAGGTAATACATTGTCGAGATTTTTGTCACTATAATGGATGGTAGCCTTGTCATTATGGAAGGTAGTCTATTGTCGAGATTTTTGTTACTATAATGGATTGTATCCTTGTCGTTGTGGAAGGTAGTCTGTTATCGATATCTTTGTTACTCTAATGGATGGTAGCCTAGTCATTATGGAAGGTAGTTTGTGTATGATATTTTAGTTACTCCAATGGATTGTAGCCTTGTCATTATGGAAGGTAGTTTGTTGTCGAGATTTTTTATACTCCAATGGATTGTAGCCTTGTCATTATGGAAGGTATTCTGTTGTCGAGATTTTTGTCACTACAATGAATGGTAGCCTTGTCATTATGGAATGTAGTCTGTTGTCGATATTTTTGTTATTCCAATGTATGGTAGCCTTATAATTATGAAAGGTAGTCTATTGTCAAGATTTTTGTTACTATAATAGATTGTAGCCTTGTCATTATGGAAGGTAGTCTGTTGTCGAGATTTTTGTTACTCCAATGGATGGTAGCCTTGTAATTATAGAAGGTAATATATTGTTGAGATTTTTGTCACTACAATGAATGGTAGCCTTGTCATTATGGAAGGTAATATGTTGTCGATATTTTTGTTACTACAATGGATTATAGCCTTGTCATTATGGAAGGTAGTATGTTGTCGATATCTTTGTTACTCCAATGGATGGTAGACTAGTCATTTTTGAAGGTCGTTTGTGTGTGATATTTTTGTTATTCCAATGGATGGTAGCCTTGTCATTATGAAAGGTAGTCTATTGTCGTGGTTTTTGTTACTCGAAGGAATGGTAGCCTTGTCATTATGGAAGGTAGTATGTTGTCGATATCTTTGTTACTCCAATGGATGGTAGCCTTGTCATTATGGAAGGTGGTTTGTTGTCGAGATATTTGTTACTCTAAGGGATGATAGCCTTATCATTATGGAACATAGTTTGTTGTCGAGATTTTTGTTATTCCAATGGATGGTAGCGTTCTCATTATAGAAGGTAGTATATTATCGAGATTTTTGTCACTACAATGGATGGTAGCCTTGTCATTATGGAATGTAGTCTATTGTCGAGATTTTTGTTATTCCAATTGATGGTAGACTTGTCATTATGAAAGGTAGTCTATTGTCAATATTTTTGTTACTATAATAGATTGTAGCCTTGTCATTATGGAAGGTAGTCTGTTGTCGAGATTTTGGTTACTCCAATGGATGGTAGCCTTGTAATTATAGAAGGTAGTATATTGTTGAGATTTTTGTCACTACAATGAATGGTATCCTTGTCATTATGGAAGGTAATCTGTTGTCGAGATTTTTGTTACTACAATGGATTATAGCCTTGTCATTATGGAAGGTAGTTTGTTGTCTATATCTTTGTTACTCCAATGGATGGTAGACTAGTCATTTTTGAAGGTCGTTTATGTACGATATTTCTTTTATTCCAATGGATGATAGCCTTGACATTATGAAAGGTAGTCTATTGTCGTGATTTTTGTTACTCGAAGGGATGGTAGCCTTGTCATTATGGAAGGTAGTATGTTGTCGATATCTTTGTTACTCCAATGGATGGTAGCCTTGTCATTATGGAAGGTGGTTTGTTGTCGAGATATTTGTTACTCTAAGGGATGATAGCCTTGTCATTATGGAACATAGTTTGTTGTCGAGATTTTTGTTATTCCAATGGATGGTAGCGTTCTCATTATAGAAGGTAGTATATTATCGAGATTTTTGTCACTACAATGGATGGTAGCCTTGTCATTATGGAATGTAGTCTATTGTTGAGATTTTTGTTATTCCAATGAATGGTAGCCTTATCATTATGAAAGGTAGTCTATTGTCAAGATTTTTGTTACTATAATAGATTGTAGCCTTGTCATTATGGTAGGTAGTCTATTGTCGAGATTTTGGTTACTCCAATGGATGGTAGCCTTGTAATTATAGAAGGTAGTATATTGTTGAGATTTTTGTCACTACAATGAATGGTATCCTTGTCATTATGGAAGGTAATCTGTTGTCGAGATTTTTGTTACTAGAATGGATTGTAGCCTTGTCGTTATGGAAGGTAGTCTATTGTCGATATCTTTGTTACTCCAATGGATGGTAGCCTAGTCATTATTGAAGGTAGTTTCTGTACGATATTTTTGTTATTCCAATGGATGGTAGCCTTGTCATTATGAAAGGTAGTCTATTGACGTGATTTTTGTTACTCTAAGGGATGGTAGCCTTGTCATTATGGAAGGTAGTATGTTGTTGATATCTTTGTTACTCCAATGGATGGTAGCCTTGTCATTATGGAAGGTGGTTTGTTGTCGAGATATTTGTTACTCTAAGGGATGATAGCTTGTCATTATGGAACATAGTCTGTTGTCGAGATTTTTGTTATTCCAATGGATGGTAGCATTGTCATTATAGAAGGTAGTATATTATCGATATTTTTGTCACTACAATGGATGGTAGCCTTGTCATTACGGAACATAGTCTGTTTTCGAGATTTTTGTTATTCCAATGGATGGTAGCCTTGTCATTATGAAAGGTATTCTATTGTCAAGATTTTTGTTACTATAATAGATTGTAGCCTTGTCATTATGGAAGGTAGTCTGTTGTCGAGATTTTTGTTACTCCAATGGATGGTAGCCTTGTAATTATAGAAGGTAGTATATTGTTTAGATTTTTGTCACTAAAATGAATGGTAGCCTTGTCATTATGGAAGGTAATACGTTGTCGAGATTTTTGTTACTACAATGGATTATAGCCTTGTCATTATGAAAGGTATTCTATTGTCGATATCTTTGTTACTCCAATGGATGGTAGACTAGTCATTTTTGAAGGTCGTTTGTGTACGATATTTTTGTTATTCCAATGGATGGTAGCCTTGTCATTATGAAAGGTAGTCTATTGACGTGATTTTTGTTACTCTAAGGGATGGTAGCCTTGTAATTATGGAAGGTAGTATGTTGTCGATATTTTTGTTACTCCAATGGATGGTAGCGTTGTCATTACGGAAGGTGGTTTGTTGTCGAGATATTTGTTACTCTAAGGGATGATAGCTTGTCATTATGGAACATAGTATGTTGTCGAGATTTTTGTTATTCCAATGGATGGTAGCATTGTCATTATAGAAGGTAGTATATTATCGATATTTTTGTCAATACAATGGATGGTAGCCTTGTCATTACGGAACATAGTCTGTTGTCGAGATTTTTGTTATTCCAATGGATGGTAGCCTTGTCATTATGAAAGGTATTCTATTGTCATGATTTTTGTTACTATAATAGATTGTAGCATTGTCATTATGGAAGGTAGTCTGTTGTCGAGATTTTTGTTACTCCAATGGATGGTAGCCTTGTAATTATAGAAGGTAGTATATTGTTGAGATTTTTGTCACTACAATGAATGGTAGCCTTGTCATTATGGAAGGTAATATGTTGTCGAGATTTTTGTTACTACAATGGATTATAGCGTTGTCATTATGGATGGTAGTTTGTTGTCGATATCTTTGTTACTCCAATGGATGGTAGACTAGTCATTTTTGAAGGTCGTTTGTGTACGATATTTTTGTTATTCCAATGGATGGTAGCCTTGACATTATGAAAGGTAGTCTATTGTCGTGGTTTTTGTTACTCGAAGGGATGGTAGCCTTGTCATTATGGAAGGTAGTATGTTGTCGATATCTCTGTTACTCCAATGGATGGTAGCCTTGTCATTATGGAAGGTGGTTTGTTGTCGAGATATTTGTTACTCTAAGGGATGATAGCCTTGTCATTATGGAACATAGTTTGTTGTCGAGATTTTTGTTATTCCAATGGATGGTAGCGTTCTCATTATAGAAGGTAGTATATTATCGAGATTTTTGTCACTACAATGGATGGTAGCCTTGTCATTATGGAATGTAGTCTATTGTCGAGATTTTTGTTATTCCAATGAATGGTAGCCTTATCATTATGAAAGGTAGTCTATTGACGTGATTTTTGTTACTCTAAGGGATGGTAGCCTTGTCATTATGGAAGGTAGTATGTTGTTGATATCTTTGTTACTCCAATGGATGGTAGCCTTGTCATTATGGAAGGTGGTTTGTTGTCGAGATATTTGTTACTCTAAGGGATGATAGCTTGTCATTATGGAACATAGTCCGTTGTCGAGATTTTTGTTATTCCAATGGATGGTAGCATTGTCATTATAGAAGGTAGTATATTATCGATATTTTTGTCACTACAATGTATGGTAGCCTTGTCATTACGGAACATAGTCTGTTGTCGAGATTTTTGTTATTCCATTGGATGGTAGCCTTGTTATTATGAAAGGTATTCTATTGTCAAGATTTTTGTTACTATAATAGATTGTAGCCTTGTCATTATGGAAGGTAGTCTGTTGTCGAGATTTTTGTTACTCCAATGGATGGTAGCCTTGTAATTATAGAAGGTAGTATATTGTTTAGATTTTTGTCACTACAATGAATGGTAGCCTTGTCATTATGGAAGGTAATACGTTGTCGAGATTTTTGTTACTACAATGGATTATAGCCTTGTCATTATGGAAGGTAGTCTGTTGTCGATATCTTTGTTACTCCAATGGATGGTAGACTAGTCATTTTTGAAGGTCGTTTGTGTACGATATTTTTGTTATTCCAATGGATGGTAGCCTTGTCATTATGAAAGGTAGTCTATTGACGTGATTTTTGTTACTCTAAGGGATGGTAGCCTTGTCATTATGGAAGGTAGTATGTTGTCGATATTTTTGTTACTCCAATGGATGGTAGCCTTGTCATTATGGAAGGTGGTTTGTTGTCGAGATATTTGTTACTCTAAGGGATGATAGCTTGTCATTATGGAACATAGTCTGTTGTCGAGATTTTTGTTATTCCAATGGATGGTAGCATTGTCATTATAGAAGGTAGTATATTATCGATATTTTTGTCACTACAATGGATGGTAGCCTTGTCATTACGGAACATAGTCTGTTGTCGAGATTTTTGTTATTCCAATGGATGGTAGCCTTGTCATTATGAAAGGTATTCTATTGTCAAGATTTTTGTTACTATAATAGATTGTAGCCTTGTCATTATGGAAGGTAGTCTGTTGTCGAGATTTTTGTTACTCCAATGGATGGTAGCCTTGTAATTATAGAAGGTAGTATATTGTTGAGATTTTTGTCACTACAATGAATGGTAGCCTTGTCATTATGGAAGGTAATACGTTGTCGAGATTTTTGTTACTACAATGGATTATAGCCTTTTCATTATGGAAGGTAGTCTGTTGTCGATATCTTTGTTACTCCAATGGATGGTAGACTAGTCATTTTTTAAGGTCGTTTGTGTACGATATTTTTGTTATTCCAATGGATGGTAGCCTTGTCATTATGATAGGTAGTCTATTGACGTGATTTTTGTTACTCTAAGGGATGGTAGCCTTGTCATTATGGAAGGTAGTATGTTGTCGATATTTTTGTTACTCCAATGGATGGTAGCGTTGTCATTATGGAAGGTGGTTTGTTGTCGAGATATTTGTTACTCTAAGGGATGATAGCTTGTCATTACGGAACATAGTCTGTTGTCGAGATTTTTGTTATTCCAATGGATGGTAGCATTGTCATTATAGAAGGTAGTATATTATCGATATTTTTGTCACTACAATGGATGGTAGCCTTGTCATTACGGAACATAGTCTGTTGTCGAGATTTTTGTTATTCCAATGGATTGTAGCCTTGTCATTATGAAAGGTATTCTATTGTCAAGATTTTTGTTACTATAATAGATTGTAGCCTTGTCATTATGGAAGGTAGTCTGTTGTCGAGATTTTTGTTACTCCAATGGATGGTAGCCTAGTAATTATAGAAGGTAGTATATTGTTGAGATTTTTGTCACTACAATGAATGGTAGCCTTGTCATTATGGAAGGTAGTTTGTTGTCGATATCTTTGTTACTCCAATGGATGGTAGACTATTCATTTTTGAAGGTCGTTTGTGTACGATATTTTTGTTATTCCAATGGATGCTAGCCTTGACATTATGAAATGTAGTCTATTGTCGTGGTTTTTGTTACTCGAAGGGATGATAGCCTTGTCATTATGGAAGGTAGTATGTTGTCGATATCTTTGTTACTCCAATGGATGGTAGCCTTGTCATTATGGAAGGTGGTTTGTTGTCGAGATATTTGTTACTCTAAGGGATCATAGCCTTGTCATTATGGAACATAGTTTGTTGTCGAGATTTTTGTTATTCCAATGGATGGTAGCGTTCTCATTATAGAAGGTAGTATATTATCGAGATTTTTGTCACTACAATGGATGGTAGCCTTGTCATTATGGAATGTAGTCTATTGTCGAGATTTTTGTTATTCCAATGAATGGTAGCCTTATCATTATGAAAGGTAGTCTATTGTCAAGATTTTTGTTACTATAATAGATTGTTGCCTTGTTATTATGGAAGGTAGTCTATTTTCGAGATTTTGGTTACTCCAATGGATGGTAGCCTTCTAATTATAGAAGGTAGTATATTGTTGAGATTTTTGTCACTACAATGAATGGTATCCTTGTCATTATGGAAGGTAATCTGTTGTCGAGATTTTTGTTACTAGAATGGATTGTAGCCTTGTCGTTATGGAAGGTAGTCTATTGTCGATATCTTTGTTACTCCAATGGATGGTAGCCTAGTCATTATTGAAGGTAGTTTCTGTACGATATTTTTGTTATTCCAATGGATGGTAGCCTTGTCATTATGAAAGGTAGTCTATTGACGTGATTTTTGTTACTCTAAGGGATGGTAGCCTTGTCATTATGGAAGGTAGTATGTTGTTGATATCTTTGTTACTCCAATGGATGGTAGCCTTGTCATTATGGAAGGTGGTTTGTTGTCGAGATATTTGTTACTCTAAGGGATGATAGCTTGTCATTATGGAACATAGTCTGTTGTCGAGATTTTTGTTATTCCAATGGATGGTAGCATTGTCATTATAGAAGGTAGTATATTATCGATATTTTTGTCACTACAATGGATGGTAGCCTTGTCATTACGGAACATAGTCTGTTTTCGAGATTTTTGTTATTCCAATGGATGGTAGCCTTGTCATTATGAAAGGTATTCTATTGTCAAGATTTTTGTTACTATAATAGATTGTAGCCTTGTCATTATGGAAGGTAGTCTGTTGTCGAGATTTTTGTTACTCCAATGGATGGTAGCCTTGTAATTATAGAAGGTAGTATATTGTTTAGATTTTTGTCACTAAAATGAATGGTAGCCTTGTCATTATGGAAGGTAATACGTTGTCGAGATTTTTGTTACTACAATGGATTATAGCCTTGTCATTATGAAAGGTATTCTATTGTCGATATCTTTGTTACTCCAATGGATGGTAGACTAGTCATTTTTGAAGGTCGTTTGTGTACGATATTTTTGTTATTCCAATGGATGGTAGCCTTGTCATTATGAAAGGTAGTCTATTGACGTGATTTTTGTTACTCTAAGGGATGGTAGCCTTGTAATTATGGAAGGTAGTATGTTGTCGATATTTTTGTTACTCCAATGGATGGTAGCGTTGTCATTACGGAAGGTGGTTTGTTGTCGAGATATTTGTTACTCTAAGGGATGATAGCTTGTCATTATGGAACATAGTATGTTGTCGAGATTTTTGTTATTCCAATGGATGGTAGCATTGTCATTATAGAAGGTAGTATATTATCGATATTTTTGTCAATACAATGGATGGTAGCCTTGTCATTACGGAACATAGTCTGTTGTCGAGATTTTTGTTATTCCAATGGATGGTAGCCTTGTCATTATGAAAGGTATTCTATTGTCATGATTTTTGTTACTATAATAGATTGTAGCATTGTCATTATGGAAGGTAGTCTGTTGTCGAGATTTTTGTTACTCCAATGGATGGTAGCCTTGTAATTATAGAAGGTAGTATATTGTTGAGATTTTTGTCACTACAATGAATGGTAGCCTTGTCATTATGGAAGGTAATATGTTGTCGAGATTTTTGTTACTACAATGGATTATAGCGTTGTCATTATGGATGGTAGTTTGTTGTCGATATCTTTGTTACTCCAATGGATGGTAGACTAGTCATTTTTGAAGGTCGTTTGTGTACGATATTTTTGTTATTCCAATGGATGGTAGCCTTGACATTATGAAAGGTAGTCTATTGTCGTGGTTTTTGTTACTCGAAGGGATGGTAGCCTTGTCATTATGGAAGGTAGTATGTTGTCGATATCTCTGTTACTCCAATGGATGGTAGCCTTGTCATTATGGAAGGTGGTTTGTTGTCGAGATATTTGTTACTCTAAGGGATGATAGCCTTGTCATTATGGAACATAGTTTGTTGTCGAGATTTTTGTTATTCCAATGGATGGTAGCGTTCTCATTATAGAAGGTAGTATATTATCGAGATTTTTGTCACTACAATGGATGGTAGCCTTGTCATTATGGAATGTAGTCTATTGTCGAGATTTTTGTTATTCCAATGAATGGTAGCCTTATCATTATGAAAGGTAGTCTATTGACGTGATTTTTGTTACTCTAAGGGATGGTAGCCTTGTCATTATGGAAGGTAGTATGTTGTTGATATCTTTGTTACTCCAATGGATGGTAGCCTTGTCATTATGGAAGGTGGTTTGTTGTCGAGATATTTGTTACTCTAAGGGATGATAGCTTGTCATTATGGAACATAGTCCGTTGTCGAGATTTTTGTTATTCCAATGGATGGTAGCATTGTCATTATAGAAGGTAGTATATTATCGATATTTTTGTCACTACAATGTATGGTAGCCTTGTCATTACGGAACATAGTCTGTTGTCGAGATTTTTGTTATTCCATTGGATGGTAGCCTTGTTATTATGAAAGGTATTCTATTGTCAAGATTTTTGTTACTATAATAGATTGTAGCCTTGTCATTATGGAAGGTAGTCTGTTGTCGAGATTTTTGTTACTCCAATGGATGGTAGCCTTGTAATTATAGAAGGTAGTATATTGTTTAGATTTTTGTCACTACAATGAATGGTAGCCTTGTCATTATGGAAGGTAATACGTTGTCGAGATTTTTGTTACTACAATGGATTATAGCCTTGTCATTATGGAAGGTAGTCTGTTGTCGATATCTTTGTTACTCCAATGGATGGTAGACTAGTCATTTTTGAAGGTCGTTTGTGTACGATATTTTTGTTATTCCAATGGATGGTAGCCTTGTCATTATGAAAGGTAGTCTATTGACGTGATTTTTGTTACTCTAAGGGATGGTAGCCTTGTCATTATGGAAGGTAGTATGTTGTCGATATTTTTGTTACTCCAATGGATGGTAGCCTTGTCATTATGGAAGGTGGTTTGTTGTCGAGATATTTGTTACTCTAAGGGATGATAGCTTGTCATTATGGAACATAGTCTGTTGTCGAGATTTTTGTTATTCCAATGGATGGTAGCATTGTCATTATAGAAGGTAGTATATTATCGATATTTTTGTCACTACAATGGATGGTAGCCTTGTCATTACGGAACATAGTCTGTTGTCGAGATTTTTGTTATTCCAATGGATGGTAGCCTTGTCATTATGAAAGGTATTCTATTGTCAAGATTTTTGTTACTATAATAGATTGTAGCCTTGTCATTATGGAAGGTAGTCTGTTGTCGAGATTTTTGTTACTCCAATGGATGGTAGCCTTGTAATTATAGAAGGTAGTATATTGTTGAGATTTTTGTCACTACAATGAATGGTAGCCTTGTCATTATGGAAGGTAATACGTTGTCGAGATTTTTGTTACTACAATGGATTATAGCCTTTTCATTATGGAAGGTAGTCTGTTGTCGATATCTTTGTTACTCCAATGGATGGTAGACTAGTCATTTTTGAAGGTCGTTTGTGTACGATATTTTTGTTATTCCAATGGATGGTAGCCTTGTCATTATGATAGGTAGTCTATTGACGTGATTTTTGTTACTCTAAGGGATGGTAGCCTTGTCATTATGGAAGGTAGTATGTTGTCGATATTTTTGTTACTCCAATGGATGGTAGCGTTGTCATTATGGAAGGTGGTTTGTTGTCGAGATATTTGTTACTCTAAGGGATGATAGCTTGTCATTACGGAACATAGTCTGTTGTCGAGATTTTTGTTATTCCAATGGATGGTAGCATTGTCATTATAGAAGGTAGTATATTATCGATATTTTTGTCACTACAATGGATGGTAGCCTTGTCATTACGGAACATAGTCTGTTGTCGAGATTTTTGTTATTCCAATGGATTGTAGCCTTGTCATTATGAAAGGTATTCTATTGTCAAGATTTTTGTTACTATAATAGATTGTAGCCTTGTCATTATGGAAGGTAGTCTGTTGTCGAGATTTTTGTTACTCCAATGGATGGTAGCCTAGTAATTATAGAAGGTAGTATATTGTTGAGATTTTTGTCACTACAATGAATGGTAGCCTTGTCATTATGGAAGGTAGTTTGTTGTCGATATCTTTGTTACTCCAATGGATGGTAGACTATTCATTTTTGAAGGTCGTTTGTGTACGATATTTTTGTTATTCCAATGGATGCTAGCCTTGACATTATGAAATGTAGTCTATTGTCGTGGTTTTTGTTACTCGAAGGGATGATAGCCTTGTCATTATGGAAGGTAGTATGTTGTCGATATCTTTGTTACTCCAATGGATGGTAGCCTTGTCATTATGGAAGGTGGTTTGTTGTCGAGATATTTGTTACTCTAAGGGATCATAGCCTTGTCATTATGGAACATAGTTTGTTGTCGAGATTTTTGTTATTCCAATGGATGGTAGCGTTCTCATTATAGAAGGTAGTATATTATCGAGATTTTTGTCACTACAATGGATGGTAGCCTTGTCATTATGGAATGTAGTCTATTGTCGAGATTTTTGTTATTCCAATGAATGGTAGCCTTATCATTATGAAAGGTAGTCTATTGTCAAGATTTTTGTTACTATAATAGATTGTTGCCTTGTTATTATGGAAGGTAGTCTATTTTCGAGATTTTGGTTACTCCAATGGATGGTAGCCTTCTAATTATAGAAGGTAGTATATTGTTGAGATTTTTGTCACTACAATGAATGGTATCCTTGTCATTATGGAAGGTAATCTGTTGTCGAGATTTTTGTTACTATAATGGATTGTAGCCTTGTCGTTATGGAAGGTAGTCTATTGTCGATATCTTTGTTACTCCAATGGATGGTAGCCTAGTCATTATGGAAGGTAGTTTGTGTACGATATTTTTGTTATTCCAATGGATGGTAGCCTTGTCATTATGAAAGGTAGTCTATTGACGTGATTTTTGTTACTCTAAGGGATGGTAGCCTTGTCATTATGGAAGGTAGTATGTTGTTGATATCTTTGTTACTCCAATGGATGGTAGCCTTGTCATTATGGAAGGTGGTTTGTTGTCGAGATATTTGTTACTCTAAGGGATGATAGCTTGTCATTATGGAACATAGTCTGTTGTCGAGATTTTTGTTATTCCAATGGATGGTAGCATTGTCATTATAGAAGGTAGTATATTATCGATATTTTTGTCACTACAATGGATGGTAGCCTTGTCATTACGGAACATAGTCTGTTGTCGAGATTTTTGTTATTCCAATGGATGGTAGCCTTGTCATTATGAAAGGTATTCTATTGTCAAGATTTTTGTTACTATAATAGATTGTAGCCTTGTCATTATGGAAGGTAGTCTGTTGTCGAGATTTTTGTTACTCCAATGGATGGTAGCCTTGTAATTATAGAAGGTAGTATATTGTTTAGATTTTTGTCACTACAATGAATGGTAGCCTTGTCATTATGGAAGGTAATACGTTGTCGAGATTTTTGTTACTACAATGGATTATAGCCTTGTCATTATGGAAGGTAGTCTGTTGTCGATATCTTTGTTACTCCAATGGATGGTATACTAGTCATTTTTGAAGGTCGTTTGTGTACGATATTTTTGTTATTCCAATGGATGGTAGCCTTATCATTATGAAAGGTAGTCTATTGACGTGATTTTTGTTACTCTAAGGGATGGTAGCCTTGTCATTATGGAAGGTAGTATGTTGTCGATATTTTTGTTACTCCAATGGAAGGTAGCCTTGTCATTATGGAAGGTGGTTTGTTGTCGAGATATTTGTTACTCTAAGGGATGATAGCTTGTCATTATGGAACATAGTCTGTTGTCGAGATTTTTGTTATTCCAATGGATGGTAGCATTGTCATTATATAAGGTAGTATATTATCGATATTTTTGTCACTACAATGGATGGTAGCCTTGTCATTACGGAACATAGTCTGTTGTCGAGATTTTTGTTATTCCAATGGATGGTAGCCTTGTCATTATGAAAGGTATTCTATTGTCAAGATTTTTGTTACTATAATAGATTGTAGCCTTGTCATTATGGAAGGTAGTCGGTTGTCGAGATTTTTGTTACTCCAATGGATGGTAGCCTTGTAATTATAGAAGGTAGTATATTGTTGAGATTTTTGTCACTACAATGAATGGTAGCCTTGTCATTATGGAAGGTAATATGTTGTCGAGATTTTTGTTACTACAATGGATTATAGCCTTGTCATTATGGAAGGTAGTCTGTTGTCGATATCTTTGTTACTCCAATGGATGGTAGACTAGTCATTTTTGAAGGTCGTTTGTGTACGATATTTTTGTTATTCCAATGGATGGTAGCCTTGTCATTATGAAAGGTAGTCTATTGTCGTGGTGTTTGTTACTCGAAGGGATGGTAGCCTTGTCATTATGGAAGGTAGTATGTTGTCGATATCTTTGTTACTCCAATGGATGGTAGCCTTGTCATTATGGAAGGTGGTTTGTTGTCGAGATATTTGTTACTCTAAGGGATGATAGCCTTTTCATTATGGAACATAGTTTGTGTCGAGATTTTTGTTATTCCAATGGATGGTAGCGTTCTCATTATAGAAGGTAGTATATTATCGAGATTTTTGTCACTATAATGGATGGTAGCCTTGTCATTAAGGAATGTAGTCTGTTGTCGAGATTTTTGTTATTCCAATGGATGGTAGCCTTGTCATTATGAAAGGTAGTCTATTGTCAAGATTTTTGTTACTATAATAGATTGTAGCCTTGTCATTATGGAAGGTAGTCTGTTGTCGAGATTTTGGTTACTCCAATGGATGGTAGCCTTGTAATTATAGAAGGAAGTATATTGTTGTGATTTTTGTCACTACAATGAATGGTATCCTTGTCATTATGGAAGTTAATCTGTTGTTGAGATTTTTGTTACTACAATGGATTATAGCCTTGTCATTATGGAAGGTAGTCTGTTATCGATATCTTTGTTACTCCAATGGATGGTAGACTAGTAATTTTTGAAGGTCGTTTATGTACGATATTTTTTTTATTCCAATGGATGGTAGCCTTGTCATTATGAAAGGTAGTCTATTGTCGTGATTTTTGTTACTCGAAGGGATGGTAGCCTTGTCATTATGGAAGGTAGTATGTTGTCGATATCTTTGTTACTCCAATGGATGGTAGCCTTGTCATTATGGAAGGTGGTTTGTTGTCGAGATATTTGTTACTTTAAGGGATGATAGCCTTGTCATCATGGAACATAGTTTGTTGTCGAGATTTTTGTTATTCCAATGGATGGTAGCGTTCTCATTATAGAAGGTAGTATATTATCGAGATTTTTGTCACTACAATGGATGGTAGCCTTGTCATTATGGAATGTAGTCTATTGTCGAGATTTTTGTTATTCCAATGGATGGTAGCCTTGTCATTATGAAAGGTAGTCTATTGTCAAGATTTTTGTTACTATAATAGATTGTAGCCTTGTAATTATGGAAGGTAATCTGTTGTCGAGATTTTGGTTACTCCATTGGATGGTAGCCTTGTAATTATAGAAGGTAGTATATTGTTGAGATTTTTGTCACTACAATGAATGGTATCCTTGTCATTATGGAAGGTAATCTGTTGTCGAGATTTTTGTTACTAGAATGGATTGTAGCCTTGTCGTTATGGAAGGTAGTCTATTGTCGATATCTTTTTTACTCCAATGGATGGTAGCCTAGTCATTATGGAAGGTAGTTTGTGTACGATATTTTTGTTATTCCAATGGATGGTAGCCTTGTCATTATGAAATGTAGTCTATTGACGTGATTTTTGTTACTCTAAGGGATGGTAGCCTTGTCATTATGGAAGGTAGTATGTTGTCGATATCTTTGTTACTCAAATGGATGGTAGCCTTGTCATTATAGAAGGTGGTTTGTTGTCGAGATATTTGTTACTCTAAGGGATGATAGCTTGTCATTATTGAACATAGTCTGTTGTCAAGATTTTTGTTATTCCAATGGATGGTAGCGTTGTCATTATAGAAGGTAGTATATTATCGATATTTTTGTCACTACAATGGATGGTAGCCTTGTCATTACGGAACATAGTTTGTTGTCGAGATTTTTGTTATTCCAATGGATGATAGCCTTATCATTATGAAAGGTATTCTATTGTCAAGATTTTTGTTACTATAATAGATTGTAGCCTTGTCATTATGGAAGGTAGTCTGTTGTCGAGATTTTTGTTACTCCAATGGATGGTAGCCTTGTAATTATAGAAGGTAGTATATTGTTGAGATTTTTGTCACTACAATGAATGGTAGCCTTGTCATTAAGGAAGGTAATATGTTGTCGAGATTTTTGTTACTACAATGGATTATAGCCTTGTCATTATGGAAGGTAGTCTGTTGTCGATATCTTTGTTACTCCAATGGATGGTAGACTAGTCATTTTTGAAGCTCGTTTGTGTACGATATTTTTGATATTCCAATGGACGGTAGCCTTGTCATTATGAAAGGTAGTCTATTGTCGTGGTTTTTGTTACTCGAAGGGATGGTAGCCTTGTCATTATGGAAGGTAGTATGTTGTCGATATCATTGTTACTCCAATGGATGGTAGCCTTGTCATTATGGAAGGTGGTTTGTTGTCGAGATATTTGTTACTCCAATGGATGGTAGCCTTGTAATTATAGAAGGTAGTATATTGTTTAGATTTTTGTCACTGCAATGAATGGTAGCCTTGTCATTATGGAAGGTAATATGTTGTCGAGATTTTTGTTACTACAATGGATTATAGCCTTGTCATTATGGAAGGTAGTCTTTTGTCGATATCTTTGTTACTCCAATGGATGGTAGACTAGTCATTTTTGAAGGTCGTTTGTGTACGATATTTTTGTTATTCCAATGGGTGGTAGCCTTGTCATTATGAAAGGTAGTCTATTGTCGTGGTTTTTGTTACTCGAAGGGATGGTAGCCTTGTCATTATAAAAGGTAGTATGTTGTCGATATCTTTGTTACTCCAATGGATGGTAGCCTTGTCATTATGGAACGTGGTTTGTTGTCGAGATATTTGTTACTCTAAGGGATGATAGCCTTGTCATTATGGACCATAGTTTGTTGTCGAGATTTTTGTTATTCCAATGGATGGTAGCATTCTCATTATAGAAGGTAGTATATTATCGAGATTTTTGTCACTACAATAGATGGTAGCCTTGTCATTATGGAATGTAGTCTGTTGTCGAGATTTTTGTTATTCCAATGGATGGTAGCCTTGTCATTATGAAAGGTAGTCTATTGTCAAGATTTTTGTTACTATAATAGATTGTAGCCTTGTCATTATGGAAGGTAGTCTGTTGTCGAGATTTTGGTTACTCCAATGGATGGTAGCCTTGTAATTATAGAAGGTAGTATATTGTTGAGATTTTTGTCACTACAATGAATGGTATCCTTGTCATTATGGAAGGTAATCTGTTGTCGAGATTTTTGTTACTACAATGGATTATAGCCTTGTCATTATGGAAGGTAGTCTGTTGTCGATATCTTTGTTACTCCAATGGATGGTAGACTAGTCATTTTTGAAGGTCGTTTATGTACGATATTTTTTTTATTCCAATGGATGGTAGCCTTGTCATTATGAAAGGTAGCCTATTGTCGTGATTTTTGTTACTCGAAGGGATGGTAGCCTTGTCATTATGGAATGTAGTATGTTGTCGATATCTTTGTTACTCCAATGGATGGTTGCCTTGTCATTATGGAAGGTGGTTTGTTACCGAGATATTTGTTACTCTAAGGGATGATAGCCTTGTCATCATGGAACAAAGTTTGTTGTCGAGATTTTTGTTATTCCAATGGATGGTAGCGTTCTCATTATAGAAGGTAGTATATTATCGAGATTTTTGTCACTACAATGGATGGTAGCCTTGTCATTATGGAATGTAGTCTATTGTCGAGATTTTTGTTATTCCAACGGATGGTAGCCTTGTCATTATGAAAGGTAGTCTATTGTCAAGATTTTTGTTACTATAATAGATTGTAGCCTTGTAATTATGGAAGGTAGTCTGTTGTCGAGATTTTGGTTACTCCAATGGATGGTAGCCTTGTAATTATAGAAGGTAGTATATTGTTGAGATTTTTGTCACTACAATGAATGGTAGCCTTGTCATTATGGAAGGTAATACGTTGTCGAGATTTTTGTTACTACAATGGATTGTAGCCTTGTCGTTATGGAAGGTAGTCTGTTGTCGATATCTTTGTTACTCCAATGGATGGTAGACTAGTCATTTTTGAAGGTCGTTTGTGTACGATATTTTTGTTATTCCAATGGATGGTAGCCTTGTCATTATGAAATGTAGTCTATTGACGTGATTTTTGTTACTCTAAGGGATGGTAGCCTTGTCATTATGGAAGGTAGTATGTTGTCGATATCTTTGTTACTCCAATGGATGGTAGCCTTGTCATTATAGAAGGTGGTTTGTTGTCGAGATATTTGTTACTCTAAGGGATGATAGCTTGTCATTATGGAACATAGTCTGTTGTCGAGATTTTTGTTATTCCAATGGATGGTAGCGTTGTCATTATAGAAGGTAGTATATTATCGATATTTTTGTCACTACAATGGATGGTAGCCTTGTCATTACGGAACATAGTCTGTTGTCGAGATTTTTGATATTCCAATGGATGGTAGCCTTGTCATTATGAAAGGTATTCTATTGTCAAGATTTTTGTTACTATAATAGATTGTAGCCTTGTCATTATGGAAGGTGGTTTGTTGTCGAGATTTTTGTTACTCCAATGGATGGTAGCCTTGTAATTATAGAAGGTAGTATATTGTTGAAATTTTTGTCACTGCAATGAATGGTAGCCTTGTCATTATGGAAGGTAATATGTTGTCGAGATTTTTGTTACTACAATGGATTATAGCCTTGTCATTATGGAAGGTAGTCTGTTGTCGATATCATTGTTACTCCAATGGATGGTAGACTAGTCATTTTTGAAGGTCGTTTGTGTACGATATTTTTGTTATTCCAATGGATGGTAGCCTTGTCATTATGAAAGGTAGTCTATTGTCGTGGTTTTTGTTACTCGAAGGGATGGTAGTCTTGTCATTATGGAAGGTAGTATGTTGTCGATATCTTTGTTACTCCAATGGATGGTAGCCTTGTCATTATGGAAGGTGGTTTGTTGTCGAGATATTTGTTACTCTAAGGGATGATAGCCTTTTCATTATGGAACATAGTTTGTGTCGAGATTTTTGTTATTCCAATGGATGGTAGCGTTCTCATTATAGAAGGTAGTATATTATCGAGATTTTTGTCACTATAATGGATGGTAGCCTTGTCATTATGGAATGTAGTCTGTTTTCGAGATTTTTGTTATTCCAATGGATGGTAGCCTTGTCATTATGAAAGGTAGTCTATTGTCAAGATTTTTGTTACTATAATAGATTGTAGCCTTGTCATTATGGAAGGTAGTCTGTTGTCGATATTTTGGTTACTCCAATGGATGGTAGCCTTGTAATTATAGAAGGTAGTATATTGTTGAGATTTTTGTCACTACAATGAATGTTATCCTTGTCATTATGGAAGGTAATCTGTTGTCGAGATTTTTGTTACTACAATGGATTATAGCCTTGTCATTATGGAAGGTAGTCTGTTGTCGATATCTTTGTTACTCCAATGGATGGTAGACTAGTCATTTTTAAAGGTCGTTTATGTACGGTATTTTTTTTATTCCAATGGATGGTAGCCTTGTCATTATGAAAAATAGTCTATTGTCGTGATTTTTGTTACTCGAAGGGATGGTAGCCTTGTCATTATGGAAGGTAGTATGTTGTCGATATCTTTGTTACTCCAATGGATGGTAGCCTTGTCATTATGGAAGGTGGTTTATTGTTGAGATATTTGTTACTCTAAGGGATGATAGCCTTGTCATCATGGAACATAGTTTGTTGTCGAGATTTTTGTTATTCCAATGGATGGTAGCGTTCTCATTATAGAAGGTAGTATATTATCGAGATTTTTTTCACTACAATGGATGGTAGCCTTGTCATTATGGAATGTAGTCTATTGTCGAGATTTTTGTTATTCCAATGGATGGTAGCCTTGTCATTATGAAAGGTAGTCTATTGTCAAGATTTTTGTTACTATAATAGATTGTAGCCTTGTAATTATGGAAGGTAGTCTGTTGTCGAGATTTTGGTTACTCCAATGGATGGTAGCCTTGTAATTATAGAAGGTAGTATGTTGTTGAGATTTTTGTCACTACAATGAATGGTATCCTTGTCATTATGGAAGGTAATCTGTTGTCGAGATTTTTGTTACTAGAATGGATTGTAGCCTTGTCGTTATGGAAGGTAGTCTATTGTCGATATCTTTTTTACTCCAATGGATGGTAGCCTAGTCATTATGGAAGGTAGTTTGTGTACGATATTTTTGTTATTCCAATGGATGGTAGCCTTGTCATTATGAAATGTAGTCTATTGACGTGATTTTTGTTACTCTAAGGGATGGTAGCCTTGTCATTATGGAAGGTAGTATGTTGTCGATATCTTTGTTACTCCAATGGATGGTAGCCTTGTCATTATGGAAGGTGGTTTGTTGTCGAGATATTTGTTACTCTAAGGGATGATAGCCTTGTCATCATGGAACATAGTTTGTTGTCGAGATTTTTGTTATTCCAATGGATGGTAGCGTTCTCATTATAGAAGGTAGTATATTATCGAGATTTTTGTCACTACAATGGATGGTAGCCTTGTCATTATGTAATGTAGTCTATTGTCGAGATTTTTGTTATTCCAATGGATGGTAGCCTTGTCATTATGAAAGGTAGTCTATTGTCAAGATTTTTGTTACTATAATAGATTATAGCCTTGTAATTATGGAAGGTAGTCTGTTGTCGAGATTTTGGTTACTCCAATGGATGGTAGCCTTGTAATTATAGAAGGTAGTATATTGTTGAGATTTTTGTCACTACAATGAATGGTATCCTTGTCATTAGGGAAGGTAATCTGTTGTCGAGATTTTTGTTACTAGAATGGATTGTAGCCTTGTCGTTATAGAAGGTAGTCTATTGTCGATATCTTTTTTACTCCAATGGATGGTAGCTTAGTCATTATGGAAGGTAGTTTGTGTACGATATTTTTGTTATTCCAATGGATGGTAGCCTTGTCATTATGAAATGTAGTCTATTGACGTGATTTTTGTTACTCTAAGGGATGGTAGCCTTGTCATTATGGAAGGTAGTATGTTGTAGATATTTTTGTTACTCCAATGGATGGTAGCCTTGTCATTATGGAAGGTGGTTTATTGTCGAGATATTTGTTACACTAAGGGATGATAGCTTGTCATTATGGAACATAGTCTGTTGTCGAGATTTTTGTTATTCCAATGGATGGTAGCATTGTCATTATATAAGGTAGTATATTATCGATATTTTTGTCGCTACAATGGATGGTAGCCTTGTCATTACGGAACATAGTCTGTTGTCGAGATTTTTGTTATTCCAATGGATGGTAGCCTTGTCATTATGAAAGGTATTCTATTGTCAAGATTTTTGTTACTATAATAGATTGTAGCCTTGTCATTATGGAAGGTAGTCTGTTGTCGAGATTTTTGTTACTCCAATGGATTGTAGCCTTGTAATTATAGAAGGTAGTATATTGTTGAAATTTTTGTCACTACAATGAATGGTAGCCTTGTCATTATGAAAGGTAATATGTTGTCGAGATTTTTGTTACTACAATGGATTATAGCCTTGTCATTATGGAAGGTAGTCTGTTGTCGATATCATTGTTACTCCAATGGATGGTAGACTAGTCATTATGGAAGGTCGTTTGTGTACGATATTTTTGTTATTCCAATGGATGGTAGCCTTGTCATTATGAAAGGTAGTCTATTGACGTGATTTTTGTTACTCGAAGGGATGGTAGCTTTGTCATTATGGAAGGTAGTATGTTGTCGATATCTTTGTTACTCCAATGGATGGTAGCCTTGTCATTATGGAAGGTGGTTTGTTGTCGAGATATTTGTTACTCTAAGGGATGATAGCTTGTCATTATGGAACATAGTCTGTTGTCGAGATTTTTGTTATTCCAATGGATGGTAGCGTTCTCATTATAGAAGGTAGTATATTATCGAGATTTTTGTCACTATAATGGATGGTAGCCTTGTTATTACGGAACATAGTCTGTTGTCGAGATTTTTGTTATTCCAATGGATGGTAGCCTTGTCATTATGAAAGGTATTCTATTGTCAAGATTTTTGTTACTATAATAGATTGTAGCCTTGTCATTATGGAAGGTAGTCTGTTGTCGAGATTTTTGTTACTCCAATGGATTGTAGCCTTGTAATTATAGAAGGTAGTATATTGTTGAAATTTTTGTCACTACAATGAATGGTAGCCTTGTCATTATGAAAGGTAATATGTTGTCGAGATTTTTGTTACTACAATGGATTATAGCCTTGTCATTATGGAAGGTAGTCTGTTGTCGATATCATTGTTACTCCAATGGATGGTAGACTAGTCATTTTTGAAGGTCGTTTGTGTACGATATTTTTGTTATTCCGATGGATGGTAGCCTTGTCATTATGAAAGGTAGTCTATTGTCGTGGTTTTTGTTACTCGAAGGGATGGTAGTCTTGTCATTTTGGAAGGTAGTATGTTGTCGATATCTTTGTTACTCCTATGGATGGTAGCCTTGTCATTATGGAAGGTGGTTTGTTGTCGAGATATTTGTTACTCTAAGGGATGATAGCCTTTTCATTATGGAACATAGTTTGTGTCGAGATTTTTGTTATTCCAATGGATGGTAGCGTTCTCATTATAGAAGGTAGTATATTATCGATATTTTTGTCACTATAATGGATGGTAGCCTTGTCATTATGGAATGTAGTCTGTTGTCAAGATTTTTGTTACTATAATAGATTGTAGCCTTGTCATTATGGAGGGTAGTCTGTTGTCGAGATTTTGGTTACTCCAATGGATGGTAGCCTTGTAATTATAGAAGGTAGTATATTGTTGATATTTTTGTCACTACAATGAATGGTATCCTTGTCATTATGGAAGGTAATCTGTTGTCGAGATTTTTGTTACTACAATGGATTATAGCCTTGTCATTATGGAAGGTAGTCTGTTGTCGATATCTTTGTTACTCCAATGGATGGTAGACTAGTCATTTTTGAAGGTCGTTTATGTACGATATTTTTTTTATTCCAATGGATGGTAGCCTTGTCATTATGAAAGGTAGTCTATTGTCGTGATTTTTGTTACTCGAAGGGATGGTAGCCTTGTCATTATGGAAGGTAGTATGTTGTCGATATCTTTGTTACTCCAATGGATGGTAGCCTTGTCATTATGGAAGGTGGTTTGTTGTCGAGATATTTGTTACTCTAAGGGATGATAGCCTTGTCATCATGGAACATAGTTTGTTGTCGAGATTTTTGTTATTCCAATGGATGGTAGCGTTCTCATTATAGAAGGTAGTATATTATCGAGATTTTTGTCACTACAATGGATGGTAGCCTTGTCATTATGGAATGTAGTCTAATGTCGAGATTTTTGTTATTCCAATGGATGGTAGCCTTGTCATTATGAAAGGTAGTCTATTGTCAAGATTTTTGTTACTATAATAGATTGTAGCCTTGTAATTATGGAAGGTAGTCTGTTGTCGAGATTTTGGTTACTCCAATGGATGGTAGCCTTGTAACTATAGAAGGTAGTATATTGTTGAGATTTTTGTCACTACAATGAATGGTATCCTTGTCATTATGGAAGGTAATCTGTTGTCGAGATTTTTGTTACTAGAATGGATTGTAGCCTTGTCGTTATGGAAGGTAGTCTATTGTCGATATCTTTTTTACTCCAATGGATGGTAGCCTAGTCATTATGGAAGGTAGTTTGTGTACGATATTTTTGTTATTCCAATGGATGGTAGCCTTGTCATTATGAAATGTAGTCTATTGACGTGATTTTTGTTACTCTAAGGGATGGTAGCCTTGTCATTATGGAAGGTAGTATGTTGTCGATATCTTTGTTACTCCAATGGATGGTAGCCTTGTCATTATAGAAGGTGGTTTGTTGTCGAGATATTTGTTACTCTAAGGGATGATAGCTTGTCATTATGGAACATAGTCTGTTGTCAAGATTTTTGTTATTCCAATGGATGGTAGCGTTGTCATTATAGAAGGTAGTATATTATCGATATTTTTGTCACTACAATGGATGGTAGCCTTGTCATTACGGAACATAGTCTGTTGTCGAGATTTTTGTTATTCCAATGGATGATAGCCTTGTCATTATGAAAGGTATTCTATTGTCAAGATTTTTGTTACTATAATAGATTGTAGCCTTGTCATTATGGAAGGTAGTCTGTTGTCGAGATTTTTGTTACTCCAATGGATGGTAGCCTTGTAATTATAGAAGGTAGTATATTGTTGAGATTTTTGTCACTACAATGAATGGTAGCCTTGTCATTAAGGAAGGTAATATGTTGTCGAGATTTTTGTTACTACAATGGATTATAGCCTTGTCATTATGGAAGGTAGTCTGTTGTCGATATCTTTGTTACTCCAATGAATGATAGACTAGTCATTTTTGAAGCTCGTTTGTGTACGATATTTTTGATATTCCAATGGACGGTAGCCTTGTCATTATGAAAGGTAGTCTATTGTCGTGGTTTTTGTTACTCGAAGGGATGGTAGCCTTGTCATTATGGAAGGTAGTATGTTGTCGATATCATTGTTACTCCAATGGATGGTAGCCTTGTCATTATGGAAGGTGGTTTGTTGTCGAGATATTTGTTACTCCAATGGATGGTAGCCTTGTAATTATAGAAGGTAGTATATTGTTGAGATTTTTGTCACTACAATGAATGGTAGCCTTGTCATTATGGAAGGTAATATGTTGTCGAGATTTTTGTTACTACAATGGATTATAGCCTTGTCATTATGGAAGGTAGTCTTTTGTCGATATCTTTGTTACTCCAATGGATGGTAGACTAGTAATTTTTGAAGGTCGTTTGTGTACGATATTTTTGTTATTCCAATGGATGGTAGCCTTGTCATTATGAAAGGTAGTCTATTGTCGTGGTTTTTGTTACTCGAAGGGATGGTAGCCTTGTCATTATGGAAGGTAGTATGTTGTCGATATCTTTGTTACTCCAATGGATGGTAGCCTTGTCATTATGGAAGGTGGTTTGTTGTCGAGATATTTGTTACTCTAAGGGATGATAGCCTTGTCATTATGGACCCTAGTTTGTTGTCGAGATTTTTGTTATTCCAATGGATGGTAGCATTCTCATTATAGAAGGTAGTATATTATCGAGATTTTTGTCACTACAATGGATGGTAGCCTTGTCATTATGGAATGTAGTCTGTTGTCGAGATTTTTGATATTCCAATGGATGGTAGCCTTGTCATTATGAAAGGTAGTCTATTGTCAAGATTTTTGTTACTATAATAGATTGTAGCCTTGTCATTATGGAAGGTAGTCTGTTGTCGAGATTTTGGTTACTCCAATGGATGGTAGCCTTGTAATTATAGAAGGTAGTATATTGTTGAGATTTTTGTCACTACAATGAATGGTATCCTTGTCATTATGGAAGGTAATCTGTTGTCGAGATTTTTGTTACTACAATGGATTATAGCCTTGTCATTATGGAAGGTAGTCTGTTGTCGATATCTTTGTTACTCCAATGGATGGTAGACTAGTCATTTTTGAAGGTCGTTTATGTACGATATTTTTTTTATTCCAATGGATGGTAGCCTTGTCATTATGAAAGGTAGTCTATTATCGTGATTTTTGTTACTCGAACGGATGGTAGCCTTGTCATTATGGAAGGTAGTATGTTGTCGATATCTTTGTTACTCCAATGGATGGTTGCCTTGTCATTATGGAAGGTGGTTTGTCTTCGAGATATTTGTTACTCTAAGGGATGATAGCCTTGTCATCATGGAACATAGTTTGTTGTCGAGATTTTTGTTATTCCAATGGATGGTAGCGTTCTCATTATAGAAGGTAGTATATTATCGAGATTTTTGTCACTACAATGGATGGTAGCCTTGTCATTATGGAATGTAGTCTATTGTCGAGATTTTTGTTATTCCAATGGATGGTAGCCTTGTCATTATGAAAGGTAGTCTATTGTCAAGATTTTTGTTACTATAATAGATTGTAGCCTTGTAATTATGGAAGGTAGTCTGTTGTCGAGATTTTGGTTACTCCAATGGATGGTAGCCTTGTAATTATAGAAGGTAGTATATTGTTGAGATTTTTGTCACTACAATGAATGGTATCCTTGTCATTATGGAAGGTAATCTGTTGTCGAGATTTTTGTTACTAGAATGGATTGTAGCCTTGTCGTTATGGAAGGTAGTCTATTGTCGATATCTTTTTTACTCCAATGGATGGTAGCCTAGTCATTATGGAAGGTAGTTTGTGTACGATATTTTTGTTATTCCAATGGATGGTAGCCTTGTCATTATGAAATGTAGTCTATTGACGTGATTTTTGTTACTCTAAGGGATGGTAGCCTTGTCATTATGGAAGGTAGTATGTTGTCGATATCTTTGTTACTCCAATGGATGGTAGCCTTGTCATTATAGAAGGTGGTTTGTTGTCGAGATATTTGTTACTCTAAGGGATGATAGCTTGTCATTATGGAACATAGTCTGTTGTCAAGATTTTTGTTATTCCAATGGATGGTAGCGTTGTCATTATAGAAGGTAGTATATTATCGATATTTTTGTCACTACAATGGATGGTAGCCTTGTCATTACGGAACATAGTCTGTTGTCGAGATTTTTGTTATTCCAATGGATGATAGCCTTGTCATTATTAAAGGTATTCTATTGTCAAGATTTTTGTTACTATAATAGATTGTAGCCTTGTCATTATGGAAGGTAGTCTGTTGTCGAGATTTTTGTTACTCCAATGGATGGTAGCCTTGTAATTATAGAAGGTAGTATATTGTTGAGATTTTTGTCACTACAATGAATGGTAGCCTTGTCATTAAGGAAGGTAATATGTTGTCGAGATTTTTGTTACTACAATGGATTATAGCCTTGTCATTATGGAAGGTAGTCTGTTGTCGATATCTTTGTTACTCCAATGGATGGTAGACTAGTCATTTTTGAAGCTCGTTTGTGTACGATATTTTTGATATTCCAATGGACGGTAGCCTTGTCATTATGAAAGGTAGTCTATTGTCGTGGTTTTTGTTACTCGAAGGGATGGTAGCCTTGTCATTATGGAAGGTAGTATGTTGTCGATATCATTGTTACTCCAATGGATGGTAGCCTTGTCATTATGGAAGGTGGTTTGTTGTCGAGATATTTGTTACTCCAATGGATGGTAGCCTTGTAATTATAGAAGGTAGTATATTGTTGAGATTTTTGTCACTACAATGAATGGTAGCCTTGTCATTATGGAAGGTAATATGTTGTCGAGATTTTTGTTACTACAATGGATTATAGCCTTGTCATTATGGAAGGTAGTCTTTTGTCGATATCTTTGTTACTCCAATGGATGGTAGACTAGTAATTTTTGAAGGTCGTTTGTGTACGATATTTTTGTTATTCCAATGGATGGTAGCCTTGTCATTATGAAAGGTAGTCTATTGTCGTGGTTTTTGTTACTCGAAGGGATGGTAGCCTTGTCATTATGGAAGGTAGTATGTTGTCGATATCTTTGTTACTCCAATGGATGGTAGCCTTGTCATTATGGAAGGTGGTTTGTTGTCGAGATATTTGTTACACTAAGGGATGATAGCCTTGTCATTATGGACCCTAGTTTGTTGTCGAGATTTTTGTTATTCCAATGGATGGTAGCATTCTCATTATAGAAGGTAGTATATTATCGAGATTTTTGTCACTACAATGGATGGTAGCCTTGTCATTATGGAATGTAGTCTGTTGTCGAGATTTTTGATATTCCAATGGATGGTAGCCTTGTCATTATGAAAGGTAGTCTTTTGTCAAGATTTTTGTTACTATAATAGATTGTAGCCTTGTCATTATGGAAGGTAGTCTGTTGTCGAGATTTTGGTTACTCCAATGGATGGTAGCCTTGTAATTATAGAAGGTAGTATATTGTTGAGATTTTTGTCACTACAATGAATGGTATCCTTGTCATTATGGAAGGTAATCTGTTGTCGAGATTTTTGTTACTACAATGGATTATAGCCTTGTCATTATGGAAGGTAGTCTGTTGTCGATATCTTTGTTACTCCAATGGATGGTAGACTAGTCATTTTTGAAGGTCGTTTATGTACGATATTTTTTTTATTCCAATGGATGGTAGCCTTGTCATTATGAAAGGTAGTCTATTATCGTGATTTTTGTTACTCGAACGGATGGTAGCCTTGTCATTATGGAAGGTAGTATGTTGTCGATATCTTTGTTACTCCAATGGATGGTTGCCTTGTCATTATGGAAGGTGGTTTGTTTTCGAGATATTTGTTACTCTAAGGGATGATAGCCTTGTCATCATGGAACATAGTTTGTTGTCGAGATTTTTGTTATTCCAATGGATGGTAGCGTTCTCATTATAGAAGGTAGTATATTATCGAGATTTTTGTCACTACAATGGATGGTAGCCTTGTCATTATGGAATGTAGTCTATTGTCGAGATTTTTGTTATTCCAATGGATGGTAGCCTTGTCATTACGAAAGGTAGTCTATTGTCAAGATTTTTGTTACTATAATAGATTGTAGCCTTGTAATTATGGAAGGTAGTCTGTTGTCGAGATTTTGGTTACTCCAATGGATGGTAGCCTTGTAATTATAGAAGGTAGTATATTGTTGAGATTTTTGTCACTACAATGAATGGTATCCTTGTCATTATGGAAGGTAATCTGTTGTCGAGATTTTTGTTACTAGAATGGATTGTAGCCTTGTCGTTATGGAAGGTAGTCTATTGTCGATATCTTTTTTACTCCAATGGATGGTAGCCTAGTCATTATGGAAGGTAGTTTGTGTAAGATATTTTTGTTATTCCAATGGATGGTAGCCTTGTCATTATGAAATGTAGTCTATTGACGTGATTTTTGTTACTCTAAGGGATGGTAGCCTTGTCATTATGGAAGGTAGTATGTTGTCGATATCTTTGTTACTCCAATGGATGGTAGCCTTGTCATTATAGAAGGTGGTTTGTTGTCGAGATATTTGTTACTCTAAGGGATGATAGCTTGTCATTATGGAACATAGACTGTTGTCAAGATTTTTGTTATTCCAATGGATGGTAGCGTTGTCATTATAGAAGGTAGTATATTATCGATATTTTTGTCACTACAATGGATGGTAGCCTTGTCATTACGGAACATAGTCTGTTGTCGAGATTTTTGTTATTCCAATGGATGATAGCCTTGTCATTATGAAAGGTATTCTATTGTCAAGATTTTTGTTACTATAATAGATTGTAGCCTTGTCATTATGGAAGGTAGTCTGTTGTCGAGATTTTTGTTACTCCAATGGATGGTAGCCTTGTAATTATAGAAGGTAGTATATTGTTGAGATTTTTGTCACTACAATGAATGGTAGCCTTGTCATTAAGGAAGGTAATATGTTGTCGAGATTTTTGTTACTACAATGGATTATAGCCTTGTCATTATGGAAGGTAGTCTGTTGTCGATATCTTTGTTACTCCAATGGATGGTAGACTAGTCATTTTTGAAGCTCGTTTGTGTACGATATTTTTGATATTCCAATGGACGGTAGCCTTGTCATTATGAAAGGTAGTCTATTGTCGTGGTTTTTGTTACTCGAAGGGATGGTAGCCTTGTCATTATGGAAGGTAGTATGTTGTCGATATCATTGTTACTCCAATGGATGGTAGCCTTGTCATTATGGAAGGTGGTTTGTTGTCGAGATATTTGTTACTCCAATGGATGGTAGCCTTGTAATTATAGAAGGTAGTATATTGTTGAGATTTTTGTCACTACAATGAATGGTAGCCTTGTCATTATGGAAGGTAATATGTTGTCGAGATTTTTGTTACTACAATGGATTATAGCCTTGTCATTATGGAAGGTAGTCTTTTGTCGATATCTTTGTTACTCCAATGGATGGTAGACTAGTAATTTTTGAAGGTCGTTTGTGTACGATATTTTTGTTATTCCAATGGATGGTAGCCTTGTCATTATGAAAGGTAGTCTATTGTCGTGGTTTTTGTTACTCGAAGGGATGGTAGCCTTGTCATTATGGAAGGTAGTATGTTGTCGATATCTTTGTTACTCCAATGGATGGTAGCCTTGTCATTATGGAAGGTGGTTTGTTGTCGAGATATTTGTTACACTAAGGGATGATAGCCTTGTCATTATGGACCCTAGTTTGTTGTCGAGATTTTTGTTATTCCAATGGATGGTAGCATTCTCATTATAGAAGGTAGTATATTATCGAGATTTTTGTCACTACAATGGATGGTAGCCTTGTCATTATGGAATGTAGTCTGTTGTCGAGATTTTTGATATTCCAATGGATGGTAGCCTTGTCATTATGAAAGGTAGTCTATTGTCAAGATTTTTGTTACTATAATAGATTGTAGCCTTGTCATTATGGAAGGTAGTCTGTTGTCGAGATTTTGGTTACTCCAATGGATGGTAGCCTTGTAATTATAGAAGGTAGTATATTGTTGAGATTTTTGTCACTACAATGAATGGTATCCTTGTCATTATGGAAGGTAATCTGTTGTCGAGATTTTTGTTACTACAATGGATTATAGCCTTGTCATTATGGAAGGTAGTCTGTTGTCGATATCTTTGTTACTCCAATGAATGGTAGACTAGTCATTTTTGAAGGTCGTTTATGTACGATATTTTTTATTCCAATGGATGGTAGCCTTGTCATTATGAAAGGTAGTCTATTATCGTGATTTTTGTTACTCGAACGGATGGTAGCCTTGTCATTATGGAAGGTAGTATGTTGTCGATATCTTTGTTACTCCAATGGATGGTTGCCTTGTCATTATGGAAGGTGGTTTGTTTTCGAGATATTTGTTACTCTAAGGGATGATAGCCTTGTCATCATGGAACATAGTTTGTTGTCGAGATTTTTGTTATTCCAATGGATGGTAGCGTTCTCATTATAGAAGGTAGTATATTATCGAGATTTTTGTCACTACAATGGATGGTAGCCTTGTCATTATGGAATGTAGTCTATTGTCGAGATTTTTGTTATTCCAATGGATGGTAGCCTTGCCATTATGAAAGGTAGTCTATTGTCAAGATTTTTGTTACTATAATAGATTGTAGCCTTGTAATTATGGAAGGTAGTCTGTTGTCGAGATTTTGGTTACTCCAATGGATGGTAGCCTTGTAATTATAGAAGGTAGTATATTGTTGAGATTTTTGTCACTACAATGAATGGTATCCTTGTCATTATGGAAGGTAATCTGTTGTCGAGATTTTTGTTACTAGAATGGATTGTAGCCTTGTCGTTATGGAAGGTAGTCTATTGTCGATATCTTTTTTACTCCAATGGATGGTAGCCTAGTCATTATGGAAGGTAGTTTGTGTACGATATTTTTGTTATTCCAATGGATGGTAGCCTTGTCATTATGAAATGTAGTCTATTGACGTGATTTTTGTTACTCTAAGGGATGGTAGCCTTGTCATTATGGAAGGTAGTATGTTGTCGATATCTTTGTTACTCCAATGGATGGTAGCCTTGTCATTATAGAAGGTGGTTTGTTGTCGAGATATTTGTTACTCTAAGGGATGATAGCTTGTCATTATGGAACATAGTCTGTTGTCAAGATTTTTGTTATTCCAATGGATGGTAGCGTTGTCATTATAGAAGGTAGTATATTATCGATATTTTTGTCACTACAATGGATGGTAGCCTTGTCATTACGGAACATAGTCTGTTGTCGAGATTTTTGTTATTCCAATGGATGATAGCCTTGTCATTATGAAAGGTATTCTATTGTCAAGATTTTTGTTACTATAATAGATTGTAGCCTTGTCATTATGGAAGGTAGTCTGTTGTCGAGATTTTTGTTACTCCAATGGATGGTAGCCTTGTAATTATAGAAGGTAGTATATTGTTGAGATTTTTGTCACTACAATGAATGGTAGCCTTGTCATTAAGGAAGGTAATATGTTGTCGAGATTTTTGTTACTACAATGGATTATAGCCTTGTCATTATGGAAGGTAGTCTGTTGTCGATATCTTTGTTACTCCAATGGATGGTAGACTAGTCATTTTTGAAGCTCGTTTGTGTACGATATTTTTGATATTCCAATGGACGGTAGCCTTGTCATTATGAAAGGTAGTCTATTGTCGTGGTTTTTGTTACTCGAAGGGATGGTAGCCTTGTCATTATGGAAGGTAGTATGTTGTCGATATCATTGTTACTCCAATGGATGGTAGCCTTGTCATTATGGAAGGTGGTTTGTTGTCGAGATATTTGTTACTCCAATGGATGGTAGCCTTGTAATTATAGAAGGTAGTATATTGTTGAGATTTTTGTCACTACAATGAATGGTAGCCTTGTCATTATGGAAGGTAATATGTTGTCGAGATTTTTGTTACTACAATGGATTATAGCCTTGTCATTATGGAAGGTAGTCTTTTGTCGATATCTTTGTTACTCCAATGGATGGTAGACTAGTAATTTTTGAAGGTCGTTTGTGTACAATATTTTTGTTATTCCAATGGATGGTAGCCTTGTCATTATGAAAGGTAGTCTATTGTCGTGGTTTTTGTTACTCGAAGGGATGGTAGCCTTGTCATTATGGAAGGTAGTATGTTGTCGATATCTTTGTTACTCCAATGGATGGTAGCCTTGTCATTATGGAAGGTGGTTTGTTGTCGAGATATTTGTTACTCTAAGGGATGATAGCCTTGTCATTATGGACCATAGTTTGTTGTCGAGATTTTTGTTATTCCAAGTGATGGTAGCATTCTCATTATAGAAGGTAGTATATTATCGAGATTTTTGTCACTACAATGGATGGTAGCCTTGTCATTATGGAATGTAGTCTGTTGTCGAGATTTTTGTTATTCCAATGGATGGTAGCCTTGTCATTATGAAAGGTTGTCTATTGTCGTGATTTTTGTTACTCGAAGGGATGGTAGCCTTGTCATTATGGAAGGTAGTATGTTGTCGATATCTTTGTTACTCCAATGGATGGTTGCCTTGTCATTATGGAAGGTGGTTTGTTTTCGAGATATTTGTTACTCTAAGGGATGATAGCCTTGTCATCATGGAACATAGTTTGTTGTCGAGATTTTTGTTATTCCAATGGATGGTAGCGTTCTCATTATAGAAGGTAGTATATTATCGAGATTTTTGTCACTACAATGGATGGTAGCCTTGTCATTATGGAATGTAGTCTATTGTCGAGATTTTTGTTATTCCAATGGATGGTAGCCTTGTCATTATGAAAGGTAGTCTATTGTCAAGATTTTTGTTACTATAATAGATTGTAGCCTTGTAATTATGGAAGGTAGTCTGTTGTCGAGATTTTGGTTACTCCAATGGATGGTAGCCTTGTAATTATAGAAGGTAGTATATTGTTGAGATTTTTGTCACTACAATGAATGGTATCCTTGTCATTATGGAAGGTAATCTGTTGTCGAGATTTTTGTTACTAGAATGGATTGTAGCCTTGTCGTTATGGAAGGTAGTCTATTGTCGATATCTTTTTTACTCCAATGGATGGTAGCCTAGTCATTATGGAAGGTAGTTTGTGTACGATATTTTTGTTATTCCAATGGATGGTAGCCTTGTCATTATGAAATGTAGTCTATTGACGTGATTTTTGTTACTCTAAGGGATGGTAGCCTTGTCATTATGGAAGGTAGTATGTTGTCGATATCTTTGTTACTCCAATGGATGGTAGCCTTGTCATTATAGAAGGTGGTTTGTTGTCGAGATATTTGTTACTCTAAGGGATGATAGCTTGTCATTATGGAACATAGTCTGTTGTCAAGATTTTTGTTATTCCAATGGATGGTAGCGTTGTCATTATAGAAGGTAGTATATTATCGATATTTTTGTCACTACAATGGATGGTAGCCTTGTCATTACGGAACATAGTCTGTTGTCGAGATTTTTGTTATTCCAATGGATGATAGCCTTGTCATTATGAAAGGTATTCTATTGTCAAGATTTTTGTTACTATAATAGATTGTAGCCTTGTCATTATGGAAGGTAGTCTGTTGTCGAGATTTTTGTTACTCCAATGGATGGTAGCCTTGTAATTATAGAAGGTAGTATATTGTTGAGATTTTTGTCACTACAATGAATGGTAGCCTTGTCATTAAGGAAGGTAATATGTTGTCGAGATTTTTGTTACTACAATGGATTATAGCCTTGTCATTATGGAAGGTAGTCTGTTGTCGATATCTTTGTTACTCCAATGGATTGTAGACTAGTCATTTTTGAAGCTCGTTTGTGTACGATATTTTTGATATTCCAATGGACGGTAGCCTTGTCATTATGAAAGGTAGTCTATTGTCGTGGTTTTTGTTACTCGAAGGGATGGTAGCCTTGTCATTATGGAAGGTAGTATGTTGTCGATATCATTGTTACTCCAATGGATGGTAGCCTTGTCATTATGGAAGGTGGTTTGTTGTCGAGATATTTGTTACTCCAATGGATGGTAGCCTTGTAATTATAGAAGGTAGTATATTGTTGAGATTTTTGTCACTACAATGAATGGTAGCCTTGTCATTATGGAAGGTAATATGTTGTCGAGATTTTTGTTACTACAATGGATTATAGCCTTGTCATTATGGAAGGTAGTCTTTTGTCGATATCTTTGTTACTCCAATGGATGGTAGACTAGTAATTTTTGAAGGTCGTTTGTGTACAATATTTTTGTTATTCCAATGGATGGTAGCCTTGTCATTATGAAAGGTAGTCTATTGTCGTGGTTTTTGTTACTCGAAGGGATGGTAGCCTTGTCATTATGGAAGGTAGTATGTTGTCGATATCTTTGTTACTCCAATGGATGGTAGCCTTGTCATTATGGAAGGTGGTTTGTTGTCGAGATATTTGTTACTCTAAGGGATGATAGCCTTGTCATTATGGACCATAGTTTGTTGTCGAGATTTTTGTTATTCCAAGTGATGGTAGCATTCTCATTATAGAAGGTAGTATATTATCGAGATTTTTGTCACTACAATGGATGGTAGCCTTGTCATTATGGAATGTAGTCTGTTGTCGAGATTTTTGTTATTCCAATGGATGGTAGCCTTGTCATTATGAAAGGTAGTCTATTGTCGTGATTTTTGTTACTCGAAGGGATGGTAGCCTTGTCATTATGGAAGGTAGTATGTTGTCGATATCTTTGTTACTCCAATGGATGGTTGCCTTGTCATTATGGAAGGTGGTTTGTTTTCGAGATATTTGTTACTCTAAGGGATGATAGCCTTGTCATCATGGAACATAGTTTGTTGTCGAGATTTTTGTTATTCCAATGGATGGTAGCGTTCTCATTATAGAAGGTAGTATATTATCGAGATTTTTGTCACTACAATGGATGGTAGCCTTGTCATTATGGAATGTAGTCTATTGTCGAGATTTTTGTTATTCCAATGGATGGTAGCCTTGTCATTATGAAAGGTAGTCTATTGTCAAGATTTTTGTTACTATAATAGATTGTAGCCTTGTAATTATGGAAGGTAGTCTGTTGTCGAGATTTTGGTTACTCCAATGGATGGTAGCCTTGTAATTATAGAAGGTAGTATATTGTTGAGATTTTTGTCACTACAATGAATGGTATCCTTGTCGTTATGGAAGGTAATCTGTTGTCGAGATTTTTGTTACTAGAATGGATTGTAGCCTTGTCGTTATGGAAGGTAGTCTATTGTCGATATCTTTTTTACTCCAATGGATGGTAGCCTAGTCATTATGGAAGGTAGTTTGTGTACGATATTTTTGTTATTCCAATGGATGGTAGCCTTGTCATTATGAAATGTAGTCTATTGACGTGATTTTTGTTACTCTAAGGGATGGTAGCCTTGTCATTATGGAAGGTAGTATGTTGTCGATATCTTTGTTACTCCAATGGATGGTAGCCTTGTCATTATAGAAGGTGGTTTGTTGTCGAGATATTTGTTACTCTAAGGGATGATAGCTTGTCATTATGGAACATAGTCTGTTGTCAAGATTTTTGTTATTCCAATGGATGGTAGCGTTGTCATTATAGAAGGTAGTATATTATCGATATTTTTGTCACTACAATGGATGGTAGCCTTGTCATTACAGAACATAGTCTGTTGTCGAGATTTTTGTTATTCCAATGGATGATAGCCTTGTCATTATGAAAGGTATTCTATTGTCAAGATTTTTGTTACTATAATAGATTGTAGCCTTGTCATTATGGAAGGTAGTCTGTTGTCGAGATTTTTGTTACTCCAATGGATGGTAGCCTTGTAATTATAGAAGGTAGTATATTGTTGAGATTTTTTTCACTACAATGAATGGTAGCCTTGTCATTAAGGAAGGTAATATGTTGTCGAGATTTTTGTTACTACAATGGATTATAGGCTTGTCATTATGGAAGGTAGTCTGTTGTCGATATCTTTGTTACTCCAATGGATGGTAGACTAGTCATTTTTGAAGCTCGTTTGTGTACGATATTTTTGATATTCCAATGGACGGTAGCCTTGTCATTATGAAAGGTAGTCTATTGTCGTGGTTTTTGTTACTCGAAGGGATGGTAGCCTTGTCATTATGGAAGGTAGTATGTTGTCGATATCATTGTTACTCCAATGGATGGTAGCCTTGTCATTATGGAAGGTGGTTTGTTGTCGAGATATTTGTTACTCCAATGGATGGTAGCCTTGTAATTATAGAAGGTAGTATATTGTTGATATTTTTGTCACTACAATGAATGGTAGCCTTGTCATTATGGAAGGTAATATGTTGTCGAGATTTTTGTTACTACAATGGATTATAGCCTTGTCATTATGGAAGGTAGTCTTTTGTCGATATCTTTGTTACTCCAATGGATGGTAGACTAGTAATTTTTGAAGGTCGTTTGTGTACGATATTTTTGTTATTCCAATGGATGGTAGCCTTGTCATTATGAAAGGTAGTCTATTGTCGTGGTTTTTGTTACTCGAAGGGATGGTAGCCTTGTCATTATGGAAGGTAGTATGTTGTCGATATCTTTGTTACTCCAATGGATGGTAGCCTTGTCATTATGGAAGGTGGTTTGTTGTCGAGATATTTGTTACTCTAAGGGATGATAGCCTTGTCATTATGGACCATAGTTTGTTGTCGAGATTTTTGTTATTCCAATGGATGGTAGCATTCTCATTATAGAAGGTAGTATATTATCCAGATTTTTGTCACTACAATGGATGGTAGCCTTGTCATTATGGAATGTAGTCTGTTGTCGAGATTTTTGTTATTCCAATGGATGGTAGCCTTGTCATTATGAAAGGTATTCTATTGTCAAGATTTTTGTTACTATAATAGATTGTAGCCTTGTCATTATGGAAGGTAGTCTGTTGTCGAGATTTTGGTTACTCCAATGGATGGTAGCCTTGTAATTATAGAAGGTAGTATATTGTTGAGATTTTTGTCACTACAATGAATGGTATCCTTGTTATTATGGAAGGTAATCTGTTGTCGAGATTTTTGTTACTACAATGGATTATAGCCTTGTCATTATGGAAGGTAGTCTGTTGTCGATATCTTTGTTACTCCAATGGATGGTAGACTAGTCATTTTTGAAGGTCGTTTATGTACGATATTTTTTTTATTCCAATGGATGGTAGCCTTGTCATTATGAAAGGTAGTCTATTGTCGTGATTTTTGTTACTCGAAGGGATGGTAGCCTTGTCATTATGGAAGGTAGTATGTTGTCGATATCTTTGTTACTCCAATGGATGGTTGCCTTGTCATTATGGAAGGTGGTTTGTTTTCGAGATATTTGTTACTCTAAGGGATGATAGCCTTGTCATCATGGAACATAGTTTGTTGTCGAGATTTTTGTTATTCCAATGGATGGTAGCGTTCTCATTATAGAAGGTAGTATATTATCGAGATTTTTGTCACTACAATGGATGGTAGCCTTGTCATTATGGAATGTAGTCTATTGTCGAGATTTTTGTTATTCCAATGGATGGTAGCCTTGTCATTATGAAAGGTAGTCTATTGTCAAGATTTTTGTTACTATAATAGATTGTAGCCTTGTAGTTATGGAAGGTAGTCTGTTGTCGAGATTTTGGTTACTCCAATGGATGGTAGCCTTGTAATTATAGAAGGTAGTATATTTTTGATATTTTTGTCACTACAATGAATGGTATCCTTGTCATTATGGAAGGTAATCTGTTGTCGAGATTTTTGTTACTAGAATGGATTGTAGCCTTGTCGTTATGGAAGGTAGTCTATTGTCGATATCTTTTTTACTCCAATGGATGGTAGCCTAGTCATTATGGAAGGTAGTTTGTGTACGATATTTTTGTTATTCCAATGGATGGTAGCCTTGTCATTATGAAATGTAGTCTATTGAGGTGATTTTTGTTACTCTAAGGGATGGTAGCTTTGTCATTAAGAAGGTAGTATGTTGTCGATATCTTTGTTACTCCAATGGATGGTAGCCTTGTCATTATAGAAGGTGGTTTGTTGTCGAGATATTTGTTACTCTAAGGGATGATAGCTTGTCATTATGGAACAAAGTCTGTTGTCGAGATTTTTGTTATTCCAATGGATGGTAGCGTTTTCATTATAGAAGGTAGTATATTATCGATATATTTGTCACTACAATGAATGGTAGCCTTGTCATTACGGAACATAGTCTGTTGTCGAGATTTTTATTATTCCAATGGATGATAGCCTTGTCATTATGAAAGGTATTCTATTGTCAAGATTTTTGTTACTATAATAGATTGTAGCCTTGTCATTATGGAAGGTAGTCTGTTGTCGAGATTTTTGTTACTCCAATGGATGGTAGCCTTGTAATTATAGAAGGTAGTATATTGTTGAGATTTTTGTCACTACAATGAATGGTAGCCTTGTCATTAAGGAAGGTAATATGTTGTCGAGATTTTTGTTACTACAATGGATTATAGCCTTGTCATTATGGAAGGTAGTCTATTGTCGATATCTTTGTTACTCCAATGGATGGTAGACTAGTCATTTTTGAAGCTCGTTTGTGTACGATATTTTTGATATTCCAATGGATGGTAGCCTTGTCATTATGAAAGGTAGTCTATTGTCGTGGTTTTTGTTACTCGAAGGGATGGTAGCCTTGTCATTATGGAAGGTAGTACGTTGTCGATATCATTGTTACTCCAATGGATGGTAGCCTTGTCATTATGAAAGGTGGTTTGTTGTCGAGATATTTGTTACTCCAATGGATGGTAGCCTTGTAATTATAGAAGGTAGTATATTGTTGAGATTTTTGTTACTACAATGAATGGTAGCCTTGTCATTATGGAAGGTAATATGTTGTCGAGATTTTTGTTACTACAATGGATTATAGCCTTGTCATTATGGAAGGTAGTCTTTTGTCGATATCTTTGTTACTCCAATGGATGGTAGACTAGTCATTTTTGAAGGTCGTTTGTGTACAATATTTTTGTTATTCCAATGGATGGTAGCCTTGTCATTATGAAAGGTAGTCTATTGTCGTGGTTTTTGTTACTCGAAGGGATGGTAGCCTTGTCATTATGGAAGGTAGTATGTTGTCGATATCTTTGTTACTCCAATGGATGGTAGCCTTGTCATTATGGAAGGTGGTTTGTTATCGAGATATTTGTTACTCTAAGGGATGATAGCCTTGTCATTATGGAACATAGTTTGTTGTCGAGATTTTTGTTATTCTAATGGATGGTAGCGTTCTCATTATAGAAGGTAGTATATTATCGAGATTTTTGTCACTACAATGGATGGTAGCCTTGTCATTATGGAATGTAGTCTGTTGTCGAGATTTTGGTTATTCCAATGGATGGTAGCCTTGTCATTATGAAAGGTAGTCTATTGTCAAGATTTTTGTTACTATAATAGATTGTAGCCTTGGCATTATGGAAAGTAGTTTGTTGTCGAGATTTTGGTTACTCCAATGGATGGTAGCCTTGTAATTATAGAAGGTAGTATATTGTTGAGATTTTTGTCACTACAATGAATGGTATCCTTGTCATTATGGAAGGTAATATGTTGTCGAGATTTTTGTTACTACAATGGATTATAGCCTTGTCGTTATGGAAGGTAGTCTGTTGTCGATATCTTTGTTACTCCAATGGATGGTAGAGTAGTCATTATTGAAGGTAGTTTGTGTACAATATTTTTGTTATTCCAATGGATGGTAGCCTTGTCATTATTAAAGGTAGTTTGTTGTCGTGATTTTTGTTACTCTAAGGGATGGTAGCCTTGTCATTATGGAAGGTAGTATGTTGTCGATATCTTTATTACTCCAATGGATGGTAGCCTTATCATTATGGAAGGTAGTCTGTTGTCGATATCTTTGTTACTCCAATGGATGGTAGCCTAGTCATTATGGAAGGTAGTTTGTGTACGATATTTTTGTTATTCCAACGGATAGTAGCCTTGTCATTATGAAAGGTAGTCTATTGTCGTGATTTTTGTTACTCTTAGGGATGGTAGCCTTGTCATTATGGAACGTAGTTTGTTGTCGAGATTTTTGTTATTCCAATGGATGGTAGCATTGTCATTATGGAAGGTAGTATATTATCGAGATTTTGGTCACTACAATGGATGGTAGCCTTGTCATTATGGAATGTAGTTTGTGTACGATATTTTTGTTATTCCAATGGATGGTAGCCTTGTCATTATGAAATGTAGTCTATTGACGTGATTTTTGTTACTCTAAGGGATGGTAGCCTTGTCATTATGGAACATAGTTTGTTGTCGAGATTTTTGTTATTCCAATGGATGGTAGCGTTCTCATTATAGAAGGTAGTATATTATCGAGATTTTTGTCACTACAATGGATGGTAGCCTTGTCATTATGGAATGTAGTCTGTTGTCGAGATTTTTGTTATTCTAATGGATGGTAGCCTTGTCATTATGAAAGGTAGTCTATTGTCAAGATTTTTGTTACTATAATAGATTGTAGCCTTGTCATTATGGAAGGTAGTCTGTTGTCGAGATTTTGGTTACTCCAATGGATGGTAGCCTTGTAATTATAGAAGGTAGTATATTGTTGAGATTTTTGTCACTACAATGAATGGTATCCTTGTCATTATGGAAGGTAATCTGTTGTCGAGATTTTTGTTACTACAATGGATTATAGCCTTGTCATTATGGAAGGTAGTCTGTTGTCGATATCTTTGTTACTCCAATGGATGGTAGACTAGTCATTTTTGAAGGTCGTTTATGTACGATATTTTTTTTATTCCAATGGATGGTAGCCTTGTCATTATGAAAGGTAGTCTATTGTCGTGATTTTTGTTACTCGAAGGGATGGTAGCCTTGTCATTATGGAAGGGAGTATGTTGTCGATATCTTTGTTACTCCAATGGATGGTAGCCTTGTCATTATGGAAGGTGGTTTGTTGTCGAGATATTTGTTACTCTAAGGGATGATAGCCTTGTCATTATGGAACATAGTTTGTTGTCGAGATTTTTGTTATTCCAATGGATGGTAGCGTTCTCATTATAGAAGGTAGTATATTATCGAGATTTTTGTCACTACAATGGATGGTAGCCTTGTCATTATGGAATGTAGTCTGTTGTCGAGATTTTGGTTATTCCAATGGATGGTAGCCTTGTCATTATGAAAGGTAGTCTATTGTCAAGATTTTTGTTACTATAATAGATTGTAGCCTTGTCATTATGGAAAGTAGTCTGTTGTCGAGATTTTGGTTACTCCAATGGATGGTAGCCTTGTAATTATAGAAGGTAGTATATTGTTGAGATTTTTGTCACTACAATGAATGGTATCCTTGTCATTATGGAAGGTAATCTGTTGTCGAGATTTTTGTAACTAAAATGGATTGTAGCCTTGTCGTTATGGAAGGTAGTCTGTTGTCGATATATTTGTTACTCCAATGGATGGTAGAGTAGTCATTATGGAAGGTAGTTTGTGTACGATATTTTTGTTATTCCAATGGATGGTAGCCTTGTCATTATGAAATGTAGTCTATTGACGTGATTTTTGTTACTCTAAGGGATGGTAGCCTTGTCATTATGGAAGGTAGTATGTTGTCGATATCTTTGTTACTCCAATGGATGGTAGCCTTGTCATTATAGAAGGTGGTTTGTTGTCGAGATATTTGTTACTCTAAGGGATGATAGCTTGTCATTATGGAACATAGTCTGTTGTCGAGATTTTTGTTATTCCAATGGATGGTAGCATTGTCATTATAGAAGGTAGTATATTATTGATATTTTTGTCACTACAATGGATGGTAGCCTTGTCATTACGGAACATAGTCTGTTGTCGAGATTTTTGTTATTCCAATGGATGATAGCCTTGTCATTATGAAAGGTATTCTATTGTCAAGATTTTTTTTACTATAATAGATTGTAGCCTTGTCATTATGGAAGGTAGTCTGTTGTCGAGATTTTTGTTACTCCAATGGATGGTAGCCTTGTAATTATAGAAGGTAGTATATTGTTGAGATTTTTGTCACTACAATGAATGGTAGCCTTGTCATTATGGAAGGTAATATGTTGTCGAGATTTTTGTTACTACAATGGATTATAGCCTTGTCATTATGGAAGGTAGTCTGTTGTCGATATCTTTGTTACTCTAATGGATGGTAGACTAGTCATTTTTGAAGCTCGTTTGTGTACGATATTTTTGATATTCCAATGGATGGTAGCCTTGTCATTTTTAAAGGTAGTCTATTGTCGTGGTTTTTGTTACTCGAAGGGATGGTAGCCTTGTCATTATGGAAGGTTGTATGTTGTCGATATCATTGTTACTCCAATGGATGGTAGCCTTGTCATTATGGAAGGTAGTTTGTGTACGATATTTTTGTTATTCCAACGGATAGTAGCCTTGTCATTATGAAAGGTAGTCTATTGTCGTGATTTTTGTTACTCTTAGGGATGGTAGCCTTGTCATTATGGAACGTAGTTTGTTGTCGAGATTTTTGTTATTCCAATGGATGGTAGCATTGTCATTATGGAAGGTAGTATATTATCGAGATTTTGGTCACTACAATGGATGGTAGCCTTGTCATTATGGAATGTAGTTTGTGTACGATATTTTTGTTATTCCAATGGATGGTAGCCTTGTCATTATGAAATGTAGTCTATTGACGTGATTTTTGTTACTCTAAGGGATGGTAGCCTTGTCATTATGGAACATAGTTTGTTGTCGAGATTTTTGTTATTCCAATGGATGGTAGCGTTCTCATTATAGAAGGTAGTATATTATCGAGATTTTTGTCACTACAATGGATGGTAGCCTTGTCATTATGGAATGTAGTCTGTTGTCGAGATTTTTGTTATTCCAATGGATGGTAGCCTTGTCATTATGAAAGGTAGTCTATTGTCAAGATTTTTGTTACTATAATAGATTGTAGCCTTGTCATTATGGAAGGTAGTCTGTTGTCGAGATTTTGGTTACTCCAATGGATGGTAGCCTTGTAATTATAGAAGGTAGTATATTGTTGAGATTTTTGTCACTACAATGAATGGTATCCTTGTCATTATGGAAGGTAATCTGTTGTCGAGATTTTTGTTACTACAATGGATTATAGCCTTGTCATTATGGAAGGTAGTCTGTTGTCGATATCTTTGTTACTCCAATGGATGGTAGACTAGTCATTTTTGAAGGTCGTTTATGTACGATATTTTTTTTATTCCAATGGATGGTAGCCTTGTCATTATGAAAGGTAGTCTATTGTCGTGATTTTTGTTACTCGAAGGGATGGTAGCCTTGTCATTATGGAAGGGAGTATGTTGTCGATATCTTTGTTACTCCAATGGATGGTAGCCTTGTCATTATGGAAGGTGGTTTGTTGTCGAGATATTTGTTACTCTAAGGGATGATAGCCTTGTCATTATGGAACATAGTTTGTTGTCGAGATTTTTGTTATTCCAATGGATGGTAGCGTTCTCATTATAGAAGGTAGTATATTATCGAGATTTTTGTCACTACAATGGATGGTAGCCTTATCATTATGGAATGTAGTCTGTTGTCGAGATTTTGGTTATTCCAATGGATGGTAGCCTTGTCATTATGAAAGGTAGTCTATTGTCAAGATTTTTGTTACTATAATAGATTGTAGCCTTGTCATTATGGAAAGTAGTCTGTTGTCGAGATTTTGGTTACTCCAATGGATGGTAGCCTTGTAATTATAGAAGGTAGTATATTGTTGAGATTTTTGTCACTACAATGAATTGTATCCTTGTCATTATGGAAGGTAATCTGTTGTCGAGATTTTTGTAACTAGAATGGATTGTAGCCTTGTCGTTATGGAAGGTAGTTTGTTGTCGATATATTTGTTACTCCAATGGATGGTAGAGTAGTCATTATGGAAGGTAGTTTGTGTACGATATTTTTGTTATTCCAATGGATGGTAGCCTTGTCATTATGAAAAGTAGTCTATTGACGTGATTTTTGTTACTCTAAGGGATGGTAGCCTTGTCATTATGGAAGGTAGTATGTTGTCGATATCTTTGTTACTCCAATGGATGGTAGCCTTGTCATTATAGAAGGTGGTTTGTTGTCGAGATATTTGTTACTCTAAGGGATGATAGCTTGTCATTATGGAACATAGTCTGTTGTCGAGATTTTTGTTATTCCAATGGATGGTAGCATTGTCATTATAGAAGGTAGTATATTATCGATATTTTTGTCACTACAATGGATGGTAGCCTTGTCATTACGGAACATAGTCTGTTGTCGAGATTTTTGTTATTCCAATGGATGATAGCCTTGTCATTATGAAAGGTATTCTATTGTCAAGATTTTTGTTACTATAATAGATTGTAGCCTTGTCATTATGGAAGGTAGTCTGTTGTCGAGATTTTTGTTACTCCAATGGATGGTAGCCTTGTAATTATAGAAGGTAGTATATTGTTGAGATTTTTGTCACTACAATGAATGGTAGCCTTGTCATTATGGAAGGTAATATGTTGTCGAGATTTTTGTTACTACAATGGATTATAGCCTTGTCATTATGGAAGGTAGTCTGTTGTCGATATCTTTGTTACTCTAATGGATGGTAGACTAGTCATTTTTGAAGCTCGTTTGTGTACGATATTTTTGATATTCCAATGGATGGTAGCCTTGTCATTTTTAAAGGTAGTCTATTGTCGTGGTTTTTGTTACTCGAAGGGATGGTAGCCTTGTCATTATGGAAGGTTGTATGTTGTCGATATCATTGTTACTCCAATGGATGGTAGCCTTGTCATTATGGAAGGTGGTTTATTGTCGAGAAATTTGTTACTCTAAGGGATGATAGCCTTGTCATTATGGAACATAGTTTGTTGTCGAGATTTTTGTTATTCTAATGGATGGTAGCGTTCTCATTATAGAAGGTAGTATATTATCGAGATTTTTGTCACTACAATGGATGGTAGCCTTGTCATTATGGAATGTAGTCTGTTGTCGAGATTTTGGTTATTCCAATGGATGGTAGCCTTGTCATTATGAAAGGTAGTCTATTGTCAAGATTTTTGTTACTATAATAGATTGTAGCCTTGTCATTATGGAAAGTAGTCTGTTGTCGAGATTTTGGTTACTCCAATGGATGGTAGCCTTGTAATTATAGAAGGTAGTATATTGTTGAGATTTTTGTCACTACAATGAATGGTATCCTTGTCATTATGGAAGGTAATATGTTGTCGAGATTTTTGTTACTACAATGGATTATAGCCTTGTCGTTATGGAAGGTAGTCTGTTGTCGATATCTTTGTTACTCCAATGGATGGTAGAGTAGTCATTATTGAAGGTAGTTTGTGTACAATATTTTTGTTATTCCAATGGATGGTAGCCTTGTCATTATTAAAGGTAGTTTGTTGTCGTGATTTTTGTTACTCTAAGGGATGGTAGCCTTGTCATTATGGAAGGTAGTATGTTGTCGATATCTTTATTACTCCAATGGATGGTAGCCTTGTCGTTATGGAAGGTAGTCTGTTGTCGATATCTTTGTTACTCCAATGGATGGTAGCCTAGTCATTATGGAAGGTAGTTTGTGTACGATATTTTTGTTATTCCAACGGATAGTAGCCTTGTCATTATGAAAGGTAGTCTATTGTCGTGATTTTTGTTACTCTTAGGGATGGTAGCCTTGTCATTATGGAACGTAGTTTGTTGTCGAGATTTTTGTTATTCCAATGGATGGTAGCATTGTCATTATGGAAGGTAGTATATTATCGAGATTTTGGTCACTACAATGGATGGTAGCCTTGTCATTATGGAATGTAGTTTGTGTACGATATTTTTGTTATTCCAATGGATGGTAGCCTTGTCATTATGAAATGTAGTCTATTGACGTGATTTTTGTTACTCTAAGGGATGGTAGCCTTGTCATTATGGAACATAGTTTGTTGTCGAGATTTTTGTTATTCCAATGGATGGTAGCGTTCTCATTATAGAAGGTAGTATATTATCGAGATTTTTGTCACTACAATGGATGGTAGCCTTGTCATTATGGAATGTAGTCTGTTGTCGAGATTTTTGTTATTCCAATGGATGGTAGCCTTGTCATTATGAAAGGTAGTCTATTGTCAAGATTTTTGTTACTATAATAGATTGTAGCCTTGTCATTATGGAAGGTAGTCTGTTGTCGAGATTTTGGTTACTCCAATGGATGGTAGCCTTGTAATTATAGAAGGTAGTATATTGTTGAGATTTTTGTCACTACAATGAATGGTATCCTTGTCATTATGGAAGGTAATCTGTTGTCGAGATTTTTGTTACTACAATGGATTATAGCCTTGTCATTATGGAAGGTAGTCTGTTGTCGATATCTTTGTTACTCCAATGGATGGTAGACTAGTCATTTTTGAAGGTCGTTTATGTACGATATTTTTTTTATTCCAATGGATGGTAGCCTTGTCATTATGAAAGGTAGTCTATTGTCGTGATTTTTGTTACTCGAAGGGATGGTAGCCTTGTCATTATGGAAGGGAGTATGTTGTCGATATCTTTGTTACTCCAATGGATGGTAGCCTTGTCATTATGGAAGGTGGTTTGTTGTCGAGATATTTGTTACTCTAAGGGATGATAGCCTTGTCATTATGGAACATAGTTTGTTGTCGAGATTTTTGTTATTCCAATGGATGGTAGCGTTCTCATTATAGAAGGTAGTATATTATCGAGATTTTTGTCACTACAATGGATGGTAGCCTTGTCATTATGGAATGTAGTCTGTTGTCGAGATTTTGGTTATTCCAATGGATGGTAGCCTTGTCATTATGAAAGGTAGTATATTGTCAAGATTTTTGTTACTATAATAGATTGTAGCCTTGTCATTATGGAAAGTAGTCTGTTGTCGACATTTTGGTTACTCCAATGGATGGTAGCCTTGTAATTATAGAAGGTAGTATATTGTTGAGATTTTTGTCACTACAATGAATGGTATCCTTGTCATTATGGAAGGTAATCTGTTGTCGAGATTTTTGTAACTAGAATGGATTGTAGCCTTGTCGTTATGGAAGGTAGTCTGTTGTCGATATATTCGTTACTCCAATGGATGGTAGAGTAGTCATTATGGAAGGTAGTTTGTGTACGATATTTTTGTTATTCCAATGGATGGTAGCCTTGTCATTATGAAATGTAGTCTATTGACGTGATTTTTGTTACTCTAAGGGATGGTAGCCTTGTCATTATGGAAGGTAGTATGTTGTCGATATCTTTGTTACTCCAATGGATGGTAGCCTTGTCATTATAGAAGGTGGTTTGTTGTCGAGATATTTGTTACTCTAAGGGATGATAGCTTGTCATTATGGAACATAGTCTGTTGTCGAGATTTTTGTTATTCCAATGGATGGTAGCATTGTCATTATAGAAGGTAGTATATTATCGATATTTTTGTCACTACAATGGATGGTAGCCTTGTCATTACGGAACATAGTCTGTTGTCGAGATTTTTGTTATTCCAATGGATGATAGCCTTGTCATTATGAAAGGTATTCTATTGTCAAGATTTTTGTTACTATAATAGATTGTAGCCTTGTCATTATGGAAGGTAGTCTGTTGTCGAGATTTTTGTTACTCCAATGGATGGTAGCCTTGTAATTATAGAAGGTAGTATATTGTTGAGATTTTTGTCACTACAATGAATGGTAGCCTTGTCATTATGGAAGGTAATATGTTGTCGAGATTTTTGTTACTACAATGGATTATAGCCTTGTCATTATGGAAGGTAGTCTGTTGTCGATATCTTTGTTACTCTAATGGATGGTAGACTAGTCATTTTTGAAGCTCGTTTGTGTACGATATTTTTGATATTCCAATGGATGGTAGCCTTGTCATTTTTAAAGGTAGTCTATTGTCGTGGTTTTTGTTACTCGAAGGGATGGTAGCCTTGTCATTATGGAAGGTTGTATGTTGTCGATATCATTGTTACTCCAATGGATGGTAGCCTTGTCATTATGGAAGGTGGTTTATTGTCGAGAAATTTGTTACTCTAAGGGATGATAGCCTTGTCATTATGGAACATAGTTTGTTGTCGAGATTTTTGTTATTCTAATGGATGGTAGCGTTCTCATTATAGAAGGTTGTATATTATCGAGATTTTTGTCACTACAATGGATGGTAGCCTTGTCATTATGGAATGTAGTCTGTTGTCGAGATTTTGGTTATTCCAATGGATGGTAGCCTTGTCATTATGAAAGGTAGTCTATTGTCACGATTTTTGTTACTATAATAGATTGTAGCCTTGTCATTATGGAAAGTAGTCTGTTGTCGAGATTTTGGTTACTCCAATGGATGGTAGCCTTGTAATTATAGAAGGTAGTATATTGTTGAGATTTTTGTCACTACAATGAATGGTATCCTTGTCATTATGGAAGGTAATATGTTGTCGAGATTTTTGTTACTACAATGGATTATAGCCTTGTCGTTATGGAAGGTAGTCTGTTGTCGATATCTTTGTTACTCCAATGGATGGTAGAGTAGTCATTATTGAAGGTAGTTTGTGTACAATATTTTTGTTATTCCAATGGATGGTAGCCTTGTCATTATTAAAGGTAGTTTGTTGTCGTGATTTTTGTTACTCTAAGGGATGGTAGCCTTGTCATTATGGAAGGTAGTATGTTGTCGATATCTTTATTACTCCAATGGATGGTAGCCTTGTCGTTATGGAAGGTAGTCTGTTGTCGATATCTTTGTTACTCCAATGGATGGTAGCCTAGTCATTATGGAAGGTAGTTTGTGTACGATATTTTTGTTATTCCAACGGATAGTAGCCTTGTCATTATGAAAGGTAGTCTATTGTCGTGATTTTTGTTACTCTTAGGGATGGTAGCCTTGTCATTATGGAACGTAGTTTGTTGTCGAGATTTTTGTTATTCCAATGGATGGTAGCATTGTCATTATGGAAGGTAGTATATTATCGAGATTTTTGTCACTACAATGGATGGTAGCCTTGTCATTATGGAATGTAGTTTGTGTACGATATTTTTGTTATTCCAATGGATGGTAGCCTTGTCATTATGAAATGTAGTCTATTGACGTGATTTTTGTTACTCTAAGGGATGGTAGCCTTGTCATTATGGAACATAGTTTGTTGTCGAGATTTTTGTTATTCCAATGGATGGTAGTGTTCTCATTATAGAAGGTAGTATATTATCGAGATTTTTGTCACTACAATGGATGGTAGCCTTGTCATTATGGAATGTAGTCTGTTGTCGAGATTTTTGTTATTCCAATGGATGGTAGCCTTGTCATTATGAAAGGTAGTCTATTGTCAAGATTTTTGTTACTATAATAGATTGTAGCCTTGTCATTATGGAAGGTAGTCTGTTGTCGAGATTTTGGTTACTCCAATGGATGGTAGCCTTGTAATTATAGAAGGTAGTATATTGTTGAGATTTTTGTCACTACAATGAATGGTATCCTTGTCATTATGGAAGGTAATCTGTTGTCCAAATTTTTGTTACTACAATGGATTATAGCCTTGTCATTATGGAAGGTAGTCTGTTGTCGATATCTTTGTTACTCCAATGGATGGTAGACTAGTCATTTTTGAAGGTCGTTTATGTACGATATTTTTTTTATTCCAATGGATGGTAGCCTTGTCATTATGAAAGGTAGTCTATTGTCGTGATTTTTGTTACTCGAAGGGATGGTAGCCTTGTCATTATGGAAGGGAGTATGTTGTCGATATCTTTGTTACTCCAATGGATGGTAGCCTTGTCATTATGGAAGGTGGTTTGTTGTCGAGATATTTGTTACTCTAAGGGATGATAGCCTTGTCATTATGGAACATAGTTTGTTGTCGAGATTTTTGTTATTCCAATGGATGGTAGCGTTCTCATTATAGAAGGTAGTATATTATCGAGATATTTGTCACTACAATGGATGGTAGCCTTGTCATTATGGAATGTAGTCTGTTGTCGAGATTTTGGTTATTCCAATGGATGGTAGCCTTGTCATTATGAAAGGTAGTCTATTGTCAAGATTTTTGTTACTATAATAGATTGTAGCCTTGTCATTATGGAAAGTAGTCTGTTGTCGAGATTTTGGTTACTCCAATGGATGGTAGCCTTGTAATTATAGAAGGTAGTATATTGTTGAGATTTTTGTCACTACAATGAATGGTATCCTTGTCATTATGGAAGGTAATATGTTGTCGAGATTTTTGTTACTACAATGGATTATAGCCTTGTCGTTATGGAAGGTAGTCTGTTGTCGATATCTTTGTTACTCCAATGGATGGTAGAGTAGTCATTATTGAAGGTAGTTTGTGTACAATATTTTTGTTATTCCAATGGATGGTAGCCTTGTCATTATTAAAGGTAGTTTGTTGTCGTGATTTTTGTTACTCTAAGGGATGGTAGCCTTGTCATTATGGAAGGTAGTATGTTGTCGATATCTTTATTACTCCAATGGATGGTAGCCTTGTCGTTATGGAAGGTAGTCTATTATCGATATCTTTGTTACTCCAATGGATGGTAGCCTAGTCATTATGGAAGGTAGTTTGTGTACGATATTTTTGTTATTCCAACGGATAGTAGCCTTGTCATTATGAAAGGTAGTCTATTGTCGTGATTTTTGTTACTCTTAGGGATGGTAGCCTTGTCATTATGGAACGTAGTTTGTTGTCGAGATTTTTGTTATTCCAATGGATGGTAGCATTGTCATTATAGAAGGTAGTATATTATCGAGATTTTTGTCACTACAATGGATGGTAGCCTTGTCATTATGGAATGTAGTTTGTGTACGATATTTTTGTTATTCCAATGGATGGTAGCCTTGTCATTATGAAATGTAGTCTATTGACGTGATTTTTGTTACTCTAAGAGATGGTAGCCTTGTCATTATGGAACATAGTTTGTTGTCGAGATTTTTGTTATTCCAATGGATGGTAGCATTCTCATTATAGAAGGTAGTATATTATCGAGATTTTTGTCACTACAATGGATGGTAGCCTTGTCATTATGGAATGTAGTCTGTTGTCGAGATTTTTGTTATTCCAATGGATGGTAGCCTTGTCATTATGAAAGGTAGTCTATTGTCAAGATTTTTGTTACTATAATAGATTGTAGCCTTGTCATTATGGAAGGTAGTCTGTTGTCGAGATTTTGGTTACTCCAATGGATGGTAGCCTTGTAATTATAGAAGGTAGTATATTGTTGAGATTTTTGTCACTACAATGAATGGTATCCTTGTCATTATGGAAGGTAATCTGTTGTCGAGATTTTTGTTACTACAATGGATTATAGCCTTGTCATTATGGAAGGTAGTCTGTTGTCGATATCTTTGTTACTCCAATAGATGGTAGACTAGTCATTTTTTAAGGTCGTTTATGTACGATATTTTTTTTATTCCAATGGATGGTAGCCTTGTCATTATGAAAGGTAGTCTATTGTCGTGATTTTTGTTACTCGAAGGGATGGTAGCCTTGTCATTATGGAAGGGAGTATGTTGTCGATATCTTTGTTACTCCAATGGATGGTAGCCTTGTCATTATGGAAGGTGGTTTGTTGTCGAGATATTTGTTACTCTAAGGGATGATAGCCTTGTCATTATGGAACATAGTTTGTTGTCGAGATTTTTGTTATTCCAATGGATGGTAGCGTTCTCATTATAGAAGGTAGTATATTATCGAGATTTTTGTCACTACAATGGATGGTAGCCTTGTCATTCTGGAATGTAGTCTATTGTCGAGATTTTTGTTATTCCAATGGATGGTAGCCTTGTCATTATGAAAGGTAGTCTATTGTCAAGATTTTTGTTACTATAATAGATTGTAACCTTGTAATTATGGAAGGTAGTCTGTTGTCGAGATTTTGGTTACTCCAATGGATGGTAGCCTTGTAATTATAGAAGGTAGTATATTGTTGATATTTTTGTCACTACAATGAATGGTATCCTTGTCATTATGGAAGGTAATCTGTTGTCGAGATTTTTGTTACTAGAATGGATTGTAGCCTTGTCGTTATGGAAGGTAGTCTATTGTCGATATCTTTTTTACTCCAATGGATGGTAGCCTAGTCATTATGGAAGGTAGTTTGTGTATGATATTTTTGTTATTCCAATGGATGGTAGCCTTGTCATTATGAAATGTAGTCTATTGACGTGATTTTTGTTACTCTAAGGGATGGTAGCCTTGTCATTATGGAAGGTAGTATGTTGTCGATATCTTTGTTACTCCAATGGATGGTAGCCTTGTCATTATAGAAGGTGGTTTGTTGTCGAGATATTTGTTACTCTAAGGGATGATAGCTTGTCATTATGGAACATAGTATGTTGTCGAGATTTTTGTTATTCCAATGGATGGTAGCGTTGTCATTATAGAAGGTAGTATATTATCGATATTTTTGTTACTACAATGGATTGTAGCCTTGTCATTACGGAACATAGTCTGTTGTCGAGATTTTTGTTATTCCAATGGATGATAGCCTTGTCATTATGAAAGGTATTCTATTGTCAAGATTTTTGTTACTAAAATAGATTGTAGCCTTGTCATTATGGAATGTAGTCCGTTGTCGAGATTTTTGTTACTCCAATGGATGGTAGCCTTGTAATTATAGAAGGTAGTATATTGTTGAGATTTTTGTCACTACAATGAATGGTATCCTTGTCATTATGGAAGGTAATCTGTTGTCGAGATTTTTGTTACTACAATGGATTATAGCCTTGTCGTTATGGAAGGTAGTCTGTTGTCGATATCTTTGTTACTCCAATGGATGGTAAACTAGTCATTATTGAAGGTAGTTTGTGTACAATATTTTTGTTATTCCAATGGATGGTAGCCTTGTCATTATTAAAGGTAGTTTGTTGTCGTGATTTTTGTTACTCTAAGGGATGGTAGCCTTGTCATTATGGAAGGTAGTATGTTGTCGATATCTTTATTACTCCAATGGATGGTAGCCTTGTCGTTATGGAAGGTAGTCTGTTGTCGATATCTTTGTTACTCCAATGGATGGTAGCCTAGTCATTATGGAAGGTAGTTTGTGTACGATATTTTTGTTATTCCAACGGATAGTAGCCTTGTCATTATGAAAGGTAGTCTATTGTCGTGATTTTTGTTACTCTTAGGGATGGTAGCCTTGTCATTATGGAACGTAGTTTGTTGTCGAGATTTTTGTTATTCCAATGGATGGTAGCATTGTCATTATAGAAGGTAGTATATTATCGAGATTTTTGTCACTACAATGGATGGTAGCCTTGTCATTATGGAATGTAGTCTGTTGTCGAGATTTTTGTTATTCCAATGGATGGTAGCCTTGTCATTATGAAAGGTAGTCTATTGTCAAGATTTTGGTTACTCCAATGGATGGTAGCCTTGTAATTATAGAAGGTAGTATATTGTTGAGATTTTTGTCACTACAATGAATGGTATCCTTGTCATTATGGAAGGTAATCTGTTGTCGATATTTTTGTTACTAGAATGGATTGTAGCCTTGTCGTTATGGAAGGTAGTCTATTGTCGATATCTTTGTTACTCCAATGGATGGTAGCCTAGTCATTATGGAAGGTAGTTTGTGTACGATATTTTTGTTATTCCAATGGATGGTAGCCTTGTCATTATGAAATGTAGTCTATTGACGTGATTTTTGTTACTATAAGGGATGGTAGCCTTGTCATTATGGAAGGTAGTATGTTGTCGATATCTTTATTACTCCAATGGATGGTAGCCTTGTCGTTATGGAAGGTAGTCTGTTGTCGATATTTTTGTTACTCCAATGGATGGTAGCCTAGTCATTATGGAAGGTAGTTTGTGTACGATATTTTTGTTATTCCAACGGATAGTAGCCTTGTCATTATGAAAGGTAGTCTATTGTCGTGATTTTTGTTACTCTTAGGGATGGTAGCCTTGTCATTATGGAACGTAGTTTGTTGTCGAGATTTTTGTTATTCCAATGGATGGTAGCATTGTCATTATAGAAGGTAGTATATTATCGAGATTTTTGTCACTACAATGGATGGTAGCCTTGTCATTATGGAATGTAGTCTGTTGTCGAGATTTTTGTTATTCCAATGGATGGTAGCCTTGTCATTATGAAAGGTAGTCTATTGTCAAGCTTTTGGTTACTCCAATGGATGGTAGCCTTGTAATTATAGAAGGTAGTATATTGTTGAGATTTTTGTCACTACAATGAATGGTATCCTTGTCATTATGGAAGGTAATCTGTTGTCGATATTTTTGTTACTAGAATGGATTGTAGCCTTGTCGTTATGGAAGGTAGTCTATTGTCGATATCTTTGTTACTCCAATGGATGGTAGCCTAGTCATTATGGAAGGTAGTTTGTGTACGATATTTTTGTTATTCCAATGGATGGTAGCCTTGTCATTATGAAATGTAGTCTATTGACGTGATTTTTGTTACTATAAGGGATGGTATCCTTGTCATTATGGAAGGTAGTATGTTGTCGATATCTTTATTACTCCAATGGATGGTAGCCTTGTCGTTATGGAAGGTAGTCTGTTGTCGATATTTTTGTTACTCCAATGGATGGTAGCCTAGTCATTATGGAAGGTAGTTTGTGTACGATATTTTTGTTATTCCAACGGATAGTAGCCTTGTCATTATGAAAGGTAGTCTATTGTCGTGATTTTTGTTACTCTTAGGGATGGTAGCCTTGTCATTATGGAACGTAGTTTGTTGTCGAGATTTTTGTTATTCCAATGGATGGTAGCATTGTCGTTATAGAAGGTAGTATATTATCGAGATTTTTGTCACTACAATGGATGGTAGCCTTGTCATTATGGAATGTAGTTTGTGTACGATATTTTTGTTATTCCAATGGATGGTAGCCTTGTCATTATGAAATGTAGTCTATTGACGTGATTTTTGTTACTCTAAGAGATGGTAGCCTTGTCATTATGGAACATAGTTTGTTGTCGAGATTTTTGTTATTCCAATGGATGGTAGCATTCTCATTATAGAAGGTAGTATATTATCGAGATTTTTGTCACTACAATGGATGGTAGCCTTGTCATTATGGAATGTAGTCTGTTGTCGAGATTTTTGTTATTCCAATGGATGGTAGCCTTGTCATTATGAAAGGTAGTCTATTGTCAAGATTTTTGTTACTATAATAGATTGTAGCCTTGTCATTATGGAAGGTAGTCTGTTGTCGAGATTTTGGTTACTCCAATGGATGGTAGCCTTGTAATTATAGAAGGTAGTATATTGTTGAGATTTTTGTCACTACAATGAATGGTATCCTTGTCATTATGGAAGGTAATCTGTTGTCGAGATTTTTGTTACTACAATGGATTATAGCCTTGTCATTATGGAAGGTAGTCTGTTGTCGATATCTTTGTTACTCCAATAGATGGTAGACTAGTCATTTTTTAAGGTCGTTTATGTACGATATTTTTTTTATTCCAATGGATGGTAGCCTTGTCATTATGAAAGGTAGTCTATTGTCGTGATTTTTGTTACTCGAAGGGATGGTAGCCTTGTCATTATGGAAGGGAGTATGTTGTCGATATCTTTGTTACTCCAATGGATGGTAGCCTTGTCATTATGGAAGGTGGTTTGTTGTCGAGATATTTGTTACTCTAAGGGATGATAGCCTTGTCATTATGGAACATAGTTTGTTGTCGAGATTTTTGTTATTCCAATGGATGGTAGCGTTCTCATTATAGAAGGTAGTATATTATCGAGATTTTTGTCACTACAATGGATGGTAGCCTTGTCATTCTGGAATGTAGTCTATTGTCGAGATTTTTGTTATTCCAATGGATGGTAGCCTTGTCATTATGAAAGGTAGTCTATTGTCAAGATTTTTGTTACTATAATAGATTGTAACCTTGTAATTATGGAAGGTAGTCTGTTGTCGAGATTTTGGTTACTCCAATGGATGGTAGCCTTGTAATTATAGAAGGTAGTATATTGTTGATATTTTTGTCACTACAATGAATGGTATCCTTGTCATTATGGAAGGTAATCTGTTGTCGAGATTTTTGTTACTAGAATGGATTGTAGCCTTGTCGTTATGGAAGGTAGTCTATTGTCGATATCTTTTTTACTCCAATGGATGGTAGCCTAGTCATTATGGAAGGTAGTTTGTGTATGATATTTTTGTTATTCCAATGGATGGTAGCCTTGTCATTATGAAATGTAGTCTATTGACGTGATTTTTGTTACTCTAAGGGATGGTAGCCTTGTCATTATGGAAGGTAGTATGTTGTCGATATCTTTGTTACTCCAATGGATGGTAGCCTTGTCATTATAGAAGGTGGTTTGTTGTCGAGATATTTGTTACTCTAAGGGATGATAGCTTGTCATTATGGAACATAGTATGTTGTCGAGATTTTTGTTATTCCAATGGATGGTAGCGTTGTCATTATAGAAGGTAGTATATTATCGATATTTTTGTTACTACAATGGATTGTAGCCTTGTCATTACGGAACATAGTCTGTTGTCGAGATTTTTGTTATTCCAATGGATGATAGCCTTGTCATTATGAAAGGTATTCTATTGTCAAGATTTTTGTTACTAAAATAGATTGTAGCCTTGTCATTATGGAATGTAGTCCGTTGTCGAGATTTTTGTTACTCCAATGGATGGTAGCCTTGTAATTATAGAAGGTAGTATATTGTTGAGATTTTTGTCACTACAATGAATGGTATCCTTGTCATTATGGAAGGTAATCTGTTGTCGAGATTTTTGTTACTACAATGGATTATAGCCTTGTCGTTATGGAAGGTAGTCTGTTGTCGATATCTTTGTTACTCCAATGGATGGTAAACTAGTCATTATTGAAGGTAGTTTGTGTACAATATTTTTGTTATTCCAATGGATGGTAGCCTTGTCATTATTAAAGGTAGTTTGTTGTCGTGATTTTTGTTACTCTAAGGGATGGTAGCCTTGTCATTATGGAAGGTAGTATGTTGTCGATATCTTTATTACTCCAATGGATGGTAGCCTTGTCGTTATGGAAGGTAGTCTGTTGTCGATATCTTTGTTACTCCAATGGATGGTAGCCTAGTCATTATGGAAGGTAGTTTGTGTACGATATTTTTGTTATTCCAACGGATAGTAGCCTTGTCATTATGAAAGGTAGTCTATTGTCGTGATTTTTGTTACTCTTAGGGATGGTAGCCTTGTCATTATGGAACGTAGTTTGTTGTCGAGATTTTTGTTATTCCAATGGATGGTAGCATTGTCATTATAGAAGGTAGTATATTATCGAGATTTTTGTCACTACAATGGATGGTAGCCTTGTCATTATGGAATGTAGTCTGTTGTCGAGATTTTTGTTATTCCAATGGATGGTAGCCTTGTCATTATGAAAGGTAGTCTATTGTCAAGATTTTGGTTACTCCAATGGATGGTAGCCTTGTAATTATAGAAGGTAGTATATTGTTGAGATTTTTGTCACTACAATGAATGGTATCCTTGTCATTATGGAAGGTAATCTGTTGTCGATATTTTTGTTACTAGAATGGATTGTAGCCTTGTCGTTATGGAAGGTAGTCTATTGTCGATATCTTTGTTACTCCAATGGATGGTAGCCTAGTCATTATGGAAGGTAGTTTGTGTACGATATTTTTGTTATTCCAATGGATGGTAGCCTTGTCATTATGAAATGTAGTCTATTGACGTGATTTTTGTTACTATAAGGGATGGTAGCCTTGTCATTATGGAAGGTAGTATGTTGTCGATATCTTTATTACTCCAATGGATGGTAGCCTTGTCGTTATGGAAGGTAGTCTGTTGTCGATATTTTTGTTACTCCAATGGATGGTAGCCTAGTCATTATGGAAGGTAGTTTGTGTACGATATTTTTGTTATTCCAACGGATAGTAGCCTTGTCATTATGAAAGGTAGTCTATTGTCGTGATTTTTGTTACTCTTAGGGATGGTAGCCTTGTCATTATGGAACGTAGTTTGTTGTCGAGATTTTTGTTATTCCAATGGATGGTAGCATTGTCATTATAGAAGGTAGTATATTATCGAGATTTTTGTCACTACAATGGATGGTAGCCTTGTCATTATGGAATGTAGTCTGTTGTCGAGATTTTTGTTATTCCAATGGATGGTAGCCTTGTCATTATGAAAGGTAGTCTATTGTCAAGATTTTGGTTACTCCAATGGATGGTAGCCTTGTAATTATAGAAGGTAGTATATTGTTGAGATTTTTGTCACTACAATGAATGGTATCCTTGTCATTATGGAAGGTAATCTGTTGTCGATATTTTTGTTACTAGAATGGATTGTAGCCTTGTCGTTATGGAAGGTAGTCTATTGTCGATATCTTTGTTACTCCAATGGATGGTAGCCTAGTCATTATGGAAGGTAGTTTGTGTACGATATTTTTGTTATTCCAATGGATGGTAGCCTTGTCATTATGAAATGTAGTCTATTGACGTGATTTTTGTTACTATAAGGGATGGTATCCTTGTCATTATGGAAGGTAGTATGTTGTCGATATCTTTATTACTCCAATGGATGGTAGCCTTGTCGTTATGGAAGGTAGTCTGTTGTCGATATTTTTGTTACTCCAATGGATGGTAGCCTAGTCATTATGGAAGGTAGTTTGTGTACGATATTTTTGTTATTCCAACGGATAGTAGCCTTGTCATTATGAAAGGTAGTCTATTGTCGTGATTTTTGTTACTCTTAGGGATGGTAGCCTTGTCATTATGGAACGTAGTTTGTTGTCGAGATTTTTGTTATTCCAATGGATGGTAGCATTGTCATTATAGAAGGTAGTATATTATCGAGATTTTTGTCACTACAATGGATGGTAGCCTTGTCATTATGGAATGTAGTCTGTTGTCGAGATTTTTGTTATTCCAATGGATGGTAGCCTTGTCATTATGAAAGGTAGTCTATTGTCAAGATTTTGGTTACTCCAATGGATGGTAGCCTTGTAATTATAGAAGGTAGTATATTGTTGAGATTTTTGACACTACAATGAATGGTATCCTTGTCATTATGGAAGGTAATCTGTTGTCGATATTTTTGTTACTAGAATGGATTGTAGCCTTGTCGTTATGGAAGGTAGTCTATTGTCGATATCTTTGTTACTCCAATGGATGGTAGCCTAGTCATTATGGAAGGTAGTTTGTGTACGATATTTTTGTTATTCCAATGGATGGTAGCCTTGTCATTATGAAATGTAGTCTATTGACGTGATTTCTGTTACTATAAGGGATGGTAGCCTTGTCATTATGGAAGGTAGTATGTTGTCGATATCTTTATTACTCCAATGGATGGTAGCCTTGTCGTTATGGAAGGTAGTCTGTTGTCGATATTTTTGTTACTCCAATGGATGGTAGCCTAGTCATTATGGAAGGTAGTTTGTGTACGATATTTTTGTTATTCCAACGGATAGTAGCCTTGTCATTATGAAAGGTAGTCTATTGTCGTGATTTTTGTTACTCTTAGGGATGGTAGCCTTGTCATTATGGAACGTAGTTTGTTGTCGAGATTTTTGTTATTCCAATGGATGGTAGCATTGTCATTATAGAAGGTAGTATATTATCGAGATTTTTGTCACTACAATGGATGGTAGCCTTGTCATTATGGAATGTAGTCTGTTGTCGAGATTTTTGTTATTCCAATGGATGGTAGCCTTGTCATTATGAAAGGTAGTCTATTGTCAAGATTTTGGTTACTCCAATGGATGGTAGCCTTGTAATTATAGAAGGTAGTATATTGTTGAGATTTTTGACACTACAATGAATGGTATCCTTGTCATTATGGAAGGTAATCTGTTGTCGATATTTTTGTTACTAGAATGGATTGTAGCCTTGTCGTTATGGAAGGTAGTCTATTGTCGATATCTTTGTTACTCCAATGGATGGTAGCCTAGTCATTATGGAAGGTAGTTTGTGTACGATATTTTTGTTATTCCAATGGATGGTAGCCTTGTCATTATGAAATGTAGTCTATTGACGTGATTTTTGTTACTATAAGGGATGGTAGCCTTGTCATTATGGAAGGTAGTATGTTGTCGATATCTTTATTACTCCAATGGATGGTAGCCTTGTCGTTATGGAAGGTAGTCTGTTGTCGATATCTTTGTTACTCCAATGGATGGTAGCCTAGTCATTATGGAAGGTAGTTTGTGTACGATATTTTTGTTATTCCAACGGATAGTAGCCTTGTCATTATGAAAGGTAGTCTATTGTCGTGATTTTTGTTACTCTTAGGGATGGTAGCCTTGTCATTATGGAACGTAGTTTGTTGTCGAGATTTTTGTTATTCCAATGGATGGTAGCATTGTCATTATAGAAGGTAGTATATTATCGAGATTTTTGTCACTACAATGGATGGTAGCCTTGTCATTATGGAATGTAGTCTGTTGTCGAGATTTTTGTTATTCCAATGGATGGTAGCCTTGTCATTATGAAAGGTAGTCTATTGTCAAGATTTTGGTTACTCCAATGGATGGTAGCCTTGTAATTATAGAAGGTAGTATATTGTTGAGATTTTTGTCACTACAATGAATGGTATCCTTGTCATTATGGAAGGTAATCTGTTGTCGATATTTTTGTTACTAGAATGGATTGTAGCCTTGTCGTTATGGAAGGTAGTCTATTGTTGATATCTTTGTTACTCCAATGGATGGTAGCCTAGTCATTATGGAAGGTAGTTTGTGTACGATATTTTTGTTATTCCAATGGATGGTAGCCTTGTCATTATGAAATGTAGTCTATTGACGTGATTTTTGTTACTATAAGGGATGGTAGCCTTGTCATTATGGAAGGTAGTATGTTGTCGATATCTTTATTACTCCAATGGATGGTAGCCTTGTCGTTATGGAAGGTAGTCTGTTGTCGATATCTTTGTTACTCCAATGGATGGTAGCCTAGTAATTATGGAAGGTAGTTTGTGTACGATATTTTTGTTATTCCAACGGATGGTAGCCTTGTCATTATGAAAGGTAGTCTATTGTTGTGATTTTTGTTACTCTTAGGGATGGTAGCCTTGTCATTATGGAACGTAGTTTGTTGTCGAGATTTTTGTTATTCCAATGGATGGTAGCATTGTCATTATAGAAGGTAGTATATTATCGAGATTTTTGTCACTACAATGGATGGTAGCCTTGTCATTATGGAAGGTAGTTTGTGTATGATATTTTTGTTATTCCAATGGATGGTAGCCTTGTCATTATGAAATGTAGTCTATTGACGTGATTTTTGTTACTCTAAGGGATGGTAGCCTTGTCATTATGGAAGGTAGTATGTTGTCGATATCTTTGTTACTCCAATGGATGGTAGCCTTGTCATTATGGAAGGTGGTTTGTTGTCGAGATATTTGTTACTCTAAGGGATGATAGCTTGTCATTATGGAACATAGTCTATTGTCGAGATTTTTGTTATTCCAATGGATGGTAGCGTTGTCATTATAGATGGTAGTATATTATCGATATTTTTGTCACTACAATGGATTGTAGCCTTGTCATTACGGAACATAGTCTGTTGTCGAGGTTTTTGTTATTCCAATGGATGGTAGCCTTGTCATTATGAAAGGTATTCTATTGTCAAGATTTTTGTTACTATAATAGATTGTAGCCTTGTCATTATGGAAGGTAGTCTGTTGTCGAGATTTTTGTTACTCCAATGGATGGTAGCCTTGTAATTATAGAAGGTAGTATATTGTTGAGATTTTTGTCACTACAATGAATGGTAGCCTTGTCATTATGGAAGGTAATATGTTGTCGAGATTTTTGTTAGTACAATGGTTTATAGCCTTGTCATTATGGAAGGTAGTCTGTTGTCGTTATCTTTGTTACTCCAATGGATGGTAGCCTAGTCATTATGGAAGGTAGTTTGTGTACGATATTTTTGTTATTCCAACGGATAGTAGCCTTGTCATTATGAAAGGTAGTCTATTGTCGTGATTTTTGTTACTCTTAGGGATGGTAGCCTTGTCATTATGGAACGTAGTTTGTTGTCGAGATTTTTGTTATTCCAATGGATGGTAGCATTGTCATTATAGAAGGTAGTATATTATCGAGATTTTTGTCACTACAATGGATGGTAGCCTTGTCATTATGGAATGTAGTCTGTTGTCGAGATTTTTGTTATTCCAATGGATGGTAGCCTTGTCATTATGAAAGGTAGTCTATTGTCAAGATTTTTGTTACTATAACAGATTGTAGCCTTGTCATTTTGGAAAGTAGTCTGTTGTCGAGATTTTGGTTACTCCAATGGATGGTAGCCTTGTAATTATAGAAGGTAGTATATTGTTGAGATTTTTGTCACTACAATGAATGATATCCTTGTCATTATGGAAGGTAATCTGTTGTCGATATTTTTGTTACTAGAATGGATTGTAGCCTTGTCGTTATGGAAGGTAGTCTATTGTCGATATCTTTGTTACTCCAATGGATGGTAGCCTAGTCATTATGGAAGGTAGTTTGTGTACGATATTTTTGTTATTCCAATGGATGGTAGCCTTGTCATTATGAAATGTAGTCTATTGACGTGATTTTTGTTACTCTAAGGGATGGTAGCCTTGTCATTATGGAAGGTAGTATGTTGTCGATATCTTTATTACTCCAATGGATGGTAGCCTTGTCGTTATGGAAGGTAGTCTGTTGTCGATATCTTTGTTACTCCAATGGATGGTAGCCTAGTCATTATGGAAGGTAGTTTGTGTACGATATTTTTGTTATTCCAACGGATGGTAGCCTTGTCATTATGAAAGGTAGTCTATTGTTGTGATTTTTGTTACTCTTAGGGATGGTAGCCTTGTCATTATGGAACGTAGTTTGTTGTCGAGATTTTTGTTATTCCAATGGATGGTAGCATTGTCATTATAGAAGGTAGTATATTATCGAGATTTTTGTCACTACAATGGATGGTAGCCTTGTCATTATGGAATGTAGTCTGTTGTCGAGATTTTTGTTATTCCAATGGATGGTAGCCTTGTCATTATGAAAGGTAGTCTATTGACGTGATGTTTGTTACTCTAAGGGATGGTAGCCTTGTCATTATGGAAGGTAGTATGTTGTCGATATCTTTGTTACTCCAATGGATGGTAGCCTTGTCATTATGGAAGGTGGTTTGTTGTCGAGATATTTGTTACTCTAAGGGATGATAGCTTGTCATTATGGAACATAGTCTGTTGTCGAGATTTTTGTTATTCCAATGGATGGTAGCGTTGTCATTATAGATGGTAGTATATTATCGATATTTTTGTCACTACAATGGATTGTAGCCTTGTCATTACGGAACATAGTCTGTTGTCGAGGTTTTTGTTATTCCAATGGATGGTAGCCTTGTCATTATGAAAGGTATTCTATTGTCAAGATTTTTGTTACTATAATAGATTGTAGCCTTGTCATTATGGAAGGTAGTCTGTTGTCGAGATTTTTGTTACTCCAATGGATGGTAGCCTTGTAATTATAGAAGGTAGTATATTGTTGAGATTTTTGTCACTACAATGAATGGTAGCCTTGTCATTATGGAAGGTAATATGTTGTCGAGATTTTTGTTAGTACAATGGTTTATAGCCTTGTCATTATGGAAGGTAGTCTGTTGTCGTTATCTTTGTTACTCCAATGGATGGTAGCCTAGTCATTATGGAAGGTAGTTTGTGTACGATATTTTTGTTATTCCAACGGATAGTAGCCTTGTCATTATGAAAGGTAGTCTATTGTCGTGATTTTTGTTACTCTTAGGGATGGTAGCCTTGTCATTATGGAACGTAGTTTGTTGTCGAGATTTTTGTTATTCCAATGGATGGTAGCATTGTCATTATAGAAGGTAGTATATTATCGAGATTTTTGTCACTACAATGGATGGTAGCCTTGTCATTATGGAATGTAGTCTGTTGTCGAGATTTTTGTTATTCCAATGGATGGTAGCCTTGTCATTATGAAAGGTAGTCTATTGTCAAGATTTTTGTTACTATAACAGATTGTAGCCTTGTCATTTTGGAAAGTAGTCTGTTGTCGAGATTTTGGTTACTCCAATGGATGGTAGCCTTGTAATTATAGAAGGTAGTATATTGTTGAGATTTTTGTCACTACAATGAATGATATCCTTGTCATTATGGAAGGTAATCTGTTGTCGATATTTTTGTTACTAGAATGGATTGTAGCCTTGTCGTTATGGAAGGTAGTCTATTGTCGATATCTTTGTTACTCCAATGGATGGTAGCCTAGTCATTATGGAAGGTAGTTTGTGTACGATATTTTTGTTATTCCAATGGATGGTAGCCTTGTCATTATGAAATGTAGTCTATTGACGTGATTTTTGTTACTCTAAGGGATGGTAGCCTTGTCATTATGGAAGGTAGTATGTTGTCGATATCTTTATTACTCCAATGGATGGTAGCCTTGTCGTTATGGAAGGTAGTTTGTTGTCGATATCTTTGTTACTCCAATGGATGGTAGCCTAGTCATTATGGAAGGTAGTTTGTGTACGATATTTTTGTTATTCCAACGGATGGTAGCCTTGTCATTATGAAAGGTAGTCTATTGTTGTGATTTTTGTTACTCTTAGGGATGGTAGCCTTGTCATTATGGAACGTAGTTTGTTGTCGAGATTTTTGTTATTCCAATGGATGGTAGCATTGTCATTATAGAAGGTAGTATATTATCGAGATTTTTGTCACTACAATGGATGGTAGCCTTGTCATTATGGAATGTAGTCTGTTGTCGAGATTTTTGTTATTCCAATGGATGGTAGCCTTGTCATTATGAAAGGTAGTCTTTTGACGTGATGTTTGTTACTCTAAGGGATGGTAGCCTTGTCATTATGGAAGGTAGTATGTTGTCGATATCTTTGTTACTCCAATGGATGGTAGCCTTGTCATTATGGAAGGTGGTTTGTTGTCGAGATATTTGTTACTCTAAGGGATGATAGCTTGTCATTATGGAACATAGTCTGTTGTCGAGATTTTTGTTATTCCAATGGATGGTAGCGTTGTCATTATAGATGGTAGTATATTATCGATATTTTTGTCACTACAATGGATTGTAGCCTTGTCATTACGGAACATAGTCTGTTGTCGAGGTTTTTGTTATTCCAATGGATGGTAGCCTTGTCATTATGAAAGGTATTCTATTGTCAAGATTTTTGTTACTATAATAGATTGTAGCCTTGTCATTAGGGAAGGTAGTCTGTTGTCGAGATTTTTGTTACTCCAATGGATGGTAGCCTTGTAATTATAGAAGGTAGTATATTGTTGAGATTTTTGTCACTACAATGAATGGTAGCCTTGTCATTATGGAAGGTAATATGTTGTCGAGATTTTTGTTAGTACAATGGTTTATAGCCTTGTCATTATGGAAGGTAGTCTGTTGTCGTTATCTTTGTTACTCCAATGGATGGTAGCCTAGTCATTATGGAAGGTAGTTTGTGTACGATAGTTTTGTTATTCCAACGGATAGTAGCCTTGTCATTATGAAAGGTAGTCTATTGTCGTGATTTTTGTTACTCTTAGGGATGGTAGCCTTGTCATTATGGAACGTAGTTTGTTGTCGAGATTTTTGTTATTCCAATGGATGGTAGCATTGTCACTATAGAAGGTAGTATATTATCGAGATTTTTGTCACTACAATGGATGGTAGCCTTGTCATTATGGAATGTAGTCTGTTGTCGAGATTTTTGTTATTCCAATGGATGGTAGCCTTGTCATTATGAAAGGTAGTCTATTGTCAAGATTTTTGTTACTATAACAGATTGTAGCCTTGTCATTTTGGAAAGTAGTCTGTTGTCGAGATTTTGGTTACTCCAATGGATGGTAGCCTTGTAATTATAGAAGGTAGTATATTGTTGAGATTTTTGTCACTACAATGAATGATATCCTTGTCATTATGGAAGGTAATCTGTTGTCGATATTTTTGTTACTAGAATGGATTGTAGCCTTGTCGTTATGGAAGGTAGTCTATTGTCGATATCTTTGTTACTCCAATGGATGGTAGCCTAGTCATTATGGAAGGTAGTTTGTGTACGATATTTTTGTTATTCCAATGGATGGTAGCCTTGTTATTATGAAATGTAGTCTATTGACGTGATTTTTGTTACTCTAAGGGATGGTAGCCTTGTCATTATGGAAGGTAGTATGTTGTCGATATCTTTATTACTCCAATGGATGGTAGCCTTGTCGTTATGGAAGGTAGTCTGTTGTCGATATCTTTGTTACTCCAATGGATGGTAGCCTAGTCATTATGGAAGGTAGTTTGTGTACGATATTTTTGTTATTCCAACGGATGGTAGCCTTGTCATTATGAAAGGTAGTCTATTGTCGTGATTTTTGTTACTCTTAGGGATGGTAGCCTTGTCACTATGGAACGTAGTTTGTTGTCGAGATTTTTGTTATTCCAATGGATGGTAGCATTGTCATTATAGAAGGTAGTATATTATCGAGATTTTTGTCACTACAATGGATGGTAGCCTTGTCATTATGGAATGTAGTCTGTTGTCGAGATTTTTGTTATTCCAATGGATGGTAGCCTTGTCATTATGAAAGGTAGTCTATTGACGTGATGTTTGTTACTCTAAGGGATGATAGCTTGTCATTATGGAACATAGTCTGTTGTCGAGATTTTTGTTATTCCAATGGATGGTAGCGTTGTCATTATAGATGGTAGTATATTATCGATATTTTTATCACTACAATGGATTGTAGCCTTGTCATTACGGAACATAGTCTGTTGTCGAGGTTTTTGTTATTCCAATGGATGGTAGCCTTGTCATTATGAAAGGTATTCTATTGTCAAGATTTTTGTTACTATAATAGATTGTAGCCTTGTCATTAGGGAAGGTAGTCTGTTGTCGAGATTTTTGTTACTCCAATGGATGGTAGCCTTGTAATTATAGAAGGTAGTATATTGTTGAGATTTTTGTCACTACAATGAATGGTAGCCTTGTCATTATGGAAGGTAATATGTTGGCGAGATTTTTGTTAGTACAATGGATTATAGCCTTGTCATTATGGAAGGTAGTCTGTTGTCGATATCTTTGTTACTCCAATGGATGGTAGCCTAGTAATTATGGAAGGTAGTTTGTGTACGATATTTTTGTTATTCCAACGGATGGTAGCCTTGTCATTATGAAAGGTAGTCTATTGTCGTGATTTTTGTTACTCATAGGGATGGTAGCCTTGTCATTATGGAACGTAGTTTATTGTCGAGATTTTTATTATTCCAATGGATGGTAGCATTGTCATTATAGAAGGTAGTATATTATCGAGATTTTTGTCACTACAATGGATGGTAGCCTTGTCATTATGGAAGGTAGTTTGTGTACGATATTTTTGTTATTCCAATGGATGGTAGCCTTGTCATTATGAAATGTAGTCTATTGACGTGATTTTTGTTACTCTAAGGGATGGTAGCCTTGTTATTATGGAAGGTAGTATGTTGTCGATATCTTTGTTACTCCAATGGATGGTAGCCTTGTCATTATGGAAGGTGGTTTGTTGTCGAGATATTTGTTACTCTAAGGGATGATAGCTTGTCATTATGGAACATAGTCTGTTGTCGAGATTTTTGTTATTCCAATGGATGGTAGCGTTGTCATTATAGATGGTAGTATATTATCGATATTTTTGTCACTACAATGGATTGTAGCCTTGTCATTACGGAACATAGTCTGTTGTCGAGGTTTTTGTTATTCCAATGGATGGTAGCCTTGTCATTATGAAAGGTATTCTATTGTCAAGATTTTTGTTACTATAATAGATTGTAGCCTTGTGATTATGGAAGGTAGTCTGTTGTCGAGTTTTTGTTACTCCAATGGATGGTAGCCTTGTAATTATAGAAGGTAGTATATTATTGAGATTTTTGTCACTACAATGAATGGTAGCCTTGTCATTATGGAAGGTAATATGTTGTCGAGATTTTTGTTAGTACAATGGATTATAGCCTTGTCATTATGGAAGGTAGTCTGTTGTCGATATCTTTGTTACTCCAATGGATGGTAGCCTAGTCATTATGGAAGGTAGTTTGTGTACGATATTTTTGTTATTCCAACGGATAGTAGCCTTGTCATTATGAAAGGTAGTCTATTGTCGTGATTTTTGTTACTCTTAGGGATGGTAGCCTTGTCATTATGGAACGTAGTTTGTTGTCGAGATTTTTGTTATTCCAATGGATGGTAGCATTGTCATTATAGAAGGTAGTATATTATCGAGATTTTTGTCACTACAATGGATGGTAGCCTTGTCATTATGGAATGTAGTCTGTTGTCGAGATTTTTGTTATTCAATTGGATGGTAGCCTTGTCATTATGAAAGGTAGTCTATTGTCAAGATTTTTGTTACTATAATAGATTGTAGCCTTGTCATTTTGGAAAGTAGTCTGTTGTCGAGATTTTGGTTACTCCAATGGATGGTAGCCTTGTAATTATAAAAGGTAGTATATTGTTGAGATTTTTGTCACTACAATGAATGGTATCCTTGTCATTATGGAAGGTAATCTGTTGTCGATATTTTTGTTACTAGAATGGATTGTAGCCTTGTCGTTATGGAAGGTAGTCTATTGTCGATATCTTTGTTACTCCAATGGATGGTAGCCTAGTCATTATGGAAGGTAGTTTGTGTACGATATTTTTGTTATTCCAATGGATGGTAGCCTTGTCATTATGAAATGTAGTCTATTGACGTGATTTTTGTTACTCTAAGGGATGGTAGCCCTGTCATTATGGAAGGTAGTATGTTGTCGATATCTTTATTACTCCAATGGATGGTAGCCTTGTCGTTATGGAAGGTAGTCTGTTGTCGATATCTTTGTTACTCCAATGGATGGTAGCCTAGTCATTATGGAAGGTAGTTTGTGTACGATATTTTTGTTATTCCAACGGATGGTAGCCTTGTCATTATGAAAGGTAGTCTATTGTCGTGATTTTTGTTACTCTTAGGGATGGTAGCCTTGTCATTATGGAACGTAGTTTGTTGTCGAGATTTTTGTTATTCCAATGGATGGTAGCATTGTCATTATAGAAGGTAGTATATTATCGAGATTTTTGTCACTACAATGGATGGTAGCCTTGTCATTATGGAATGTAGTCTGTTGTCGAGATTTTTGTTATTCCAATGGATGGTAGCCTTGTCATTATGAAAGGTAGTCTATTGACGTGATTTTTGTTACTCTAAGGGATGGTAGCCTTGTCATTATGGAAGGTAGTATGTTTTCGATATCTTTGTTACTCCAATGGATGGTAGCCTTGTCATTATGGAAGGTGGTTTGTTGTCGAGATATTTGTTACTCTAAGGGATGATAGCTTGTCATTATGGAACATAGTCTGTTGTCGAGATTTTTATTATTCCAATGGATGGTAGCGTTGTCATTATAGATGGTAGTATATTATCGATATTTTTGTCACTACAATGGATTGTAGCCTTGTCATTACGGAACATAGTCTGTTGTCGAGGTTTTTGTTATTCCAATGGATGGTAGCCTTGTCATTATGAAAGGTATTCTATTGTCAAGATTTTTGTTACTATAATAGATTTTAGCCTTGTCATTTTGGAAGGTAGTCTGTTGTCGAGATTTTTGTTACTCCAATGGATGGTAGCCTTGTAATTATAGAAGGTAGTATATTGTTGAGATTTTTGTCACTACAATGAATGGTAGCCTTGTCATTATGGAAGGTAATATGTTGTCGAGATTTTTGTTAGTACAATGGATTATAGCCTTGTCATTATGGAAGGTAGTCTGTTGTCGATATCTTTGTTACTCCAATGGATGGTAGCGTAGTCATTATGGAAGGTAGTTTGTGTACGATATTTTTGTTATTCCAACGGATAGTAGCCTTGTCATTATGAAAGGTAGTCTATTGTCGTGATTTTTGTTACTCTTAGGGATGGTAGCCTTGTCATTATGGAACGTAGTTTGTTGTCGAGATTTTTGTTATTCCAATGGATGGTAGCATTGTCATTATAGAAGGTAGTATATTATCGAGATTTTTGTCACTACAATGGATGGTAGCCTTGTCATTATGGAATGTAGTCTGTTGTCGAGATTTTTGTTATTCCAATGGATGGTAGCCTTGTCATTATGAAAGGTAGTCTATTGTCAAGATTTTTGTTACTATAATAGATTGTAGCCTTGTCATTTTTGAAAGTAGTCTGTTGTCGAGATTTTGGTTACTCCAATGGATGGTAGCCTTGTAATTATAGAAGGTAGTATATTGTTGAGATTTTTGTCACTACAATGAATGGTATCCTTGTCATTATGGAAGGTAATCTGTTGTCGATATTTTTGTTACTAGAATGGATTGTAGCCTTGTCGTTATGGAAGGTAGTCTATTGTCGATATCTTTGTTACTCCAATGGATGGTAGCCTAGTCATTATGGAAGGTAGTTTGTGTACGATATTTTTGTTATTCCAATGGATGGTAGCCTTGTCATTATAAAATGTAGTCTATTGACGTGATTTTTGTTACTCTAAGGGATGGTAGCCTTGTCATTATGGAAGGTAGTATGTTGTCGATATCTTTATTACTCCAATGGATGGTAGCCTTGTCGTTATGGAAGGTAGTCTGTTGTCGATATCTTTGTTACTCCAATGGATGGTAGCCTAGTAATTATGGAAGGTAGTTTGTGTACGATATTTTTGTTATTCCAACGGATGGTAGCCTTGTCATTATGAAAGGTAGTCTATTGTCGTGATTTTTGGTACTCTTAGGGATGGTAGCCTTGTCATTATGGAACATAGTTTGTTGTCGAGATTTTTGTTATTCCAATGGATGGTATCATTGTCATTATAGAAGGTAGTATATTATCGAGATTTTTGTCACTACAATGGATGGTAGCCTTGTCATTATGGAAGGTAGTTTGTGTACGATATTTTTGTTATTCCAATGGATGGTAGCCTTGTCATTATGAAATGTAGTCTATTGACGTGATTTTTGTTACTCTAAGGGATGGTAGCCTTGTCATTATGGAAGGTAGTATGTTGTCGATATCTTTGTTACTCCAATGGATGGTAGCCTTGTCATTATGGAAGGTGGTTTGTTGTCGAGATATTTGTTACTCTAAGGGATGATAGCTTGTCATTATGGAACATAGTCTGTTGTCAAGATTTTTGTTATTCCAATGGATGGTAGCCTTGTCATTATAGATGGTAGTATATTATCGATATTTTTGTCACTACAATGGATTGTAGCCTTGTCATTACGGAACATAGTCTGTTGTCGAGGTTTTTGTTATTCCAATGGATGGTAGCCTTGTCATTATGAAAGGTATTCTATTGTCAAGATTTTTGTTACTATAATAGATTGTAGCCTTGTGATTATGGAAGGTAGTCTGTTGTCGAGATTTTTGTTACTCCAATGGATGGTAGCCTTGTAATTATAGAAGGTAGTATATTGTTGAGATTTTTGTCACTACAATGAATGGTAGCCTTGTCATTATGGAAGGTAATATGTTGTCGAGATTTTTGTTAGTACAATGGATTATAGCCTTGTCATTATGGAAGGTAGTCTGTTGTCGATATCTTTGTTACTCCAATGGATGGTAGCCTAGTCATTATGGAAGGTAGTTTGTGTACGATATTTTTGTTATTCCAACGGATAGTAGCCTTGTCATTATGAAAGGTAGTCTATTGTCGTGATTTTTGTTACTCTTAGGGATGGTAGCCTTGTCATTATGGAACGTAGTTTGTTGTCGAGATTTTTGTTATTCCAATGGATGGTAGCATTGTCATTATAGAAGGTAGTATATTATCGAGATTTTTGTCACTACAATGGATGGTAGCCTTGTCATTATGGAATGTAGTCTGTTGTCGAGATTTTTGTTATTCCAATGGATGGTAGCATTGTCATTATAGATGGTAGTATATTATCGATATTTTTGTCACTACAATGGATTGTAGCCTTGTCATTACGAAACATAGTCTGTTGTCGAGGTTTTTGTTATTCCAATGGATGGTAGCCTTGTCATTATGAAAGGTATTCTATTGTAAAGATTTTTGTTACTATAATAGATTGTAGCCTTGTCATTCTGGAAGGTAGTCTGTTGTCGAGATTTTTGTTACTCCAATGGATGGTAGCCTTGTAATTATAGAAGGTAGTATATTGTTGAGATTTTTGTCACTACAATGAATGGTAGCCTTGTTATTATGGAAGGTAATATGTTGTCGAGATTTTTGTTAGTACAATGGATTATAGCCTTGTCATTATGGAAGGTAGTCTGTTGTCGATATCTTTGTTACTCCAATGGATGGTAGCGTAGTCATTATGGAAGGTAGTTTGTGTACGATATTTTTGTTATTCCAACGGATAGTAGCCTTGTCATTATGAAAGGTAGTCTATTGTCGTGATTTTTGTTACTCTTAGGGATGGTAGCCTTGTCATTATGGAACGTAGTTTGTTGTCGAGATTTTTGTTATTCCAATGGATGGTAGCATTGTCATTATAGAAGGTAGTATATTATCGAGATTTTTGTCACTACAATGGATGGTAGCCTTGTCATTATGGAATGTAGTCTGTTGTCGAGATTTTTGTTATTCCAATGGATGGTAGCCTTGTCATTATGAAAGGTAGTCTATTGTCAAGATTTTTGTTACTATAATAGATTGTAGCCTTGTCATTTTTGAAAGTAGTCTGTTGTCGAGATTTTGGTTACTCCAATGGATGGTAGCCTTGTAATTATAGAAGGTAGTATATTGTTGAGATTTTTGTCACTACAATGAATGGTATCCTTGTCATTATGGAAGGTAATCTGTTGTCGATATTTTTGTTACTAGAATGGATTGTAGCCTTGTCGTTATGGAAGGTAGTCTATTGTCGATATCTTTGTTACTCCAATGGATGGTAGCCTAGTCATTATGGAAGGTAGTTTGTGTACGATATTTTTGTTATTCCAATGGATGGTAGCCTTGTCATTATGAAATGTAGTCTATTGACGTGATTTTTGTTACTCTAAGGGATGGTAGCCTTGTCATTATGGAAGGTAGTATGTTGTCGATATCTTTATTACTCCAATGGATGGTAGCCTTGTCGTTATGGAAGGTAGTCTGTTGTCGATATCTTTGTTACTCCAATGGATGGTAGCCTAGTAATTATGGAAGGTAGTTTGTGTACGATATTTTTGTTATTCCAACGGATGGTAGCCTTGTCATTATGAAAGGTAGTCTATTGTCGTGATTTTTGTTACTCTTAGGGATGGTAGCCTTGTCCTTATGGAACGTAGTTTGTTGTCGAGATTTTTGTTATTCCAATAGATGGTAGCATTGTCATTATAGAAGGTAGTATATTATCGAGATTTTTGTCACTACAATGGATGGTAGCCTTGTCATTATGGAAGGTAGTTTGTGTACGATATTTTTGTTATTCCAATGGATGGTAGCCTTGTCATTATGAAATGTAGTCTATTGACGTGATTTTTGTTACTCTAAGGGATGGTAGCCTTGTCATTATGGAAGGTAGTATGTTGTCGATATCTTTGTTACTCCAATGGATGGTAGCCTTGTCATTATGGAAGGTGGTTTGTTGTCGAGATATTTGTTACTCTAAGGGATGATAGCTGGTCATTATGGAACATAGTCTGTTGTCAAGATTTTTGTTATTCCAATGGATGGTAGCCTTGTCATTATAGATGGTAGTATATTATCGATATTTTTGTCACTACAATGGATTGTAGCCTTGTCATTACGGAACATAGTCTGTTGTCGAGGTTTTGGTTATTCCAATTGATGGTAGCCTTGTCATTATGAAAGGTATTCTATTGTCAAGATTTTTGTTACTATAATAGATTGTAGCCTTGTGATTATGGAAGGTAGTCTGTTGTCGAGATTTTTGTTACTCCAATGGATGGTAGCCTTGTAATTATAAAAGGTAGTATATTGTTGAGATTTTTGTCACTACAATGAATGGTAGCCTTGTCATTATGGAAGGTAATATGTTGTCGAGATTTTTGTTAGTACAATGGATTATAGCCTTGTCATTATGGAAGGTAGTCTGTTGTCGATATCTTTGTTACTCCAATGGATGGTAGCCTAGTCATTATGGAAGGTAGTTTGTGTACGATATTTTTGTTATTCCAACGGATAGTAGCCTTGTCATTATGAAAGGTAGTCTATTGTCGTGATTTTTGTTACTCTTAGGGATGGTAGCCTTGTCATTATGGAACGTAGTTTGTTGTCGAGATTTTTGTTATTCCAATGGATGGTAGCATTGTCATTATAGAAGGTAGTATATTATCGAGATTTTTGTCACTACAATGGATGGTAGCCTTGTCATTATGGAATGTAGTCTGTTGTCGAGATTTTTGTTATTCCAATGGATGGTAGCATTGTCATTATAGATGGTAGTATATTATCGATATTTTTGTCACTACAATGGATTGTAGCCTTGTCATTACGAAACATAGTCTGTTGTCGAGGTTTTTGTTATTCCAATGGATGGTAGCCTTGTCATTATGAAAGGTATTCTATTGTCAAGATTTTTGTTACTATAATAGATTGTAGCCTTGTCATTCTGGAAGGTAGTCTGTTGTCGAGATTTTTGTTACTCCAATGGATGGTAGCCTTGTAATTATAGAAGGTAGTATATTGTTGAGATTTTTGTCACTACAATGAATGGTAGCCTTGTCATTATGGAAGGTAATATGTTGTCGAGATTTTTGTTAGTACAATGGATTATAGCCTTGTCATTATGGAAGGTAGTCTGTTGTCGATATCTTTGTTACTCCAATGGATGGTAGCGTAGTCATTATGGAAGGTAGTTTGTGTATGATATTTTTGTTATTCCAACGGATAGTAGCCTTGTCATTATGAAAGGTAGTCTATTGTCGTGATTTTTGTTACTCTTAGGGATGGTAGCCTTGTCATTATGGAACGTAGTTTGTTGTCGAGATTTTTGTTATTCCAATGGATGGTAGCATTGTCATTATAGAAGGTAGTATATTATCGAGATTTTTGTCACTACAATGGATGGTAGCCTTGTCATTATGGAATGTAGTCTGTTGTCGAGATTTTTGTTATTCCAATGGATGGTAGCCTTGTCATTATGAAAGGTAGTCTATTGTCAAGATTTTTGTTACTATAATAGATTGTAGCCTTGTCATTTTTGAAAGTAGTCTGTTGTCGAGATTTTGGTTACTCCAATGGATGGTAGCCTTGTAATTATAGAAGGTAGTATATTGTTGAGATTTTTGTCACTACAATGAATGGTATCCTTGTCATTATGGAAGGTAATCTGTTGTCGATATTTTTGTTACTAGAATGGATTGTAGCCTTGTCGTTATGGAAGGTAGTCTATTGTCGATATCTTTGTTACTCCAATGGATGGTAGCCTAGTCATTATGGAAGGTAGTTTGTGTACGATATTTTTGTTATTCCAATGGATGGTAGCCTTGTCATTATGAAATGTAGTCTATTGACGTGATTTTTGTTACTCTAAGGGATGGTAGCCTTGTCATTATGGAAGGTAGTATGTTGTCGATATCTTTATTACTCCAATGGATGGTAGCCTTGTCGTTATGGAAGGTAGTCTGTTGTCGATATCTTTGTTACTCCAATGGATGGTAGCCTAGTAATTATGGAAGGTAGTTTGTGTACGATATTTTTGTTATTCCAACGGATGGTAGCCTTGTCATTATGAAAGGTAGTCTATTGTCGTGATTTTTGTTACTCTTAGGGATGGTAGCCTTATCATTATGGAACGTAGTTTGTTGTCGAGATTTTTGTTATTCCAATAGATGGTAGCATTGTCATTATAGAAGGTAGTATATTATCGAGATTTTTGTCACTACAATGGATGGTAGCCTTGTCATTATGGAAGGTAGTTTGTGTACGATATTTTTGTTATTCCAATGGATGGTAGCCTTGTCATTATGAAATGTAGTCTATTGACGTGATTTTTGTTACTCTAAGGGATGGTAGCCTTGTCATTATGGAAGGTAGTATGTTGTCGATATCTTTGTTACTCCAATGGATGGTAGCCTTGTCATTATGGAAGGTGGTTTGTTGTCGAGATATTTGTTACTCTAAGGGATGATAGCTGGTCATTATGGAACATAGTCTGTTGTCAAGATTTTTGTTATTCCAATGGATGGTAGCCTTGTCATTATAGATGGTAGTATATTATCGATATTTTTGTCACTACAATGGATTGTAGCCTTGTCATTACGGAACATAGTCTGTTGTCGAGGTTTTTGTTATTCCAATTGATGGTAGCCTTGTCATTATGAAAGGTATTCTATTGTCAAGATTTTTGTTACTATAATAGATTGTAGCCTTGTGATTATGGAAGGTAGTCTGTTGTCGAGATTTTTGTTACTCCAATGGATGGTAGCCTTGTAATTATAAAAGGTAGTATATTGTTGAGATTTTTGTCACTACAATGAATGGTAGCCTTGTCATTATGGAAGGTAATATGTTGTCGAGATTTTTGTTAGTACAATGGATTATAGCCTTGTCATTATGGAAGGTAGTCTGTTGTCGATATCTTTGTTACTCCAATGGATGGTAGCCTAGTCATTATGGAAGGTAGTTTGTGTACGATATTTTTGTTATTCCAACGGATAGTAGCCTTGTCATTATGAAAGGTAGTCTATTGTCGTGATTTTTGTTACTCTTAGGGATGGTAGCCTTGTCATTATGGAACGTAGTTTGTTGTCGAGATTTTTGTTATTCCAATGGATGGTAGCATTGTCATTATAGAAGGTAGTATATTATCGAGATTTTTGTCACTACAATGGATGGTAGCCTTGTCATTATGGAATGTAGTCTGTTGTCGAGATTTTTGTTATTCCAATGGATGGTAGCCTTATCATTATGAAAGGTAGTCTATTGTCAAGATTTTTGTTACTATAATAGATTGTAGCCTTGTCATTTTGGAAAGTAGTCTGTTGTCGAGATTTTGGTTACTCCAATGGATGGTAGCCTTGTAATTATAGAAGGTAGTATATTGTTGAGATTTTTGTCACTACAATGAATGGTATCCTTGTCATTATGGAAGGTAATCTGTTGTCGATATTTTGGTTACTAGAATGGATTGTAGCCTTGTCGTTATGGAAGGTAGTCTATTGTCGATATCTTTGTTACTCCAATGGATGGTAGCCTAGTCATTATGGAAGGTAGTTTTTGTACGATATTTTTGTTATTCCAATGGATGGTAGCCTTGTCATTATGAAATGTAGTCTATTGACGTGATTTTTGTTACTCTAAGGGATGTTAGCCTTGTCATTATGGAAGGTAGTATTTTGTCGATATCTTTATTACTCCAATGGATGGTAGCCTTGTCGTTATGGAAGGTAGTCTATTGTCGATATCTTTGTTACTCCAATGGATGGTAGCCTAGTCATTATGGAAGGTAGTTTGTGTACGATATTTTTGTTATTCCAATGGATGGTAGCCTTGTCATTATGAAATGTAGTCTATTGACGTGATTTTTGTTACTCTAAGGGATGGTAGCCTTGTCATTATGGAAGGTAGTATGTTGTCGATATCTTTATTACTCCAATGGATGGTAGCCTTGTCGTTATGGAAGGTAGTCTGTTGTCGATATCTTTGTTACTCCAATGGATGGTAGCCTAGTCATTATGGAAGGTAGTTTGTGTACGATATTTTTGTTATTCCAACGGATGGTAGCCTTGTCATTATGAAAGGTAGTCTATTGTCGTGATTTTTGTTACTCTTAGGGATGGTAGCCTTGTCATTATGGAACGTAGTTTGTTGTCGAGATTTTTGTTATTCCAATGGATGGTAGCATTGTCATTATAGAAGGTAGTATATTATCGAGATTTTTGTCACTACAATGGATGGTAGCCTTGTCATTATGGAATGTAGTCTGTTGTCGAGATTTTTGTTATTCCAATGGATGGTAGCCTTGTCATTATGAAAGGTAGTCTATTGACGTGATTTTTGTTACTCTAAGGGATGGTAGCCTTGTCATTATGGAAGGTAGTATGTTGTCGATATCTTTGTTACTCCAATGGATGGTAGCCTTGTCATTATGGAAGGTGGTTTGTTGTCGAGATATTTGTTACTCTAAGGGATGATAGCTTGTCATTATGGAACATAGTCTGTTGTCGAGATTTTTGTTATTCCAATGGATGGTAGCGTTGTCATTATAGATGGTAGTATATTATCGATATTTTTGTCACTACAATGGATTGTAGCCTTGTCATTACGGAACATAGTCTGTTGTCGAGGTTTTTGTTATTCCAATGGATGGTAGCCTTATCATTATGAAAGGTATTCTATTGTCAAGATTTTTGTTACTATAATAGATTGTAGCCTTGTCATTATGGAAGGTAGTCTGTTGTCGAGATTTTTGTTACTCCAATGGATGGTAGCCTTGTAATTATAGAAGGTAGTATATTGTTGAGATTTTTGTCACTACAATGAATGGTAGCCTTGTCATTATGGAAGGTAATATGTTGTCGAGATTTTTGTTAGTACAATGGATTATAGCCTTGTCATTATGGAAGGTAGTCTGTTGTCGATATCTTTGTTACTCCAATGGATGGTAGCCTAGTAATTATGGAAGGTAGTTTGTGTACGATATTTTTGTTATTCCAACGGATGGTAGCCTTGTCATTATGAAAGGTAGTCTATTGTCGTGATTTTTGTTACTCTTAGGGATGGTAGCCTTGTCATTATGGAACGTAGTTTATTGTCGAGATTTTTGTTATTCCAATGGATGGTAGCATTGTCATTATAGAATGTAGTATATTATCGAGATTTTTGTCACTACAATGGATGGTAGCCTTGTCATTATGGAAGGTAGTTTGTGTACGATATTTTTGTTATTCCAATGGATGGTAGCCTTGTCATTATGAAATGTAGACTATTGACGTGATTTTTGTTACTCTAAGGGATGGTAGCCTTGTCATTATGGAAGGTAGTATGTTGTCGATATCTTTGTTACTCCAATGGATGGTAGCCTTGTCATTATGGAAGGTGGTTTGTTGTCGAGATATTTGTTACTCTAAGGGATGATAGCTTGTCATTATGGAACATAGTCTGTTGTCGAGATTTTTGTTATTCCAATGGATGGTAGCGTTGTCATTATAGATGGTAGTATATTATCGATATTTTTGTTACTACAATGGATTGTAGCCTTGTCATTACGGAACATAGTCTGTTGTCGAGGTTTTTGTTATTCCAATGGATGGTAGCCTTGTCATTATGAAAGGTATTCTATTGTCAAGATTTTTGTTACTATAATAGATTGTAGCCTTGTCATTATGGAAGGTAGTCTGTTGTCGAGATTTTTGTTACTCCAATGGATGGTAGCCTTGTAATTATAGAAGGTAGTATATTGTTGAGATTTTTGTCACTACAATGAATGGTAGCCTTGTCATTATGGAAGGTAATATGTTGTCGAGATTTTTGTTAGTACAATGGATTATAGCCTTGTCATTATGGAAGGTAGTCTGTTGTCGATATCTTTGTTACTCCAATGGATGGTAGCCTAGTCATTATGGAAGGTAGTTTGTGTATGATATTTTTGTTATTCCAACGGATGGTAGCCTTGTCATTATGAAAGGTAGTCTATTGTCGTGATTTTTGTTACTCTTAGGGATGGTAGCCTTGTCATTATGGAACGTAGTTTATTGTCGAGATTTTTGTTATTCCAATGGATGGTAGCATTGTCATTATAGAATGTAGTATATTATCGAGATTTTTGTCACTACAATGGATGGTAGCCTTGTCATTATGGAAGGTACTTTGTGTACGATATTTTTGTTATTCCAATGGATGGTAGCCTTGTCATTATGAAATGTAGTCTATTGACGTGATTTTTGTTACTCTAAGGGATGGTAGCCTTGTCATTATGGAAGGTAGTATGTTGTCGATATCTTTGTTACTCCAATGGATGGTAGCCTTGTCATTATGGAAGGTGGTTTGTTGTCGAGATATTTGTTACTCTAAGGGATGATAGCTTGTCATTATGGAACATAGTCTGTTGTCGAGATTTTTGTTATTCCAATGGATGGTAGCGTTGTCATTATAGATGGTAGTATATTATCGATATTTTTGTCACTACAATGGATTGTAGCCTTGTCATTACGGAACATAGTCTGTTGTCGAGGTTTTTGTTATTCCAATGGATGGTAGCCTTGTCATTATGAAAGGTATTCTATTGTCAAAATTTTTGTTACTATAATAGATTGTAGCCTTGTCATTATGGAAGGTAGTCTGTTGTCGAGATTTTTGTTACTCCAATGGATGGTAGCCTTGTAATTATAGAAGGTAGTATATTGTTGAGATTTTTGTCACTACAATGAATGGTAGCCTTGTCATTATGGAAGGTAATATGTTGTCGAGATTTTTGTTAGTACAATGGATTATAGCCTTGTCATTATGGAAGGTAGTCTGTTGTCGATATCTTTGTTACTCCAATGGATGGTAGCCTAGTAATTATGGAAGGTAGTTTGTGTACGATATTTTTGTTATTCCAACGGATGGTAGCCTTGTCATTATGAAAGGTAGTCTATTGTCGTGATTTTTGTTACTCTTAGGGATGGTAGCCTTGTCATTATGGAACGTAGTTTATTGTCGAGATTTTTGTTATTCCAATGGATGGTAGCATTGTCATTATAGAATGTAGTATATTATCGAGATTTTTGTCACTACAATGGATGGTAGCCTTGTCATTATGGAAGGTAGTTTGTGTACGATATTTTTGTTATTCCAATGGATGGTAGCCTTGTCATTATGAAATGTAGTCTATTGACGTGATTTTTGTTACTCTAAGGGATGGTAGCCTTGTCATTATGGAAGGTAGTATGTTGTCGATATCTTTGTTACTCCAATGGATGGTAGCCTTGTCATTATGGAAGGTGGTTTGTTGTCGAGATATTTGTTACTCTAAGGGATGATAGCTTGTCATTATGGAACATAGTCTGTTGTCGAGATTTTTGTTATTCCAATGGATGGTAGCGTTGTCATTATAGATGGTAGTATATTATCGATATTTTTGTCACTACAATGGATTGTAGCCTTGTCATTACGGAACATAGTCTGTTGTCGAGGTTTTTGTTATTCCAATGGATGGTAGCCTTGTCATTATGAAAGGTATTCTATTGTCAAGATTTTTGTTACTATAATAGATTGTAGCCTTGTCATTATGGAAGGTAGTCTGTTGTCGAGATTTTTGTTACTCCAATGGATGGTAGCCTTGTAATTATAGAAGGTAGTATATTGTTGAGATTTTTGTCACTACAATGAATGGTAGCCTTGTCATTATGGAAGGTAATATGTTGTCGAGATTTTTGTTAGTACAATGGATTATAGCCTTGTCATTATGGAAGGTAGTCTGTTGTCGATATCTTTGTTACTCCAATGGATGGTAGCCTAGTCATTATGGAAGGTAGTTTGTGTACGATATTTTTGTTATTCCAACGGATGGTAGCCTTGTCATTATGAAAGGTAGTCTATTGTCGTGATTTTTGTTACTCTTAGGGATGGTAGCCTTGTCATTATGGAACGTAGTTTATTGTCGAGATTTTTGTTATTCCAATGGATGGTAGCATTGTCATTATAGAATGTAGTATATTATCGAGATTTTTGTCACTATAATGGATGGTAGCCTTGTCATTATGGAAGGTACTTTGTGTACGATATTTTTGTTATTCCAATGGATGGTAGCCTTGTCATTATGAAATGTAGTCTATTGACGTGATTTTTGTTACTCTAAGGGATGGTAGCCTTGTCATTATGGAAGGTAGTATGTTGTCGATATCTTTGTTACTCCAATGGATGGTAGCCTTGTCATTATGGAAGGTGGTTTGTTGTCGAGATATTTGTTACTCTAAGGGATGATAGCTTGTCATTATGGAACATAGTCTGTTGTCGAGATTTTTGTTATTCCAATGGATGGTAGCGTTGTCATTATAGATGGTAGTATATTATCGATATTTTTGTCACTACAATGGATTGTAGCCTTGTCATTACGGAACATAGTCTGTTGTCGAGGTTTTTGTTATTCCAATGGATGGTAGCCTTGTCATTATGAAAGGTATTATATTGTCAAGATTTTTGTTACTATAATAGATTGTAGCCTTGTCATTATGGAAGGTAGTCTGTTGTCGAGATTTTTGTTACTCCAATGGATGGTAGCCTTGTAATTATAGAAGGTAGTATATTGTTGAGATTTTTGTCACTACAATGAATGGTAGCCTTGTCATTATGGAAGGTAATATGTTGTCGAGATTTTTGTTAGTACAATGGATTATAGCCTTGTCATTATGGAAGGTAGTCTGTTGTCGATATCTTTGTTACTCCAATGGATGGTAGCCTAGTCATTATGGAAGGTAGTTTGTGTACGATATTTTTGTTATTCCAACGGATAGTAGCCTTGTCATTATGAAAGGTAGTCTATTGTCGTGATTTTTGTTACTCTTAGGGATGGTAGCCTTGTCATTATGGAACGTAGTTTGTTGTCGAGATTTTTGTTATTCCAATGGATGGTAGCATTGTCATTATAGAAGGTAGTATATTATCGAGATTTTTGTCACTACAATGGATGGTAGCCTTGTCATTATGGAATGTAGTCTGTTGTCGAGATTTTTGTTATTCCAATGGATGGTAGCCTTGTCATTATGAAAGGTAGTCTATTGTCAAGATTTTTGTTACTATAATAGATTGTAGCCTTGTCATTTTGGAAAGTAGTCTGTTGTCGAGATTTTGGTTACTCCAATGGATGGTAGCCTTGTAATTATAGAAGGTATTATATTGTTGAGATTTTTGTCACTACAATGAATGGTATCCTTGTCATTATGGAAGGTAATCTGTTGTCGATATTTTTGTTACTAGAATGGATTGTAGCCTTGTCGTTATGGAAGGTAGTCTATTGTCGATATCTTTGTTACTCCTATGGATGGTAGCCTAGTCATTATGGAAGGTAGTTTGTGTACGATATTTTTGTTATTCCAATGGATGGTAGCCTTGTCATTATGAAATGTAGTCTATTGATGTGATTTTTGTTACTCTAAGGGATGGTAGCCTTGTCATTATGGAAGGTAGTATGTTGTCGATATCTTTATTACTCCAATGGATGGTAGCCTTGTCGTTATGGAAGGTAGTCTGTTGTCAATATCTTTGTTACTCCAATGGATGGTAGCCTAGTCATTATGGAAGGTAGTTTGTGTACGATATTTTTGTTATTCCAACGGATGGTAGCCTTGTCATTATGAAAGGTAGTCTATTGTCGTGATTTTTGTTACTCTTAGGGATGGTAGCCTTGTCATTATGGAACGTAGTTTGTTGTCGAGATTTTTGTTATTCCAATGGATGGTAGCATTGTCATTATAGAAGGTAGTATATTATCGAGATTTTTGTCACTACAATGGATGGTAGCCTTGTCATTATGGAATGTAGTCTGTTGTCGAGATTTTTGTTATTCCAATGGATGGTAGCCTTGTCATTATGAAAGGTAGTCTATTGACGTGATTTTTGTTACTCTAAGGGATGGTAGCCTTGTCATTATGGAAGGTAGTATGTTGTCGATATCTTTGTTACTCCAATGGATGGTAGCCTTGTCATTATGGAAGGTGGTTTGTTGTCGAGATATTTGTTACTCTAAGGGATGATAGCTTGTCATTATGGAACATAGTCTGTTGTCGAGATTTTTGTTATTCCAATGGATGGTAGCGTTGTCATTATAGATGGTAGTATATTATCGATATTTTTGTCACTACAATGGATTGTAGCCTTGTCATTACGGAACATAGTCTGTTGTCGAGGTTTTTGTTATTCCAATGGATGGTAGCCTTGTCATTATGAAAGGTATTCTATTGTCAAGATTTTTGTTACTATAATAGATTGTAGCCTTGTCATTATGGAAGGTAGTCTGTTGTCGAGATTTTTGTTACTCCAATGGATGGTAGCCTTGTAATTATAGAAGGTAGTATATTGTTGAGATTTTTGTCACTGCAATGAATGGTAGCCTTGTCATTATGGAAGGTAATATGTTGTCGAGATTTTTGTTAGTACAATGGATTATAGCCTTGTCATTATGGAAGGTAGTCTGTTGTCGATATCTTTGTTACTCCAATGGATGGTAGCCTAGTCATTATGGAAGGTAGTTTGTGTACGATATTTTTGTTATTCCAACGGATAGTAGCCTTGTCATTATGAAAGGTAGTCTATTGTCGTGATTTTTGTTACTCTTAGGGATGGTAGCCTTGTCATTATGGAACGTAGTTTGTTGTCGAGATTTTTGTTATTCCAATGGATGGTAGCATTGTCATTATAGAAGGTAGTATATTATCGAGATTTTTGTCACTACAATGGATGGTAGCCTTGTCATTATGGAATGTAGTTTGTTGTCGAGATTTTTGTTACTAGAATGGATTATAGTCTTGTCGTTATGGAGGGTAGTCTATTGTCGATATCTTTGTTACTCCAATGGATGGTAGCCTAGTCATTATGGAAGGTAGTTTGTGTACGATATTTTTGTTATTCCAATGGATGGTTGCCTTGTCATTATGAAAGGTAGTCTATTGTCGTGATTTTTGTTACTCTAAGGGATGGTAGCCTTGTCATTATGGAAGGTAGTATGTTCTCGATATCTTTGTTACTCCAATGGATGGTAGCCTTGTCATTATGGAAGGTGGTTTGTTGTCGAGATATTTGTTACTCTAAGGGATGATAGCCTTGTCATTATGGAACATAGTCTGTTGTCGAGATTTTTGTTATTCCAATGGATGGTAGCGTAGTCATTATAGAAGGTAGTATATTATCGATATTTTTGTCACTACAATGGATGGTAGCCTTGTAATTATGGAATGTAGTCTGTTGTCTAGATTTTTGTTATTCCAATGGATGGTAGCCTTGTCATTATGAAAGGTAGTCTATTGTCGAGATTTTTGGTACTATAATAGATTGTAGCCTTTTCATTATGGAAGGTAGTCTATTGTCGAGATTTTTGTTACTCCAATGGATGGTAGCCTTGTAATTATAGAAGGTAGTATATTGTTGAGATTTTTATCACTACAATGAATGGTAGCCTTGTCATTATGGAAGGTAATCTGTTGTCGAGATTTTTGTTACTACAATGGATTATAGCCTTGTCATTATGGAAGGTAGTCTGTTGTCGATATCTTTGTTACTCCAATGGATGGTAGACTAGTCATTATTGAAGGTAGTTTGTGTACGATATTTTTGTTATTCCAATGGATGGTAGCCTTGTCATTATGGAAGGTAGTCTGTTGTCGAGATATTTGTTACTACAATGGATTGTAGCCTTGTCGTTATGGAAGATAGTCTGTTGTCAATATCATCGTTACTCCAATGGATGGTAGCCTAGTCATTATGGAAGGTAGTTTGTGTACGAGATTTTAGTTACTCTAATGGATGGTAGCCTTGTCATTATGGAAGGTAGTCTGTTGTCGAGATTTTTGTTACTCCAATGGATTGTAGCCGTGTAATTATGGAAGGTAGTCTCTTGTTGTTATTTTAGTTACTCCAATGATGGTACCCTTGTCATTATGGAAGGTAGTCTATTGCCGAGATTTTTGTTACTCCATTGCATGGTAGCCTTGTCATTATGGAAGGTAGTGTTTTGTAGATATTTTTGTTATTCGAATGGATGGTAGCCTTGTCATTATGGAAGTTAGTCTATTGTCAAGATTTTTGTTACTCCAATGGATGGTAGCCTTGTCATTATGGAAGGTACTATGTTGTCGATATCTTTGTTACTGCAATGGATGGTAGCCTTGTCATTATGGAAGGTAGTCTATTGTCGAGATTTTTGTTACTCTAACGGATGGTAGCCTTGTTCATATGGAAGGTAGTCTGTTGTCGAGATATTTTTTATTCCAATGGATGGTAGTGTTGTCATTATAGAAGGTAGTATATTGTCGAGATTTTTGTCACTACAATGGATGGTAGCCTTGTCATTATGTAAGGTAGTCTATTGTTGAGATTTTTGTTACTAGAATGGATTGTAGCCTTGTCGTTATGGAAGGTAGCCTATTGTCGATATCTTTGTTACTCCAATGGATGGTAGCCTAGTCATTATGGAAGGTAGTCTGTTGTCGTGATTTTTGTTACTCCAATGGATGGTAGCCTTGTCATTATGGAAGGTACTATGTTGTCGATATCTTTGTTACTCCAATGGATGGTAGCCTTGTCATTATGGAAGGTAGTCTATTGTCGAGAGTTTTGTTACTCTAAGGGATGGTAGCCTTGTCCATATGGAAGGTAGTCTGTTGTCGAGATTTTTGTTATTCCAATGGATGGTAGCGTTGTCATTATAGAAGGTAGTATATTGTCGAGATTTTTGTCACTACAACGGATGGTATCCTTGTCGTTATGTAAGGTAGTCTGTTGTCGAGATTTTTGTTACTAGAATGGATTATAGTCTTGTCGTTATGGAGGGTAGTCTATTATCGATATCTTTGTTACTCCAATGGATGGTAGCCTAGTCATTATGGAAGGTAGTTTGTGTACGATATTTTTGTTATTCCAATGGATGGTTGCCTTGTCATTATGAAAGGTAGTCTATTGTCGTGATTTTTGTTACTCTAAGGGATGGTAGCCTTGTCATTATGGAAGGTAGTATGTTCTCGATATCTTTGTTACTCCAATGGATGGTAGCCTTGTCATTATGGAAGGTGGTTTGTTGTCGAGATATTTGTTACTCTAAGGGATGATAGCCTTGTCATTATGGAACATAGTCTGTTGTCGAGATTTTTGTTATTCCAATGGATGGTAGCGTAGTCATTATAGAAGGTAGTATATTATCGATATTTTTGTCACTACAATGGATGGTAGCCTTGTAATTATGGAATGTAGTCTATTGTCTAGATTTTTGTTATTCCAATGGATGGTAGCCTTGTCATTATGAAAGGTAGTCTATTGTCGAGATTTTTGGTACTATAATAGATTGTAGCCTTTTCATTATGGAAGGTAGTCTATTGTCGAGATTTTTGTTACTCCAATGGATGGTAGCCTTGTAATTATAGAAGGTAGTATATTGTTGAGATTTTTGTCACTACAATGAATGGTAGCCTTGTCATTATGGAAGGTAATATGTTGTCGAGATTTTTGTTACTACAATGGATTATAGCCTTGTCATTATGGAAGGTAGTCTGTTGTCGATATCTTTGTTAGTCCAATGGATGGTAGACTAGTCATTATTGAAGGTAGTTTGTGTACGATATTTTTGTTATTCCAATGGATGGTAGCCTTGTCATTATGGAAGGTAGTCTGTTGTCGAGATATTTGTTACTACAATGGATTGTAGCCTTGTCGTTATGGAAGATAGTCTGTTGTTGATATCATTGTTACTCCAATGGATGGTAGCCTAGTCATTAAGGAAGGTAGTTTGTGTACGAGACTTTAGTTACTCTAATGGATGGTAGCCATGTCATTATGGAAGGTAGTCTGTTGTCGAGATTTTTGTTACTCCGTTGCATGGTAGCCTTGTCATTATGGAAGGTAGTGTTTTGTAGATATTTTTTTTATTCCAATGGATGGTAGCCTTGTCATTATGGAAGGTACTATGTTGTCGATATCTTTGTTACTACAATGGATGGTAGCCTTGTCATTATGTAAGGTAGTCTGTTGTCGAGATTTTTGTTACTAGAATGGATTGTAGCCTTGTCGTTATGGAAGGTAGTCTATTGTCAATATCTTTGTTACTCCAATGGATGGTAGCCTAGTCATTATGGAAGGTAGTTTGTATACCATATTTTTGTTATTCCAATGGATGGTAGCCTTGTAATTATGAAAGGTAGTCTATTGTCATGATTTTTGTTACTCTAAGGAATGGTAGCCTTGTCATTATGGAAGGTAGTATGTTGTCAATATCTTTGTTACTCCAATGGATGGTAGCCTTGTCATTATGGTAGGTGGTCTGTTGTCGAGATATTTGGTACATTAAGGGATGGTAACCTTGTCATTATGGAACATACTATGTTGTCGAGATTTTTAATATTCCAATGGATGGTAGCGTTGTCATTATAGAAGGTAGTTTATTATCGAGATTTTTTTCACTATAATGGATGGTAGCCTTGTCATTATGGAAGGTAGCCTGTTGTCGAGATTTTTGTTATTATAATGGATTGTAGCCTTGTCGTTGTGGAAGGTAGTCTATTTTCGATATCTTTGTTACTCTAATGGATGGTAGCCTAGTCATTATGGAAGGTAGTTTGTGTATGAGATTTTAGTTACTCCAATGGATTGAAGCCTTGTCATTATGGAAGGTAGTCTGTTGTCGAGATTTTTGTTACTCTAAGGGATGGTAGCCTTGTCATTATGGAATGTAGTCTGTTGTCGAGATTTTTGTTATTCCAATGGATGGTAGCCTTGTCATTATGAAAGGTAGTCTATAGTCGAGATTTTTGTTACTATAATAGATTGTAGCCTTGTCATTATGGAAGGTAGTCTGTTCTCGAGATTTTTGTTACTCCAATGGATGGTAGCATCGTAATTATAGAAGGTAGTATGTTGTTGATATTTTTGTCACTACAATGAATGGTAGCCTTGTCATTATGGAAGGTAATCTGTTGTCGAGATTTTTGTTACTACAATGGATTTTAAGCCTTGTCATTATGGAAGGTAGTCTGTTGTCAATATCTTTGTTACTCCAAAGGATGGTAGACTAGTCATTATTGAAGGTAGTTTGTGTATGATATTTTTGTTATTCCAATGGATGGTAGCCTTGTCATTATGAAAGGTAGTCTTTTATCGTGATTTTTGTTACTCTAAGGGATGGTAGCCTTATCATTATGGAAGATAGTATGTTGTCGATATCTTTGTTACTCCAATGGATGGTAGCCTTGTCGTTATTGAAGGTAGTCTGTTGTCGATATCTTTGATACTTCAATGGATGGTAGCCTAGTCATTATGGAAGGTAGTTTGTGTACGATATTTTTGTTATTCCAATGGATGGTAACCTTGTCATTATAAAGGTAGTCTGTTTTTGTGATTTTTGTTACTCTAAGGGATGGTAGCCTTGTCATTATGGAAGGTAGTATGTTGTCGATATCTTGGTTACTTCAACGGATGGTAGCCTTGTCATTATGGAAGGTAGTCTATTGTCCAAATTTTTGTTACTCTTAGGGATGGTAGCCTTGTCATTATGGAACGTAGTTTGTTGTCAAGATTATTGTTATTCCAATGGATGGTAGAGTTGTCATTATAGAAGGTAGTATATTATCGAGATTTTTGTCACTACAATGGATGGTAGCCTTGTCATTATGGAAGGTAGTCTGTTGTTAAGATTTTGGTTACTATAATGGATTGTAGCCTTATCGTTATGGAAGGTAGTTTGTTGTCGATATCTATGTTAGTCCAATGGATGGTAGCCTAGTCATTATGGAAGGTAGTTTGTGTACGAGATTTTAGTTACTTTAATGGATGGTAGCCTTGTCATTATGGAAGGTAGTCTGTTGTCGAGATTTTTTATACTCCAATGGTTTGTAGCCTTGTAATTATGGAAGGTATTCTCTTTTTGATATTTTGGTTACTCCAATGATGGTTCCCTTGTCATTATGGAAGGTAGTCTATTGCCGAGATTTTTGTTACTCCATTGCATGGTAGCCTTGTCATTATTGAAGGTAGTGTGTTGTAGATATTTTTGTTATTCCAATGGATGGTAGCCTTGTCATTATGGTATGTAGTCTGTTGTCGTGAATTTTGTTACTCCAATGTATGGTAGCCTTGTCATTATGGAAGGTACTATGTTGTCGATATCTTCGTTACTCCAATGGATGGTAGCCTTGTCATTATGGAAGGTAGTCTCTTGTCGAGATTTTAGTTACTCTAATGGATGGTAGCCTTGTCATTATGGAAGGTAGTCTATTGTCGAGATTTTTGTTACTCCAATGGATTGTAGCCTTGTCGTTGTGGAAGGTAGTCTGTTGTCGATATCTTTGTTACTCTAATGGATGGTAGCCTAGTCATTATGGAAGGTAGTTTGTGTACGAGATTTTAGTTACTCCAATGGATGGTAGACTTGTCATTATGGGAGGTAGTCTGTTGTCAAGATAATTTATACTTCAATGGATTGTAGCCTTGTCATTATGGAAGGCAGTCTGTTCTCGAGATTTTTGTTACTCTAAGGGATGGTAGCCTTGTCATTATGGAATGTAGTCTGTTGTCGAGATTTTTGTTATTCCAATGGATGGTAGCCTTGTCATTATGAAAGGTAGTCTATTGTCGAGATTTTTGTTACTATAATAGATTGTAGCCTTGTCATTATGGAAGGTAGTCAGTTGTCGAAATTTTTGTTACTCCAATGGATGGTGAACTTGTCATTATAGTAGATAGTATATGGTTGAGATTTTTATCACTATAATGAATGGTACCCATGTCATTATGGAAGGTAATCTGTTGTCGATATTTTTGTTACTACAATGGATTGTAGCCTTGTCATTATGGAAGGTAGTCTGTTGTCGATATCTTTGTCACTCCAATGGATGGTAGACTAGTCATTATCGAAGGTAGTTTGTGTACGATATTTTTGTTATTTCAATGGATGGTAGCCTTGTCATTATGAAAGGTAGTCTGTTGTCGTGACTTTTGTTACTCTAAGGGATTATAGCCTTGTCATTATGGAAAGTAGTATGTTGTCGATATCTTTGTTACTCTAATGGATGGTAGCCTTGTTGTTATGGAAGGTAGTCTATTGTCGATATCTTTGTTACTCCAATGGATGGTAGCCTAGTCATTATGGAAGGTAGTTTGTGTACGATATTTTTGTTATTCCAATGGATGGTAGCCTTGTCATTATGAAAAGTAGTATGTTGTCGTGATTTTTGTTACTCTAAGGGATGGTAGCCTTGTCATTATTGAAGGTAGTATGTTGTCGATATCTTTGTTACTCCAATGGATGGTAGCCTTGTCATTATGGAAGGTAGTCTGTTGTCCATATTTTTGTTACTCTTAGGGATGGTAGCCTTGTCATATTGGAACGTAGTCTGTTGTCGAGATTTTTGTTATTCCAATGGATGGTCGCATTGTCAATATAGAAGGTAGTATATTATCGAGATTTTTGTCACTACAATGGATGGTAGCCTTGTCATTATGGAAGGTAATCTGTTGTTAAGATTTTAGTTACTATAATGGATTGTAGCCTTGTCGTTATGGAAGGTAGTTTGTTGTCGATATCTTTGTTAGTCCACTGGATGGTAGTCTAGTCATTATGGAAGGTAGTTTGTGTACGAGATTTAAGTTACTTTAATGGATGGTAGCCTTGTCATTATGGAAAGTAGTTTGTTGTCGAGATTTTTGTTACTATAATTGATTGTATCCTTGTCATTGTGGAAGGTAGTCTGTTGTCGATATCTTTGTTACTCTAATGGATGGTAGCCTAGTCATTATGGAAGGTAGTTTGCGTACGAGATTTTAGTTACTCCAATGGATGTTAGCCTTGTCATTATGGAAGGTAGTCTATTGTCAAGATAATTTATACTACAAGGGATTGTAGCCTTGTCATTATGGAAGGCAGTCTGTTGTCGAGATTTTTGTTACTCTAAGGGATGGTAGCCTTGTCATTATGGAATGTAGTCTGTTGTCGAGATTTTTGTTATTCCAATGGATGGTAGCCTTGTCATTATTAAAGGTAGTCTATTGTCGAGATTTTTGTTACTATAATAGATTGTAGCCTTGTCATTATGGAAGGTAGTCTGTTGTCGAGATTTTTGTTACTCCAATGGATGGGGCACTTGTCATTATTGAAGGTAGTATATTGTTGAGATTTTTGTCACTACAATGAATGGTAGCCTTGTCATTATGGAAGGTAATCTGTTGTCGAGATTTTTGTTACTACAATGGATTGTAGCCTTGTGATTATAGAAGGAAGTTTGTTGTCGATATCTTTGTCACTCTAATGGATGGAAGACTAGTCATTATTGAAGGTAGTTTGTGTACGATATTTTTGTTATTCCAATGGATGGTAGCCTTGTCATTATGAAAGGTAGTCTGTTGTCTTGATTTTTGTTACTCTAAGGGATGGTAGCCTTGTCATTATGGAAGGTAGTATGTTGTCGATATCTTTGTTACTCCAATGGATGGTAGCCTTGTCGCTATGGAAGGTAGTTTGTGTACGATATTTCTGTTATTCCAATGGATGGTAGATTTTTCATTATGAAAAGTAGTATGTTGTCGTGATTTTTGATACTCTAAGGGATGGTAGCCTTGTCATTATTGAAGGTATTATGTGGGTGATATATTTGTTACTCCAATGGATGGTAGCCTTGTCATTAAGGAAGGTAATCTGTTGTCCGGATTTTTGTTACTCTTAGGGATGGTAGCCTTGTCATTATGGAACGTAGTCTGTTGTCGAGATTTTTGTTATTCCAATGGATGGTAGCGTTGTCAATATAGAAGGTAGTATATTATCGAGATTTTTGTCACTTCAATGTATTGTATCCTTGTCATTATGGAAGGTAGTCTGTTGTTAAGATTTTTGTTACTATAATGGATTGTAGCCTTGTCGTTATGGAAGGTAGTTTGTTGTCGATATCTTTGTTAGTCCAATGGATGGTAGCCTAGTCATTATGGAAGGTAGTCTGTGTACGAGATTTAAGTTACTTTAATGGATGGTAGCCTTGTCATTATGGAAGGTAGTCTGTTGTCGAGATTTTTTATACTCCAATGGATTGTAGCCTTGTAATTATGGAAGGTAGTCTCTTGTTGATATTTTGGCTACTCCAATGATGGTACCCTTGTCATTATGGAAGGTAGTCTATTGCCGAGATTTTTGTTACTCCATTGCATGGTAGCCTTGTCATTATGGAAGGTAGTGTGTTGTAGATATTTTTGTTATTCCAATGGATGGTAGCCTTGTCATTATGGAAGGTAGTCTGTTGTCGTGATTTTTGTTACTCCAATGGATGGTAGCCTAGTCATTATGGAAGGTAATCTGTTGTTAAGATTTTTGTTACTATAATGGATTGTAGCCTTGTCGTTATGGAAGGTAGTTTGTTGTCGATATCTTTGTTAGTCCAATGGATGGTGGCCTGGTCATTATGGAAGGTAGTTTGTGTACGAGATTTAAGTTACTTTAATGGATGGTAGCCTTGTCATTATGGAAGGTAGTCTGTTGTCGAGATTTTTATTACTATAATGGATTGTATCCTTGTCGTTGTGGAAGGTAGTCTGTTGTCGATATCTTTGTTACTCTAATGGATGGTAGACTAGTCATTATGGAAGGTAGATTGTGTACGAGATTTTAGTAACTCCAATGGATGTTAGCCTTGTCATTATGGAAGGTAGTCTGTTGTCAAGATAATTTATACTCCAATGGATTGTAGCCTTGTCATTATGGAAGGCAGTCTGTTGTCGAGATTTTTGTTACTCTAAGGGATGGTAGCCTTGTCATTATGGAATGTAGTCTGTTGTCGAGATTTTTGTTATTCCAATGGATGGTAGCCTTGTCATTATGAAAGGTAGTCTATTGTCGAGATTTTTGTTACTATAATAGATTGTAGCCTTGTCATTATGGAAGGTAGTCTATTGTCGAGATTTTTGTTACTCCAATGGATGGGGGACTTGTCATTATAGAAGGTAGTATATTGTTGAGATTTCTGTCACTACAATGAATGGTAGCCTTGTCATTATGGATGGTAATTTGTGGTCGAGTTTTTTGTTACTACAATGGATTGTAGCCTTGTCATTATAGAAGGAAGTCTGTTGTCGATATCTTTGTCACTCCAATGGATGGAAGACTAGTCATTATTGAAGGTAGTTTGTGTACGATATTTTTGTTATTCCAATGGATGGTAGCCTTGTCATTATGAAAGGTAGTCTGTTGTCGTGATTTTTGTTACTCTAAGGGATGGTAGCCTTGTCATTATGGAAGGTAGTATGTTGTCGATATCTTTGTTACTCCAATGGATGGTAGCCTAGTCATTATGGAAGGTAGTTTGTGTACGATATTTTTGTTATTCCAATGGATGGTAGCCTTGTCATTATGAAAAGTAGTATGTTGTCGTGATTTTTGATACTCTAAGGGAGGGTAGCCTTGTCATTATTGAAGGTAGTATGTTGTCGATATATTTGTTACTCCAATGGATGGTAGCCTTGTCATTATGGAAGGTAGTCTGTTGTCCATATTTTTGTTACTCTTAGGGATGATAGCCTTGTCATTATGGAACGTAGTCTGTTGTCGAGATTTTTGTTATTCCAATGGATGGTAGCGTTGTCAATATAGAAGGTAGTATATTATCGAGATTTTTGTCACTACAATGGATGGTAGCCTTGTCATTATGGAAGGTAGTCTGTTGTTAAGATTTTTGTTACTATAATGGATTGTAGCCTTGTCGTTATGGAAGGTAGTTTGTTGTCGATATCTTTGTTAGTCCAATGGATGGTAGCCTAGTCATTATGGAAGGTAGTTTGTGTATGAGATTTAAGTTACTTTAATGGATGGTAGCCTTGTCATTATGGAAGGTAGTCTGTTGTCGAGATTTTTTATACTCCAATGGATTGTAGCCTTGTAATTATTGAAGGTAGTCTCTTGTTGATATTTTGGCTACTCCAATGATGGTACCCTTGTCATTATGGAAGGTAGTCTATTGCCGAGATTTTTGTTACTCCATTGCATGGTAGCCTTGTCATTATGGAAGGTAGTGTGTTGTAGATATTTTTGTTATTCCAATGTATGGTAGCCTTGTCATTATGGAAGGTAGTCTGTTGTCGTGATTTTTGTTACTCCAATGGATGGTAGCCTTGTCATTATGGAAGGTACTATGTTGTCGATATCTTTGTTACTCCAATGGATGGTAGCCTTGTCATTATGGAAGGTAGTCGATTGTCGATATTTTTGTTACTCTAAGTGATGGTTGCCTTGTCCATATGGAAGGTAGTCTGTTGTCGAGATTTTTGTTATTCTAATGGATGGTAGCATTGTCATTATAGAAGGTAGTATATTGTTGAGATTTTTGTCACTAGAATGGATGGTAGCCTTGTCATTATGTAAGGTAGTCTGTTGTCGAGATTTTTGTTACTAGAATGGATTGTAGCCTCGTCGTTAGGGAAGGTAGTCTATTGTCGATATCTTTGTTACTCCAATGGATGGTAGCCTAGTAATTATGGAAGGTAGTTTGTGAACGATATTTTTGTTATTCCAATGGATGGTAGCCTTGTCATTATGAAAGGTAGTCTATTGTCGTGATTTTTGTAACTCTAAGGGATGGTAGCCTTGTCATTATGGAAGGTAGTATGTTATCGTTATCTTTGTTACTCCAATGGATGGTAGCCTTGTCATTAGGGAAGGTAGTATGTTGTCGAGATTTTTGTTATTCCAATGGATGGTAGCGTTGTCATAATAGAAGGTAGTATATTATCAATATTTTTGTCACTACAATGGATGGTAGCCTTGTCATTATGGAAGGTAGTCTATTGTCGAGATTTTTGTTACTACAATGGATTGTAGCCTTGTCGTTATAGAAGATAGTCTGTTGTCGATATCTTTGTTACTCCAATGGAAGGTAGCCTAGTCATTATGGAAGGTAGTTTGTGTACGAGATTTTAGTTACTCCAATGGATGGTAGCCTTGTCATTATGGAAGGTAGTCTGTTGTCGAGATTTTTTATACTCCAATGGATTGTAGCCTTGTAATTATGGAAGGTAGTCTCTTGTTGATATTTTGGTTACTCCAATGATGGTAGCCTTGTCATTATGGAAGGTAGTTTATTGCCGAGATTTTTGTTACTCCATTGCATGGTAGCCTTGTCATTATGGAAGGTAGTGTGTTGTCGATATTTTTGTTATTCCAATGGATGGTAGCCTTATTATTATGGAAGGTAGTCTATTGTCGTGATTTTTGTTACTCCAATGGATGGTAGCCTTGTCATTATGGAAGGTAGTCTGTTGTCGAGATTTTTGTTACTACAATGGATTGTAGCCTTGTCGTTATAGAAGATAGTCTATTGTCGATATCTTTGTTACTCCAATGGATGGTAGCCTAGTCATTATGGAAGGTAGTTTGTGTACGAGATTTTAGTTACTCCAATGGGTGGTAGCCTTGTCATTATGGAAGGTAGTCTATTGTCGAGATTTTTGTTACTCCAATGGATGGTAGCCTTGTCATTATAAAAGGATATATGTTGTCGAGATTTTTGTCACTATATTGGATGGTAGCCTTGTCATTATGGAATGTAGTTTGTTGTCGAGATTTTTGTTATTCCATTGGATGGTAGCGTTGTCATTATATAAGGTAGTATATTATCGAGATTTTTGTCAGTACAATGGATGGTAGCCTTGTCTTTATGGAAGGTAGTCTATTTTCAAGATTTTTGTTACTACAATGGATTGTAGCCTTGTCGTTATAGAAGGTAGTTTGTTGTTGATATCTTTGTTAGTCCAATGGATGGTAGCCTAGTCATTATGGAAGGTAGTTTGTGTACGAGATTTTAGTTACTTTATTGGATGGAAGCCTTATCATTATGAAAGGTAGTCTGTGTTAGAACAAAGTTTGAATCTACTACCCTAAGTTTAAGTTTTGATGATAACAAAATGAAATGATATATTAATTATGTGATTCATGTAAGAACTATTTGCTACCTTAAAATTACTTTCTGTTTTACAGAAACTCTGATGGGTATCCGCAAGAGTACATCATAATCAGCATCAGAAAATTGGATATCAACATCAGCATCAGAAGATGCTATATCAGATACCAGAATCAGAAGAACAACTCACGCATATGCTGAAGCTTGAAGAACAGATCTGTGCTCAGCACTCTGAACTTTGATAAAGACAACAATAATTCATCAGCACTTAAGCAGCGTCAGAATGAGCCAAAGCCAGAACACGCGTAAGTGGCTACGGTTCTGTGCATTCAAGATGAGTTATTACCAACAGCATCATTCCAGACAAGATCTGCTTAATAAGGAAAGATTGTTATTGGCATTGAATCAGAATTATTGCTCCAACGTTCACTAATTCCAATGCTATATAAACAAGTCAATGAAGATTGAATTGTCTAATGCTCTACAACAATCTACACGCCAAAAAGCTAATCATCATCTTCCTCACTCTCAGTTTGCTAAAAGATCCAAAATTCCTTACTCAATTATTTTAGCAATCTAGTTTCCATAAGCTTAATTTGTGTAGTATCACAGTTGTGATAAAAAGTTTTTTAGAAAACATTCACACACCTAGATTTCAATTTTTTGTAAGAAAGTAATTCCTTGAGAAACCGGTTTGTGGTTTGCTTCAAGAAGGCTTTAGCAGTTGTTAAAGCAGATTGTAATATTTAGTTGAATATAGTGGATTAAGACCTCGTTGGAGAGAGGCGAAATCACCTTGACGGGTGGACTGGAGTAGTTTGAGATCAAACGAACTAGGATAAAAATATCGTGTTCATTGCATTGATTTTCATTTTTACAATTCAACCCCCCTTCTTGTGTTTTTCACTTCTTCAATTGGTATCAGCGCCTGGTTCTGAGCTAAAACACTTAACTGTGTCAGTACAAGATCCAACGTCAGAAAAACACAATGGCAGGAACTTATCATCACACCAGCAATGACAACAATGAAGACAGAGACAGATTCAGCGGCAAACCTCCAGTCTTTGATGGAGAAAATTTTGATTAGTGGAAAGACAGAATTGAAAGCTTCTTTCTGGCACATGATGCTGATCTGTGGGACATGGTGACAGATGGATACACGCACCCTGTAAATGCAAGCGGTCAGAAGATTGATAGGAAAGCAATGACAGACCAACAAAAGCGTGACTTCAAAAAACACCACAAGGCCAGAACCATCCTTCTCAGCGCCATCTCTTATGCTGAATATGAAAAGATCTCTAACAGAGACACAACAAAGAACATGTTTGACTCACTCAGAATGACGCATGAGGGCAACGTTCAGGTCAAAGAAACTAAAGCTCTTGCGCTCATTCAGAAGTATGAGGCATTCAAAATGGAAGAAAGTGATTCCATTGAAACAATGTTCTCAAGATTCCAAATTCTGGTAGCTGGTCTCAAGGTTCTGGACAAAGGATACTCTACTGCTAATCACGTCAAGAAGATCATCAGAAGCTTACCAAAGCAGTGGAGGCCAATGGTTACAGCACTGAAGCTAGCAAAAGATCTCAACAAAATTTCTCTGGAGGAACTTATCAGCTCCCTCAGAAGTCATGAGATAGAGCTAGAAGCTGATGAACCTCAGAAGCAAGGTAAGCCTTTAGCATTAAAATCTAACAAAAAATCTGAGTCTAAAGTTTTGTAGGCAGTTGAAGAAACATCTGATGGATCCTCATCAGAAGAAGACGAACTTTCTATCCTCTCCAGAAGAGTGAATCAACTGTGGAAGCAGAGGCAAAGGAAGTTCAGGAATCCCAGAAGATCTGATCAGAACGAGTCTTCTTCCAGATACAGAAGGACAAATTCTTCCTCTGGATACAAAAGATCTGAAGGCTCCTCAGGAAGCAGAAAGCCAAACACCAAGGACATCATCTGCTATGAGTGTAATGAGCAAGGACACTACAAGAGTGACTGCCCAAAGATTCAGAGGGAAAAGCCCAAAAAGAAGTTTGGAAGAGAAAAGAAGAAAAGTCTCATGGATACATGGGATGACTCTGACTCGTCTGAAGCTGACTCAGAATCAGATGATGAGAGAGCAAACATAGCTCTCATGGCCAACATTTCAGAAGATAGTGAAGCTTCTGAATCATACTCAGAATCAGATACTGAAGACGTATTTCCTGACTTTGCAATTAATTTTACTAACGCTGAATTTGCTGAAAGCCTTAATGAAATTCTGGAAAGGTACCAGCAGATTAGAGTTAAATTCAGAAACCTGAAAAGGAATCTTGAATCTGACTCTGATAAGACTGAGAGTCTTAAATTGGAAAATTCTGAGTTGAGAAATAAAATTTCAAAATTAGAAAATGTTTTACAAAACTCTCAGAAGGAACCAATTTCTGAAACTCCCAGCAGCGCTGATGAGATCATTAAGGAGTATGATCACAGTTTCCAGAAGTTCTTTGCTAAAAGCATAGATAGAAGTAAAATGGCTTCAATGATCTATGGAGTTAGCAGAAACGGCAGGAAGGGAATAGGATACCAAGGTAAGGTTCCTACACCAAAGAATGTAATGGATTTAACCATTAAACACACTCCTCTGAACTCACATTTTGTGTATGGTCACACACATGATAAAAAATACACTAGCAGTAAGTATTCTGTGAAACCAAAATTCAACCAGAGTTTTGATAAATCTAACAAATCAGGACCCAAGAAAATCTGGGTACCTAAGGATAAAATAATACATGTTGCAGATATCTTTAGCAGCAAATCAGAAACACCAGTCATGGTACCTGGACTCTGGCTGCTCGCGACACATGACAGGAAGAAGGCATATGTTCCAAAGCCTGAAACTTAAACCTGGAGGCCACGTTGGCTTTGGAGACAATAAGAGGGGAAAGATCATTGGCTCTGGAACTGTAAGTAATGGAAATCTTCCCTCTATTAATAATGTTCTGCTAGTAGACGGATTAATGCATCATCTGTTATCCATAAGTCAATTAAGTGATAACGGTTATGATATAATCTTTAATCAAAAATCATGTAAAGCTGTTAGTCAGAAAGATGGGACTATCCTGTTTAATGGAAAGAGGAAAAACAACATTTACAAAATCAAACTTTCTGAACTGAAAAGTCAGAATGTAAAGTGTCTTCTGTCTGTTAACAACGAGCAGTGGATCTGGCACAGAAGATTGGGGCATGTTAGTATGAGAAGAATATCTCAGATTAACAAACTCAATCTGGTCAGAGGACTTCCTAATTTGAAGTTCAATTCAGATGCTCTGTGTGAAGCATGTCAGAAAGGCAAGTTTTCAAAACCTTCTTTCAAATATAAAAATGTTGTTTCTACCTCTAAGACATTAGAACTTCTGCACATTGACTTATTTGGACCAGTTAAAACTGCTTCAGTCAGTGGCAAGAAGTATGGGTTAGTAATCGTAGATGACTATAGCAGATGTACATGGGTAAAGTTCTTAAGAAACAAGGACGAGTCACACTTTGTGTTTGTTACCTTCTGTAACCAAGTTCAGAATGAAAAGGATCTTAGAATCGTTAAAGTCAAAAGTGATCACGGTGGAGAGTTTGAAAACAAAGATTTTGAGTCATTCTTTAATGACAGAGGCATTCTGCATGATTTCTCTTGTCCTAGAACTCCCCAACAAAATGGAGTTGTAGAACGAAAGAACAGAACATTGCAAGAAATGGCCAGAACCATGATCAATGAGACAAACGTTGCTAAGATCTTCTGGGCAGAGGCAATAAACACAGCGTGCTACATTCAGAATAGAATCTCAATAAGACCTATTCTGGAAAAGACTCTATATGAATTGTGGAAGAACAGAAATCCCAATATTTCATATTTTCATCCTTTTGGATGTACTTGCTTTATGTTAAATACAAAAAATTATTTGAACAAGTTTGACTCTAAAGCACAGAAGTGTATTATGTTAGGATACTCTGAACGCTCAAGAGGGTACAGAGTATACAATACAGAAACACAGATTGTGGAAGAATCAATCAGTGTTCGTTTTGATGATAAGCTTGACTCTGAAAAGTCAAAGCAGAATGAAGTTTTTGCAGGTATGGAAATTGAATTTACAGGTTCTTAAGACAAGTCATCAGAAGCTCCCAACACAGACACCCGTTCAACATCTGAAAGGAGCACTACTAGCAATCCTACAATAGCTGCTGATCAACCTCAGAAGAGACTACCCAGAAGCAGCTTGGATCATCCAGAAGAAACTATCTTAGGAAGAAAGGAAGATCCAATCAGAACAAGAGAAAGCTTCATAAACTCTGAAGAATCCCTCATGGGACTTGTATCTCTGATTGAACCTTCTTCTATTGATGAAGCACTTCTGGACAACGACTGGATTCTAGCAATGCAAGAAGAGCTGAATCAATTCACCAGAAATGACGTATGGGATCCTGTTCCCAGACCAAAAGGATTCAACGTCATTGGAACAAGATTGGTGTTCAGAAACAAGCTAAATGAACAAGGTGAAGTCATCAGAAACGAGGCACGACTGGTAGCACAAGGTTATAGTCAACAAGAGGGAATAGACTATACAGAAACCTTTGCTTCACTCGCCAGGATATAATCTATCAGACTTTTAATTTCATTTGTTGTTAATAGAGGCATCACTCTGTATCAAATGGATGTCAAGAGTGCATTCTTAAATGGTTATATAGAAGAAGATGTTTATGTGCACCAACCCCCTGGTTTTGAAAATACAAAACATCTAGAACATGTTTTCAAACTAAAGAAGTCACTATATGGTCTGAAACAAGCTCCCAGAGCTTGGTATGAAAGACTAAGTAACTTTCTGTTAGAAAATGAATTCACCAGAGGGAAGGTGGACACTACCTTATTCTGTAAGTCAGTTAAGAATGACATCTTAGTCTATCAAATTTATGTTGATGATATTAATTTTGGATCTACTAATCCTTCTCTTGGAAGAAAATTTGCAAAGTGTATGCAAGCAGAATTTGAGATGAGCCTCATGGGGGAACTAAAATTCTTTCTAGGAATTCAGATCAATCAAACTCCAGAGGGAACTTACATTCATCAGAGCAAATATGTCAGAGATCTTCTGAAGAAATTTAACCTCTCAGAATGTAAGCCATCAAAGATTCCAATGCATCTCACGTGCATTCTGGAAAGAGAAGAGGTAAGCAAAAAGGTAGAACAGAAGGTCTACAGAGGTATGATTGGTTCTCTCCTTTATCTGACAGCTTCAAGGCCTGATATCATATTCAGCGCTTGTATTTGTGCTAGATTCCAATCAGATCCTAGAGAATCTCACTTAACAGCTGTTAAGCGAATTTTCAAGTATCTGAAAGGTACTACTAATCTGGGTTTATTTTATAGAAAATCTAGTGATTACAGCTTAGTAGGCTACTGCGATGCTGACTTTGCTGGAGACAGAGTAGAGAGTAAAAGTACTTCTGGAAGCTGCCAGTTTCTGGGAGAAAATCTGATCTCTTGGTCCAGCAAAAGGCAATCCACAATTGCGCTATCAACAGCAGAAGCTGAGTACATAGCAGCAGCAGGATGCAGCACACAAATTCTCTGGATGAAAAGTCAGCTTGAAGACTTCCAGATTTTTGAGAGTAACATCCCTATACTCTGTGACAATACTTCTGCTATTTGTTTAAGTAAGAATCTCGTTTTACATTCTAGAGATAAGAATATAGAAATAAAACATCATTTCATTAGGGACTATATTCAGAAAGGAATTTTGAACTTAAAATTTATTGATACAGACCATCAATGGGTTGATATCTTCACTAAACCCCTTTCTGAAGATAGATTCAATTTCATTCTGAAACATCTCAGCATGAAAATCTGCCCAGAATGAAAATGTTTTAAGTTTATATATTTATCTTCAGAATGTATTTGTTTTACTGTGAACTTCTGATCAATCTCTTTTCAGAAAGATAGAACATGCAAATTGTATCAGATGCTATTCTTAAAGTTCTGAGCATTTCAACTAAAGGATAGACGTGCTGCTCACTAAATCAAACAAGTGTCATCCAATCATCAGCAAATCTCTGAAGCAGAACGCGTGCATGCTTCTGAGAAGGCAAAATGCTGATTGGGTGCATTGAGACACATGTCTGGTAACTGTTTCAAGTATCTTTCTCAAATCCCCCAAAATCAGCAAGCATTAAATGAAAGTAATCATGTTTTAAAACGTAATCATGATTTTATTTCTTTTTCTTGAAACTGTTTACACTTTCAAAAAGTATTTTTAAATCTATTTAAGCAATTTAACTTCTTTCAATAATCCTTTACCGTTTCTTACAATCTCACAAAAAATTTTCTGCATTTTCTCTGTGTGTTCATCTCTCTCAAAAGAAACCCATTTTTCATTTTTCTCAGAAAAAACCCTAAGTGTGAACATGGCAACCTCTAGCAATGTTTCTGCAGGTTCTCAGAAGAAGGCTTCTTCTGAACAGTACCAAGTTCCATTCAGAACACTCCTTACACCAGTGAAGAATTTGGAAGTGCTGTCTGAACTGATTATTGACTTCTCCAGTCTGAAAGAAAATGGATTTGACTTGACAGAAGAAGTTAGGGCACAGGGATGGGAGAGATATTTTGATAGGTTGGTTGGACCAACATTCCCAGTTTTGGTCAAGGAGTCCTGGATTCATGCGTCCTCATCAATGCATCAAGTCACCTCCTACATAATGGGAAAGAAGATTGTGATCACTGAGGATCACATAGCAAGATTGATTGGATATAGTGGCGGTGGTGTCCGCTGTATCGATATGGATGAAAGATGCTCTGACGTTGGTGTCATTGCAGAGCAGATTTTCACCCATGGGGTTCCCAGCAGCAAGATCAGAGACTTAAAGGATCACCACAGAGTATGGGCGAAGATCATTCTGGGGTGCTTTAATCATAGGAAGCCAACAAGCTCCCCTGATTATATAAATATAGATCAGCAGTTTCTGATCTATTTTGTTAATCAGAAGGTAAAAATCAACTTGGCTCATCTTCTATTTAATCACCTCAGGACCAGCGTCAAGGAGACCAGGGAAGAAGAAAGAACAAAGAGGGATTGGATACCCTTTGGCAGGTTAATTTCAGATATTCTGACAGAGAATAGGCTGATAGAGCACCTCACAGAAGCTCAAGAATTAAGTTCTATTGAACCAACTATTGGCAAGCCTCTGAACGCCAAGAATCTTAAGAAAATGAAACTGATAGAGAATATCAGAAAGGAGCCCAGCGTTACTCCTCTTGCTGACATCACCAGAAGAAGAGCCCCCCTGGACGACTTTCCATTATTTTCTGAGATAGAATCTAAACCAGTGGTGGTTCTCAGATACTTGGACGCTTGCAAGGCTGATGGTACAGATCCCAAGCTGAATATCAAAGATTTGCACCAACCACAACCAGAAGTTACACTGAAGAAGACGAAGAAAAGGAAGGCCACTTCAGAAGGATCATCCCAGCAGACCCCCAAGAAAAGAGGTAATTTATCTGCTGCTTCTGTTTTAAATTCTTCTGCTATTCCAACATCAATCCCAACTCCAGCTTCACATGAAATTCCAATCCCCATACCAACTATTGATGAAACTGAACTAGAAGATGACCCTTCTGAGTCACTGACTCTCAGGAGACCCCGCACCAAACATCCAAAACCCACAACTTCAATAGCATCAGAACTTGACAAAGTTCTGTCCGACATTGATCAACGTGTTTCTGATCACCTCTCAAATAATCCAAACACTGAACCAGAAATTGCCCACTCTCCTCAACCAGAACAACCCCTCTCACCCATACTAGAAGAACCACAAATTCCACAACAACGAGAAATTCAACTAGAAATTCAACCTCATTCTCCATAACCAGCAATTCATCCTCCCTCTCCTCAACCAGAAATTCATCCTCCATCACCTCAACCATCACCTCCACCATCACCTCAACCTGAGTTTCATCATTCTGAAACTCCCTCACCTGAACCTCATTCTCCTCAATCCTTTTAGCCACAACCCTTGGCAATTCAGCTGCCATGTGGAACAACCGTAACAATGGCCCAACTGCTATCCTCGCCAGAAACTACGCCTCCAAATACTCCAAAAACCCCAAACAGTCCAATTATTATTTCTGATTCTCCCACTCCATCTCCCAAACAAACTACAGAAGACCCCAGCAGGACCTTCATCGATTTAACATTCCTTGACCGTCTTGCTGATCTCAAAAATAAAATAGCCATTCCAAAACCAAAATAGCCAGATGTTGGCTCTGGCATTGTGAATTTTGAAACAGGTTTGCAGCAATGGATTGCTTCTCTAAAGCAAGTCTGTCCTGGAATGATTGATCCTGCTGCCTCAGACCAGCTTTGGACATGCTTCAGAATATGGGTACGTGCTGAAGCCCTCAAGTTGCAAGATATGAACTATGAGCAGGCACAACAGAACATCAGCAAGTTGCTGAAGGAAGTTGAAAGTCAGCTGCCACAGGAAGACGTGCTCCTTCTGGATAGTGAGCCATGGTCTGAGAAGCGCCCAACTTCAAAAGTACAGCCAGAAGAAGATTAGACAATTCAAGCTGAAGAGGTTAGACAAGTTGAAGACGTTGCAGAAAGCTCTCAGAAGCTTCCTGCTTCTGATGTTTCTCAAGCTGCCTTGGACAGGCAGACTCTAGAAGAGCTGAAGCTGAATGATATGCGTCTGCAGCAAAGAATGGATGAAAGTGATCGGAAGATGAAGGAAAGGATGGATGTGCAAGACAGAAAGATAGATACAGTAGTCAGCATGGTGCACAAGCAGACTGAAACTGCTGATCAGATTAAGGCAATGCTGGAGACTCTGTTCACACGCTTCCCACCCCAACCTTAGTTTTTCATTCATGATAATCTTCAATGTTTTCTTTTCATATCTTTTGTACTGTTTTGTCTGGCTCTGAATTTTAATATAACAAGTTTTTCTGCTCTGATCGTTTTAGCACATCACCTACACTTTTTGATTGCTGACAAAAAGGGGGAGAACAAGAATGATATTTTTCAATAACGGATTACTGAGACAAAAAGTCTCAAACATTCTAACTCTGATATACTTGAATATGTTTTATGTTTTTGCATAAGTCTACAGGTACAAGAAGTTAATCACCTCTGATACACTGAAGCTCTGATATTCTGATCTGAAGTTCTGATAGTCAAAGCTCTGATATTTTGATCTGAAGCTCTAATATTTTGATGTTCAAAGAAAGTCAATAAAGATCTGATCCTGAAGAACTCTTGGAATTAAAAAGGGAAGTAATAAATTCAGGGGGAGTATCTCCGATCTAAACTCTGATATCTCTTTATCCCTTATATTCGATAACTTCTTATTTAATTCTGATACAACTTATCATTTAGTTATCTCTGATACTTTTCACGCTATTTTCAATTAAAAAATATCTAGTTTTTGTCATCATCAAAAAGGGGGAGATTGTTAGAACAAAGTTTGAATCTACTACCCTAAGTTTAAGGTTTGATGATAACAAAATGAAATGATATATTAATTATGTGATTCATGTAAGAACTATTTGCTACCTAACAATTACTTTCTATTTTACAGAAACTCTGAAGGGTATCAACAAGAGTACATCATAATCAGCATCAGAAAATTGTATATCAACATCAGCATCAGAAGATGCTATATCCGATACTAGAATCAGAAGAAAAACTCACGCTTATGCTGAAGCTTGATGAACAGATCTGCGCTCAACACTCTAAACTCTGATAAAGACAACAACAGTTCATTAGCACTTAAGCAGCGTCAGAATGAGCCAAATCCAGAACACGCGTAAGTGGTAACGGTTCTGTGCATTCAAGATGAGTTATTACCAACGGCATCATTCCAGACAAGATCTGCTTAATAAGGAAAGATTGTTATTGGCATTGAATCAGAATTATTGCTCCAACGTTCACTAATTCCAATGCTATATAAACAAGTCAATGAAGATTGAATTGGCTAATGCTCTACAACAATCTACACGCCAAAAAGCTAATCATCATCTTCCTCACTCTCAGTTTGCTAAAAGATCCAAAATTCCTTACTCAATTATTTTAGCAATCTAGTTTCCATAAGCTTAATTTGTGTAGTATCACAGTTGTGATAAACAGTTTTGTAGAAAATATTCACACACCTAGATTTCAATTCTTTGTAAGAAATTAATTCCTTGAGAAACCGGTTTGTGGTTTGCTTCAAGAAGGCTTTAGCAGTTGTTAAAGCAGATTGTAATATTCAGTTGAATATAGTGGTATAGACCTCTTTGGAGAGAGGCGAAATCACCTTGACGGGTGGACTGGAGTAGTTTGAGATCAAACGAACCAGGATTAAAATATCGTGTTCATTGCATTGATTTTCAGTTTTACAATTCAACCCCCCTTCTTGTGTTTTTCACTTCTTCAGTCTGTTGTCGAGATTTTTTATACTCCAATGGATTGTAGCCTTGTAATTATGGAAGGTAGTCTCTTGTTGATATTTTGGGTATTCCAATGATGGTACCCTTATCATTATTGAAGGTATTCTATTGCCGAGATTTTTGTTACTCCATTGCATGGTAACCTTGTCATCATGGATGGTAGTGTGTTGTCGATATTTTTGGTATTCCAATAGATGGTAGCCTTGTCATTATGGAAGGTAGTCTGTTGTCATGATTGTTGTTACTCCAATGGATGGTAGCCTTGCCATTATTGAAGGTAGTTTGTTATCAATATCTTTGTTTCTCCAATGGATGGTAGCCTTGTCATTATAGAAGGTAGTCTATTTTCGAGATTTTTGTTACTCTAAGGGATGGTAGGCTTGTCCATATGGAAGGTAGTCTGTTGTCAAGATTTTTGTTATTCCAATGGATGGTAGCATTGTCATTATAGAAGGTAGTATATTGTCGGGATTTTTGTCACTACAATGGATGGTAGCCTTGTCATTAGGTAAGGTAGTCTGTTGTCGAAATTTTTGTTACTAGAATGGGTTGTAGCCTTATCGTTATGGAAGGTAGTCTGTTGTCAATATCTTTGTTACTCCAATGGATGGTAGCCTAGTCATTATGGAAGGTAGTTTGTGTAAGATATTTTTGTTATTCCAATGGATGATAGCCTTGTCATTATACAAGGTAGTATATAGTCGTGATTTTTATTACTCTAAGGGATGGTAGCCTTGTCATTATGGAAGGTAGTATGTTGTCGATATCTTTGTTACTCCAATGGATGGTAGCCTTGTCATTATGGAAGGTAGTCTGTTGTCGATATTTTTTTACTCTAAGGGATGTTAGCCTTGTCATTATGGAAGGTAGTCTATTGCCGAGATTTTTGTTACTCCATTGCATGGTAGCCTTGTCATTATGGAATGTAGTGTGTTGTCGATATTTTTGTTATTCCAATGGATGGTAGCCCTGTCATTATGGAAGGTAGTCTCTTGTCGTGATTTTTGTTACTCCAATGGATGGTAGCCTTGTCATTATGTAAGGTGGTCTATTGTCGAGATATTTGTTACTCTAAGGGATGGTAGCCTTGCCATTATGGAACGTAGTCTGTTATCGAGATTTTTGTTATTCCAATGGATGGTAACATTGTCATTATAGAAGGTAGTATATTATCAATATTTTTGTCACTACAATGGATGGTAGCCTTGTCATTATAGAAGGTAGTCTGTTGTCGAGATTTTTGTTACTACAATGGATTGCATCCTTGTCGTTATGGAAGATAGTCTGTTGTTGATATCTTTGTTATTCCAATGGATGGTAGCCTTATTATTATGGAAGGTAGTCTATTGTCGTGATTTTTTTTACTCCAATGGATGGTAGCCTTGTCATTATGGAAGGTAGTCTGTTGTCGAGATTTTTGTTACTACAATGGATTATAGCCTTGTCGTTATAGAAGATAGTCTGTTGTCGATATCTTTGTTACTCCAATGGATAGTAGCCTAGACATTATGGAAGGTAGTTTGTGTACGAGATTTTAGTTACTCCAATGGATGGTAGCCTTGTCATTATGGAAGGTAGTCTGTTGTCGAGATTTTTGTTACTCCAATGGATGGTAGCCTTGTCATTATAGAAGGTAATATATTGTCGAGATTTTTGTCACTATATTGGATGGTAGCCTTGTCATTATGGAACGTAGTCTGTTGTCAAGATTTTTGTTATTCCATTGGATGGTAGCGTTGTCATTATAAAAGGTAGTATATTATCAAGATTTTTGTCACTACAATGGATGGTAGCCTTGTCATTATGAAAGGTAGTCTGTGTCAAGATTTTTGTTACTACAATGGATTGTAGCCTTGTCGTTATGGAAGGTAGTTTGTTGTCGATATCTTTTTTAGTCCAATGGATGGTAGCCTAGTCATTATGGAAGGTAGTTTGTGTACGAGATTTTAGTTACTTCAATGGATGGTAGCCTTGTCATTATGAAAGGTAGCCTGTTGTCGAGATTTTTTATACTCCAATGGATTGTAGCGTTGTAATTATGGAAGGTAGTCTCTTGTTGATATTATGGTTACTCCAATGATGGTACCCTTGTCATTATGGAAGGTAGTCTATTGCCGAGATTTTTGTTACTCCATTGCATGGTAGCCTTGTCATTATTGAAGGTAGTGTGTTGTAGATATTTTTGTTATTCCAATGGATGGTAGCCTTGTCATTATGGTAGGTAGTCTGTTGTCCTTATTTTGTTACTCCAAATGATGGTAACCTTGTCATTATGGAAGGTACTATGTTGTCGTCATCTTCGTTACTCCAATGGATGGTAGCCTTATCATTATGGAAAGTAGTCTATTGTCGAGATTTTAGTTACTCCAATGGATGGTAGCCTTGTCATTATGGAAGGTAGTCTGTTGTCGAGATTTTTCTTACTCCAATGGATTGTATCCATGTAATTATAGAAGGTAGTCTCTTGTCTAGATTTTTGTCACTATAATGGATGGTAGCCTTGTCATTATGGAAGGTAGTCTATTGTCGAGATTTTTGTTACTATAATGGATTGTAGCCTTGTCGTTGTGAAAGGTAGTCTGTTGTCGATATCTTTGTTACTCTAATGGATGGTAGCCTAGTCATTATGGAAGGTAGTTTGTGCACGAGATTTTAGTTACTCCAATGGATGGTAGCCTTGTCATTATGGAAGGTAGTCTGTTGTCGAGATTTTTTATACTCCAATCGATTGTAGCCTTGTCATTATGAAAGGAAGTTTGTTGTCGAGATTTTTGTTACTCTAAGGGATGGTAGCCTTGTCATTAGGGAATGTAGTCTGTTATCGAGATTTTTGTTATTCCAATTGATGGTAGCCTTGTCATTATGAACGGTAGTCTATTGTCGAGATTTTTGTTACTATAATAGATTGTAGCCTTGTCATTATGGAAAGTAGTCTGTTGTCGAAATTTCTGTTACTCCAATGGATGGTGGAATTGTCATTATAGAAGGTAGTATATTGTTGAGATTTTTATCACTACAATGAATGGTAGCCATGTAATTATGGAAGGTAATCTGTTGTCGAGATTTTTATTACTACAATGGATTGTAGCCTTGTCATTATGGAAGGTAGTTTGTTGTCGATATCTTTGTCACTCCAATGGATGGTAGACTAGTCATTATTGAAGGTAGTTTGCGTACGATATTTTTGTTATTCGAATGGATGGTAGCCTTGTCATTATGAAAGGTAGTCTGTTGTCGTGATTGTTGTTACTCTAAGGGATGGTAGCCTTATCATTATGGAAAGTAGTATGTTGTCGATATCTTTGTTACTCGAATGGATGGTAGCCTTGTCGTTATGGAAGGTAGTCTGTTGTCGATATCTTTGTTACTCAAATGGATGGTAGCCTAGTCATTATGGAAGGTTGTTTGTGTACGATATTTTTGTTATTCCAATGGATGGTAGCCTTGTCATTATGAAAGGTAGTCTGTTGTCGTGATTTTTGTTACTCTAAGGGATGGTAGCCTTGCCATTATGGAAGGTAGTATGTTGTCGATATCTTGGTTACTCCAATGGATCGTAGCCTTATCATTATGGAAGGTAGTCTGTTGTCCAGATTTTTGTTACTCTTAGGGATGGTAGCCTTGTCGTTATGGAACGTAGTTTGTTGTCGAGATTTTTGTTATTTCAATGGATGGTAGCATTGTCATTATAAAAGGTAGTATATTATCGAGATTTTTGTCACTACAATGGATGGTAGCCTTTCCATTATGGAAGGTAGTTTGTTGTTAAGATTTTTGTTACTATAATGGATTGTAGCCTTGTCGTTATGGAAGGTAGTTTGTTGTCGATATCTTTGTTAGTCCAACGGATGGTAGCCTAGTCATTATGGAAGGTAGTTTGTGTACGAGATTTTAGTTACTTTAATGGATGGTAGCCTTGTCATTATGGAAGGTAGTCTGTTGTCGAGATTTTTTATACTCCAATGGATTGTAGCCTTGTAATTATGGAAGGTAGTCTCTTGTTGATATTTTGGTTACTCCAATGATGGTACCCTTATCATTATGGAAGGTAGTCTATTGCCGAGATTTTTGTTACTCCATTGCATGGTAGCCTTGTCATTTTTGAAGGTAGTCTATTGCCGAGATTTTTGTTACTCCAATGGATTGTAGCCTTGCCATTATGGAAGGTAGTCTATTGTCGTGATTTTTGTTACTTCAATGGATTGAAGCCTTGTCATTATGGAAGGTAGTCTATTGACGTGATTTTTGTTACTCCAATGGATTGTAGCCTTGTCATTATGGAAGGTACTATGTTTTCGATATCTTTGTTACTCCAATGGATGGTAGCCTTGTCATTATGGAAGGTAGTCTATTGTCGAGATTTTTGTTACTCTAAGGGATGGTAGCCTTGTCCATATGGAAGGTAGTCCGTTGTCGAGATTTTATTATTCCAATGGATGGTAGCTTTGTCATTATAGGAGGTAGTATATTGTCGAGACTTTTGTCACTACAATGGATGGTAGCCTTGTCAATATGGAAGGTTGTATGTGGTCGATATCTTTGTTACTCCAATGAATGGTAGCCTTGTCGTTATGGGAGGTAGTCTGTTGTCGATATCTTTGTTACTCCAATGGATGGTAGCCTAGTCATTATGGAAGGTAGTTTGTGTACGATATTTTTGTTATTCCAATGGATGGTAGCCTTGTCATTATGAAAGGTAGTCTATTGTTGCGAGTTTTGTAACTCTAAGGGATGGTAGCCTTGTCATTATGGAAGGTAATATGTTGTCGATATCTTTGTTACTCCAATGGATGGTAGCCTTCTCATTATGGAAGGTTGTCTGTTTTCGAGATTTTTGTTATTCCAATGGATGGTAGCATTGTCATTATAGAAGGTAGTATATTATCAAGATTTTTGTCACTACAATGGATGGTAGCCTTGTCATTATGGAAGGTAGTCTGTTGTCGAGATTTTTGTTACTACAATGGATTGTAGCCTTGTCATAATGGAAGATAGTTTGTTGTCGATATCTTTGTTACTCCAATGGATGGTAGCCTAGTCATTATGGAAGGTAGTTTGTGTACGAGATTTTAGTTACTCCAATGGATGGTAGCCTTGTAATTATGGAAGGTAGTCTATTGTCGAGATTTTTGTTACTCCAATGGATTGTAGCCATGGAATTATAGAAGGTAGTCTCTTGTCGATATTTTTGTCACAATAATGGATGATAACCTTGTCATTATGGAAGGTAGTCTGTTGTAGAGATTTTTGTTACTATAATAAATTGTATCCTTGTCGTTGTGGAAGGTAGTCTGTTGTCGATATCTTTGTTACTCTAATGGATGGTAGCCTAGTGATTATGGAAGGTAGTTTGTGTACGAGATTTTAGTTACTCCAATGGATGGTAGCCTTGTCATTATGGAAGGTAGTCTGTTGTCAAGATAATTTATACTCCAATGGATTGTAGCCTTGTCATTATGGAAGGCAGTCTATTGTCGAGATTTTTGTTACTCTAAGGGATGGTAGCCTTGTCATTATGGAATGTAGTCTGTTGTCGAGATTTTTGTTATTCCAATGGATGGTAGCCTTGTCATTATGAAAGGTAGTCTATTGTCGAGATTTTTGTTACTATAATAGATTGTAGCCTTATCATTATGGAAGGTAGTCTGTTGTCGAGATTTTTGTTACTCCAATGGATGGTGGACTTGTCATTATAGAAGGTAGTATATTGTTGAGATTTTTGTCACTACAATGAATGGTAGCCTTGTCATTATGGAAGGTAATCTGTTGTCGAGATTTTTGTTACTACAATGGATTGTAGCCTTATCATTATGGAAGGAAGTCTGTTGTCGATATCTTTGTCACTCCAATGGATGGAAGACTAGTCATTATTGAAGGTAGTTTGTGTACGATATTTTTGTTATTCCAATGGATGGTAGCCTTGTCATTATGAAAGGTAGTCTGTTGTCGTAATTTTTGTTACTCTAAGGGATGGTAGCCTTGTCATTATGGAAGGTAGTATGTTGTCGATATCTTTGTTACTCCAATGGATGGTAGCCTTGTCGTTATGGAAGGTAGTCTGTTGTCGATATCTTTGTTACTCCAATGGATGGTAGCCTAGTCATTATGGAAGGTAGTTTGTGTACGATATTTTTGTTATTCCAATGGATGGTAGCCTTGTCATTATGAAAAGTAGTATGTTGTCGTGATTTTTGTTACTCTAAGGGATGGTAGCCTTGTCATTATTGAAGTTAGTATGTTGTCGATATCTTTGTTACTCCAATGGATGGTAGCCTTGTCATTATGGAAGGTAGTCTGTTGTCCAGATTTTTGTTACTCTTAGGGATGGTAGCCTTGTCATTATGGAACATAGTCTGTTGTCGAGATTTTTGTTATTCAAATGGATGGTAGCATTGTCAATATAGAAGGTAGTATATTATCGAGATTTTTGTCACTACAATGGATGGTAGCCTTGTCATTATGGAAGGTAGTCTGTTGTTAAGATTTTTGTTACTATAATGGATTGTAGCCTTGTCGTTATGGAAGGTAGTTTGTTGTTGATATCTTTTTTAGTCCAATGGATGGTTGCCTAGTCATTATGGAAGGTAGTTTTTGTACGATATTTAAGTTACTTTAATGGATGGTAGCCTTGTCATTATGGAAGGTAGTCTATTGCCGAGATTTTTGTTACTCCATTGCATGGTAGCCTTGTCATTATGGAAGGTAGTGTGTTGTAGATATTTTTGTTTTTCCAATGGATGGTAGCCTTGTCATTATGGAAGGTAGTCTATTGTCGTGATTTTTGTTACTCCAATGGATGGTAGCCTTGTCATTATGGAAGGTACTATGTTGTCGATATCTTTGTTACTCCAATGGATGGTAGCCTTGTCATTATGGAAGGTAGTCTATTGTCAAAATTTTTGTTACTCTAAGGGATGGTTGCCTTGTCCATATGGAAGGTAGTCTATTGTCGAGATTTTTGTTATTCCAATGGATGGTAGCATTGTCATTATAGAAGGTAGTATATTGTCGAGATTTTTGTCACTACAATGGATGGTAGCCTTGTCATTAGGTAAGGTAGTCTGTTGTCGAGATTTTTGTTACTAGAATGGATTGTAGCCTTGTCGTTATGGAAGGTAGTCTATTGTCGATATCTTTGTTACTCCAATGGATGGTAGCCTAGTCATTATGGAACGTAGTTTGTGTACGATATTTTTGTTATTCCAATGGATGGTAGCCTTGTCATTATGAAAGGTAGTCTATTAACGTGATTTTTGTTACTCTAAGGGACGGCAGCCTTGTCATTATGGAAGGTAGTATGTTATCGATATCTTTGTTACTCCAATGGATAGTAGCCTTGTCATTATGGAAGGTAGTCTGTTGTCGAGATTTTTGTTATTCCAATGGATGGTAGCGTTGTCATTATAAAAGGTAGTATATTATCAAGATTTTTGTCACTACAATGGATGGTAGCCTTGTCATTATGGAAGGTAGTCTGTTGTCGAGATTTTTGTTACTACAATGGATTGTAGCCTTGTCATAATGGAAGATAGTTTGTTGTCGATATCTTTGTTACTCCAATGGATGGTAGCCTAGTCATTATGGAAGGTAGTTTGTGTACGAGATTTTAGTTACTCCAATGGATGGTAGCCTTGTCATTATGGAAGGTAGTCTATTGTCGAGAGTTTTGTTACTCCAATGGATTGTAGCCATGGAATTATAGAAGGTAGTCTCTTGTCGAGATTTTTGTCACAATAATGGATGATAACCTTGTCATTATGGAAGGTAGTCTGTTGTAGAGATTTTTGTTACTATAATAAATTGTATCCTTGTCCTTGTGGAAGGTAGTCTGTTGTCGATATCTTTGTTACTCTAATGGATGGTAGCCTAGTGATTATGGAAGGTAGTTTGTGTACGAGATTTTAGTTACTCCAATGGATGGTAGCCTTGTCATTATGGAAGGTAGTCTATTGTCAAGATAATTTATACTCCAATGGATTGTAGCCTTGTCATTATGGAAGGCAGTCTATTGTCGAGATTTTTGTTACTCTAAGGGATGGTAGCCTTGTCATTATGGAATGTAGTCTGTTGTCGAGATTTTTGTTATTCCAATGGATGGTAGCCTTGTCATTATGAAAGGTAGTCTATTGTCGAGATTTTTGTTACTATAATAGATTGTAGCCTTATCATTATGGAAGGTAGTCTGTTGTCGAGATTTTTGTTACTACAATGGACGGTGGACTTGTCATTATAGAAGGTAGTATATTGTTGAGATTTTTGTCACTACAATGAATGATAGCCTTGTCATTATGGAAGGTAATCTGTTGTCGAGATTTTTGTTACTACAATGGATTGTAGCCTTATCATTATGGAAGGAAGTCTGTTGTCGATATCTTTGTCACTCCAATGGATGGAAGACTAGTCATTATTGAAGGTAGTTTGTGTACGATATTTTTGTTATTCCAATGGATGGTAGCCTTGTCATTATGAAAGGTAGTCTGTTGTCGTAATTTTTGTTACTCTAAGGGATGGTAGCCTTGTCATTATGGAAGGTAGTATGTTGTCGATATCTTTGTTACTCCAATGGATGGTAGCCTTGTCGTTATGGAAGGTAGTCTGTTGTCGATATCTTTGTTACTCCAATGGATGGTAGCCTAGTCATTATGGAAGGTAGTTTGTGTACGATATTTTTGTTATTCCAATGGATGGTAGCCTTGTCATTATGAAAAGTAGTATGTTGTCGTGATTTTTGTTACTCTAAGGGATGGTAGCCTTGTCATTATTGAAGGTAGTATGTTGTCGATATCTTTGTTACTCCAATGGATGGTAGCCTTGTCATTATGGAAGGTAGTCTGTTGTCCAGATTTTTGTTACTCTTAGGGATGGTAGCCTTGTCATTATGGAACGTAGTCTGTTGTCGAGATTTTTGTTATTCAAATGGATGGTAGCATTGTCAATATAGAAGGTAGTATATTATCGAGATTTTTGTCACTACAATGGATGGTAGCCTTGTCATTATGGAAGGTAGTCTGTTGTTAAGATTTTTGTTACTATAATGGATTGTAGCCTTGTCGTTATGGAAGGTAGTTTGTTGTTGATATCTTTGTTAGTCCAATGGATGGTAGCCTAGTCATTATGGAAGGTAGTTTTTGTACGATATTTAAGTTACTTTAATGGATGGTAGCCTTGTCATTATGGAAGGTAGTCTATTGCCGAGATTTTTGTTACTCCATTGCATGGTAGCCTTGTCATTATGGAAGGTAGTGTGTTGTAGATATTTTTGTTTTTCCAATGGATGGTAGCCTTGTCATTATGGAAGGTAGTCTATTGTCGTGATTTTTATTACTGCAATGGATGGTAGCCTTGTCATTATGGAAGGTACTATGTTGTCGATATCTTTGTTACTCCAATGGATGGTAGCCTTGTCATTATGGAAGGTAGTCTATTGTCAAAAATTTTGTTACTCTAAGGGATGGTTGCCTTGTCCATATCGAAGGTAGTCTATTGTCGAGATTTTTGTTATTCCAATGGATGGTAGCATTGTCATTATAGAAGGTAGTATATTGTCGAGATTTTTGTCACTACAATGGATGGTAGCCTTGTCATTAGGTAAGGTATTCTGTTGTCGAGATTTTTGTTACTAGAATGGATTGTAGCCTTGTCGTTATGGAAGGTAGTCTATTGTCGATATCTTTGTTACTCCATTGGATGGTAGCCTAGTCATTATGGAAGGTAGTTTGTGTATGATATTTTTGTTATTTCAATGGATGGTAGCCTTGTCATTATGAAAGGTAGTCTATTGTCGTGATTTTTGTTACTCTAAGGGACGGCAGCCTTGTCATTATGGAAGGTAGTATGTTATCGATATCTTTGTTACTCCAATGGATAATAGCCTTGTCATTATGGAAGGTAGTCTGTTGTCGAGATTTTTGTTATTCCAATGGATGGTAGCGTTGTCATTATAAAAGGTAGTATATTATCAATATTTTTGTCACTACAATGGATGGTAGCCTTGTCATTATGGAAGGTAGTCTATTGTCGAGATTTTTGTTACTACAATGGATTGTAGCCTTGTCATTATAGAAGATAGTCTGTTGTTGATATCTTTGTTACTCCAATGGAAGGTAGCCTAGTCATTATGGAAGGTAGTTTGTGTATGAGATTTTAGTTACTCCAATGGATGGTAGCCTTGTCATTATGGAAGGTAGTCTGTCGTCGAGATTTTTTATACTCCAATGGATTGTAGCATTGTAATTATGGAAGGTAGTCTCTTGTTGATATTTTGGTTACTCCAATGATGGTACCCTTGTCATTATGGAAGGTGGTTTATTGCCGAGATTTTTGTTACTCCATGGCATGATAGCCTTGTCATTATGGAAGGTAGTGTGTTGTCAATATTTTTGTTATTCCAATGGATGGTAGCCTTATTATTATGGAAGGTAGTCTATTGTCGTGATTTTTTTTACTCCAATGGATGGTAGCCTTGTCATTATGGAAGGTAGTTTTTTTTCGAGATTTTTGTTACTTCAATGGATTGTAGCCTTGTCATTTTAGAAGATATTCTGTTGTCGATATCTTTGTTACTCCAATGGATGGTAGTGTAGTCATTATGGAAGGTAGTTTGTGTACGAGATTTTAGTTACTCCAATGGATGGTAGCCTTGTCATTATGGAAGGTAGTCTGTTGTCGAGATTTTTGTTACTCCAATGAATGGTAGCCTTGTCATTATAGAAGGTAATATATTGTCGAGATTTTTGTCACTATATTGGATGGTAGCCTTGTCATTACGGAATGTAGTCTGTTGTCGAGATTTTTGTTATTCCATTGGATGGTAGCGTTGTCATTATATAAGGTAGTATATTATCGAGATTTTTGTCAGTACAATGGATGGTAGCCTTGTCATTATGGAAGGTAGTCTGTTGTCAAGATTTTTGTTACTACAATGGATTGTAGCCTTGTCATTATGTAAGGTAGTCTGTTGTCGAGATTTTTGTTACTAGAATGGATTGTAGCCTCGTCGTTATGGAAGGTAGTCTATTGTCGATATCTTTGTTACTCCAATGGATGGTAGCCTAGTCATTATGGAAGGTAGTTTGTGTACGATATTTTTGTTATTCCAATGGATGGTAGCCTTGTCATTATGAAAGGTAGTCTATTGTCGTGATTTTTGTTACTCTAAGGGATGGCAGCCTTGTCATTATGGAAGGTAGTTTGTTATCGATATCTTTGTTACTCCAATGGATAGTAGCCTTGTCATTATGGAAGGTAGTCTGTTGTCGAGATTTTTGTTATTCCAATGGATGGTAGCGTTGTCATTATAGAAGGTAGTATATTATCAATATTTTTGTCACTACAATGGATGGTAGCCTTGTCATTATGGAAGGTAGTCTATTGTCGAGATTTTTGTTACTACAATGGATTGTAGCCTTGTCGTTATGGAAGATAGTCTGTTGTCGATATCTTTGTTACTCCAATGGAAGGTAGCCTAGTCATTATGGAAGGTAGTTTGTGTATGAGATTTTAGTTACTCCAATGGATGGTAGCCTTGTCATTATGGAAGGTAGTCTGTTGTCGAGATTTTTTATACTCCAATGGATTGTAGCATTGTAATTATGGAAGGTAGTTTCTTGTTGATATTTTGGTTACTCCAATGATGGTACCCTTGTCATTATGGAAGGTGGTTTATTGCCGAGATTTTTGTTACTCCATGGCATGATAGCCTTGTCATTATGGAAGGTAGTGTGTTGTCGATATTTTTGTTATTCCAATGGATGGTAGCCTTATTATTATGGAAGGTAGTCTATTGTCGTGATTTTTTTTACTCCAATGGATGGTAGCCTTGTCATTATGGAAGGTAGTTTTTTTTCGAGATTTTTGTTACTTCAATGGATTGTAGCCTTGTCATTTTAGAAGATATTCTGTTGTCGATATCTTTGTTACTCCAATGGATGGTAGTGTAGTCATTATGGAAGGTAGTTTGTGTACGAGATTTTAGTTACTCCAATGGATGGTAGCCTTGTCATTATGGAAGGTAGTCTGTTGTCGAGATTTTTGTTACTCCAATGAATGGTAGCCTTGTCATTATAGAAGGTAATATATTGTCGAGATTTTTGTCACTATATTGGATGGTAGCCTTGTCATTACGGAATGTAGTCTGTTGTCGAGATTTTTGTTATTCCATTGGATGGTAGCGTTGTCATTATATAAGGTAGTATATTATCGAGATTTTTGTCAGTACAATGGATGGTAGCCTTGTCATTATGGAAGGTAGTCTGTTGTCAAGATTTTTGTTACTACAATGGATTGTAGCCTTGTCATTATGTAAGGTAGTCTGTTGTCGAGATTTTTGTTACTAGAATGGATTGTAGCCTCGTCGTTATGGAAGGTAGTCTATTGTCGATATCTTTGTTACTCCAATGGATGGTAGCCTAGTCATTATGGAAGGTAGTTTGTGTACGATATTTTTGTTATTCCAATGGATGGTAGCCTTGTCATTATGAAAGGTAGTCTATTGTCGTGATTTTTGTTACTCTAAGGGATGGCAGCCTTGTCATTATGGAAGGTAGTTTGTTATCGATATCTTTGTTACTCCAATGGATAGTAGCCTTGTCATTATGGAAGGTAGTCTGTTGTCGAGATTTTTGTTATTCCAATGGATGGTAGCGTTGTCATTATAGAAGGTAGTATATTATCAATATTTTTGTCACTACAATGGATGGTAGCCTTGTCATTATGGAAGGTAGTCTATTGTCGAGATTTTTGTTACTACAATGGATTGTAGCCTTGTCGTTATGGAAGATAGTCTGTTGTCGATATCTTTGTTACTCCAATGGAAGGTAGCCTAGTCATTATGGAAGGTAGTTTGTGTATGAGATTTTAGTTACTCCAATGGATGGTAGCCTTGTCATTATGGAAGGTAGTCTGTTGTCGAGATTTTTTATACTCCAATGGATTGTAGCATTGTAATTATGGAAGGTAGTCTCTTGTTGATATTTTGGTTACTCCAATGATGGTACCCTTGTCATTATGGAAGGTGGTTTATTGCCGAGATTTTTGTTACTCCATGGCATGATAGCCTTGTCATTATGGAAGGTAGTGTGTTGTCGATATTTTTGTTATTCCAATGGATGGTAGCCTTATTATTATGGAAGGTAGTCTATTGTCGTGATTTTTATTACTCCAATGGATTGTAGCCTTGTCATTATGGAAGGTAGTTTGTTTTCGAGATTTTTGTTACTACAATGGATTGTAGCCTTGTCTTTTTAGAAGATATTCTGTTGTCGATATCTTTGTTACTCCAATGGATGGTAGCGTAGTCATTATGGAAGGTAGTTTGTGTACGAGATTTTAGTTACTCCAATGGATGGTAGCCTTGTCATTATGGAAGGTAGTCTGTTGTCGAGATTTTTGTTACTCCAATGAATGGTAGCCTTGTCATTATAGAAGGTAATATATTGTCGAGATTTTTGTCACTATATTGGATGGTAGCCTTGTCATTACGGAACGTAGTCTGTTGTCGAGATTTTTGTTATTCCATTGGATGGTAGCGTTGTCATTATATAAGGTAGTATGTTATTGAGATTTTTGTCAGTACAATGGATGGTAGCCTTGTCATTATGGAAGGTAGTCTGTTGTCAAGATTTTTGTTACTACAATGGATTGTAGCCTTGTCGTTATGGAAGGTAGTTGGTTACTGATATCTTTGTTAGTCCAATGGATGGTAGCCTAGTCATTGTGGAAGGTAGTAAGTGTATGAGATTTTAGTTACTTTAATGGATGGAAGCCTTGTCATTATGAAAGGTAGTCTGTTGTCGAGATTTTTTATACTCCAATGGATTGTAGCCTTGTAATTATGGAAGGTAGTCTCTTGTTGATATTTTAGTTACTCCAATGATGGTACCCTTATCATTATGGAAGGTAGTCTATTGCTGAGATTTTTGTTACTCCATTGCATGGTAACCTTGTCATTAAGGAAGGTAATGTGTTGTCGATATTTTTGTTATTCCAATACATGGTAGCCTTGTCATTATGGAAGGTAGTCTGTTGTCATGATTTTTGTTACTCCAGTGGATGGTAGCCTTGCCATTATGCAAGGTAGTACGTTATCAATATCTTTGTTTCTCCAATGGATGGTAGCCTTGTCATTATAGAAGGTAGTCTATTATCGAGATTTTTGTTACTCTAAGGGATGGTAGCCTTGTCCATATGGAAGGTAGTCTGTTGTCGAGATTTTTGTTATTCCAATGGATGGTAGCATTGTCATTATAGAAGGTAGTATATTGTCGAGATTTTTGTCACTACAATGGATGGTAGCCTTGTCATTAGGTAAGGTAGTCTGTTGTCGAGATTTTTGTTACTAGAATGGATTGTAGCCTTGTCGTTATGGAAGGTAGTCTATTGTCGATATCTTTGTTACTCCAATGGATGGTAGCCTAGTCATTATGGAAGGTAGTTTGTGTACGATATTTTTGTTATTCCAATGGATGGTAGCCTTGTCATTATAAAAGGTAGTCTATTGTCGTGATGTTTGTTACTCTAAGGGATGGTAGCCTTGTAATTATGGAAGGTAGTATGTTGTCGATATCTTTGTTACTCCAATGGATGGTAGCCTTGTCATTAGGGAAGGTAGTCTGTTGTCGATATTTTTTTTACTCTAAGGGATGGTAGCCTTGTCATTATGGAAGGTAGTCTATTGCCGAGATTTTTGTTACTCCATTGCATGGTAGCCTTGTCATTATGGAAGGTAGTGTGTTGTCGATATTTTTGTTATTCCAATGGATGGTAGCCCTGTCTTTAAGGAAGGTAGTCTCTTGTCGTGATTTTTGTTACTCCAATGGATGGTAGCCTTGTCATTATGTAAGGTGGTCTGTTGTCGAGATATTTGTTACTCTAAGGGATGGTAGCCTTGCCATTATGGAATGTAGTCTGTTATCGAGATTTTTGTTATTCCAATGGATGGTAGAGTTGTCATTATAGAAGGTAGTATATTATCGATATTTTTTCACTATAATGGATGGTAGCCTTGTTATTATGGAAGGTAGTCTGTTTTCGAGATTTTTGTTACTACAATGGATTGTAGCCTTGTCGTTATGGAAGGTAGTTTGTTGTCGATATCTTTGTTAGTCCAATGGATGGTAGCCTAGTCATTATGGAAGGTAGTTTGTGTACGAGATTTTAGTTACTTTAATGGATGGTAGCCTTGTCATTATGAAAGGTAGTCTGTTGTCGAGATTTTTTATACTCCAATGGATTGTAGCCTTGTAATTATGGAAGGTAGTCTCTTATTGATATTTTGGTTACTCCAATGATGGTACCCTTGTCATTATGGAAGGTAGTCTATTGCCGAGATTTTTGTTACTCCATTGCATGGTAGCCTTGTCATTATGGAAGGTAGTGTGTTGTCGATATTTTTGTTATTCCAATAGATGGTAGCCTTGTCATTATGGAAGATAGTCTGTTGTCATGATTTTTGTTACTCCAATGGATGGTAGCCTTGCCATTATGGAAGGTAGAATGTTATCGATATCTTTGTTTCTCCAATGGATGGTAGCCTTGTCATTATAGAAGGTAGTCTATTGTCGAGATTTTTGTTACTCTAAGGTATGGTAGCCTTGTCCATATGGAAGGTAGTCTGTTGTCGAGATTTTTGTTATTCCAATGGATGGTAGCGTTGTCATTATAGAAGGTAGTATATTGTCGAGATTTTTGTCACTACAATGGATGGTAGCCTTGTCATTAGGTAAGGTAGTCTGTTGTCGAGATTTTTGTTACTAGAATGGATTGTAGCCTTGTCGTTATGGAAGGTAGTCTATTGTCGATATCTTTCTTACTCCAATGGATGGTAGCCTAGTAATTAGGGAAGGTAGTTTGTGTATGATATTTTTGTTATTCCATTGGATGATAGCCTTGTCATTATGAAAGGTAGTCTATTGTCGTGATTTTTATTAATCTAAGGGATGGTAGCCTTGTCATTATGGAAGGTAGTATGTTGTCGATATCTTTGTTACTCCAATGGATGGTAGCCTAGTCATTATGGAAGGTAGTTTGTGTACGAGATTTTAGTTACTTTAATGGATGGTAGCCTTGTCATTATGAAAGGTAGTCTGTTGTCGAGATTTTTTATACTCCAATGGATTGTAGCCTTGTAATTATGGAAGGTAGTCTCTTGTTGATATTTTGGTTACTCCAATGATGGTACCCTTGTCATTATGGAAGGTAGTCTATTGCCGAGATTTTTGTTACTCCATTGCATGGTAGCCTTGTCATTATGGAAGGTAGTGTGTTGTCGATATTTTTGTTATTCCAATAGATGGTAGCCTTGTCATTATGAAAGGTAGTCTATTGTCGTGATTTTTATTACTCTAAGGGATGGTAGCCTTGTCATTATGGAAGGTAGTATATTGTCGATATCTTTTTTACTCCAATGGATGGTAGCCTTGTCATTATGGAAAGTAGTCTGTTATCGATATTTTTTTTACTCTAAGGGATGGTAGCCTTGTCATTATGGAAGGTAGTCTATTGCCGAGATTTTTGTTACTCCATTGCATGGTAGCCTTGTCATTATGGAAGGTGGTGTGTTGTCGATATTTTTGTTATTCCAATGGATGGTAGCCCTGTCATTATGGAAGGTAGTCTCTTGTCGTGATTTTTGTTACTTCAATGGATGGCAGCCTTGTCATTATGTAAGGTGGTCTGTTGTCGAGATATTTGTTACTCTAAGGGATGGTAGCCTTGCCATTATGGAACGTAGTCTGTTATCGAGATTTTTGTTATTCCAATGGATGGTAGCGTTGCCATTATAGATGGTTGTATATTATCGATATTTTTTTCACTATAATGGATGGTAGCCTTGTCCTTATGGAAGGTAGTCTGTTGTCGAGATTTTTGTTACTACAATGGATGGTAGCCTTGTCATTATAGAAGGTAATATATTGTCGAGATTTTTGTCACTATATTGGATGGTAGCCTTGTCATTATGGAACGTAGTCTGTTGTCGAGATTTTTGTTATTCCATTGGATGGTAGCGTTGTCATTATAGAAGGTAGTATATTATCGTGATTTTTGTCACTACAATGGATGGTAGCCTTGTCATTATGGAAGGTAGTCTGTTGTCAAGATTTTTGTTACTACAATGGATTGTAGCCTTGTCGTTATGGAAGGTAGTTTGTTGTCGATATCTTTGTTAGTCCAATGGATGGTAGCCTAGTCATTATGGAAGGTAGTTTGCGTACGAGATTTTAGTTACTTTAATGGATGGTAGCCTTGTCATTATGAAAGGTAGTCTGTTGTCGAGATTTTTTATACTCCAATGGATTGTAGCCTTGTAATTATGGAAGGTAGTCTCTTGTTGATATTTTGGTTACTCCAATGATGGTACCCTTGTCATTATGGAAGGTAGTCTATTGCCGAGATTTTTGTTACTCCATTGCATGGTAGCCTTGTCATTATGGAAGGTAGTGTGTTGTCGATATTTTTGTTATTCCAATAGATGGTAGCCTTGTCATTATGGAAGGTAGTCTGTTGTCATGATTTTTGTTACTCCAATGGATGGTAGCCTTGCCATTATGGAAGGTAGAATGTTATCGATATCTTTGTTTCTCCAATGGATGGTAGCCTTGTCATTATAGAAGGTAGTCTATTGTCGAGATTTTTGTTACTCTAAGGTATGGTAGCCTTGTCCATATGGAAGGTAGTCTGTTGTCGAGATTTTTGTTATTCCAATGGATGGTAGCATTGTCATTATAGAAGGTAGTATATTGTCGAGATTTTTGTCACTACAATGGATGGTAGCCTTGTCATTAGGTAAGGTAGTCTGTTGTCGAGATTTTTGTTACTAGAATGGATTGTAGCCTTGTCGTTATGGAAGGTAGTCTATTGTCGATATCTTTGTTACTCCAATGGATGGTAGCCTAGTCATTATGGAAGGTAGTTTGTGTATGATATTTTTGTTATTCCAATGGATGATAGCCTTGTCATTACGAAAGGTAGTCTATTGTCGTGATTTTTATTACTCTAAGGGATGGTAGCCTTGTCATTATGGAAGGTAGTATGTTGTCGATATCTTTGTTACTCCAATGGATGGTAGCCTTGTCATTATGGAAGTTAGTCTGTTATCGATATTTTTTTTACTCTAAGGGATGGTAGCCTTGTCATTATGGAAGGTAGTCTATTGCCGAGATTTTTGTTACTCCATTGCATGGTAGCCTTGTCATTATGGAAGGTGGTGTGTTGTCGATATTTTTGTTATTCCAATGGATGGTAGCCCTGTCATTATGGAAGGTAGTCTCTTGTCGTGATTTTTGTTACTCCAATGGATGGCAGCCTTGTCATTATGTAAGGTGGTCTGTTGTCGAGATATTTGTTCCTCTAAGGGATGGTAGCTTTGCCATTATGGAACGTACTCTGTTATCGAGATTTTTGTTATTCCAATGGATGGTAGCGTTGCCATTATAGATGGTTGTATATTATCGATATTTTTTTCACTACAATGGATGGTAGCCTTGTCATTATGGAAGGTAGTCTGTTGTCGAGATTTTTGTTACTACAATGGATTGTAGCCTTGTCGTTATGGAAGATAGTCTGTTGTCGATATCTTTGTTATTCCAAGGGATGGTAGCCTTATTATTATGGAAGGTAGTCTATTGTCGTGATTTATGTTACTCCAATGGATGGTAGCCTTGTCATTATGGAAGGTAGTCTGTTGTCTAGATTTTTGTTTTTACAATGGATTGTAGCCTTGTCGTTATAGAAGATAGTCTGTTGTCGATATCTTTGTTACTCCAATGGATGGTAGCCTAGTCATTAAGGAAGGTAGTTTGTGTACGAGATTTTAGTTACTCTAATGGATGGTAGCCTTGTCATTATGGAAGGTAGTCTGTTGTCGAGATTTTAGTTACTCCAATGGATGGTAGCCTTGTCATTATAGAAGGTAATATATTGTCGAGATTTTTGTCACTATATTGGATGGTAGCCTTGTCATTATGGAACGTAGTCTGTTGTCGAGATTGTTGTTATTCCATTGGATGGTAGCGTTGTAATTATTGAAGGTAGTATATTATCGTGATTTTTGTCACTACAATGGATGGTAGCCTTGTCATTATGGAAGGTAGTCTGTTGTCATGATTTTTGTTACTACAATGGATTGTAGCCTTGTCGTTATGGAAGGTAGTTTGTTGTCGATATCTTTGTTAGTCCAATGGATGGTAGCCTAGTCATTATGGAAGGTAGTTTGTGTACGAGATTTTAGTTACTTTAATGGATGGTAGCCTTGTCATTATGAAAGGTAGTCTGTTGTCGAGATTTTTTATACTCCAATGGATTGTAGCCTTGTAATTATGGAAGGTAGTCTCTTGTTGATATTTTGGTTACTCCAATGATGGTACCCTTGTCATTATGGAAGGTAGTCTATTGCCGAGATTTTTGTTACTCCATTGCATGGTAGCCTTGTCATTATGGAAGGTAGTGTGTTGTCGATATTTTTGTTATTCCAATAGATGGTAGCCTTGTCATTATGGAAGGTAGTCTGTTGTCATGATTTTTGTTACTCCAATGGATGGTAGCCTTGCCATTATGGAAGGTAGAATGTTATCGATATCTTTGTTTCTCCAATGGATGGTAGCCTTGTCATTATAGAAGGTAGTCTATTGTCGAGATATTTGTTACTCTAAGGTATGGTAGCCTTGTCCATATGGAAGGTAGTCTGTTGTCGAGATTTTTGTTATTCCAATGGATGGTAGCATTGTCATTATAGAAGGTAGTATATTGTCGAGATTTTTGTCACTACAATGGATGGTAGCCTTGTCATTAGGTAAGGTAGTCTGTTGTCGAGATTTTTGTTACTAGAATGGATTGTAGCCTTGTCGTTATGGAAGGTAGTCTATTGTCGATATCTTTGTTACTCCAATGGATGGTAGCCTAGTCATTATGGAAGGTAGTTTGTGTATGATATTTTAGTTATTCCAATGGATGATAGCCTTGTCATTATGAAAGGTAGTATATTGTCGTGATTTTTATTACTCTAAGGGATGGTAGCCTTGTCATTATGGAAGGTAGTATGTTGTCGATATCTTTGTTACTCCAATGGATGGTAGCCTTGTCATTATGGAAGTTAGTCTGTTATCGATATTTTTTTTACTCTAAGGGATGGTAGCCTTGTCATTATGGAAGGTAGTCTATTGCCGAGATTTTTGTTACTCCATTGCATGGTAGCCTTGTCATTATGGAAGGAGGTGTGTTGTCGATATTTTTGTTATTCCAATGGATGGTAGCCCTGTCATTATGGAAGGTAGTCTCTTGTCGTGATTTTTGTTACTCCAATGGATGGCATCCTTGTCATTATGTAAGGTGGTCTGTTGTCGAGATATTTGTTACTCTAAGGGATGGTAGCCTTGCCATTATGGAACATAGTCTGTTATCGAGATTTTTGTTATTCCAATGGATGGTAGCGTTGCCATTATAGATGGTTGTATATTATCGATATTTTTTTCACTACAATGGATGGTAGCCTTGTCATTATGGAAGGTAGTCTGTTGTCGAGATTTTTGTTACTACAATGGATTGTAGCCTTGTCGTTATGGAAGATAGTCTGTTGTCGATATATTTGTTATTCCAAGGGATGGTAGCCTTATTATTATGGAAGGTAGTCTATTGTCGTGATTTATGTTACTCCAATGGATGGTAGCCTTGTCATTATGGAAGGTAGTCTGTTGTCTAGATTTTTGTTTTTACAATGGATTGTAGCCTTGTCGTTATAGAAGATAGTCTGTTGTCGATATCTTTGTTACTCCAATGGATGGTAGCCTAGTCATTAAGGAAGGTAGTTTGTGTACGAGATTTTAGTTACTCCAATGGATGGTAGCCTTGTCATTATGGAAGGTAGTCTGTTGTCGAGATTTTTGTTACTCCAATGGATGGTAGCCTTGTCATTATAGAAGGTAATATATTGTCGAGATTTTTGTCACTATATTGGATGGTAGCCTTGTCATTATGGAACGTAGTCTGTTGTCGAGATTTTTGTTATTCCATTGGATGGTAGCGTTGTAATTATTGAAGGTAGTATATTATCGTGATTTTTGTCACTACAATGGATGGTAGCCTTGTCATTATGGAAGGTAGTCTGTTGTCATGATTTTTGTTACTACAATGGATTGTAGCCTTGTCGTTATGGAAGGTAGTTTGTTGTCGATATCTTTGTTAGTCCAATGGATGGTAGCCTAGTCATTATGGAAGGTAGTTTGTGTACGAGATTTTAGTTACTTTAATGGATGGTAGCCTTGTCATTATGAAAGGTAGTCTGTTGTCGAGATTTTTTATACTCCAATGGATTGTAGCCTTGTAATTATGGAAGGTAGTCTCTTGTTGATATTTTGGTTACTCCAATGATGGTACCCTTGTCATTATGGAAGGTAGTCTATTGCCGAGATTTTTGTTACTCCATTGCATGGTAGCCTTGTCATTATGGAAGGTAGTGTGTTGTCGATATTTTTGTTATTCCAATAGATGGTAGCCTTGTCATTATGGAAGGTAGTCTGTTGTCATGATTTTTGTTACTCCAATGGATGGTAGCCTTGCCATTATGGAAGGTAGAATGTTATCGATATCTTTGTTTCTCCAATGGATGGTAGCCTTGTCATTATAGAAGGTAGTCTATTGTCGAGATATTTGTTACTCTAAGGTATGGTAGCCTTGTCCATATGGAAGGTAGTCTGTTGTCGAGATTTTTGTTATTCCAATGGATGGTAGCATTGTCATTATAGAAGGTAGTATATTGTCGAGATTTTTGTCACTACAATGGATGGTAGCCTTGTCATTAGGTAAGGTAGTCTGTTGTCGAGATTTTTGTTACTAGAATGGATTGTAGCCTTGTCGTTATGGAAGGTAGTCTATTGTCGATATCTTTGTTACTCCAATGGATGGTAGCCTAGTCATTATGGAAGGTAGTTTGTGTATGATATTTTAGTTATTCCAATGGATGATAGCCTTGTCATTATGAAAGGTAGTATATTGTCGTGATTTTTATTACTCTAAGGGATGGTAGCCTTGTCATTATGGAAGGTAGTATGTTGTCGATATCTTTGTTACTCCAATGGATGGTAGCCTTGTCATTATGGAAGTTAGTCTGTTATCGATATTTTTTTTACTCTAAGGGATGGTAGCCTTGTCATTATGGAAGGTAGTCTATTGCCGAGATTTTTGTTACTCCATTGCATGGTAGCCTTGTCATTATGGAAGGAGGTGTGTTGTCGATATTTTTGTTATTCCAATGGATGGTAGCCCTGTCATTATGGAAGGTAGTCTCTTGTCGTGATTTTTGTTACTCCAATGGATGGCATCCTTGTCATTATGTAAGGTGGTCTGTTGTCGAGATATTTGTTACTCTAAGGGATGGTAGCCTTGCCATTATGGAACATAGTCTGTTATCGAGATTTTTGTTATTCCAATGGATGGTAGCGTTGCCATTATAGATGGTTGTATATTATCGATATTTTTTTCACTACAATGGATGGTAGCCTTGTCATTATGGAAGGTAGTCTGTTGTCGAGATTTTTGTTACTACAATGGATTGTAGCCTTGTCGTTATGGAAGATAGTCTGTTGTCGATATATTTGTTATTCCAATGGATGGTAGCCTTATTATTATGGAAGGTAGTCTATTGTCGTGATTTTTGTTACTCCAATGGATGGTAGCCTTGTCATTATGGAAGGTAGTCTGTTGTCTAGATTTTTGTTACTACAATGGATTGTAGCCTTGTCGTTATAGAAGATAGTCTGTTGTCGATATCTTTGTTACTCCAATGGATGGTAGCCTAGTCATTAAGGAAGGTAGTTTGTGTACGATATTTTAGTTACTCCAATGGATGGTAGCCTTGTCATTCTGGAAGGTAGTCTGTTGTCGAGATTTTTGTTACTCCAATGGATGGTAGCCTTGTCATTATAGAAGGTAATATATTGTCGATATTTTTGTCACTATATTGGATGGTAGCCTTGTCATTATGGTACATAGTCTGTTGTCGAGATTTTTGTTATTCCATTGGATGGTAGCGTTGTCATTATAGAAGGTAGTATATTATCGAGATTTTTGTCACTACAATGGATGGTAGCCTTGTCATTATGGAAGGTAGTCTGTTGTCAAGATTTTTGTTACTACAATGGATTGTAGCCTTGTCGTTATGGAAGGTAGTTTGTTGTCGATATCTTTGTTAGTCCAATGGATGGTAGCCTAGTCATTATGGAAGGTAGTTTGTGTACGAGATTTTAGTTACTTTAATGGATGGTAGCCTTGTCATTATGAAAGGTAGTCTGTTGTCGAGATTTTTTATACTCCAATGGATTGTAGCCTTGTAATTATGGAAGGTAGTCTCTTGTTGATATTTTGGTTACTCCAATGATGGTACCCTTGTCATTATGGAAGGTAGTCTATTGCCGAGATTTTTGTTACTCCATTGCATGGTAGCCTTGTCATTATGGAAGGTAGTGTGTTGTCGATATTTTTGTTATTCCAATAGATGGTAGCCTTGTCATTATGGAAGGTAGTCTGTTGTCATGATTTTTGTTACTCCAATGGATGGTAGCCTTGCCATTATGGAAGGTAGAATGTTATCGATATCTTTGTTTCTCCAATGGATGGTAACCTTGTCATTATAGAAGGTAGTCTATTGTCGAGATTTTTGTTACTCTAAGGTATGGTAGCCTTGTCCATATGGAAGGTAGTCTGTTGTCGAGATTTTTGTTATTCCAATGGATGGTAGCATTGTCATTATAGAAGGTAGTATATTGTCGAGATTTTTGTCACTACAATGGATGGTAGCCTTGTCATTAGGTAAGGTAGTCTGTTGTAGAGATTTTTGTTACTAGAATGGATTCTAGCCTTGTCGTTATGGAAGGTAGTCTATTGTCGATATCTTTGTTACTCCAATGGATGGTAGCCTAGTCATTATGGAAGGTAGTTTGTGTATGATATTTTTGTTATTCCAATGGATGATAGCCTTGTCATTATGAAAGGTAGTCTATTGTCGTGATTTTTATTACTCTAAGGGATGGTAGCCTTGTCATTATGGAAGGTAGTATATTGTCAAAATCTTTTTTACTCCAATAGATGGTAGCCTTGTCATTATGGAAGGTAGTCTGTTATCGATATTTTTTTTACTCTAAGGGATGGTAGCCTTGTCATTATGGAAGGTAGTCTATTGCCGAGATTTTTGTTACTCCATTGCATGGTAGCCTTGTCATTATGGAAGGTGGTGTGTTGTCGATATTTTTGTTATTCCAATGGATGGTAGCCCTGTCATTATGGAAGGTAGTCTCTTGTCGTGATTTTTGTTACTCCAATGGATGGCAGCCTTGTCATTATGTAAGGTGGTCTGTTGTCGAGATATTTGTTACTCTAAGGGATGGTAGCCTTGCCATTATGGAACGTAGTCTGTTATCGAGATTTTTGTTATTCCAATGGATGGTAGCGTTGCCATTATAGATGGTTGTATATTATCGATATTTTTTTCACTACAATGGATGGTAGCCTTGTCATTATGGAAGGTAGTCTGTTGTCGAGATTTTTGTTACTACAATGGATTGTAGCCTTGTCGTTATGGAAGATAGTCTGTTGTCGATATCTTTGTTATTCCAATGGATGGTAGCCTTATTATTATGGAAGGTAGTCTATTGTCGTGATTTTTGTTACTCCAATGGATGGTAGCCTTGTCATTATGGAAGGTAGTCTGTTGTCTAGATTTTTGTTACTACAATGGATTGTAGCCTTATCGTTATAGAAGATAGTCTGTTGTCGATATCTTTGTTACTCCAATGGATGGTAGCCTAGTCATTATGGAAGGTAGTTTGTGTACGAGATTTTAGTTACTCCAATGGATGGTAGCCTTGTCATTATGGAAGGTAGTCTGTTGTCGAGATTTTTGTTACTCCAATGGATGGTAGCCTTGTCATTATAGAAGGTAATATATTATCGAGATTTTTGTCACTACAATGGATGGTAGCCTTGTCATTATGGAAGGTAGTCTGTTGTCAAGATTTTTGTTACTACAATGGATTGTAGCCTTGTCGTTATGGAAGGTAGTTTGTTGTCGATATCTTTGTTAGTCCAATGGATGGTAGCCTAGTCATTATGGAAGGTAGTTTGTATACGAGATTTTAGTTACTTTAATGGATGGTAGCCTTGTCATTATGAAAGGTAGTCTGTTGTCGAGATTTTTTATACTCCAATGGATTGTAGCCTTGTAATTATGGAAGGTAGTCTCTTGTTGATATTTTGGTTACTCCAATGATGGTACCCTTGTCATTATGGAAGGTAGTCTATTGCCGAGATTTTTGTTACTCCATTGCATGGTAGCCTTGTCATTATGGAAGGTAGTGTGTTGTCGATATTTTTGTTATTCCAATAGATGGTAGCCTTGTCATTATGGAAGGTAGTCTGTTGTCATGATTTTTGTTACTCCAATGGATGGTAGCCTTGCCATTATGGAAGGTAGAATGTTATCGATATCTTTGTTTCTCCAATGGATGGTAGCCTTGTCATTATAGAAGGTAGTCTATTGTCGAGTATTTTGTTACTCTAAGGTATGGTAGCCTTGTCCATATGGAAGGTAGTCTGTTTCGAGATTTTTGTTATTCCAATGGATGGTAGCATTGTCATTATAGAAGGTAGTATATTGTCGAGATTTTTGTCACTACAATGGATGGTAGCCTTGTCATTAGGTAAGGTAGTCTGTTGTCGAGATTTTTGTTACTAGAATGGATTGTAGCCTTGTCGTTATGGAAGGTAGTCTATTGTCGATATCTTTGTTACTCCAATGGATGGTAGCCTAGTCATTATGGAAGGTAGTTTGTGTATGATATTTTTGTTATTCCAATGGATGATAGCCTTGTCATTATGAAAGGTAGTCTATTGTCGTGATTTTTATTACTCTAAGGGATGGTAGCCTTGTCATTATGGAAGGTAGTATGTTGTCGATATCTTTGTTACTCCAATGGATGGTAGCCTTGTCATTATGGAAGGTAGTCTGTTATCGATATTTTTTTTACTCTAAGGGATGGTAGCCTTGTCATTATGGAAGGTAGTCTATTGCCGAGATTTTTGTTACTCCATTGCATGGTAGCCTTGTCATTATGGAAGGTGGTGTGTTGTCGATATTTTTGTTATTCCAATGGATGGTAGCCCTGTCATTATGGAAGGTAGTCTCTTGTCGTGATTTTTGTTACTCCAATGGATGGCAGCCTTGTCATTATGTAAGGTGGTCTGTTGTCGAGATATTTGTTACTCTAAGGGATGGTAGCCTTGCCATTATGGAACGTAGTCTGTTATCGAGATTTTTGTTATTCCAATGGATGGTAGCGTTGCCATTATAGAAGGTTGTATATTATCGATATTTTTTTCACTACAATGGATGGTAGCCTTGTCATTATGGAAGGTAGTCTGTTGTCGAGATTTTTGTTACTACAATGGATTGTAGCCTTGTCGTTATGGAAGATAGTCTGTTGTCGATATCTTTGTTATTCCAATGGATGGTAGCCTTATTATTATGGAAGGTAGTCTATTGTCGTGATTTTTGTTACTCCAATGGATGGTAGCCTTGTCATTATGGAAGGTAGTCTGTTGTCTAGATTTTTGTTACTAGAATGGATTGTAGCCTTGTCGTTATAGAAGATAGTCTGTTGTCGATATCTTTGTTACTCCAATGGATGGTAGCCTAGTCATTATGGAAGGTAGTTTGTGTACGAGATTTTAGTTACTCCAATGGATGGTATCCTTGTCATTATGGAAGGTAGTCTGTTGTCGAGATTTTTGTTACTCCAATGGATGGTAGCCTTGTCAATATAGAAGGTAATATATTGTCGAGATTTTTGTTATTCCATTGGATGGTAGCGTTGTCATTATAGAAGGTAGTATATTATCGAGATTTTTGTCACTACAATGGATGGTAGCCTTGTCATTATGGAAGGTAGTCTTTTGTCAAGATTTTTGTTACTACAATGGATTGTAGCCTTGTCGTTATGGAAGGTAGTTTGTTGTCGATATCTTTGTTAGTCCAATGGATGGTAGCCTAGTCATTATGGAAGGTAGTTTGTGTACGAGATTTTAGTTACTTTAATGGATGGTAGCCTTGTCATTATGAAAGGTAGTCTATTGACGAGATTTTTTATACTCCAATGGATTGTAGCCTTGTAATTATGGAAGGTAGTCTCTTGTTGATATTTTGGTTACTCCAATGATGGTACCCTTGTCATTATGGAAGGTAGTCTATTGTCGAGATTTTTGTTACTCCATTGCAT